>JAWWQZ010000294.1:0-725911 GCA_033815515.1 Cryptocheilus praepositus | reverse complement strand
CGGCTGATTTGCGATCTGTCAGCAGTTTCGGTTTCTGGGCAGTTTACATGTCGAACTGCACGGTAGAAACGATAAACAGCTCCTCCGTGCAGTTTTCATACCGAGTCACTGTCCACTGGGCTCAGCGAGAAAACGCGATTTCGGCGCTCCTGAGGGCCGAAAACGCGATGGCTTCTGAGAGCCGAAAACGCGATATCGGCCGATCTGTCAGCAGATTCGGTTTCTGGGCAGTTTACATGTCGAACTGCACGGTAGAAACGATAAAACAGCTCCTCCAGGCACTTTTCATACCGAGTCACCGTCCACTGGGCTCAGCGAGAAAACGCGATTTCGGCGCTTCTGAGGGCCGAAAACGCGATATCGGCCGAAACGATAAAACAGCCCTCCGTCAGTTTTCACTCACCGTCCACTGGGCTCAGCGAGAAAACGCGATTTCGGCGCTTCTGAGGCCGAAAACGCGATATCGATCTGTCGAACTGCACGGTAGAAACGATAAAACAGCTCCTCCGTGCAGTTTTCATACCGAGTCACCGTCCACTGGGCTCAGAGAAAACGCGATTTCGGCGCTTCTGAGGGCCGAAAACGCGATATCGGCCCTGGGCTCAGCGAGAAAACGCGATTTCGGCGCTTCTGAGGGCCGAAAACGCGATATCGGCCGATTTGCGATCTGTCAGCAGATTCGGTTTCTGGGCAGTTTACATGTCGAACTGCACGGTAGAAACGATAAAACAGCTCCTCCGTGCAGTTTTCATACCGAGTCACCGTCCACTGGGCTCAGCGAGAAAACGCGATTTCGGCGCTTCTGAGGGCCGAAAACGCGATATCGGCCGATTTTCGATCTGTCAGCAGATTCGGTTTCTGGGCAGTTTACATGTCGAACTGCACGGTAGAAACGATAAAACAGCTCCTCCGTGCAGTTTTCATACCGAGTCACCGTCCACTGGGCTCAGCGAGAAAACGCGATTTCGGCGCTTCTGAGGGCCGAAAACGCGATATCGGCCGATTTGCGATCTGTCAGCAGATTCGGTTTCTGGGCAATTTGCATGTCGAACTGCACGGTAGAAACGATAAAACGGTTCCTTTCGGCGCTTCTGAGGGCCGAAAACGCGATATCGGCCGATTGCGATCTGTCAGCAGATTCGGTTTCTGGGCAGTTTACATGTCGAACTGCACGGTAGAAACGATAAAACAGCTCCTCCGTGCAGTTTTCATACCGAGTCACCGTCCACTCGGCTCAGCGAGAAAACGCGATTTCGGCGCTTCTGAGGGCCGAAAACGCGATATCGGCCGATTTTCGATCTGTCAGCAGATTCGGTTTCTGGAGCAGTTTACATGTCGAACTGCACGGTAGAAACGATAAAACAGCTCCTCCGTGCAGTTTTCATACCGAGTCACCGTCCACTGGGCTCAGCGAGAAAACGCGATTTCGGCGCTTCTGAGGGCCGAAAACGCGATATCGGCCGATTTGCGATCTGTCAGCAGATTCGGTTTCTGGGCAGTTTACATGTCGAACTGCACGGTAGAAACGATAAAATAGCTCCTCCGTGCAGTTTTCATACCGAGTCACCGTCCACTCCGCTCAGCGAGAAAACGCGATTTCGGCGCTTCTGAGGGCCGAAAACGCGATATCCGCCGATTTTCGATCTGTCAGCAGATTCGGTTTCTGGGCAGTTTACATGTCGAACTGCACGGTAGAAACGATAAAACAGCTCCTCCGTGCAGTTTTCATACCGAGTCACCGTCCACTCGGCTCAGCGAGAAAACGCGATTTCGGCGCTTCTGAGGGCCGAAAACGCGATATCGGCCGATTTGCGATCTGTCAGCAGATTCGGTTTCTGGGCAGTTTACATGTCGAACTGCACGGTAGAAACGATAAAACAGCTCCTCCGTGCTGTTTTCATACCGAGTCACCGTCCACTGGGCTCAGCGAGAAAACGCGATTTCGGCGCTTCTGAGGCCGAAAACGCGATATCGGCCGATTTGCGATCTGTCAGCAGATTCGGTTTCTGGGCAGTTTATGTCGAACTGCACGGTAGAAACGATAAAACAGCTCCTCCATGCAGTTTTCATACCGAGTCACCGTCCACTGGGCTCAGCGAGAAAACGCGATTTCGGCGCTTCTGAGGGCCGAAAACGCGATATCGGCCGATTTGCGATCTGTCAGCAGATTCGGTTTCTGGGCAGTTTGTGTCGAACTGCACGGTAGAAGCGATAAAACAGCTCCTCCGTGCAGTTTTCATACCGAGTCACCGTCCCCTGGGCTCAGCGAGAAAACGCGATTTCGGCGCTTCTGAGGGCCGAAAACGCGATATCGGCCGATTTTCGATCTGTCAGCAGATTCGGTTTCTGGGCAGTTTACATGTCGAACTGCACGGTAGAAACAATAAAACAGCTCCTCCGTGCAGTTTTCATACCGAGTCACCGTCCACTGTGCTCAGCGAGAAAACGCGATTTCGGCGCTTCTGAGGGCCGAAAACGCGATATCGGCCGATTTTCGATCTGTCAGCAGATTCGGTTTCGGGGCAGTTTACATGTCGAACTGCACGGTAGAAACGATAAAACAGCTCCTCCGTGCAGTTTTCATACCGAGTCACCGTCCACTGGGCTCAGCGAGAAAACGCGATTTCGGCGCTTCTGAGGGCCGAAAACGCGATATTGGCCGATTTGCGATCTGTCAGCAGATTCGGTTTCTGGGCAGTTTACATGTCGAACTGCACGGTGAAAACAATAAAACAGCTCCTCCGTGCAGTTTTCATACCGAGTCACCGTCCACTGTGCTCAGCGAGAAAACGCGATTTCGGCGCTTCTGAGGGCCGAAAACGCGATTTCGGCGCTTCTGATGGCCGAAAACGGCCGATTTTCGAACTGTCAGCAGATTCGGTTTCTGGGCAGTTTACATGTCGAACTGCACGGTAGAAACGATAAAACAGCTCTTCCGTGCAGTTTTCATACCGAGTCACCGTCCACTGGGCTCAGCGAGAAAACGCGATTTCGGCGCTTCTGAGGGCCGAAAACGCGATATCGGCCGATTTGCGATCTGTCAGCAGATTCGTTTTCTGGGCAGTTTACATGTCGAACTGCACGGTAGAAACGATAAAGCAGCTCCTCCGTGCAGTTTTCATACCGAGTCACAGTCCACTGGGCTCAGCGAGAAAACGCGATTTCGGGGCTTCTGAGGGCCGAAAACGCGATATTGGCCGATTTGCGATCTGTCAGCAGATTCGGTTTCTGGGCAGTTTACATGTCGAACTGCACGGTAGAAACGATAAAACAGCTCCTCCGTGCAGTTTTCATACCGAGTCACCGTGTCCACTGGGCTCAGCGAGAAAACGCGATTTCGGCGCTTCTGAGGGCCGAAAACGCGATATCGGCCGATTTGCGATCTGTCAGCAGATTCGGTTTCTGGGCAGTTTACATGTCGAACTGCACGGTAGAAACGATAAAACAGCTCCTCCGTGCAGTTTTCATACCGAGTCACCGTCCACTGGGCTCAGCGAGAAAACGCGATTTCGGCGCTTCTGAGGGCCGAAAACGCGATATCGGCCGATTTTCGATCTGTCAGCAGATTCGGTTTCTGGGCAGTTTACATGTCGAACTGCACGGTAGAAACGATAAAACAGCTCCTCCGTGCAGTTTTCATACCGAGTCACCGTCCACTGGGCTCAGCGAGAAAACGCGATTTCGGCGCTTCTGAGGGCCGAAAACGCGATATCGGCCGATTTGCGATCTGTCAGCAGATTCGGTTTCTGGGCAGTTTACATGTCGAACTGCACGGTAGAAACGATAAAACAGCTCCTCCGTGCAGTTTTCATACCGAGTCACCGTCCACTGGGCTCAGCGAGAAAACGCGATTTCGGCGCTTCTGAGGGCCGAAAACGCGATATCGGCCGATTTGCGATCTGTCAGCAGATTCGGTTTCTGGGCAGTTTACATGTCGAACTGCACGGTAGAAACGATAAAACAGCTCCTCCGTGCAGTTTTCATACCGAGTCACCGTCCACTGGGCTCAGCGAGAAAACGCGATTTCGGCGCTTCTGAGGGCCGAAAACGCGATATCGGCCGATTTGCGATCTGTCAGCAGATTCGGTTTCTGGGCAGTTTACATGTCGAACTGCACGGTAGAAACGATAAAACAGCTCCTCCGTGCAGTTTTCATACCGAGTCACCGTCCACTGGGCTCAGCGAGAAAACGCGATTTCGGCGCTTCTGAGGGCCGAAAACGCGATATCGGCCGATTTGCGATCTGTCAGCAGATTCGGTTTCTGGGCAGTTTACATGTCGAACTGCACGGTAGAAACGATAAAACAGCTCCTCCGTGCAGTTTTCATACCGAGTCACCGTCCACTGGGCTCAGCGAGAAAACGCGATTTCGGCGCTTCTGAGGGCCGAAAACGCGATATCGGCCGATTTGCGATCTGTCAGCAGATTCGGTTTCTGGGCAGTTTACATGTCGAACTGCACGGTAGAAACGATAAAACAGCTCCTCCGTGCAGTTTTCATACCGAGTCACCGTCCACTGGGCTCAGCGAGAAAACGCGATTTCGGCGCTTCTGAGGGCCGAAAACGCGATATCGGCCGATTTGCGATCTGTCAGCAGATTCGGTTTCTGGGCAGTTTACATGTCGAACTGCACGGTAGAAACGATAAAACAGCTCCTCCGTGCAGTTTTCATACCGAGTCACCGTCCACTGGGCTCAGCGAGAAAACGCGATTTCGGCGCTTCTGAGGGCCGAAAACGCGATATCGGCCGATTTGCGATCTGTCAGCAGATTCGGTTTCTGGGCAGTTTACATGTCGAACTGCACGGTAGAAACGATAAAACAGCTCCTCCGTGCAGTTTTCATACCGAGTCACCGTCCACTGGGCTCAGCGAGAAAACGCGATTTCGGCGCTTCTGAGGGCCGAAAACGCGATATCGGCCGATTTTCGATCTGTCAGCAGATTCGGTTTCTGGGCAGTTTACATGTCGAACTGCACGGTAGAAACGATAAAACAGCTCCTCCGTGCAGTTTTCATACCGAGTCACCGTCCACTGGGCTCAGCGAGAAAACGCGATTTCGGCGCTTCTGAGGGCCGAAAACGCGATATCGGCCGATTTGCGATCTGTCAGCAGATTCGGTTTCTGGGCAGTTTACATGTCGAACTGCACGGTAGAAACGATAAAACAGCTCCTCCGTGCAGTTTTCATACCGAGTCACCGTCCACTGGGCTCAGCGAGAAAACGCGATTTCGGCGCTTCTGAGGGCCGAAAACGCGATATCGGCCGATTTGCGATCTGTCAGCAGATTCGGTTTCTGGGCAGTTTACATGTCGAACTGCACGGTAGAAACGATAAAACAGCTCCTCCGTGCAGTTTTCATACCGAGTCACCGTCCACTGGGCTCAGCGAGAAAACGCGATTTCGGCGCTTCTGAGGGCCGAAAACGCGATATCGGCCGATTTGCGATCTGTCAGCAGATTCGGTTTCTGGGCAGTTTACATGTCGAACTGCACGGTAGAAACGATAAAACAGCTCCTCCGTGCAGTTTTCATACCGAGTCACCGTCCACTGGGCTCAGCGAGAAAACGCGATTTCGGCGCTTCTGAGGGCCGAAAACGCGATATCGGCCGATTTGCGATCTGTCAGCAGATTCGGTTTCTGGGCAGTTTACATGTCGAACTGCACGGTAGAAACGATAAAACAGCTCCTCCGTGCAGTTTTCATACCGAGTCACCGTCCACTGGGCTCAGCGAGAAAACGCGATTTCGGCGCTTCTGAGGGCCGAAAACGCGATATCGGCCGATTTGCGATCTGTCAGCAGATTCGGTTTCTGGGCAGTTTACATGTCGAACTGCACGGTAGAAACGATAAAACAGCTCCTCCGTGCAGTTTTCATACCGAGTCACCGTCCACTGGGCTCAGCGAGAAAACGCGATTTCGGCGCTTCTGAGGGCCGAAAACGCGATATCGGCCGATTTGCGATCTGTCAGCAGATTCGGTTTCTGGGCAGTTTACATGTCGAACTGCACGGTAGAAACGATAAAACAGCTCCTCCGTGCTTTTTTCATACCGAGTCACCGTCCACTGGGCTCAGCGAGAAAACGCGATTTCGGCGCTTCTGAGGGCCGAAAACGCGATATCGGCCGATTTTCGATCTGTCAGCAGATTCGGTTTCTGGGCAGTTTACATGTCGAACTGCACGGTAGAAACGATAAAACAGCTCCTCCGTGCAGTTTTCATACCGAGTCACCGTCCACTGGGCTCAGCGAGAAAACGCGATTTCGGCGCTTCTGAGGGCCGAAAACGCGATATCGGCCGATTTTCGATCTGTCAGCAGATTCGGTTTCTGGGCAGTTTACATGTCGAACTGCACGGTAGAAACGATAAAACAGCTCCTCCGTGCAGTTTTCATACCGAGTCACCGTCCACTGGGCTCAGCGAGAAAACGCGATTTCGGCGCTTCTGAGGGCCGAAAACGCGATATCGGCCGATTTGCGATCTGTCAGCAGATTCGGTTTCTGGGCAGTTTACATGTCGAACTGCACGGTAGAAACGATAAAACAGCTCCTCCGTGCAGTTTTCATACCGAGTCACCGTCCACTGGGCTCAGCGAGAAAACGCGATTTCGGCGCTTCTGAGGGCCGAAAACGCGATATCGGCCGATTTGCGATCTGTCAGCAGATTCGGTTTCTGGGCAGTTTACATGTCGAACTGCACGGTAGAAACGATAAAACAGCTCCTCCGTGCAGTTTTCATACCGAGTCACCGTCCACTCGGCTCAGCGAGAAAACGCGATTTCGGCGCTTCTGAGGGCCGAAAACGCGATATCGGCCGATTTGCGATCTGTCAGCAGATTCGGTTTCTGGGCAGTTTACATGTCGAACTGCACGGTAGAAACGATAAAACAGCTCCTCCGTGCAGTTTTCATACCGAGTCACCGTCCACTGGGCTCAGCGAGAAAACGCGATTTCGGCGCTTCTGAGGGCCGAAAACGCGATATCGGCCGATTTGCGATCTGTCAGCAGATTCGGTTTCTGGGCAGTTTACATGTCGAACTGCACGGTAGAAACGATAAAACAGCTCCTCCGTGCAGTTTTCATACCGAGTCACCGTCCACTGGGCTCAGCGAGAAAACGCGATTTCGGCGCTTCTGAGGGCCGAAAACGCGATATCGGCCGATTTGCGATCTGTCAGCAGATTCGGTTTCTGGGCAGTTTACATGTCGAACTGCACGGTAGAAACGATAAAACAGCTCCTCCGTGCAGTTTTCATACCGAGTCACCGTCCACTGGGCTCAGCGAGAAAACGCGATTTCGGCGCTTCTGAGGGCCGAAAACGCGATATCGGCCGATTTTCGATCTGTCAGCAGATTCGGTTTCTGGGCAGTTTACATGTCGAACTGCACGGTAGAAACGATAAAACAGCTCCTCCGTGCAGTTTTCATACCGAGTCACCGTCCACTGGGCTCAGCGAGAAAACGCGATTTCGGCGCTTCTGAGGGCCGAAAACGCGATATCGGCCGATTTGCGATCTGTCAGCAGATTCGGTTTCTGGGCAGTTTACATGTCGAACTGCACGGTAGAAACGATAAAACAGCTCCTCCGTGCAGTTTTCATACCGAGTCACCGTCCACTGGGCTCAGCGAGAAAACGCGATTTCGGCGCTTCTGAGGGCCGAAAACGCGATATCGGCCGATTTTCGATCTGTCAGCAGATTCGGTTTCTGGGCAGTTTACATGTCGAACTGCACGGTAGAAACGATAAAACAGCTCCTCCGTGCAGTTTTCATACCGAGTCACCGTCCACTGGGCTCAGCGAGAAAACGCGATTTCGGCGCTTCTGAGGGCCGAAAACGCGATATCGGCCGATTTGCGATCTGTCAGCAGATTCGGTTTCTGGGCAGTTTACATGTCGAACTGCACGGTAGAAACGATAAAACAGCTCCTCCGTGCAGTTTTCATACCGAGTCACCGTCCACTGGGCTCAGCGAGAAAACGCGATTTCGGCGCTTCTGAGGGCCGAAAACGCGATATCGGCCGATTTGCGATCTGTCAGCAGATTCGGTTTCTGGGCAGTTTACATGTCGAACTGCACGGTAGAAACGATAAAACAGCTCCTCCGTGCAGTTTTCATACCGAGTCACCGTCCACTGGGCTCAGCGAGAAAACGCGATTTCGGCGCTTCTGAGGGCCGAAAACGCGATATCGGCCGATTTGCGATCTGTCAGCAGATTCGGTTTCTGGGCAGTTTACATGTCGAACTGCACGGTAGAAACGATAAAACAGCTCCTCCGTGCAGTTTTCATACCGAGTCACCGTCCACTGGGCTCAGCGAGAAAACGCGATTTCGGCGCTTCTGAGGGCCGAAAACGCGATATCGGCCGATTTTCGATCTGTCAGCAGATTCGGTTTCTGGGCAGTTTACATGTCGAACTGCACGGTAGAAACGATAAAACAGCTCCTCCGTGCAGTTTTCATACCGAGTCACCGTCCACTGGGCTCAGCGAGAAAACGCGATTTCGGCGCTTCTGAGGGCCGAAAACGCGATATCGGCCGATTTGCGATCTGTCAGCAGATTCGGTTTCTGGGCAGTTTACATGTCGAACTGCACGGTAGAAACGATAAAACAGCTCCTCCGTGCAGTTTTCATACCGAGTCACCGTCCACTCGGCTCAGCGAGAAAACGCGATTTCGGCGCTTCTGAGGGCCGAAAACGCGATATCGGCCGATTTGCGATCTGTCAGCAGATTCGGTTTCTGGGCAGTTTACATGTCGAACTGCACGGTAGAAACGATAAAACAGCTCCTCCGTGCAGTTTTCATACCGAGTCACCGTCCACTGGGCTCAGCGAGAAAACGCGATTTCGGCGCTTCTGAGGGCCGAAAACGCGATATCGGCCGATTTGCGATCTGTCAGCAGATTCGGTTTCTGGGCAGTTTACATGTCGAACTGCACGGTAGAAACGATAAAACAGCTCCTCCGTGCAGTTTTCATACCGAGTCACCGTCCACTGGGCTCAGCGAGAAAACGCGATTTCGGCGCTTCTGAGGGCCGAAAACGCGATATCGGCCGATTTTCGATCTGTCAGCAGATTCGGTTTCTGGGCAGTTTACATGTCGAACTGCACGGTAGAAACGATAAAACAGCTCCTCCGTGCAGTTTTCATACCGAGTCACCGTCCACTGGGCTCAGCGAGAAAACGCGATTTCGGCGCTTCTGAGGGCCGAAAACGCGATATCGGCCGATTTGCGATCTGTCAGCAGATTCGGTTTCTGGGCAGTTTACATGTCGAACTGCACGGTAGAAACGATAAAACAGCTCCTCCGTGCAGTTTTCATACCGAGTCACCGTCCACTGGGCTCAGCGAGAAAACGCGATTTCGGCGCTTCTGAGGGCCGAAAACGCGATATCGGCCGATTTGCGATCTGTCAGCAGATTCGGTTTCTGGGCAGTTTACATGTCGAACTGCACGGTAGAAACGATAAAACAGCTCCTCCGTGCAGTTTTCATACCGAGTCACCGTCCACTGGGCTCAGCGAGAAAACGCGATTTCGGCGCTTCTGAGGGCCGAAAACGCGATATCGGCCGATTTGCGATCTGTCAGCAGATTCGGTTTCTGGGCAGTTTACATGTCGAACTGCACGGTAGAAACGATAAAACAGCTCCTCCGTGCAGTTTTCATACCGAGTCACCGTCCACTGGGCTCAGCGAGAAAACGCGATTTCGGCGCTTCTGAGGGCCGAAAACGCGATATCGGCCGATTTGCGATCTGTCAGCAGATTCGGTTTCTGGGCAGTTTACATGTCGAACTGCACGGTAGAAACGATAAAACAGCTCCTCCGTGCAGTTTTCATACCGAGTCACCGTCCACTGGGCTCAGCGAGAAAACGCGATTTCGGCGCTTCTGAGGGCCGAAAACGCGATATCGGCCGATTTTCGATCTGTCAGCAGATTCGGTTTCTGGGCAGTTTACATGTCGAACTGCACGGTAGAAACGATAAAACAGCTCCTCCGTGCAGTTTTCATACCGAGTCACCGTCCACTGGCTCAGCGAGAAAACGCGATTTCGGCGCTTCTGAGGGCCGAAAACGCGATATCGGCCGATTTGCGATCTGTCAGCAGATTCGGTTTCTGGGCAGTTTACATGTCGAACTGCACGGTAGAAACGATAAAACAGCTCCTCCGTGCAGTTTTCATACCGAGTCACCGTCCACTGGGCTCAGCGAGAAAACGCGATTTCGGCGCTTCTGAGGGCCGAAAACGCGATATCGGCCGATTTGCGATCTGTCAGCAGATTCGGTTTCTGGGCAGTTTACATGTCGAACTGCACGGTAGAAACGATAAAACAGCTCCTCCGTGCAGTTTTCATACCGAGTCACCGTCCACTGGGCTCAGCGAGAAAACGCGATTTCGGCGCTTCTGAGGGCCGAAAACGCGATATCGGCCGATTTTCGATCTGTCAGCAGATTCGGTTTCTGGGCAGTTTACATGTCGAACTGCACGGTAGAAACGATAAAACAGCTCCTCCGTGCAGTTTTCATACCGAGTCACCGTCCACATGGCTCAGCGAGAAAACGCGATTTCGGCGCTTCTGAGGGCCGAAAACGCGATATCGGCCGATTTGCGATCTGTCAGCAGATTCGGTTTCTGGGCAGTTTACATGTCGAACTGCACGGTAGAAACGATAAAACAGCTCCTCCGTGCAGTTTTCATACCGAGTCACCGTCCACTGGGCTCAGCGAGAAAACGCGATTTCGGCGCTTCTGAGGGCCGAAAACGCGATATCGGCCGATTTTCGATCTGTCAGCAGATTCGGTTTCTGGGCAGTTTACATGTCGAACTGCACGGTAGAAACGATAAAACAGCTCCTCCGTGCAGTTTTCATACCGAGTCACCGTCCACTGGGCTCAGCGAGAAAACGCGATTTCGGCGCTTCTGAGGGCCGAAAACGCGATATCGGCCGATTTGCGATCTGTCAGCAGATTCGGTTTCTGGGCAGTTTACATGTCGAACTGCACGGTAGAAACGATAAAACAGCTCCTCCGTGCAGTTTTCATACCGAGTCACCGTCCACTGGGCTCAGCGAGAAAACGCGATTTCGGCGCTTCTGAGGGCCGAAAACGCGATATCGGCCGATTTGCGATCTGTCAGCAGATTCGGTTTCTGGGCAGTTTACATGTCGAACTGCACGGTAGAAACGATAAAACAGCTCCTCCGTGCAGTTTTCATACCGAGTCACCGTCCACTGGGCTCAGCGAGAAAACGCGATTTCGGCGCTTCTGAGGGCCGAAAACGCGATATCGGCCGATTTGCGATCTGTCAGCAGATTCGGTTTCTGGGCAGTTTACATGTCGAACTGCACGGTAGAAACGATAAAACAGCTCCTCCGTGCAGTTTTCATACCGAGTCACCGTCCACTCGGCTCAGCGAGAAAACGCGATTTCGGCGCTTCTGAGGGCCGAAAACGCGATATCGGCCGATTTTCGATCTGTCAGCAGATTCGGTTTCTGGGCAGTTTACATGTCGAACTGCACGGTAGAAACGATAAAACAGCTCCTCCGTGCAGTTTTCATACCGAGTCACCGTCCACTGGGCTCAGCGAGAAAACGCGATTTCGGCGCTTCTGAGGGCCGAAAACGCGATATCGGCCGATTTGCGATCTGTCAGCAGATTCGGTTTCTGGGCAGTTTACATGTCGAACTGCACGGTAGAAACGATAAAACAGCTCCTCCGTGCAGTTTTCATACCGAGTCACCGTCCACTCGGCTCAGCGAGAAAACGCGATTTCGGCGCTTCTGAGGGCCGAAAACGCGATATCGGCCGATTTTCGATCTGTCAGCAGATTCGGTTTCTGGGCAGTTTACATGTCGAACTGCACGGTAGAAACGATAAAACAGCTCCTCCGTGCAGTTTTCATACCGAGTCACCGTCCACTGGGCTCAGCGAGAAAACGCGATTTCGGCGCTTCTGAGGGCCGAAAACGCGATATCGGCCGATTTGCGATCTGTCAGCAGATTCGGTTTCTGGGCAGTTTACATGTCGAACTGCACGGTAGAAACGATAAAACAGCTCCTCCGTGCAGTTTTCATACCGAGTCACCGTCCACTGGGCTCAGCGAGAAAACGCGATTTCGGCGCTTCTGAGGGCCGAAAACGCGATATCGGCCGATTTGCGATCTGTCAGCAGATTCGGTTTCTGGGCAGTTTACATGTCGAACTGCACGGTAGAAACGATAAAACAGCTCCTCCGTGCAGTTTTCATACCGAGTCACCGTCCACTGGGCTCAGCGAGAAAACGCGATTTCGGCGCTTCTGAGGGCCGAAAACGCGATATCGGCCGATTTGCGATCTGTCAGCAGATTCGGTTTCTGGGCAGTTTACATGTCGAACTGCACGGTAGAAACGATAAAACAGCTCCTCCGTGCAGTTTTCATACCGAGTCACCGTCCACTGGGCTCAGCGAGAAAACGCGATTTCGGCGCTTCTGAGGGCCGAAAACGCGATATCGGCCGATTTTCGATCTGTCAGCAGATTCGGTTTCTGGGCAGTTTACATGTCGAACTGCACGGTAGAAACGATAAAACAGCTCCTCCGTGCAGTTTTCATACCGAGTCACCGTCCACTGGGCTCAGCGAGAAAACGCGATTTCGGCGCTTCTGAGGGCCGAAAACGCGATATCGGCCGATTTGCGATCTGTCAGCAGATTCGGTTTCTGGGCAGTTTACATGTCGAACTGCACGGTAGAAACGATAAAACAGCTCCTCCGTGCAGTTTTCATACCGAGTCACCGTCCACTGGGCTCAGCGAGAAAACGCGATTTCGGCGCTTCTGAGGGCCGAAAACGCGATATCGGCCGATTTGCGATCTGTCAGCAGATTCGGTTTCTGGGCAGTTTACATGTCGAACTGCACGGTAGAAACGATAAAACAGCTCCTCCGTGCAGTTTTCATACCGAGTCACCGTCCACTGGCTCAGCGAGAAAACGCGATTTCGGCGCTTCTGAGGGCCGAAAACGCGATATCGGCCGATTTGCGATCTGTCAGCAGATTCGGTTTCTGGGCAGTTTACATGTCGAACTGCACGGTAGAAACGATAAAACAGCTCCTCCGTGCAGTTTTCATACCGAGTCACCGTCCACTGGGCTCAGCGAGAAAACGCGATTTCGGCGCTTCTGAGGGCCGAAAACGCGATATCGGCCGATTTGCGATCTGTCAGCAGATTCGGTTTCTGGGCAGTTTACATGTCGAACTGCACGGTAGAAACGATAAAACAGCTCCTCCGTGCAGTTTTCATACCGAGTCACCGTCCACTGGGCTCAGCGAGAAAACGCGATTTCGGCGCTTCTGAGGGCCGAAAACGCGATATCGGCCGATTTGCGATCTGTCAGCAGATTCGGTTTCTGGGCAGTTTACATGTCGAACTGCACGGTAGAAACGATAAAACAGCTCCTCCGTGCAGTTTTCATACCGAGTCACCGTCCACTGGGCTCAGCGAGAAAACGCGATTTCGGCGCTTCTGAGGGCCGAAAACGCGATATCGGCCGATTTGCGATCTGTCAGCAGATTCGGTTTCTGGGCAGTTTACATGTCGAACTGCACGGTAGAAACGATAAAACAGCTCCTCCGTGCAGTTTTCATACCGAGTCACCGTCCACTGGGCTCAGCGAGAAAACGCGATTTCGGCGCTTCTGAGGGCCGAAAACGCGATATCGGCCGATTTGCGATCTGTCAGCAGATTCGGTTTCTGGGCAGTTTACATGTCGAACTGCACGGTAGAAACGATAAAACAGCTCCTCCGTGCAGTTTTCATACCGAGTCACCGTCCACTGGGCTCAGCGAGAAAACGCGATTTCGGCGCTTCTGAGGGCCGAAAACGCGATATCGGCCGATTTGCGATCTGTCAGCAGATTCGGTTTCTGGGCAGTTTACATGTCGAACTGCACGGTAGAAACGATAAAACAGCTCCTCCGTGCAGTTTTCATACCGAGTCACCGTCCACTGGGCTCAGCGAGAAAACGCGATTTCGGCGCTTCTGAGGGCCGAAAACGCGATATCGGCCGATTTTGCGATCTGTCAGCAGATTCGGTTTCTGGGCAGTTTACATGTCGAACTGCACGGTAGAAACGATAAAACAGCTCCTCCGTGCAGTTTTCATACCGAGTCACCGTCCACTGGGCTCAGCGAGAAAACGCGATTTCGGCGCTTCTGAGGGCCGAAAACGCGATATCGGCCGATTTGCGATCTGTCAGCAGATTCGGTTTCTGGGCAGTTTACATGTCGAACTGCACGGTAGAAACGATAAAACAGCTCCTCCGTGCAGTTTTCATACCGAGTCACCGTCCACTGGGCTCAGCGAGAAAACGCGATTTCGGCGCTTCTGAGGGCCGAAAACGCGATATCGGCCGATTTGCGATCTGTCAGCAGATTCGGTTTCTGGGCAGTTTACATGTCGAACTGCACGGTAGAAACGATAAAACAGCTCCTCCGTGCAGTTTTCATACCGAGTCACCGTCCACTGGGCTCAGCGAGAAAACGCGATTTCGGCGCTTCTGAGGGCCGAAAACGCGATATCGGCCGATTTGCGATCTGTCAGCAGATTCGGTTTCTGGGCAGTTTACATGTCGAACTGCACGGTAGAAACGATAAAACAGCTCCTCCGTGCAGTTTTCATACCGAGTCACCGTCCACTGGGCTCAGCGAGAAAACGCGATTTCGGCGCTTCTGAGGGCCGAAAACGCGATATCGGCCGATTTGCGATCTGTCAGCAGATTCGGTTTCTGGGCAGTTTACATGTCGAACTGCACGGTAGAAACGATAAAACAGCTCCTCCGTGCAGTTTTCATACCGAGTCACCGTCCACTGGGCTCAGCGAGAAAACGCGATTTCGGCGCTTCTGAGGGCCGAAAACGCGATATCGGCCGATTTTCGATCTGTCAGCAGATTCGGTTTCTGGGCAGTTTACATGTCGAACTGCACGGTAGAAACGATAAAACAGCTCCTCCGTGCAGTTTTCATACCGAGTCACCGTCCACTGGGCTCAGCGAGAAAACGCGATTTCGGCGTCTGAGGGCCGAAAACGCGATATCGGCCGATTTGCGATCTGTCAGCAGATTCGGTTTCTGGGCAGTTTACATGTCGAACTGCACGGTAGAAACGATAAAACAGCTCCTCCGTGCAGTTTTCATACCGAGTCACCGTCCACTGGGCTCAGCGAGAAAACGCGATTTCGGCGCTTCTGAGGGCCGAAAACGCGATATCGGCCGATTTGCGATCTGTCAGCAGATTCGGTTTCTGGGCAGTTTACATGTCGAACTGCACGGTAGAAACGATAAAACAGCTCCTCCGTGCAGTTTTCATACCGAGTCACCGTCCACTGGGCTCAGCGAGAAAACGCGATTTCGGCGCTTCTGAGGGCCGAAAACGCGATATCGGCCGATTTTCGATCTGTCAGCAGATTCGGTTTCTGGGCAGTTTACATGTCGAACTGCACGGTAGAAACGATAAAACAGCTCCTCCGTGCAGTTTTCATACCGAGTCACCGTCCACTGGGCTCAGCGAGAAAACGCGATTTCGGCGCTTCTGAGGGCCGAAAACGCGATATCGGCCGATTTGCGATCTGTCAGCAGATTCGGTTTCTGGGCAGTTTACATGTCGAACTGCACGGTAGAAACGATAAAACAGCTCCTCCGTGCAGTTTTCATACCGAGTCACCGTCCACTGGGCTCAGCGAGAAAACGCGATTTCGGCGCTTCTGAGGGCCGAAAACGCGATATCGGCCGATTTGCGATCTGTCAGCAGATTCGGTTTCTGGGCAGTTTACATGTCGAACTGCACGGTAGAAACGATAAAACAGCTCCTCCGTGCAGTTTTCATACCGAGTCACCGTCCACTGGGCTCAGCGAGAAAACGCGATTTCGGCGCTTCTGAGGGCCGAAAACGCGATATCGGCCGATTTGCGATCTGTCAGCAGATTCGGTTTCTGGGCAGTTTACATGTCGAACTGCACGGTAGAAACGATAAAACAGCTCCTCCGTGCAGTTTTCATACCGAGTCACCGTCCACTGGGCTCAGCGAGAAAACGCGATTTCGGCGCTTCTGAGGGCCGAAAACGCGATATCGGCCGATTTTCGATCTGTCAGCAGATTCGGTTTCTGGGCAGTTTACATGTCGAACTGCACGGTAGAAACGATAAAACAGCTCCTCCGTGCAGTTTTCATACCGAGTCACCGTCCACTGGGCTCAGCGAGAAAACGCGATTTCGGCGCTTCTGAGGGCCGAAAACGCGATATCGGCCGATTTGCGATCTGTCAGCAGATTCGGTTTCTGGGCAGTTTACATGTCGAACTGCACGGTAGAAACGATAAAACAGCTCCTCCGTGCAGTTTTCATACCGAGTCACCGTCCACTGGGCTCAGCGAGAAAACGCGATTTCGGCGCTTCTGAGGGCCGAAAACGCGATATCGGCCGATTTTCGATCTGTCAGCAGATTCGGTTTCTGGGCAGTTTACATGTCGAACTGCACGGTAGAAACGATAAAACAGCTCCTCCGTGCAGTTTTCATACGAGTCACCGTCCACTGGGCTCAGCGAGAAAACGCGATTTCGGCGCTTCTGAGGGCCGAAAACGCGATATCGGCCGATTTGCGATCTGTCAGCAGATTCGGTTTCTGGGCAGTTTACATGTCGAACTGCACGGTAGAAACGATAAAACAGCTCCTCCGTGCAGTTTTCATACCGAGTCACCGTCCACTGGGCTCAGCGAGAAAACGCGATTTCGGCGCTTCTGAGGGCCGAAAACGCGATATCGGCCGATTTTCGATCTGTCAGCAGATTCGGTTTCTGGGCAGTTTACATGTCGAACTGCACGGTAGAAACGATAAAACAGCTCCTCCGTGCAGTTTTCATACCGAGTCACCGTCCACTGGGCTCAGCGAGAAAACGCGATTTCGGCGCTTCTGAGGGCCGAAAACGCGATATCGGCCGATTTGCGATCTGTCAGCAGATTCGGTTTCTGGGCAGTTTACATGTCGAACTGCACGGTAGAAACGATAAAACAGCTCCTCCGTGCAGTTTTCATACCGAGTCACCGTCCACTGGGCTCAGCGAGAAAACGCGATTTCGGCGCTTCTGAGGGCCGAAAACGCGATATCGGCCGATTTTCGATCTGTCAGCAGATTCGGTTTCTGGGCAGTTTACATGTCGAACTGCACGGTAGAAACGATAAAACAGCTCCTCCGTGCAGTTTTCATACCGAGTCACCGTCCACTGGGCTCAGCGAGAAAACGCGATTTCGGCGCTTCTGAGGGCCGAAAACGCGATATCGGCCGATTTGCGATCTGTCAGCAGATTCGGTTTCTGGGCAGTTTACATGTCGAACTGCACGGTAGAAACGATAAAACAGCTCCTCCGTGCAGTTTTCATACCGAGTCACCGTCCACTGGGCTCAGCGAGAAAACGCGATTTCGGCGCTTCTGAGGGCCGAAAACGCGATATCGGCCGATTTGCGATCTGTCAGCAGATTCGGTTTCTGGGCAGTTTACATGTCGAACTGCACGGTAGAAACGATAAAACAGCTCCTCCGTGCAGTTTTCATACCGAGTCACCGTCCACTGGGCTCAGCGAGAAAACGCGATTTCGGCGCTTCTGAGGGCCGAAAACGCGATATCGGCCGATTTTCGATCTGTCAGCAGATTCGGTTTCTGGGCAGTTTACATGTCGAACTGCACGGTAGAAACGATAAAACAGCTCCTCCGTGCAGTTTTCATACCGAGTCACCGTCCACTGGGCTCAGCGAGAAAACGCGATTTCGGCGCTTCTGAGGGCCGAAAACGCGATATCGGCCGATTTGCGATCTGTCAGCAGATTCGGTTTCTGGGCAGTTTACATGTCGAACTGCACGGTAGAAACGATAAAACAGCTCCTCCGTGCAGTTTTCATACCGAGTCACCGTCCACTGGGCTCAGCGAGAAAACGCGATTTCGGCGCTTCTGAGGGCCGAAAACGCGATATCGGCCGATTTGCGATCTGTCAGCAGATTCGGTTTCTGGGCAGTTTACATGTCGAACTGCACGGTAGAAACGATAAAACAGCTCCTCCGTGCAGTTTTCATACCGAGTCACCGTCCACTGGGCTCAGCGAGAAAACGCGATTTCGGCGCTTCTGAGGGCCGAAAACGCGATATCGGCCGATTTGCGATCTGTCAGCAGATTCGGTTTCTGGGCAGTTTACATGTCGAACTGCACGGTAGAAACGATAAAACAGCTCCTCCGTGCAGTTTTCATACCGAGTCACCGTCCACTGGGCTCAGCGAGAAAACGCGATTTCGGCGCTTCTGAGGGCCGAAAACGCGATATCGGCCGATTTGCGATCTGTCAGCAGATTCGGTTTCTGGGCAGTTTACATGTCGAACTGCACGGTAGAAACGATAAAACAGCTCCTCCGTGCAGTTTTCATACCGAGTCACCGTCCACTGGCTCAGCGAGAAAACGCGATTTCGGCGCTTCTGAGGGCCGAAAACGCGATATCGGCCGATTTGCGATCTGTCAGCAGATTCGGTTTCTGGGCAGTTTACATGTCGAACTGCACGGTAGAAACGATAAAACAGCTCCTCCGTGCAGTTTTCATACCGAGTCACCGTCCACTGGGCTCAGCGAGAAAACGCGATTTCGGCGCTTCTGAGGGCCGAAAACGCGATATCGGCCGATTTGCGATCTGTCAGCAGATTCGGTTTCTGGGCAGTTTACATGTCGAACTGCACGGTAGAAACGATAAAACAGCTCCTCCGTGCAGTTTTCATACCGAGTCACCGTCCACTGGGCTCAGCGAGAAAACGCGATTTCGGCGCTTCTGAGGGCCGAAAACGCGATATCGGCCGATTTGCGATCTGTCAGCAGATTCGGTTTCTGGGCAGTTTACATGTCGAACTGCACGGTAGAAACGATAAAACAGCTCCTCCGTGCAGTTTTCATACCGAGTCACCGTCCACTGGGCTCAGCGAGAAAACGCGATTTCGGCGCTTCTGAGGGCCGAAAACGCGATATCGGCCGATTTGCGATCTGTCACAGCAGATTCGGTTTCTGGGCAGTTTACATGTCGAACTGCACGGTAGAAACGATAAAACAGCTCCTCCGTGCAGTTTTCATACCGAGTCACCGTCCACTGGGCTCAGCGAGAAAACGCGATTTCGGCGCTTCTGAGGGCCGAAAACGCGATATCGGCCGATTTGCGATCTGTCAGCAGATTCGGTTTCTGGGCAGTTTACATGTCGAACTGCACGGTAGAAACGATAAAACAGCTCCTCCGTGCAGTTTTCATACCGAGTCACCGTCCACTGGGCTCAGCGAGAAAACGCGATTTCGGCGCTTCTGAGGGCCGAAAACGCGATATCGGCCGATTTTCGATCTGTCAGCAGATTCGGTTTCTGGGCAGTTTACATGTCGAACTGCACGGTAGAAACGATAAAACAGCTCCTCCGTGCAGTTTTCATACCGAGTCACCGTCCACTGGGCTCAGCGAGAAAACGCGATTTCGGCGCTTCTGAGGGCCGAAAACGCGATATCGGCCGATTTGCGATCTGTCAGCAGATTCGGTTTCTGGGCAGTTTACATGTCGAACTGCACGGTAGAAACGATAAAACAGCTCCTCCGTGCAGTTTTCATACCGAGTCACCGTCCACTGGGCTCAGCGAGAAAACGCGATTTCGGCGCTTCTGAGGGCCGAAAACGCGATATCGGCCGATTTGCGATCTGTCAGCAGATTCGGTTTCTGGGCAGTTTACATGTCGAACTGCACGGTAGAAACGATAAAACAGCTCCTCCGTGCAGTTTTCATACCGAGTCACCGTCCACTGGGCTCAGCGAGAAAACGCGATTTCGGCGCTTCTGAGGGCCGAAAACGCGATATCGGCCGATTTGCGATCTGTCAGCAGATTCGGTTTCTGGGCAGTTTACATGTCGAACTGCACGGTAGAAACGATAAAACAGCTCCTCCGTGCAGTTTTCATACCGAGTCACCGTCCACTCGGCTCAGCGAGAAAACGCGATTTCGGCGCTTCTGAGGGCAAACGCGATATCGGCCGATTTTCGATCTGTCAGCAGATTCGGTTTCTGGGCAGTTTACATGTCGAACTGCACGGTAGAAACGATAAAACAGCTCCTCCGTGCAGTTTTCATACCGAGTCACCGTCCACTGGGCTCAGCGAGAAAACGCGATTTCGGCGCTTCTGAGGGCCGAAAACGCGATATCGGCCGATTTGCGATCTGTCAGCAGATTCGGTTTCTGGGCAGTTTACATGTCGAACTGCACGGTAGAAACGATAAAACAGCTCCTCCGTGCAGTTTTCATACCGAGTCACCGTCCACTGGCTCAGCGAGAAAACGCGATTTCGGCGCTTCTGAGGGCCGAAAACGCGATATCGGCCGATTTGCGATCTGTCAGCAGATTCGGTTTCTGGGCAGTTTACATGTCGAACTGCACGGTAGAAACGATAAAACAGCTCCTCCGTGCAGTTTTCATACCGAGTCACCGTCCACTGGGCTCAGCGAGAAAACGCGATTTCGGCGCTTCTGAGGGCCGAAAACGCGATATCGGCCGATTTGCGATCTGTCAGCAGATTCGGTTTCTGGGCAGTTTACATGTCGAACTGCACGGTAGAAACGATAAAACAGCTCCTCCGTGCAGTTTTCATACCGAGTCACCGTCCACTGGGCTCAGCGAGAAAACGCGATTTCGGCGCTTCTGAGGGCCGAAAACGCGATATCGGCCGATTTGCGATCTGTCAGCAGATTCGGTTTCTGGGCAGTTTACATGTCGAACTGCACGGTAGAAACGATAAAACAGCTCCTCCGTGCAGTTTTCATACCGAGTCACCGTCCACTGGGCTCAGCGAGAAAACGCGATTTCGGCGCTTCTGAGGGCCGAAAACGCGATATCGGCCGATTTTCGATCTGTCAGCAGATTCGGTTTCTGGGCAGTTTACATGTCGAACTGCACGGTAGAAACGATAAAACAGCTCCTCCGTGCAGTTTTCATACCGAGTCACCGTCCACTGGGCTCAGCGAGAAAACGCGATTTCGGCGCTTCTGAAAACGCGATTTCGGCGCTTCTGAGGGCCGAAAACGCGATATCGGCCGATTTGCGATCTGTCAGCAGATTCGGTTTCTGGGCAGTTTACATGTCGAACTGCACGGTAGAAACGATAAAACAGCTCCTCCGTGCAGTTTTCATACCGAGTCACCGTCCACTGGGCTCAGCGAGAAAACGCGATTTCGGCGCTTCTGAGGGCCGAAAACGCGATATCGGCCGATTTGCGATCTGTCAGCAGATTCGGTTTCTGGGCAGTTTACATGTCGAACTGCACGGTAGAAACGATAAAACAGCTCCTCCGTGCAGTTTTCATACCGAGTCACCGTCCACTGGGCTCAGCGAGAAAACGCGATTTCGGCGCTTCTGAGGGCCGAAAACGCGATATCGGCCGATTTGCGATCTGTCAGCAGATTCGGTTTCTGGGCAGTTTACATGTCGAACTGCACGGTAGAAACGATAAAACAGCTCCTCCGTGCAGTTTTCATACCGAGTCACCGTCCACTGGGCTCAGCGAGAAAACGCGATTTCGGCGCTTCTGAGGGCCGAAAACGCGATATCGGCCGATTTGCGATCTGTCAGCAGATTCGGTTTCTGGGCAGTTTACATGTCGAACTGCACGGTAGAAACGATAAAACAGCTCCTCCGTGCAGTTTTCATACCGAGTCACCGTCCACTGGGCTCAGCGAGAAAACGCGATTTCGGCGCTTCTGAGGGCCGAAAACGCGATATCGGCCGATTTTCGATCTGTCAGCAGATTCGGTTTCTGGGCAGTTTACATGTCGAACTGCACGGTAGAAACGATAAAACAGCTCCTCCGTGCAGTTTTCATACCGAGTCACCGTCCACTGGGCTCAGCGAGAAAACGCGATTTCGGCGCTTCTGAGGGCCGAAAACGCGATATCGGCCGATTTGCGATCTGTCAGCAGATTCGGTTTCTGGGCAGTTTACATGTCGAACTGCACGGTAGAAACGATAAAACAGCTCCTCCGTGCAGTTTTCATACCGAGTCACCGTCCACTGGGCTCAGCGAGAAAACGCGATTTCGGCGCTTCTGAGGGCCGAAAACGCGATATCGGCCGATTTTCGATCTGTCAGCAGATTCGGTTTCTGGGCAGTTTACATGTCGAACTGCACGGTAGAAACGATAAAACAGCTCCTCCGTGCAGTTTTCATACCGAGTCACCGTCCACTGGGCTCAGCGAGAAAACGCGATTTCGGCGCTTCTGAGGGCCGAAAACGCGATATCGGCCGATTTGCGATCTGTCAGCAGATTCGGTTTCTGGGCAGTTTACATGTCGAACTGCACGGTAGAAACGATAAAACAGCTCCTCCGTGCAGTTTTCATACCGAGTCACCGTCCACTGGGCTCAGCGAGAAAACGCGATTTCGGCGCTTCTGAGGGCCGAAAACGCGATATCGGCCGATTTGCGATCTGTCAGCAGATTCGGTTTCTGGGCAGTTTACATGTCGAACTGCACGGTAGAAACGATAAAACAGCTCCTCCGTGCAGTTTTCATACCGAGTCACCGTCCACTGGGCTCAGCGAGAAAACGCGATTTCGGCGCTTCTGAGGGCCGAAAACGCGATATCGGCCGATTTGCGATCTGTCAGCAGATTCGGTTTCTGGGCAGTTTACATGTCGAACTGCACGGTAGAAACGATAAAACAGCTCCTCCGTGCAGTTTTCATACCGAGTCACCGTCCACTGGGCTCAGCGAGAAAACGCGATTTCGGCGCTTCTGAGGGCCGAAAACGCGATATCGGCCGATTTTCGATCTGTCAGCAGATTCGGTTTCTGGGCAGTTTACATGTCGAACTGCACGGTAGAAACGATAAAACAGCTCCTCCGTGCAGTTTTCATACCGAGTCACCGTCCACTGGGCTCAGCGAGAAAACGCGATTTCGGCGCTTCTGAGGGCCGAAAACGCGATATCGGCCGATTTGCGATCTGTCAGCAGATTCGGTTTCTGGGCAGTTTACATGTCGAACTGCACGGAGAAAACGATAAAACAGCTCCTCCGTGCAGTTTTCATACCGAGTCACCGTCCACTGGGCTCAGCGAGAAAACGCGATTTCGGCGCTTCTGAGGGCCGAAAACGCGATATCGGCCGATTTGCGATCTGTCAGCAGATTCGGTTTCTGGGCAGTTTACATGTCGAACTGCACGGTAGAAACGATAAAACAGCTCCTCCGTGCAGTTTTCATACCGAGTCACCGTCCACTGGGCTCAGCGAGAAAACGCGATTTCGGCGCTTCTGAGGGCCGAAAACGCGATATCGGCCGATTTGCGATCTGTCAGCAGATTCGGTTTCTGGGCAGTTTACATGTCGAACTGCACGGTAGAAACGATAAAACAGCTCCTCCGTGCAGTTTTCATACCGAGTCACCGTCCACTGGGCTCAGCGAGAAAACGCGATTTCGGCGCTTCTGAGGGCCGAAAACGCGATATCGGCCGATTTGCGATCTGTCAGCAGATTCGGTTTCTGGGCAGTTTACATGTCGAACTGCACGGTAGAAACGATAAAACAGCTCCTCCGTGCAGTTTTCATACCGAGTCACCGTCCACTGGGCTCAGCGAGAAAACGCGATTTCGGCGCTTCTGAGGGCCGAAAACGCGATATCGGCCGATTTGCGATCTGTCAGCAGATTCGGTTTCTGGGCAGTTTACATGTCGAACTGCACGGTAGAAACGATAAAACAGCTCCTCCGTGCAGTTTTCATACCGAGTCACCGTCCACTGGCTCAGCGAGAAAACGCGATTTCGGCGCTTCTGAGGGCCGAAAACGCGATATCGGCCGATTTTCGATCTGTCAGCAGATTCGGTTTCTGGGCAGTTTACATGTCGAACTGCACGGTAGAAACGATAAAACAGCTCCTCCGTGCAGTTTTCATACCGAGTCACCGTCCACTGGGCTCAGCGAGAAAACGCGATTTCGGCGCTTCTGAGGGCCGAAAACGCGATATCGGCCGATTTGCGATCTGTCAGCAGATTCGGTTTCTGGGCAGTTTACATGTCGAACTGCACGGTAGAAACGATAAAACAGCTCCTCCGTGCAGTTTTCATACCGAGTCACCGTCCACTGGGCTCAGCGAGAAAACGCGATTTCGGCGCTTCTGAGGGCCGAAAACGCGATATCGGCCGATTTGCGATCTGTCAGCAGATTCGGTTTCTGGGCAGTTTACATGTCGAACTGCACGGTAGAAACGATAAAACAGCTCCTCCGTGCAGTTTTCATACCGAGTCACCGTCCACTGGGCTCAGCGAGAAAACGCGATTTCGGCGCTTCTGAGGGCCGAAAACGCGATATCGGCCGATTTGCGATCTGTCAGCAGATTCGGTTTCTGGGCAGTTTACATGTCGAACTGCACGGTAGAAACGATAAAACAGCTCCTCCGTGCAGTTTTCATACCGAGTCACCGTCCACTGGGCTCAGCGAGAAAACGCGATTTCGGCGCTTCTGAGGGCCGAAAACGCGATATCGGCCGATTTGCGATCTGTCAGCAGATTCGGTTTCTGGGCAGTTTACATGTCGAACTGCACGGTAGAAACGATAAAACAGCTCCTCCGTGCAGTTTTCATACCGAGTCACCGTCCACTGGGCTCAGCGAGAAAACGCGATTTCGGCGCTTCTGAGGGCCGAAAACGCGATATCGGCCGATTTGCGATCTGTCAGCAGATTCGGTTTCTGGGCAGTTTACATGTCGAACTGCACGGTAGAAACGATAAAACAGCTCCTCCGTGCAGTTTTCATACCGAGTCACCGTCCACTGGGCTCAGCGAGAAAACGCGATTTCGGCGCTTCTGAGGGCCGAAAACGCGATATCGGCCGATTTGCGATCTGTCAGCAGATTCGGTTTCTGGGCAGTTTACATGTCGAACTGCACGGTAGAAACGATAAAACAGCTCCTCCGTGCAGTTTTCATACCGAGTCACCGTCCACTGGGCTCAGCGAGAAAACGCGATTTCGGCGCTTCTGAGGGCCGAAAACGCGATATCGGCCGATTTGCGATCTGTCAGCAGATTCGGTTTCTGGGCAGTTTACATGTCGAACTGCACGGTAGAAACGATAAAACAGCTCCTCCGTGCAGTTTTCATACCGAGTCACCGTCCACTGGGCTCAGCGAGAAAACGCGATTTCGGCGCTTCTGAGGGCCGAAAACGCGATATCGGCCGATTTGCGATCTGTCAGCAGATTCGGTTTCTGGGCAGTTTACATGTCGAACTGCACGGTAGAAACGATAAAACAGCTCCTCCGTGCAGTTTTCATACCGAGTCACCGTCCACTCGGCTCAGCGAGAAAACGCGATTTCGGCGCTTCTGAGGGCCGAAAACGCGATATCGGCCGATTTTCGATCTGTCAGCAGATTCGGTTTCTGGGCAGTTTACATGTCGAACTGCACGGTAGAAACGATAAAACAGCTCCTCCGTGCAGTTTTCATACCGAGTCACCGTCCACTGGGCTCAGCGAGAAAACGCGATTTCGGCGCTTCTGAGGCCGAAAACGCGATATCGGCCGATTTGCGATCTGTCAGCAGATTCGGTTTCTGGGCAGTTTACATGTCGAACTGCACGGTAGAAACGATAAAACAGCTCCTCCGTGCAGTTTTCATACCGAGTCACCGTCCACTGGGCTCAGCGAGAAAACGCGATTTCGGCGCTTCTGAGGGCCGAAAACGCGATATCGGCCGATTTGCGATCTGTCAGCAGATTCGGTTTCTGGGCAGTTTACATGTCGAACTGCACGGTAGAAACGATAAAACAGCTCCTCCGTGCAGTTTTCATACCGAGTCACCGTCCACTGGGCTCAGCGAGAAAACGCGATTTCGGCGCTTCTGAGGGCCGAAAACGCGATATCGGCCGATTTGCGATCTGTCAGCAGATTCGGTTTCTGGGCAGTTTACATGTCGAACTGCACGGTAGAAACGATAAAACAGCTCCTCCGTGCAGTTTTCATACCGAGTCACCGTCCACTGGGCTCAGCGAGAAAACGCGATTTCGGCGCTTCTGAGGGCCGAAAACGCGATATCGGCCGATTTTCGATCTGTCAGCAGATTCGGTTTCTGGGCAGTTTACATGTCGAACTGCACGGTAGAAACGATAAAACAGCTCCTCCGTGCAGTTTTCATACCGAGTCACCGTCCACTGGGCTCAGCGAGAAAACGCGATTTCGGCGCTTCTGAGGGCCGAAAACGCGATATCGGCCGATTTGCGATCTGTCAGCAGATTCGGTTTCTGGGCAGTTTACATGTCGAACTGCACGGTAGAAACGATAAAACAGCTCCTCCGTGCAGTTTTCATACCGAGTCACCGTCCACTGGGCTCAGCGAGAAAACGCGATTTCGGCGCTTCTGAGGGCCGAAAACGCGATATCGGCCGATTTGCGATCTGTCAGCAGATTCGGTTTCTGGGCAGTTTACATGTCGAACTGCACGGTAGAAACGATAAAACAGCTCCTCCGTGCAGTTTTCATACCGAGTCACCGTCCACTGGGCTCAGCGAGAAAACGCGATTTCGGCGCTTCTGAGGGCCGAAAACGCGATATCGGCCGATTTGCGATCTGTCAGCAGATTCGGTTTCTGGGCAGTTTACATGTCGAACTGCACGGTAGAAACGATAAAACAGCTCCTCCGTGCAGTTTTCATACCGAGTCACCGTCCACTGGGCTCAGCGAGAAAACGCGATTTCGGCGCTTCTGAGGGCCGAAAACGCGATATCGGCCGATTTGCGATCTGTCAGCAGATTCGGTTTCTGGGCAGTTTACATGTCGAACTGCACGGTAGAAACGATAAAACAGCTCCTCCGTGCAGTTTTCATACCGAGTCACCGTCCACTGGGCTCAGCGAGAAAACGCGATTTCGGCGCTTCTGAGGGCCGAAAACGCGATATCGGCCGATTTTCGATCTGTCAGCAGATTCGGTTTCTGGGCAGTTTACATGTCGAACTGCACGGTAGAAACGATAAAACAGCTCCTCCGTGCAGTTTTCAGTCACCGTCCACTGGGCTCAGCGAGAAAACGCGATTTCGGCGCTTCTGAGGGCCGAAAACGCGATATCGGCCGATTTGCGATCTGTCAGCAGATTCGGTTTCTGGGCAGTTTACATGTCGAACTGCACGGTAGAAACGATAAAACAGCTCCTCCGTGCAGTTTTCATACCGAGTCACCGTCCACTCGGCTCAGCGAGAAAACGCGATTTCGGCGCTTCTGAGGGCCGAAAACGCGATATCGGCCGATTTGCGATCTGTCAGCAGATTCGGTTTCTGGGCAGTTTACATGTCGAACTGCACGGTAGAAACGATAAAACAGCTCCTCCGTGCAGTTTTCATACCGAGTCACCGTCCACTGGGCTCAGCGAGAAAACGCGATTTCGGCGCTTCTGAGGGCCGAAAACGCGATATCGGCCGATTTGCGATCTGTCAGCAGATTCGGTTTCTGGGCAGTTTACATGTCGAACTGCACGGTAGAAACGATAAAACAGCTCCTCCGTGCAGTTTTCATACCGAGTCACCGTCCACTGGCTCAGCGAGAAAACGCGATTTCGGCGCTTCTGAGGGCCGAAAACGCGATATCGGCCGATTTGCGATCTGTCAGCAGATTCGGTTTCTGGGCAGTTTACATGTCGAACTGCACGGTAGAAACGATAAAACAGCTCCTCCGTGCAGTTTTCATACCGAGTCACCGTCCACTGGGCTCAGCGAGAAAACGCGATTTCGGCGCTTCTGAGGGCCGAAAACGCGATATCGGCCGATTTGCGATCTGTCAGCAGATTCGGTTTCTGGGCAGTTTACATGTCGAACTGCACGGTAGAAACGATAAAACAGCTCCTCCGTGCAGTTTTCATACCGAGTCACCGTCCACTGGGCTCAGCGAGAAAACGCGATTTCGGCGCTTCTGAGGGCCGAAAACGCGATATCGGCCGATTTGCGATCTGTCAGCAGATTCGGTTTCTGGGCAGTTTACATGTCGAACTGCACGGTAGAAACGATAAAACAGCTCCTCCGTGCAGTTTTCATACCGAGTCACCGTCCACTCGGCTCAGCGAGAAAACGCGATTTCGGCGCTTCTGAGGGCCGAAAACGCGATATCGGCCGATTTTCGATCTGTCAGCAGATTCGGTTTCTGGGCAGTTTACATGTCGAACTGCACGGTAGAAACGATAAAACAGCTCCTCCGTGCAGTTTTCATACCGAGTCACCGTCCACTGGGCTCAGCGAGAAAACGCGATTTCGGCGCTTCTGAGGGCCGAAAACGCGATATCGGCCGATTTGCGATCTGTCAGCAGATTCGGTTTCTGGGCAGTTTACATGTCGAACTGCACGGTAGAAACGATAAAACAGCTCCTCCGTGCAGTTTTCATACCGAGTCACCGTCCACTGGGCTCAGCGAGAAAACGCGATTTTTTCTCTTCTTAGTGCCGAAAACTCGATATCGGCCTTTTTGCGATCTGTCTGATTTTTCGTTTTCTGTGATGTTTACATGTCGAACTGCACGGTAGAAACGATAAAACAGCTCCTCCGTGCAGTTTTCATACCGAGTCACCGTCCACTGCGCTCAGCGAGAAAACGCGATTTCGGCGCTTCTGAGGGCCGAAAACGCGATATCGGCCGATTTGCGATCTGTCAGCAGATTCGGTTTCTGGGCAGTTTACATGTCGAACTGCACGGTGAAAACGATAAAACAGCTCCTCCGTGCAGTTTTCATACCGAGTCACCGTCCACTGGCTCAGCGAGAAAACGCGATTTCGGCGCTTCTGAGGGCCGAAAACGCGATATCGGCCGATTTTCGATCTGTCAGCAGATTCGGTTTCTGGGCAGTTTACATGTCGAACTGCACGGTAGAAACGATAAAACAGCTCCTCCGTGCAGTTTTCATACCGAGTCACCGTCCACTGGGCTCAGCGAGAAAACGCGATTTCGGCGCTTCTGAGGGCCGAAAACGATATCGGCCGATTTTCGATCTGTCAGCAGATTCGGTTTCTGGGCAGTTTACATGTCGAACTGCACGGATCGGCTGATTTTCGATCTGTCAGCAGATTCGGTTTCTGGGCAGTTTACATGTCGAACTGCACGGTAGAAACGATAAAACAGCTCCTCCGTGCAGTTTTCATACCGAGTCACCGTCCACTGGGCTCAGCGAGAAAACGCGATTTCGGCGCTTCTGAGGGCCGAAAACGCGATATCGGCCGATTTGCGATCTGTCAGCAGATTCGTTTTCTGGGCAGTTTACATGTCGAACTGCACCGTAGAAACGATAAAACAGCTCCTCCGTGCTGTTTTCATACCGAGTCGAACTGCACGGTAGAAACGATAAAACAGCTCCTCCGTGCAGTTTTCATACCGAGTCACCGTCCACTGGGCTCAGCGAGAAAACGCGATTTCGGCGCTTCTGAGGGCCGAAAACGCGATATCGGCCGATTTGCGATCTGTCAGCAGATTCGGTTTCTGGGCAGTTTACATGTCGAACTGCACGGTAGAAACGATAAAACAGCTCCTCCGTGCAGTTTTCATACCGAGTCACCGTCCACTGGGCTCAGCGAGAAAACGCGATTTCGGCGCTTCTGAGGGCCGAAAACGCGATATCGGCCGATTTTCGATCTGTCAGCAGATTCGGTTTCTGGGCAGTTTACATGTCGAACTGCACGGTAGAAACGATAAAACAGCTCCTCCGTGCAGTTTTCATACCGAGTCACCGTCCACTGGGCTCAGCGAGAAAACGCGATTTCGGCGCTTCTGAGGGCCGAAAACGCGATATCGGCCGATTTTCGATCTGTCAGCAGATTCGGTTTCTGCCGAAAACGCGATATCGGCCGATTTGCGATCTGTCAGCAGATTCGGTTTCTGGGCAGTTTACATGTCGAACTGCACGGTAGAAACGATAAAACAGCTCCTCCGTGCAGTTTTCATACCGAGTCACCGTCCACTGGGCTCAGCGAGAAAACGCGATTTCGGCGCTTCTGAGGGCCGAAAACGCGATATCGGCCGATTTGCGATCTGTCAGCAGATTCGGTTTCTGGGCAGTTTACATGTCGAACTGCACGGTAGAAACGATAAAACAGCTCCTCCGTGCAGTTTTCATACCGAGTCACCGTCCACTGGGCTCAGCGAGAAAACGCGATTTCGGCGCTTCTGAGGGCCGAAAACGCGATATCGGCCGATTTGCGATCTGTCAGCAGATTCGGTTTCTGGGCAGTTTACATGTCGAACTGCACGGTAGAAACGATAAAACAGCTCCTCCGTGCAGTTTTCATACCGAGTCACCGTCCACTCGGCTCAGCGAGAAAACGCGATTTCGGCGCTTCGGCGCTTCTGAGGGCCGAAAACGCGATATCGGCCGATTTTCGATCTGTCAGCAGATTCGGTTTCTGGGCAGTTTACATGTCGAACTGCACGGTAGAAACGATAAAACAGCTCCTCCGTGCAGTTTTCATACCGAGTCACCGTCCACTGGGCTCAGCGAGAAAACGCGATTTCGGCGCTTCTGAGGGCCGAAAACGCGATATCGGCCGATTTGCGATCTGTCAGCAGATTCGGTTTCTGGGCAGTTTACATGTCGAACTGCACGGTAGAAACGATAAAACAGCTCCTCCGTGCAGTTTTCATACCGAGTCACCGTCCACTGGGCTCAGCGAGAAAACGCGATTTCGGCGCTTCGGAGGGCCGAAAACGCGATATCGGCCGATTTTCGATCTGTCTGTCAGCAGATTCGGTTTCTGGGCAGTTTACATGTCGAACTGCACGGTAGAAACGATAAAACAGCTCCTCCGTGCCGTTTTCATACCGAGTCACCGTCCACTGGGCTCAGCGAGAAAACGCGATTTCGGCGCTTCTGAGGGCCGAAAACGCGATATCGGCCGATTTGCGATCTGTCAGCAGATTCGGTTTCTGGGCAGTTTACATGTCGAACTGCACGGTAGAAACGATAAAACAGCTCCTCCGTGCAGTTTTCATACCGAGTCACCGTCCACTGGGCTCAGCGAGAAAACGCGATTTCGGCGCTTCTGAGGGCCGAAAACGCGATATCGGCCGATTTGCGATCTGTCAGCAGATTCGGTTTCTGGGCAGTTTACATGTCGAACTGCACGGTAGAAACGATAAAACAGCTCCTCCGTGCAGTTTTCATACCGAGTCACCGTCCACTGGGCTCAGCGAGAAAACGCGATTTCGGCGCTTCTGAGGGCCGAAAACGCGATATCGGCCGATTTGCGATCTGTCAGCAGATTCGGTTTCTGGGCAGTTTACATGTCGAACTGCACGGTAGAAACGATAAAACAGCTCCTCCGTGCAGTTTTCATACCGAGTCACCGTCCACTGGGCTCAGCGAGAAAACGCGATTTCGGCGCTTCTGAGGGCCGAAAACGCGATATCGGCCGATTTGCGATCTGTCAGCAGATTCGGTTTCTGGGCAGTTTACATGTCGAACTGCACGGTAGAAACGATAAAACAGCTCCTCCGTGCAGTTTTCATACCGAGTCACCGTCCACTGGGCTCAGCGAGAAAACGCGATTTCGGCGCTTCTGAGGGCCGAAAACGCGATATCGGCCGATTTGCGATCTGTCAGCAGATTCGGTTTCTGGGCAGTTTACATGTCGAACTGCACGGTAGAAACGATAAAACAGCTCCTCCGTGCAGTTTTCATACCGAGTCACCGTCCACTGGGCTCAGCGAGAAAACGCGATTTCGGCGCTTCTGAGGGCCGAAAACGCGATATCGGCCGATTTGCGATCTGTCAGCAGATTCGGTTTCTGGGCAGTTTACATGTCGAACTGCACGGTAGAAACGATAAAACAGCTCCTCCGTGCAGTTTTCATACCGAGTCACCGTCCACTGGGCTCAGCGAGAAAACGCGATTTCGGCGCTTCTGAGGGCCGAAAACGCGATATCGGCCGATTTTCGATCTGTCAGCAGATTCGGTTTCTGGGCAGTTTACATGTCGAACTGCACGGTAGAAACGATAAAACAGCTCCTCCGTGCAGTTTTCATACCGAGTCACCGTCCACTGGGCTCAGCGAGAAAACGCGATTTCGGCGCTTCTGAGGGCCGAAAACGCGATATCGGCCGATTTGCGATCTGTCAGCAGATTCGGTTTCTGGGCAGTTTACATGTCGAACTGCACGGTAGAAACGATAAAACAGCTCCTCCGTGCAGTTTTCATACCGAGTCACCGTCCACTGGGCTCAGCGAGAAAACGCGATTTCGGCGCTTCTGAGGGCCGAAAACGCGATATCGGCCGATTTGCGATCTGCACATGTCGAACTGCACGGTAGAAACGATAAAACGCGATTTCGGCGCTCCGAGAAAACGCGATTTCGGCGCTTCTGAGGGCCGAAAACGCGATATCGGCCGATTTGCGATCTGTCAGCAGATTCGGTTTCTGGGCAGTTTACATGTCGAACTGCACGGTAGAAACGATAAAACAGCTCCTCCGTGCAGTTTTCATACCGAGTCACCGTCCACTGGGCTCAGCGAGAAAACGCGATTTCGGCGCTTCTGAGGGCCGAAAACGCGATATCGGCCGATTTGCGATCTGTCAGCAGATTCGGTTTCTGGGCAGTTTACATGTCGAACTGCACGGTAGAAACGATAAAACAGCTCCTCCGTGCAGTTTTCATACCGAGTCACCGTCCACTGGGCTCAGCGAGAAAACGCGATTTCGGCGCTTCTGAGGGCCGAAAACGCGATATCGGCCGATTTGCGATCTGTCAGCAGATTCGGTTTCTGGGCAGTTTACATGTCGAACGCACGGTAGAAACGATAAAACAGCTCCTCCGTGCAGTTTTCATACCGAGTCACCGTCCACTCGGCTCAGCGAGAAAACGCGATTTCGGCGCTTCTGAGGGCCGAAAACGCGATATCGGCCGATTTTCGATCTGTCAGCAGATTCGGTTTCTGGGCAGTTTACATGTCGAACTGCACGGTAGAAACGATAAAACAGCTCCTCCGTGCAGTTTTCATACCGAGTCACCGTCCACTGGGCTCAGCGAGAAAACGCGATTTCGGCGCTTCTGAGGGCCGAAAACGCGATATCGGCCGATTTGCGATCTGTCAGCAGATTCGGTTTCTGGGCAGTTTACATGTCGAACTGCACGGTAGAAACGATAAAACAGCTCCTCCGTGCAGTTTTCATACCGAGTCACCGTCCACTGGGCTCAGCGAGAAAACGCGATTTCGGCGCTTCTGAGGGCCGAAAACGCGATATCGGCCGATTTTCGATCTGTCAGCAGATTCGGTTTCTGGGCAGTTTACATGTCGAACTGCACGGTAGAAACGATAAAACAGCTCCTCCGTGCAGTTTTCATACCGAGTCACCGTCCACTGGGCTCAGCGAGAAAACGCGATTTCGGCGCTTCTGAGGGCCGAAAACGCGATATCGGCCGATTTGCGATCTGTCAGCAGATTCGGTTTCTGGGCAGTTTACATGTCGAACTGCACGGTAGAAACGATAAAACAGCTCCTCCGTGCAGTTTTCATACCGAGTCACCGTCCACTGGGCTCAGCGAGAAAACGCGATTTCGGCGCTTCTGAGGGCCGAGAACGCGATTTCGGCGTCTTCTGAGGGCCGAAAACGCGATATCGGCCGATTTGCGATCTGTCAGCAGATTCGGTTTCTGGGCAGTTTACATGTCGAACTGCACGGTAGAAACGATAAAACAGCTCCTCCGTGCAGTTTTCATACCGAGTCACCGTCCACTGGGCTCAGCGAGAAAACGCGATTTCGGCGCTTCTGAGGGCCGAAAACGCGATATCGGCCGATTTTCGATCTGTCAGCAGATTCGGTTTCTGGGCAGTTTACATGTCGAACTGCACGGTAGAAACGATAAAACAGCTCCTCCGTGCAGTTTTCATACCGAGTCACCGTCCACTGGGCTCAGCGAGAAAACGCGATTTCGGCGCTTCTGAGGGCCGAAAACGCGATATCGGCCGATTTGCGATCTGTCAGCAGATTCGGTTTCTGGGCAGTTTACATGTCGAACTGCACGGTAGAAACGATAAAACAGCTCCTCCGTGCAGTTTTCATACCGAGTCACCGTCCACTGGGCTCAGCGAGAAAACGCGATTTCGGCGCTTCTGAGGGCCGAAAACGCGATATCGGCCGATTTGCGATCTGTCAGCAGATTCGGTTTCTGGGCAGTTTACATGTCGAACTGCACGGTAGAAACGATAAAACAGCTCCTCCGTGCAGTTTTCATACCGAGTCACCGTCCACTGGCTCAGCGAGAAAACGCGATTTCGGCGCTTCTGAGGGCCGAAAACGCGATATCGGCCGATTTGCGATCTGTCAGCAGATTCGGTTTCTGGGCAGTTTACATGTCGAACTGCACGGTAGAAACGATAAAACAGCTCCTCCGTGCAGTTTTCATACCGAGTCACCGTCCACTGGGCTCAGCGAGAAAACGCGATTTCGGCGCTTCTGAGGGCCGAAAACGCGATATCGGCCGATTTGCGATCTGTCAGCAGATTCGGTTTCTGGGCAGTTTACATGTCGAACTGCACGGTAGAAACGATAAAACAGCTCCTCCGTGCAGTTTTCATACCGAGTCACCGTCCACTGGGCTCAGCGAGAAAACGCGATTTCGGCGCTTCTGAGGGCCGAAAACGCGATATCGGCCGATTTGCGATCTGTCAGCAGATTCGGTTTCTGGGCAGTTTACATGTCGAACTGCACGGTAGAAACGATAAAACAGCTCCTCCGTGCAGTTTTCATACCGAGTCACCGTCCACTCGGCTCAGCGAGAAAACGCGATTTCGGCGCTTCTGAGGGCCGAAAACGCGATATCGGCCGATTTTCGATCTGTCAGCAGATTCGGTTTCTGGGCAGTTTACATGTCGAACTGCACGGTAGAAACGATAAAACAGCTCCTCCGTGCAGTTTTCATACCGAGTCACCGTCCACTGGGCTCAGCGAGAAAACGCGATTTCAGCGAGAGATAACGCGATTTCGGCGCTTCTGAGGGCCGAAAACGCGATATCGGCCGATTTGCGATCTGTCAGCAGATTCGGTTTCTGGGCAGTTTACATGTCGAACTGCACGGTAGAAACGATAAAACAGCTCCTCCGTGCAGTTTTCATACCGAGTCACCGTCCACTGGGCTCAGCGAGAAAACGCGATTTCGGCGCTTCTGAGGGCCGAAAACGCGATATCGGCCGATTTGCGATCTGTCAGCAGATTCGGTTTCTGGGCAGTTTACATGTCGAACTGCACGGTAGAAACGATAAAACAGCTCCTCCGTGCAGTTTTCATACCGAGTCACCGTCCACTGGGCTCAGCGAGAAAACGCGATTTCGGCGCTTTCTGAGGGCCGAAAACGCGATATCGGCCGATTTGCGATCTGTCAGCAGATTCGGTTTCTGGGCAGTTTACATGTCGAACTGCACGGTAGAAACGATAAAACAGCTCCTCCGTGCAGTTTTCATACCGAGTCACCGTCCACTGGGCTCAGCGAGAAAACGCGATTTCGGCGCTTCTGAGGGCCGAAAACGCGATATCGGCCGATTTGCGATCTGTCAGCAGATTCGGTTTCTGGGCAGTTTACATGTCGAACTGCACGGTAGAAACGATAAAACAGCTCCTCCGTGCAGTTTTCATACCGAGTCACCGTCCACTCGGCTCAGCGAGAAAACGCGATTTCGGCGCTTCTGAGGGCCGAAAACGCGATATCGGCCGATTTTCGATCTGTCAGCAGATTCGGTTTCTGGGCAGTTTACATGTCGAACTGCACGGTAGAAACGATAAAACAGCTCCTCCGTGCAGTTTTCATACCGAGTCACCGTCCACTGGGCTCAGCGAGAAAACGCGATTTCGGCGCTTCTGAGGGCCGAAAACGCGATATCGGCCGATTTGCGATCTGTCAGCAGATTCGGTTTCTGGGCAGTTTACATGTCGAACTGCACGGTAGAAACGATAAAACAGCTCCTCCGTGCAGTTTTCATACCGAGTCACCGTCCACTGGGCTCAGCGAGAAAACGCGATTTCGGCGCTTCTGAGGGCCGAAAACGCGATATCGGCCGATTTGCGATCTGTCAGCAGATTCGGTTTCTGGGCAGTTTACATGTCGAACTGCACGGTAGAAACGATAAAACAGCTCCTCCGTGCAGTTTTCATACCGAGTCACCGTCCACTCGGCTCAGCGAGAAAACGCGATTTCGGCGCTTCTGAGGGCCGAAAACGCGATATCGGCCGATTTTCGATCTGTCAGCAGATTCGGTTTCTGGGCAGTTTACATGTCGAACTGCACGGTAGAAACGATAAAACAGCTCCTCCGTGCAGTTTTCATACCGAGTCACCGTCCACTGGGCTCAGCGAGAAAACGCGATTTCGGCGCTTCTGAGGGCCGAAAACGCGATATCGGCCGATTTGCGATCTGTCAGCAGATTCGGTTTCTGGGCAGTTTACATGTCGAACTGCACGGTAGAAACGATAAAACAGCTCCTCCGTGCAGTTTTCATACCGAGTCACCGTCCACTGGGCTCAGCGAGAAAACGCGATTTCGGCGCTTCTGAGGGCCGAAAACGCGATATCGGCCGATTTGCGATCTGTCAGCAGATTCGGTTTCTGGGCAGTTTACATGTCGAACTGCACGGTAGAAACGATAAAACAGCTCCTCCGTGCAGTTTTTGCGATCTGTCAGCAGATTCGGTTTCTGGGCAGTTTACATGTCGAACTGCACGGTAGAAACGATAAAACAGCTCCTCCGTGCAGTTTTCATACCGAGTCACCGTCCACTCGGCTCAGCGAGAAAACGCGATTTCGGCGCTTCTGAGGGCCGAAAACGCGATATCGGCCGATTTGCGATCTGTCAGCAGATTCGGTTTCTGGGCAGTTTACATGTCGAACTGCACGGTAGAAACGATAAAACAGCTCCTCCGTGCAGTTTTCATACCGAGTCACCGTCCACTGGGCTCAGCGAGAAAACGCGATTTCGGCGCTTCTGAGGGCCGAAGACGCGATATCGGCCGATTTCGATCTGTCAGCAGATTCGGTTTCTGGGCAGTTTACATGTCGAACTGCACGGTAGAAACGATAAAACAGCTCCTCCGTGCAGTTTTCATACCGAGTCACCGTCCACTGGGCTCAGCGAGAAAACGCGATTTCGGCGCTTCTGAGGGCCGAAAACGCGATATCGGCCGATTTGCGATCTGTCAGCAGATTCGGTTTCTGGGCAGTTTACATGTCGAACTGCACGGTAGAAACGATAAAACAGCTCCTCCGTGCAGTTTTCATACCGAGTCACCGTCCACTGGGCTCAGCGAGAAAACGCGATTTCGGCGCTTCTGAGGGCCGAAAACGCGATATCGGCCGATTTGCGATCTGTCAGCAGATTCGGTTTCTGGGCAGTTTACATGTCGAACTGCACGGTAGAAACGATAAAACAGCTCCTCCGTGCAGTTTTCATACCGAGTCACCGTCCACTGGGCTCAGCGAGAAAACGCGATTTCGGCGCTATCGGCCGATTTGCGATCTGTCAGCAGCGGTCGGTTTCTGGGCAGTTTACATGTCGAACTGCACGGTAGAAACGATAAAACAGCTCCTCCGTGCAGTTTTCATACCGAGTCACCGTCCACTGGGCTCAGCGAGAAAACGCGATTTCGGCGCTTCTGAGGGCCGAAAACGCGATATCGGCCGATTTGCGATCTGTCAGCAGATTCGGTTTCTGGGCAGTTTACATGTCGAACTGCACGGTAGAAACGATAAAACAGCTCCTCCGTGCAGTTTTCATACCGAGTCACCGTCCACTGGGCTCAGCGAGAAAACGCGATTTCGGCGCTTCTGAGGGCCGAAAACGCGATATCGGCCGATTTGCGATCTGTCAGCAGATTCGGTTTCTGGGCAGTTTACATGTCGAACTGCACGGTAGAAACGATAAAACAGCTCCTCCGTGCAGTTTTCATACCGAGTCACCGTCCACTGGGCTCAGCGAGAAAACGCGATTTCGGCGCTTCTGAGGGCCGAAAACGCGATATCGGCCGATTTTCGATCTGTCAGCAGATTCGGTTTCTGGGCAGTTTACATGTCGAACTGCACGGTAGAAACGATAAAACAGCTCCTCCGTGCAGTTTTCATACCGAGTCACCGTCCACTGGGCTCAGCGAGAAAACGCGATTTCGGCGCTTCTGAGGGCCGAAAACGCGATATCGGCCGATTTGCGATCTGTCAGCAGATTCGGTTTCTGGGCAGTTTACATGTCGAACTGCACGGTAGAAACGATAAAACAGCTCCTCCGTGCAGTTTTCATACCGAGTCACCGTCCACTGGGCTCAGCGAGAAAACGCGATTTCGGCGCTTCTGAGGGCCGAAAACGCGATATCGGCCGATTTGCGATCTGTCAGCAGATTCGGTTTCTGGGCAGTTTACATGTCGAACTGCACGGTAGAAACGATAAAACAGCTCCTCCGTGCAGTTTTCATACCGAGTCACCGTCCACTCGGCTCAGCGAGAAAACGCGATTTCGGCGCTTCTGAGGGCCGAAGCGATATCGGCCGATTTTCGATCTGTCAGCAGATTCGGTTTCTGGGCAGTTTACATGTCGAACTGCACGGTAGAAACGATAAAACAGCTCCTCCGTGCAGTTTTCATACCGAGTCACCGTCCACTGGGCTCAGCGAGAAAACGCGATTTCGGCGCTTCTGAGGGCCGAAAACGCGATATCGGCCGATTTGCGATCTGTCAGCAGATTCGGTTTCTGGGCAGTTTACATGTCGAACTGCACGGTAGAAACGATAAAACAGCTCCTCCGTGCAGTTTTCATACCGAGTCACCGTCCACTGGGCTCAGCGAGAAAACGCGATTTCGGCGCTTCTGAGGGCCGAAAACGCGATATCGGCCGATTTTCGATCTGTCAGCAGATTCGGTTTCTGGGCAGTTTACATGTCGAACTGCACGGTAGAAACGATAAAACAGCTCCTCCGTGCAGTTTTCATACCGAGTCACCGTCCACTGGGCTCAGCGAGAAAACGCGATTTCGGCGCTGAGGGCCGAAAACGCGATATCGGCCGATTTGCGATCTGTCAGCAGATTCGGTTTCTGGGCAGTTTACATGTCGAACTGCACGGTAGAAACGATAAAACAGCTCCTCCGTGCAGTTTTCATACCGAGTCACCGTCCACTGGGCTCAGCGAGAAAACGCGATTTCGGCGCTTCTGAGGGCCGAAAACGCGATATCGGCCGATTTTCGATCTGTCAGCAGATTCGGTTTCTGGGCAGTTTACATGTCGAACTGCACGGTAGAAACGATAAAACAGCTCCTCCGTGCAGTTTTCATACCGAGTCACCGTCCACTGGGCTCAGCGAGAAAACGCGATTTCGGCGCTTCTGAGGGCCGAAAACGCGATATCGGCCGATTTGCGATCTGTCAGCAGATTCGGTTTCTGGGCAGTTTACATGTCGAACTGCACGGTAGAAACGATAAAACAGCTCCTCCGTGCAGTTTTCATACCGAGTCACCGTCCACTGGGCTCAGCGAGAAAACGCGATTTCGGCGCTTCTGAGGGCCGAAAACGCGATATCGGCCGATTTGCGATCTGTCAGCAGATTCGGTTTCTGGGCAGTTTACATGTCGAACTGCACGGTAGAAACGATAAAACAGCTCCTCCGTGCAGTTTTCATACCGAGTCACCGTCCACTGGGCTCAGCGAGAAAACGCGATTTCGGCGCTTCTGAGGGCCGAAAACGCGATATCGGCCGATTTGCGATCTGTCAGCAGATTCGGTTTCTGGGCAGTTTACATGTCGAACTGCACGGTAGAAACGATAAAACAGCTCCTCCGTGCAGTTTTCATACCGAGTCACCGTCCACTGGGCTCAGCGAGAAAACGCGATTTCGGCGCTTCTGAGGGCCGAAAACGCGATATCGGCCGATTTGCGATCTGTCAGCAGATTCGGTTTCTGGGCAGTTTACATGTCGAACTGCACGGTAGAAACGATAAAACAGCTCCTCCGTGCAGTTTTCATACCGAGTCACCGTCCACTGGGCTCAGCGAGAAAACGCGATTTCGGCGCTTCTGAGGGCCGAAAACGCGATATCGGCCGATTTGCGATCTGTCAGCAGATTCGGTTTCTGGGCAGTTTACATGTCGAACTGCACGGTAGAAACGATAAAACAGCTCCTCCGTGCAGTTTTCATACCGAGTCACCGTCCACTCGGCTCAGCGAGAAAACGCGATTTCGGCGCTTCTGAGGGCCGAAAACGCGATATCGGCCGATTTGCGATCTGTCAGCAGATTCGGTTTCTGGGCAGTTTACATGTCGAACTGCACGGTAGAAACGATAAAACAGCTCCTCCGTGCAGTTTTCATACCGAGTCACCGTCCACTGGGCTCAGCGAGAAAACGCGATTTCGGCGCTTCTGAGGGCCGAAAACGCGATATCGGCCGATTTGCGATCTGTCAGCAGATTCGGTTTCTGGGCAGTTTACATGTCGAACTGCACGGTAGAAACGATAAAACAGCTCCTCCGTGCAGTTTTCATACCGAGTCACCGTCCACTGGGCTCAGCGAGAAAACGCGATTTCGGCGCTTCTGAGGGCCGAAAACGCGATATCGGCCGATTTGCGATCTGTCAGCAGATTCGGTTTCTGGGCAGTTTACATGTCGAACTGCACGGTAGAAACGATAAAACAGCTCCTCCGTGCAGTTTTCATACCGAGTCACCGTCCACTCGGCTCAGCGAGAAAACGCGATTTCGGCGCTTCTGAGGGCCGAAAACGCGATATCGGCCGATTTTCGATCTGTCAGCAGATTCGGTTTCTGGGCAGTTTACATGTCGAACTGCACGGTAGAAACGATAAAACAGCTCCTCCGTGCAGTTTTCATACCGAGTCACCGTCCACTGGGCTCAGCGAGAAAACGCGATTTCGGCGCTTCTGAGGGCCGAAAACGCGATATCGGCCGATTTGCGATCTGTCAGCAGATTCGGTTTCTGGGCAGTTTACATGTCGAACTGCACGGTAGAAACGATAAAACAGCTCCTCCGTGCGTTTTCATACCGAGTCACCGTCCACTCGGCTCAGCGAGAAAACGCGATTTCGGCGCTTCTGAGGGCCGAAAACGCGATATCGGCCGATTTGCGATCTGTCAGCAGATTCGGTTTCTGGGCAGTTTACATGTCGAACTGCACGGTAGAAACGATAAAACAGCTCCTCCGTGCAGTTTTCATACCGAGTCACCGTCCACTGGGCTCAGCGAGAAAACGCGATTTCGGCGCTTCTGAGGGCCGAAAACGCGATATCGGCCGATTTGCGATCTGTCAGCAGATTCGGTTTCTGGGCAGTTTACATGTCGAACTGCACGGTAGAAACGATAAAACAGCTCCTCCGTGCAGTTTTCATACCGAGTCACCGTCCACTGGGCTCAGCGAGAAAACGCGATTTCGGCGCTTCTGAGGGCCGAAAACGCGATATCGGCCGATTTGCGATCTGTCAGCAGATTCGGTTTCTGGGCAGTTTACATGTCGAACTGCACGGTAGAAACGATAAAACAGCTCCTCCGTGCAGTTTTCATACCGAGTCACCGTCCACTCGGCTCAGCGAGAAAACGCGATTTCGGCGCTTCTGAGGGCCGAAAACGCGATATCGGCCGATTTTCGATCTGTCAGCAGATTCGGTTTCTGGGCAGTTTACATGTCGAACTGCACGGTAGAAACGATAAAACAGCTCCTCCGTGCAGTTTTCATACCGAGTCACCGTCCACTGGGCTCAGCGAGAAAACGCGATTTCGGCGCTTCTGAGGGCCGAAAACGCGATATCGGCCGATTTGCGATCTGTCAGCAGATTCGGTTTCTGGGCAGTTTACATGTCGAACTGCACGGTAGAAACGATAAAACAGCTCCTCCGTGCAGTTTTCATACCGAGTCACCGTCCACTCGGCTCAGCGAGAAAACGCGATTTCGGCGCTTCTGAGGGCCGAAAACGCGATATCGGCCGATTTTCGATCTGTCAGCAGATTCGGTTTCTGGGCAGTTTACATGTCGAACTGACGGTAGAAACGATAAAACAGCTCCTCCGTGCAGTTTTCATACCGAGTCACCGTCCACTGGGCTCAGCGAGAAAACGCGATTTCGGCGCTTCTGAGGGCCGAAAACGCGATATCGGCCGATTTGCGATCTGTCAGCAGATTCGGTTTCTGGGCAGTTTACATGTCGAACTGCACGGTAGAAACGATAAAACAGCTCCTCCGTGCAGTTTTCATACCGAGTCACCGTCCACTGGGCTCAGCGAGAAAACGCGATTTCGGCGCTTCTGAGGGCCGAAAACGCGATATCGGCCGATTTGCGATCTGTCAGCAGATTCGGTTTCTGGGCAGTTTACATGTCGAACTGCACGGTAGAAACGATAAAACAGCTCCTCCGTGCAGTTTTCATACCGAGTCACCGTCCACTGGGCTCAGCGAGAAAACGCGATTTCGGCGCTTCTGAGGGCCGAAAACGCGATATCGGCCGATTTGCGATCTGTCAGCAGATTCGGTTTCTGGGCAGTTACATGTCGAACTGCACGGTAGAAACGATAAAACAGCTCCTCCGTGCAGTTTTCATACCGAGTCACCGTCCACTCGGCTCAGCGAGAAAACGCGATTTCGGCGCTTCTGAGGGCCGAAAACGCGATATCGGCCGATTTTCGATCTGTCAGCAGATTCGGTTTCTGGGCAGTTTACATGTCGAACTGCACGGTAGAAACGATAAAACAGCTCCTCCGTGCAGTTTTCATACCGAGTCACCGTCCACTGGGCTCAGCGAGAAAACGCGATTTCGGCGCTTCTGAGGGCCGAAAACGCGATATCGGCCGATTTTCGATCTGTCAGCAGATTCGGTTTCTGGGCAGTTTACATGTCGAACTGCACGGTAGAAACGATAAAACAGCTCCTCCGTGCAGTTTTCATACCGAGTCACCGTCCACTGGGCTCAGCGAGAAAACGCGATTTCGGCGCTTCTGAGGGCCGAAAACGCGATATCGGCCGATTTGCGATCTGTCAGCAGATTCGGTTTCTGGGCAGTTTACATGTCGAACTGCACGGTAGAAACGATAAAACAGCTCCTCCGTGCAGTTTTCATACCGAGTCACCGTCCACTGGGCTCAGCGAGAAAACGCGATTTCGGCGCTTCTGAGGGCCGAAAACGCGATATCGGCCGATTTGCGATCTGTCAGCAGATTCGGTTTCTGGGCAGTTTACATGTCGAACTGCACGGTAGAAACGATAAAACAGCTCCTCCGTGCAGTTTTCATACCGAGTCACCGTCCACTGGGCTCAGCGAGAAAACGCGATTTCGGCGCTTCTGAGGGCCGAAAACGCGATATCGGCCGATTTGCGATCTGTCAGCAGATTCGGTTTCTGGGCAGTTTACATGTCGAACTGCACGGTAGAAACGATAAAACAGCTCCTCCGTGCAGTTTTCATACCGAGTCACCGTCCACTGGGCTCAGCGAGAAAACGCGATTTCGGCGCTTCTGAGGGCCGAAAACGCGATATCGGCCGATTTTCGAACTGTCAGCAGATTCGGTTTCTGGGCAGTTTACATGTCGAACTGCACGGTAGAAACGATAAAACAGCTCCTCCGTGCAGTTTTCATACCGAGTCACCGTCCACTGGGCTCAGCGAGAAAACGCGATTTCGGCGCTTCTGAGGGCCGAAAACGCGATATCGGCCGATTTGCGATCTGTCAGCAGATTCGGTTTCTGGGCAGTTTACATGTCGAACTGCACGGTAGAAACGATAAAACAGCTCCTCCGTGCAGTTTTCATACCGAGTCACCGTCCACTCGGCTCAGCGAGAAAACGCGATTTCGGCGCTTCTGAGGGCCGAAAACGCGATATCGGCCGATTTTCGATCTGTCAGCAGATTCGGTTTCTGGGCAGTTTACATGTCGAACTGCACGGTAGAAACGATAAAACAGCTCCTCCGTGCAGTTTTCATACCGAGTCACCGTCCACTGGGCTCAGCGAGAAAACGCGATTTCGGCGCTTCTGAGGGCCGAAAACGCGATATCGGCCGATTTGCGATCTGTCAGCAGATTCGGTTTCTGGGCAGTTTACATGTCGAACTGCACGGTAGAAACGATAAAACAGCTCCTCCGTGCAGTTTTCATACCGAGTCACCGTCCACTGGGCTCAGCGAGAAAACGCGATTTCGGCGCTTCTGAGGGCCGAAAACGCGATATCGGCCGATTTGCGATCTGTCAGCAGATTCGGTTTCTGGGCAGTTTACATGTCGAACTGCACGGTAGAAACGATAAAACAGCTCCTCCGTGCAGTTTTCATACCGAGTCACCGTCCACTGGCTCAGCGAGAAAACGCGATTTCGGCGCTTCTGAGGGCCGAAAACGCGATATCGGCCGATTTTCGATCTGTCAGCAGATTCGGTTTCTGGGCAGTTTACATGTCGAACTGCACGGTAGAAACGATAAAACAGCTCCTCCGTGCAGTTTTCATACCGAGTCACCGTCCACTGGGCTCAGCGAGAAAACGCGATTTCGGCGCTTCTGAGGGCCGAAAACGCGATATCGGCCGATTTGCGATCTGTCAGCAGATTCGGTTTCTGGGCAGTTTACATGTCGAACTGCACGGTAGAAACGATAAAACAGCTCCTCCGTGCAGTTTTCATACCGAGTCACCGTCCACTGGGCTCAGCGAGAAAACGCGATTTCGGCGCTTCTGAGGGCCGAAAACGCGATATCGGCCGATTTGCGATCTGTCAGCAGATTCGGTTTCTGGGCAGTTTACATGTCGAACTGCACGGTAGAAACGATAAAACAGCTCCTCCGTGCAGTTTTCATACCGAGTCACCGTCCACTGGGCTCAGCGAGAAAACGCGATTTCGGCGCTTCTGAGGGCCGAAAACGCGATATCGGCCGATTTTCGATCTGTCAGCAGATTCGGTTTCTGGGCAGTTTACATGTCGAACTGCACGGTAGAAACGATAAAACAGCTCCTCCGTGCAGTTTTCATACCGAGTCACCGTCCACTGGGCTCAGCGAGAAAACGCGATTTCGGCGCTTCTGAGGGCCGAAAACGCGATATCGGCCGATTTGCGATCTGTCAGCAGATTCGGTTTCTGGGCAGTTTACATGTCGAACTGCACGGTAGAAACGATAAAACAGCTCCTCCGTGCAGTTTTCATACCGAGTCACCGTCCACTGGGCTCAGCGAGAAAACGCGATTTCGGCGCTTCTGAGGGCCGAAAACGCGATATCGGCCGATTTGCGATCTGTCAGCAGATTCGGTTTCTGGGCAGTTTACATGTCGAACTGCACGGTAGAAACGATAAAACAGCTCCTCCGTGCAGTTTTCATACCGAGTCACCGTCCACTCGGCTCAGCGAGAAAACGCGATTTCGGCACTTCTGAGGGCCGAAAACGCGATATCGGCCGATTTTCGATCTGTCAGCAGATTCGGTTTCTGGGCAGTTTACATGTCGAACTGCACGGTAGAAACGATAAAACAGCTCCTCCGTGCAGTTTTCATACCGAGTCACCGTCCACTGGGCTCAGCGAGAAAACGCGATTTCGGCGCTTCTGAGGGCCGAAAACGCGATATCGGCCGATTTGCGATCTGTCAGCAGATTCGGTTTCTGGGCAGTTTACATGTCGAACTGCACGGTAGAAACGATAAAACAGCTCCTCCGTGCAGTTTTCATACCGAGTCACCGTCCACTGGGCTCAGCGAGAAAACGCGATTTCGGCGCTTCTGAGGGCCGAAAACGCGATATCGGCCGATTTGCGATCTGTCAGCAGATTCGGTTTCTGGGCAGTTTACATGTCGAACTGCACGGTAGAAACGATAAAACAGCTCCTCCGTGCAGTTTTCATACCGAGTCACCGTCCACTGGGCTCAGCGAGAAAACGCGATTTCGGCGCTTCTGAGGGCCGAAAACGCGATATCGGCCGATTTGCGATCTGTCAGCAGATTCGGTTTCTGGGCAGTTTACATGTCGAACTGCACGGTAGAAACGATAAAACAGCTCCTCCGTGCAGTTTTCATACCGAGTCACCGTCCACTGGGCTCAGCGAGAAAACGCGATTTCGGCGCTTCTGAGGGCCGAAAACGCGATATCGGCCGATTTGCGATCTGTCAGCAGATTCGGTTTCTGGGCAGTTTACATGTCGAACTGCACGGTAGAAACGATAAAACAGCTCCTCCGTGCAGTTTTCATACCGAGTCACCGTCCACTCGGCTCAGCGAGAAAACGCGATTTCGGCGCTTCTGAGGGCCGAAAACGCGATATCGGCCGATTTTCGATCTGTCAGCAGATTCGGTTTCTGGGCAGTTTACATGTCGAACTGCACGGTAGAAACGATAAAACAGCTCCTCCGTGCAGTTTTCATACCGAGTCACCGTCCACTGGGCTCAGCGAGAAAACGCGATTTCGGCGCTTCTGAGGGCCGAAAACGCGATATCGGCCGATTTGCGATCTGTCAGCAGATTCGGTTTCTGGGCAGTTTACATGTCGAACTGCACGGTAGAAACGATAAAACAGCTCCTCCGTGCAGTTTTCATACCGAGTCACCGTCCACTGGGCTCAGCGAGAAAACGCGATTTCGGCGCTTCTGAGGGCCGAAAACGCGATATCGGCCGATTTGCGATCTGTCAGCAGATTCGGTTTCTGGGCAGTTTACATGTCGAACTGCACGGTAGAAACGATAAAACAGCTCCTCCGTGCAGTTTTCATACCGAGTCACCGTCCACTGGGCTCAGCGAGAAAACGCGATTTCGGCGCTTCTGAGGGCCGAAAACGCGATATCGGCCGATTTTCGATCTGTCAGCAGATTCGGTTTCTGGGCAGTTTACATGTCGAACTGCACGGTAGAAACGATAAAACAGCTCCTCCGTGCAGTTTTCATACCGAGTCACCGTCCACTGGGCTCAGCGAGAAAACGCGATTTCGGCGCTTCTGAGGGCCGAAAACGCGATATCGGCCGATTTGCGATCTGTCAGCAGATTCGGTTTCTGGGCAGTTTACATGTCGAACTGCACGGTAGAAACGATAAAACAGCTCCTCCGTGCAGTTTTCATACCGAGTCACCGTCCACTGGGCTCAGCGAGAAAACGCGATTTCGGCGCTTCTGAGGGCCGAAAACGCGATATCGGCCGATTTGCGATCTGTCAGCAGATTCGGTTTCTGGGCAGTTTACATGTCGAACTGCACGGTAGAAACGATAAAACAGCTCCTCCGTGCAGTTTTCATACCGAGTCACCGTCCACTGGGCTCAGCGAGAAAACGCGATTTCGGCGCTTCTGAGGGCCGAAAACGCGATATCGGCCGATTTGCGATCTGTCAGCAGATTCGGTTTCTGGGCAGTTTACATGTCGAACTGCACGGTAGAAACGATAAAACAGCTCCTCCGTGCAGTTTTCATACCGAGTCACCGTCCACTGGGCTCAGCGAGAAAACGCGATTTCGGCGCTTCTGAGGGCCGAAAACGCGATATCGGCCGATTTGCGATCTGTCAGCAGATTCGGTTTCTGGGCAGTTTACATGTCGAACTGCACGGTAGAAACGATAAAACAGCTCCTCCGTGCAGTTTTCATACCGAGTCACCGTCCACTGGGCTCAGCGAGAAAACGCGATTTCGGCGCTTCTGAGGGCCGAAAACGCGATATCGGCCGATTTGCGATCTGTCAGCAGATTCGGTTTCTGGGCAGTTTACATGTCGAACTGCACGGTAGAAACGATAAAACAGCTCCTCCGTGCAGTTTTCATACCGAGTCACCGTCCACTGGGCTCAGCGAGAAAACGCGATTTCGGCGCTTCTGAGGGCCGAAAACGCGATATCGGCCGATTTGCGATCTGTCAGCAGATTCGGTTTCTGGGCAGTTTACATGTCGAACTGCACGGTAGAAACGATAAAACAGCTCCTCCGTGCAGTTTTCATACCGAGTCACCGTCCACTGGGCTCAGCGAGAAAACGCGATTTCGGCGCTTCTGAGGGCCGAAAACGCGATATCGGCCGATTTGCGATCTGTCAGCAGATTCGGTTTCTGGGCAGTTTACATGTCGAACTGCACGGTAGAAACGATAAAACAGCTCCTCCGTGCAGTTTTCATACCGAGTCACCGTCCACTGGGCTCAGCGAGAAAACGCGATTTCGGCGCTTCTGAGGGCCGAAAACGCGATATCGGCCGATTTGCGATCTGTCAGCAGATTCGGTTTCTGGGCAGTTTACATGTCGAACTGCACGGTAGAAACGATAAAACAGCTCCTCCGTGCAGTTTTCATACCGAGTCACCGTCCACTGGGCTCAGCGAGAAAACGCGATTTCGGCGCTTCTGAGGGCCGAAAACGCGATATCGGCCGATTTGCGATCTGTCAGCAGATTCGGTTTCTGGGCAGTTTACATGTCGAACTGCACGGTAGAAACGATAAAACAGCTCCTCCGTGCAGTTTTCATACCGAGTCACCGTCCACTCGGCTCAGCGAGAAAACGCGATTTCGGCGCTTCTGAGGGCCGAAAACGCGATATCGGCCGATTTTCGATCTGTCAGCAGATTCGGTTTCTGGGCAGTTTACATGTCGAACTGCACGGTAGAAACGATAAAACAGCTCCTCCGTGCAGTTTTCATACCGAGTCACCGTCCACTGGGCTCAGCGAGAAAACGCGATTTCGGCGCTTCTGAGGGCCGAAAACGCGATATCGGCCGATTTTCGATCTGTCAGCAGATTCGGTTTCTGGGCAGTTTACATGTCGAACTGCACGGTAGAAACGATAAAACAGCTCCTCCGTGCAGTTTTCATACCGAGTCACCGTCCACTGGGCTCAGCGAGAAAACGCGATTTCGGCGCTTCTGAGGGCCGAAAACGCGATATCGGCCGATTTGCGATCTGTCAGCAGATTCGGTTTCTGGGCAGTTTACATGTCGAACTGCACGGTAGAAACGATAAAACAGCTCCTCCGTGCAGTTTTCATACCGAGTCACCGTCCACTGGGCTCAGCGAGAAAACGCGATTTCGGCGCTTCTGAGGGCCGAAAACGCGATATCGGCCGGTTTGTCAGCAGATTCGGTTTCTGGGCAGTTTACATGTCGAACTGCACGGTAGAAACGATAAAACAGCTCCTCCGTGCAGTTTTCATACCGAGTCACCGTCCACTGGGCTCAGCGAGAAAACGCGATTTCGGCGCTTCTGAGGGCCGAAAACGCGATATCGGCCGATTTGCGATCTGTCAGCAGATTCGGTTTCTGGGCAGTTTACATGTCGAACTGCACGGTAGAAACGATAAAACAGCTCCTCCGTGCAGTTTTCATACCGAGTCACCGTCCACTGGGCTCAGCGAGAAAACGCGATTTCGGCGCTTCTGAGGGCCGAAAACGCGATATCGGCCGATTTGCGATCTGTCAGCAGATTCGGTTTCTGGGCAGTTTACATGTCGAACTGCACGGTAGAAACGATAAAACAGCTCCTCCGTGCAGTTTTCATACCGAGTCACCGTCCACTGGGCTCAGCGAGAAAACGCGATTTCGGCGCTTCTGAGGGACTAAAACGAGATATCGGCCGATTTGCGATCTGTCAGCAGATTCGGTTTCTGGGCAGTTTACATGTCGAACTGCACGGTAGAAACGATAAAACAGCTCCTCCGTGCAGTTTTCATACCGAGTCACCGTCCACTGGGCTCAGCGAGAAAACGCGATTTCGGCGCTTCTGAGGGCCGAAAACGCGATATCGGCCGATTTGCGATCTGTCAGCAGATTCGGTTTCTGGGCAGTTTACATGTCGAACTGCACGGTAGAAACGATAAAACAGCTCCTCCGTGCAGTTTTCATACCGAGTCACCGTCCACTGGGCTCAGCGAGAAAACGCGATTTCGGCGCTTCTGAGGGCCGAAAACGCGATATCGGCCGATTTGCGATCTGTCAGCAGATTCGGTTTCTGGGCAGTTTACATGTCGAACTGCACGGTAGAAACGATAAAACAGCTCCTCCGTGCAGTTTTCATACCGAGTCACCGTCCACTGGGCTCAGCGAGAAAACGCGATTTCGGCGCTTTGAGGGCCGAAAACGCGATATCGGCCGATTTGCGATCTGTCAGCAGATTCGGTTTCTGGGCAGTTTACATGTCGAACTGCACGGTAGAAACGATAAAACAGCTCCTCCGTGCAGTTTTCATACCGAGTCACCGTCCACTCGGCTCAGCGAGAAAACGCGATTTCGGCGCTTCTGAGGGCCGAAAACGCGATATCGGCCGATTTTCGATCTGTCAGCAGATTCGGTTTCTGGGCAGTTTACATGTCGAACTGCACGGTAGAAACGATAAAACAGCTCCTCCGTGCAGTTTTCATACCGAGTCACCGTCCACTGGGCTCAGCGAGAAAACGCGATTTCGGCGCTTCTGAGGGCCGAAAACGCGATATCGGCCGATTTGCGATCTGTCAGCAGATTCGGTTTCTGGGCAGTTTACATGTCGAACTGCACGGTAGAAACGATAAAACAGCTCCTCCGTGCAGTTTTCATACCGAGTCACCGTCCACTGGGCTCAGCGAGAAAAGCGGCTCAGCGAGGGCCGAAAACGCGATTTCGGCGCTTCTGAGGGCCGAAAACGCGATATCGGCCGATTTTCGATCTGTCAGCAGATTCGGTTTCTGGGCAGTTTACATGTCGAACTGCACGGTAGAAACGATAAAACAGCTCCTCCGTGCAGTTTTCATACCGAGTCACCGTCCACTGGGCTCAGCGAGAAAACGCGATTTCGGCGCTTCTGAGGGCCGAAAACGCGATATCGGCCGATTTGCGATCTGTCAGCAGATTCGGTTTCTGAGGGCCGAAAACGCGATATCGGCCGATTTGCGATCTGTCAGCAGATTCGGTTTCTGGGCAGTTTACATGTCGAACTGCACGGTAGAAACGATAAAACAGCTCCTCCGTGCAGTTTTCATACCGAGTCACCGTCCACTGGGCTCAGCGAGAAAACGCGATTTCGGCGCTTCTGAGGGCCGAAAACGCGATATCGGCCGATTTGCGATCTGTCAGCAGATTCGGTTTCTGGGCAGTTTACATGTCGAACTGCACGGTAGAAACGATAAAACAGCTCCTCCGTGCAGTTTTCATACCGAGTCACCGTCCACTGGGCTCAGCGAGAAAACGCGATTTCGGCGCTTCTGAGGGCCGAAAACGCGATATCGGCCGATTTGCGATCTGTCAGCAGATTCGGTTTCTGGGCAGTTTACATGTCGAACTGCACGGTAGAAACGATAAAACAGCTCCTCCGTGCAGTTTTCATACCGAGTCACCGTCCACTGGGCTCAGCGAGAAAACGCGATTTCGGCGCTTCTGAGGGCCGAAAACGCGATATCGGCCGATTTTCGATCTGTCAGCAGATTCGGTTTCTGGGCAGTTTACATGTCGAACTGCACGGTAGAAACGATAAAACAGCTCCTCCGTGCAGTTTTCATACCGAGTCACCGTCCACTGGGCTCAGCGAGAAAATTTTTCGGCGCTTCTGAGGGCCGAAAACGCGATATCGGCCGATTTGCGATCTGTCAGCAGATTCGGTTTCTGGGCAGTTTACATGTCGAACTGCACGGTAGAAACGATAAAACAGCTCCTCCGTGCAGTTTTCATACCGAGTCACCGTCCACTGGGCTCAGCGAGAAAACGCGATTTCGGCGCTTCTGAGGGCCGAAAACGCGATATCGGCCGATTTTCGATCTGTCAGCAGATTCGGTTTCTGGGCAGTTTACATGTCGAACTGCACGGTAGAAACGATAAAACAGCTCCTCCGTGCAGTTTTCATACCGAGTCACCGTCCACTGGGCTCAGCGAGAAAACGCGATTTCGGCGCTTCTGAGGGCCGAAAACGCGATATCGGCTTTCGGCGCTCCTGAGGGCCGAAAACGCGATATCGGCCGATTTGCGATCTGTCAGCAGATTCGGTTTCTGGGCAGTGTACATGTCGAACTGCACGGTAGAAACGATAAAACAGCTCCTCGTGCAGTTTTCATTCGGTTTCTGGGCAGTTTACATGTCGAACTGCACGGTAGAAACGATAAAACAGCTCCTCCGTGCAGTTTTCATACCGAGTCACCGTCCACTGGGCTCAGCGAGAAAACGCGATTTCGGCGCTTCTGAGGGCCGAAAACGCGATATCGGCCGATTTGCGATCTGTCAGCAGATTCGGTTTCTGGGCAGTTTACATGTCGAACTGCACGGTAGAAACGATAAAACAGCTCCTCCGTGCAGTTTTCATACCGAGTCACCGTCCACTGGGCTCAGCGAGAAAACGCGATTTCGGCGCTTCTGAGGGCCGAAAACGCGATATCGGCCGATTTGCGATCTGTCAGCAGATTCGGTTTCTGGGCAGTTTACATGTCGCACTGCACGGTAGAAACGATAAAACAGCTCCTCCGTGCAGTTTTCATACCGAGTCACCGTCCACTGGGCTCAGCGAGAAAACGCGATTTCGGCGCTTCTGAGGGCCGAAAACGCGATATCGGCCGATTTGCGATCTGTCAGCAGATTCGGTTTCTGGGCAGTTTACATGTCGAACTGCACGGTAGAAACGATAAAACAGCTCCTCCGTGCAGTTTTCATACCGAGTCACCGTCCACTGGGCTCAGCGAGAAAACGCGATTTCGGCGCTTCTGAGGGCCGAAAACGCGATATCGGCCGATTTGCGATCTGTCAGCAGATTCGGTTTCTGGGCAGTTTACATGTCGAACTGCACGGTAGAAACGATAAAACAGCTCCTCCGTGCAGTTTTCATACCGAGTCACCGTCCACTGGGCTCAGCGAGAAAACGCGATTTCGGCGCTTCTGAGGGCCGAAAACGCGATATCGGCCGATTTGCGATCTGTCAGCAGATTCGGTTTCTGGGCAGTTTACATGTCGAACTGCACGGTAGAAACGATAAAACAGCTCCTCCGTGCAGTTTTCATACCGAGTCACCGTCCACTGGGCTCAGCGAGAAAACGCGATTTCGGCGCTTCTGAGGGCCGAAAACGCGATATCGGCCGATTTGCGATCTGTCAGCAGATTCGGTTTCTGGGCAGTTTACATGTCGAACTGCACGGTAGAAACGATAAAACAGCTCCTCCGTGCAGTTTTCATACCGAGTCACCGTCCACTGGGCTCAGCGAGAAAACGCGATTTCGGCGCTTCTGAGGGCCGAAAACGCGATATCGGCCGATTTGCGATCTGTCAGCAGATTCGGTTTCTGGGCAGTTTACATGTCGAACTGCACGGTAGAAACGATAAAACAGCTCCTCCGTGCAGTTTTCATACCGAGTCACCGTCCACTGGGCTCAGCGAGAAAACGCGATTTCGGCGCTTCTGAGGGCCGAAAACGCGATATCGGCCGATTTGCGATCTGTCAGCAGATTCGGTTTCTGGGCAGTTTACATGTCGAACTGCACGGTAGAAACGATAAAACAGCTCCTCCGTGCAGTTTTCATACCGAGTCACCGTCCACTCGGCTCAGCGAGAAAACGCGATTTCGGCGCTTCTGAGGGCCGAAAACGCGATATCGGCCGATTTGCGATCTGTCAGCAGATTCGGTTTCTGGGCAGTTTACATGTCGAACTGCACGGTAGAAACGATAAAACAGCTCCTCCGTGCAGTTTTCATACCGAGTCACCGTCCACTGGGCTCAGCGAGAAAACGCGATTTCGGCGCTTCTGAGGGCCGAAAACGCGATATCGGCCGATTTGCGATCTGTCAGCAGATTCGGTTTCTGGGCAGTTTACATGTCGAACTGCACGGTAGAAACGATAAAACAGCTCCTCCGTGCAGTTTTCATACCGAGTCACCGTCCACTGGGCTCAGCGAGAAAACGCGATTTCGGCGCTTCTGAGGGCCGAAAACGCGATATCGGCCGATTTTCGATCTGTCAGCAGATTCGGTTTCTGGGCAGTTTACATGTCGAACTGCACGGTAGAAACGATAAAACAGCTCCTCCGTGCAGTTTTCATACCGAGTCACCGTCCACGGCGCTTCTGAGGGCCGAAAACGCGATATCGGCCGATTTGCGATCTGTCAGCAGATTCGGTTTCTGGGCAGTTTACATGTCGAACTGCACGGTAGAAACGATAAAACAGCTCCTCCCTGCAGTTTTCATACCGAGTCACCGTCCACTGGGCTCAGCGAGAAAACGCGATTTCGGCGCTTCTGAGGGCCGAAAACGCGATATCGGCCGATTTGCGATCTGTCAGCAGATTCGGTTTCTGGGCAGTTTACATGTCGAACTGCACGGTAGAAACGATAAAACAGCTCCTCCGTGCAGTTTTCATACCGAGTCACCGTCCACTGGGCTCAGCGAGAAAACGCGATTTCGGCGCTTCTGAGGGGCCGAAAACGCGATATCGGCCGATTTGCGATCTGTCAGCAGATTCGGTTTCTGGGCAGTTTACATGTCGAACTGCACGGTAGAAACGATAAAACAGCTCCTCCGTGCAGTTTTCATACCGAGTCACCGTCAACTGGGCTCAGCGAGAAAACGCGATTTCGGCGCTTCTGAGGGCCGAAAACGCGATATCGGCCGATTTGCGATCTGTCAGCAGATTCGGTTTCTGGGCAGTTTACATGTCGAACTGCACGGTAGAAACGATAAAACAGCTCCTCCGTGCAGTTTTCATACCGAGTCACCGTCCACTGGGCTCAGCGAGAAAACGCGATTTCGGCGCTTCTGAGGGCCGAAAACGCGATATCGGCCGATTTGCGATCTGTCAGCAGATTCGGTTTCTGGGCAGTTTACATGTCGAACTGCACGGTAGAAACGATAAAACAGCTCCTCCGTGCAGTTTTCATACCGAGTCACCGTCCACTGGGCTCAGCGAGAAAACGCGATTTCGGTTCTGAGGGCCGAAAACGCGATATCGGCCGATTTTCGATCTGTCAGCAGATTCGGTTTCTGGGCAGTTTACATGTCGAACTGCACGGTAGAAACGATAAAACAGCTCCTCCGTGCAGTTTTCATACCGAGTCACCGTCCACTGGGCTCAGCGAGAAAACGCGATTTCGGCGCTTCTGAGGGCCGAAAACGCGATATCGGCCGATTTGCGATCTGTCAGCAGATTCGGTTTCTGGGCAGTTTACATGTCGAACTGCACGGTAGAAACGATAAAACAGCTCCTCCGTGCAGTTTTCATACCGAGTCACCGTCCACTGGGCTCAGCGAGAAAACGCGATTTCGGCGCTTCTGAGGGCCGAAAACGCGATATCGGCCGATTTGCGATCTGTCAGCAGATTCGGTTTCTGGGCAGTTTACATGTCGAACTGCACGGTAGAAACGATAAAACAGCTCCTCCGTGCAGTTTTCATACCGAGTCACCGTCCACTGGGCTCAGCGAGAAAACGCGATTTCGGCGCTTCTGAGGGCCGAAAACGCGATATCGGCCGATTTGCGATCTGTCAGCAGATTCGGTTTCTGGGCAGTTTACATGTCGAACTGCACGGTAGAAACGATAAAACAGCTCCTCCGTGCAGTTTTCATACCGAGTCACCGTCCACTGGGCTCAGCGAGAAAACGCGATTTCGGCGCTTCTGAGGGCCGAAAACGCGATATCGGCCGATTTGCGATCTGTCAGCAGATTCGGTTTCTGGGCAGTTTACATGTCGAACTGCACGGTAGAAACGATAAAACAGCTCCTCCGTGCAGTTTTCATACCGAGTCACCGTCCACTGGGCTCAGCGAGAAAACGCGATTTCGGCGCTTCTGAGGGCCGAAAACGCGATATCGGCCGATTTGCGATCTGTCAGCAGATTCGGTTTCTGGGCAGTTTACATGTCGAACTGCACGGTAGAAACGATAAAACAGCTCCTCCGTGCAGTTTTCATACCGAGTCACCGTCACTGGGCTCAGCGAGAAAACGCGATTTCGGCGCTTCTGAGGGCCGAAAACGCGATATCGGCCGATTTGCGATCTGTCAGCAGATTCGGTTTCTGGGCAGTTTACATGTCGAACTGCACGGTAGAAACGATAAAACAGCTCCTCCGTGCAGTTTTCATACCGAGTCACCGTCCACTGGCTCAGCGAGAAAACGCGATTTCGGCGCTTCTGAGGGCCGAAAACGCGATATCGGCCGATTTTCGATCTGTCAGCAGATTCGGTTTCTGGGCAGTTTACATGTCGAACTGCACGGTAGAAACGATAAAACAGCTCCTCCGTGCAGTTTTCATACCGAGTCACCGTCCACTGGGCTCAGCGAGAAAACGCGATTTCGGCGCTTCTGAGGGCCGAAAACGCGATATCGGCCGATTTGCGATCTGTCAGCAGATTCGGTTTCTGGGCAGTTTACATGTCGAACTGCACGGTAGAAACGATAAAACAGCTCCTCCGTGCAGTTTCATACCGAGTCACCGTCCACTGGGCTCAGCGAGAAAACGCGATTTCGGCGCTTCTGAGGGCCGAAAACGCGATATCGGCCGATTTGCGATCTGTCAGCAGATTCGGTTTCTGGGCAGTTTACATGTCGAACTGCACGGTAGAAACGATAAAACAGCTCCTCCGTGCAGTTTTCATACCGAGTCACCGTCCACTGGGCTCAGCGAGAAAACGCGATTTCGGCGCTTCTGAGGGCCGAAAACGCGATATCGGCCGATTTTCGATCTGTCAGCAGATTCGGTTTCTGGGCAGTTTACATGTCGAACTGCACGGTAGAAACGATAAAACAGCTCCTCCGTGCAGTTTTCATACCGAGTCACCGTCCACTGGGCTCAGCGAGAAAACGCGATTTCGGCGCTTCTGAGGGCCGAAAACGCGATATCGGCCGATTTGCGATCTGTCAGCAGATTCGGTTTCTGGGCAGTTTACATGTCGAACTGCACGGTAGAAACGAACGATAAAACAGCTCCTCCGTGCAGTTTTCATACCGAGTCACCGTCCACTGGGCTCAGCGAGAAAACGCGATTTCGGCGCTTCTGAGGGCCGAAAACGCGATATCGGCCGATTTGCGATCTGTCAGCAGATTCGGTTTCTGGGCAGTTTACATGTCGAACTGCACGGTAGAAACGATAAAACAGCTCCTCCGTGCAGTTTTCATACCGAGTCACCGTCCACTGGCTCAGCGAGAAAACGCGATTTCGGCGCTTCTGAGGGCCGAAAACGCGATATCGGCCGATTTTCGATCTGTCAGCAGATTCGGTTTCTGGGCAGTTTACATGTCGAACTGCACGGTAGAAACGATAAAACAGCTCCTCCGTGCAGTTTTCATACCGAGTCACCGTCCACTGGGCTCAGCGAGAAAACGCGATTTCGGCGCTTCTGAGGGCCGAAAACGCGATATCGGCCGATTTGCGATCTGTCAGCAGATTCGGTTTCTGGGCAGTTTACATGTCGAACTGCACGGTAGAAACGATAAAACAGCTCCTCCGTGCAGTTTTCATACCGAGTCACCGTCCACTGGGCTCAGCGAGAAAACGCGATTTCGGCGCTTCTGAGGGCCGAAAACGCGATATCGGCCGATTTGCGATCTGTCAGCAGATTCGGTTTCTGGGCAGTTTACATGTCGAACTGCACGGTAGAAACGATAAAACAGCTCCTCCGTGCAGTTTTCATACCGAGTCACCGTCCACTGGGCTCAGCGAGAAAACGCGATTTCGGCGCTTCTGAGGGCCGAAAACGCGATATCGGCCGATTTGCGATCTGTCAGCAGATTCGGTTTCTGGGCAGTTTACATGTCGAACTGCACGGTAGAAACGATAAAACAGCTCCTCCGTGCAGTTTTCATACCGAGTCACCGTCCACTCGGCTCAGCGAGAAAACGCGATTTCGGCGCTTCTGAGGGCCGAAAACGCGATATCGGCCGATTTTCGATCTGTCAGCAGATTCGGTTTCTGGGCAGTTTACATGTCGAACTGCACGGTAGAAACGATAAAACAGCTCCTCCGTGCAGTTTTCATACCGAGTCACCGTCCACTGGGCTCAGCGAGAAAACGCGATTTCGGCGCTTCTGAGGGCCGAAAACGCGATATCGGCCGATTTGCGATCTGTCAGCAGATTCGGTTTCTGGGCAGTTTACATGTCGAACTGCACGGTAGAAACGATAAAACAGCTCCTCCGTGCAGTTTTCATACCGAGTCACCGTCCACTGGGCTCAGCGAGAAAACGCGATTTCGGCGCTTCTGAGGGCCGAAAACGCGATATCGGCCGATTTTCGATCTGTCAGCAGATTCGGTTTCTGGGCAGTTTACATGTCGAACTGCACGGTAGAAACGATAAAACAGCTCCTCCGTGCAGTTTTCATACCGAGTCACCGTCCACTGGGCTCAGCGAGAAAACGCGATTTCGGCGCTTCTGAGGGCCGAAAACGCGATATCGGCCGATTTGCGATCTGTCAGCAGATTCGGTTTCTGGGCAGTTTACATGTCGAACTGCACGGTAGAAACGATAAAACAGCTCCTCCGTGCAGTTTTCATACCGAGTCACCGTCCACTGGGCTCAGCGAGAAAACGCGATTTCGGCGCTTCTGAGGGCCGAAAACGCGATATCGGCCGATTTGCGATCTGTCAGCAGATTCGGTTTCTGGGCAGTTTACATGTCGAACTGCACGGTAGAAACGATAAAACAGCTCCTCCGTGCAGTTTTCATACCGAGTCACCGTCCACTGGGCTCAGCGAGAAAACGCGATTTCGGCGCTTCTGAGGGCCGAAAACGCGATATCGGCCGATTTGCGATCTGTCAGCAGATTCGGTTTCTGGGCAGTTTACATGTCGAACTGCACGGTAGAAACGATAAAACAGCTCCTCCGTGCAGTTTTCATACCGAGTCACCGTCCACTGGGCTCAGCGAGAAAACGCGATTTCGGCGCTTCTGAGGGCCGAAAACGCGATATCGGCCGATTTGCGATCTGTCAGCAGATTCGGTTTCTGGGCAGTTTACATGTCGAACTGCACGGTAGAAACGATAAAACAGCTCCTCCGTGCAGTTTTCATACCGAGTCACCGTCCACTGGGCTCAGCGAGAAAACGCGATTTCGGCGCTTCTGAGGGCCGAAAACGCGATATCGGCCGATTTTCGATCTGTCAGCAGATTCGGTTTCTGGGCAGTTTACATGTCGAACTGCACGGTAGAAACGATAAAACAGCTCCTCCGTGCAGTTTTCATACCGAGTCACCGTCCACTGGGCTCAGCGAGAAAACGCGATTTCGGCGCTTCTGAGGGCCGAAAACGCGATATCGGCCGATTTTCGATCTGTCAGCAGATTCGGTTTCTGGGCAGTTTACATGTCGAACTGCACGGTAGAAACGATAAAACAGCTCCTCCGTGCAGTTTTCATACCGAGTCACCGTCCACTGGGCTCAGCGAGAAAACGCGATTTCGGCGCTTCTGAGGGCCGAAAACGCGATATCGGCCGATTTGCGATCTGTCAGCAGATTCGGTTTCTGGGCAGTTTACATGTCGAACTGCACGGTAGAAACGATAAAACAGCTCCTCCGTGCAGTTTTCATACCGAGTCACCGTCCACTGGGCTCAGCGAGAAAACGCGATTTCGGCGCTTCTGAGGGCCGAAAACGCGATATCGGCCGATTTTCGATCTGTCAGCAGATTCGGTTTCTGGGCAGTTTACATGTCGAACTGCACGGTAGAAACGATAAAACAGCTCCTCCGTGCAGTTTTCATACCGAGTCACCGTCCACTGGGCTCAGCGAGAAAACGCGATTTCGGCGCTTCTGAGGGCCGAAAACGCGATATCGGCCGATTTGCGATCTGTCAGCAGATTCGGTTTCTGGGCAGTTTACATGTCGAACTGCACGGTAGAAACGATAAAACAGCTCCTCCGTGCAGTTTTCATACCGAGTCACCGTCCACTGGGCTCAGCGAGAAAACGCGATTTCGGCGCTTCTGAGGGCCGAAAACGCGATATCGGCCGATTTGCGATCTGTCAGCAGATTCGGTTTCTGGGCAGTTTACATGTCGAACTGCACGGTAGAAACGATAAAACAGCTCCTCCGTGCAGTTTTCATACCGAGTCACCGTCCACTGGGCTCAGCGAGAAAACGCGATTTCGGCGCTTCTGAGGGCCGAAAACGCGATATCGGCCGATTTGCGATCTGTCAGCAGATTCGGTTTCTGGGCAGTTTACATGTCGAACTGCACGGTAGAAACGATAAAACAGCTCCTCCGTGCAGTTTTCATACCGAGTCACCGTCCACTGGGCTCAGCGAGAAAACGCGATTTCGGCGCTTCTGAGGGCCGAAAACGCGATATCGGCCGATTTTCGATCTGTCAGCAGATTCGGTTTCTGGGCAGTTTACATGTCGAACTGCACGGTAGAAACGATAAAACAGCTCCTCCGTGCAGTTTTCATACCGAGTCACCGTCCACTGGGCTCAGCGAGAAAACGCGATCGGCGCTTCTGAGGGCCGAAAACGCGATATCGGCCGATTTGCGATCTGTCAGCAGATTCGGTTTCTGGGCAGTTTACATGTCGAACTGCACGGTAGAAACGATAAAACAGCTCCTCCGTGCAGTTTTCATACCGAGTCACCGTCCACTGGGCTCAGCGAGAAAACGCGATTTCGGCGCTTCTGAGGGCCGAAAACGCGATATCGGCCGATTTGCGATCTGTCAGCAGATTCGGTTTCTGGGCAGTTTACATGTCGAACTGCACGGTAGAAACGATAAAACAGCTCCTCCGTGCAGTTTTCATACCGAGTCACCGTCCACTGGGCTCAGCGAGAAAACGCGATTTCGGCGCTTCTGAGGGCCGAAAACGCGATATCGGCCGATTTTCGATCTGTCAGCAGATTCGGTTTCTGGGCAGTTTACATGTCGAACTGCACGGTAGAAACGATAAAACAGCTCCTCCGTGCAGTTTTCATACCGAGTCACCGTCCACTGGGCTCGGCGAGAAAACGCGATTTCGGCGCTTCTGAGGGCCGAAAACGCGATATCGGCCGATTTGCGATCTGTCAGCAGATTCGGTTTCTGGGCAGTTTACATGTCGAACTGCACGGTAGAAACGATAAAACAGCTCCTCCGTGCAGTTTTCATACCGAGTCACCGTCCACTGGGCTCAGCGAGAAAACGCGATTTCGGCGCTTCTGAGGGCCGAAAACGCGATATCGGCCGATTTTCGATCTGTCAGCAGATTCGGTTTCTGGGCAGTTTACATGTCGAACTGCACGGTAGAAACGATAAAACAGCTCCTCCGTGCAGTTTTCATACCGAGTCACCGTCCACTGGGCTCAGCGAGAAAACGCGATTTCGGCGCTTCTGAGGGCCGAAAACGCGATATCGGCCGATTTGCGATCTGTCAGCAGATTCGGTTTCTGGGCAGTTTACATGTCGAACTGCACGGTAGAAACGATAAAACAGCTCCTCCGTGCAGTTTTCATACCGAGTCACCGTCCACTCGGCTCAGCGAGAAAACGCGATTTCGGCGCTTCTGAGGGCCGAAAACGCGATATCGGCCGATTTTCGATCTGTCAGCAGATTCGGTTTCTGGGCAGTTTACATGTCGAACTGCACGGTAGAAACGATAAAACAGCTCCTCCGTGCAGTTTTCATACCGAGTCACCGTCCACTGGGCTCAGCGAGAAAACGCGATTTCGGCGCTTCTGAGGGCCGAAAACGCGATATCGGCCGATTTGCGATCTGTCAGCAGATTCGGTTTCTGGGCAGTTTACATGTCGAACTGCACGGTAGAAACGATAAAACAGCTCCTCCGTGCAGTTTTCATACCGAGTCACCGTCCACTGGCTCAGCGAGAAAACGCGATTTCGGCGCTTCTGAGGGCCGAAAACGCGATATCGGCCGATTTTCGATCTGTCAGCAGATTCGGTTTCTGGGCAGTTTACATGTCGAACTGCACGGTAGAAACGATAAAACAGCTCCTCCGTGCAGTTTTCATACCGAGTCACCGTCCACTGGGCTCAGCGAGAAAACGCGATTTCGGCGCTTCTGAGGGCCGAAAACGCGATATCGGCCGATTTGCGATCTGTCAGCAGATTCGGTTTCTGGGCAGTTTACATGTCGAACTGCACGGTAGAAACGATAAAACAGCTCCTCCGTGCAGTTTTCATACCGAGTCACCGTCCACTGGGCTCAGCGAGAAAACGCGATTTCGGCGCTTCTGAGGGCCGAAAACGCGATATCGGCCGATTTTCGATCTGTCAGCAGATTCGGTTTCTGGGCAGTTTACATGTCGAACTGCACGGTAGAAACGATAAAACAGCTCCTCCGTGCAGTTTTCATACCGAGTCACCGTCCACTGGGCTCAGCGAGAAAACGCGATTTCGGCGCTTCTGAGGGCCGAAAACGCGATATCGGCCGATTTGCGATCTGTCAGCAGATTCGGTTTCTGGGCAGTTTACATGTCGAACTGCACGGTAGAAACGATAAAACAGCTCCTCCGTGCAGTTTTCATACCGAGTCACCGTCCACTGGGCTCAGCGAGAAAACGCGATTTCGGCGCTTCTGAGGGCCGAAAACGCGATATCGGCCGATTTTCGATCTGTCAGCAGATTCGGTTTCTGGGCAGTTTACATGTCGAACTGCACGGTAGAAACGATAAAACAGCTCCTCCGTGCAGTTTTCATACCGAGTCACCGTCCACTGGGCTCAGCGAGAAAACGCGATTTCGGCGCTTCTGAGGGCCGAAAACGCGATATCGGCCGATTTGCGATCTGTCAGCAGATTCGGTTTCTGGGCAGTTTACATGTCGAACTGCACGGTAGAAACGATAAAACAGCTCCTCCGTGCAGTTTTCATACCGAGTCACCGTCCACTGGGCTCAGCGAGAAAACGCGATTTCGGCGCTTCTGAGGGCCGAAAACGCGATATCGGCCGATTTGCGATCTGTCAGCAGATTCGGTTTCTGGGCAGTTTACATGTCGAACTGCACGGTAGAAACGATAAAACAGCTCCTCCGTGCAGTTTTCATACCGAGTCACCGTCCACTGGGCTCAGCGAGAAAACGCGATTTCGGCGCTTCTGAGGGCCGAAAACGCGATATCGGCCGATTTGCGATCTGTCAGCAGATTCGGTTTCTGGGCAGTTTACATGTCGAACTGCACGGTAGAAACGATAAAACAGCTCCTCCGTGCAGTTTTCATACCGAGTCACCGTCCACTGGGCTCAGCGAGAAAACGCGATTTCGGCGCTTCTGAGGGCCGAAAACGCGATATCGGCCGATTTGCGATCTGTCAGCAGATTCGGTTTCTGGGCAGTTTACATGTCGAACTGCACGGTAGAAACGATAAAACAGCTCCTCCGTGCAGTTTTCATACCGAGTCACCGTCCACTGGGCTCAGCGAGAAAACGCGATTTCGGCGCTTCTGAGGGCCGAAAACGCGATATCGGCCGATTTTCGATCTGTCAGCAGATTCGGTTTCTGGGCAGTTTACATGTCGAACTGCACGGTAGAAACGATAAAACAGCTCCTCCGTGCAGTTTTCATACCGAGTCACCGTCCACTGGGCTCAGCGAGAAAACGCGATTTCGGCGCTTCTGAGGGCCGAAAACGCGATATCGGCCGATTTGCGATCTGTCAGCAGATTCGGTTTCTGGGCAGTTTACATGTCGAACTGCACGGTAGAAACGATAAAACAGCTCCTCCGTGCAGTTTTCATACCGAGTCACCGTCCACTGGGCTCAGCGAGAAAACGCGATTTCGGCGCTTCTGAGGGCCGAAAACGCGATATCGGCCGATTTGCGATCTGTCAGCAGATTCGGTTTCTGGGCAGTTTACATGTCGAACTGCACGGTAGAAACGATAAAACAGCTCCTCCGTGCAGTTTTCATACCGAGTCACCGTCCACTGGGCTCAGCGAGAAAACGCGATTTCGGCGCTTCTGAGGGCCGAAAACGCGATATCGGCCGATTTTCGATCTGTCAGCAGATTCGTCTTCTGGGCAGTTTACATGTCGAACTGCACGGTAGAAACGATAAAACAGCTCCTCCGTGCAGTTTTCATACCGAGTCACCGTCCACTGGGCTCAGCGAGAAAACGCGATTTCGGCGCTTCTGAGGGCCGAAAACGCGATATCGGCCGATTTGCGATCTGTCAGCAGATTCGGTTTCTGGGCAGTTTACATGTCGAACTGCACGGTAGAAACGATAAAACAGCTCCTCCGTGCAGTTTTCATACCGAGTCACCGTCCACTGGGCTCAGCGAGAAAACGCGATTTCGGCGCTTCTGAGGGCCGAAAACGCGATATCGGCCGATTTTCGATCTGTCAGCAGATTCGGTTTCTGGGCAGTTTACATGTCGAACTGCACGGTAGAAACGATAAAACAGCTCCTCCGTGCAGTTTTCATACCGAGTCACCGTCCACTGGGCTCAGCGAGAAAACGCGATTTCGGCGCTTCTGAGGGCCGAAAACGCGATATCGGCCGATTTGCGATCTGTCAGCAGATTCGGTTTCTGGGCAGTTTACATGTCGAACTGCACGGTAGAAACGATAAAACAGCTCCTCCGTGCAGTTTTCATACCGAGTCACCGTCCACTGGGCTCAGCGAGAAAACGCGATTTCGGCGCTTCTGAGGGCCGAAAACGCGATATCGGCCGATTTTCGATCTGTCAGCAGATTCGGTTTCTGGGCAGTTTACATGTCGAACTGCACGGTAGAAACGATAAAACAGCTCCTCCGTGCAGTTTTCATACCGAGTCACCGTCCACTGGGCTCAGCGAGAAAACGCGATTTCGGCGCTTCTGAGGGCCGAAAACGCGATATCGGCCGATTTGCGATCTGTCAGCAGATTCGGTTTCTGGGCAGTTTACATGTCGAACTGCACGGTAGAAACGATAAAACAGCTCCTCCGTGCAGTTTTCATACCGAGTCACCGTCCACTGGGCTCAGCGAGAAAACGCGATTTCGGCGCTTCTGAGGGCCGAAAACGCGATATCGGCCGATTTTCGATCTGTCAGCAGATTCGGTTTCTGGGCAGTTTACATGTCGAACTGCACGGTAGAAACGATAAAACAGCTCCTCCGTGCAGTTTTCATACCGAGTCACCGTCCACTGGGCTCAGCGAGAAAACGCGATTTCGGCGCTTCTGAGGGCCGAAAACGCGATATCGGCCGATTTGCGATCTGTCAGCAGATTCGGTTTCTGGGCAGTTTACATGTCGAACTGCACGGTAGAAACGATAAAACAGCTCCTCCGTGCAGTTTTCATACCGAGTCACCGTCCACTGGGCTCAGCGAGAAAACGCGATTTCGGCGCTTCTGAGGGCCGAAAACGCGATATCGGCCGATTTTCGATCTGTCAGCAGATTCGGTTTCTGGGCAGTTTACATGTCGAACTGCACGGTAGAAACGATAAAACAGCTCCTCCGTGCAGTTTTCATACCGAGTCACCGTCCACTGGGCTCAGCGAGAAAACGCGATTTCGGCGCTTCTGAGGGCCGAAAACGCGATATCGGCCGATTTGCGATCTGTCAGCAGATTCGGTTTCTGGGCAGTTTACATGTCGAACTGCACGGTAGAAACGATAAAACAGCTCCTCCGTGCAGTTTTCATACCGAGTCACCGTCCACTGGGCTCAGCGAGAAAACGCGATTTCGGCGCTTCTGAGGGCCGAAAACGCGATATCGGCCGATTTTCGATCTGTCAGCAGATTCGGTTTCTGGGCAGTTTACATGTCGAACTGCACGGTAGAAACGATAAAACAGCTCCTCCGTGCAGTTTTCATACCGAGTCACCGTCCACTGGGCTCAGCGAGAAAACGCGATTTCGGCGCTTCTGAGGGCCGAAAACGCGATATCGGCCGATTTGCGATCTGTCAGCAGATTCGGTTTCTGGGCAGTTTACATGTCGAACTGCACGGTAGAAACGATAAAACAGCTCCTCCGTGCAGTTTTCATACCGAGTCACCGTCCACTGGGCTCAGCGAGAAAACGCGATTTCGGCGCTTCTGAGGGCCGAAAACGCGATATCGGCCGATTTGCGATCTGTCAGCAGATTCGGTTTCTGGGCAGTTTACATGTCGAACTGCACGGTAGAAACGATAAAACAGCTCCTCCGTGCAGTTTTCATACCGAGTCACCGTCCACTGGGCTCAGCGAGAAAACGCGATTTCGGCGCTTCTGAGGGCCGAAAACGCGATATCGGCCGATTTGCGATCTGTCAGCAGATTCGGTTTCTGGGCAGTTTACATGTCGAACTGCACGGTAGAAACGATAAAACAGCTCCTCCGTGCAGTTTTCATACCGAGTCACCGTCCACTGGGCTCAGCGAGAAAACGCGATTTCGGCGCTTCTGAGGGCCGAAAACGCGATATCGGCCGATTTTCGATCTGTCAGCAGATTCGGTTTCTGGGCAGTTTACATGTCGAACTGCACGGTAGAAACGATAAAACAGCTCCTCCGTGCAGTTTTCATACCGAGTCACCGTCCACTGGGCTCAGCGAGAAAACGCGATTTCGGCGCTTCTGAGGGCCGAAAACGCGATATCGGCCGATTTGCGATCTGTCAGCAGATTCGGTTTCTGGGCAGTTTACATGTCGAACTGCACGGTAGAAACGATAAAACAGCTCCTCCGTGCAGTTTTCATACCGAGTCACCGTCCACTGGGCTCAGCGAGAAAACGCGATTTCGGCGCTTCTGAGGGCCGAAAACGCGATATCGGCCGATTTTCGATCTGTCAGCAGATTCGGTTTCTGGGCAGTTTACATGTCGAACTGCACGGTAGAAACGATAAAACAGCTCCTCCGTGCAGTTTTCATACCGAGTCACCGTCCACTGGGCTCAGCGAGAAAACGCGATTTCGGCGCTTCTGAGGGCCGAAAACGCGATATCGGCCGATTTGCGATCTGTCAGCAGATTCGGTTTCTGGGCAGTTTACATGTCGAACTGCACGGTAGAAACGATAAAACAGCTCCTCCGTGCAGTTTTCATACCGAGTCACCGTCCACTGGGCTCAGCGAGAAAACGCGATTTCGGCGCTTCTGAGGGCCGAAAACGCGATATCGGCCGATTTGCGATCTGTCAGCAGATTCGGTTTCTGGGCAGTTTACATGTCGAACTGCACGGTAGAAACGATAAAACAGCTCCTCCGTGCAGTTTTCATACCGAGTCACCGTCCACTGGGCTCAGCGAGAAAACGCGATTTCGGCGCTTCTGAGGGCCGAAAACGCGATATCGGCCGATTTGCGATCTGTCAGCAGATTCGGTTTCTGGGCAGTTTACATGTCGAACTGCACGGTAGAAACGATAAAACAGCTCCTCCGTGCAGTTTTCATACCGAGTCACCGTCCACTGGGCTCAGCGAGAAAACGCGATTTCGGCGCTTCTGAGGGCCGAAAACGCGATATCGGCCGATTTTCGATCTGTCAGCAGATTCGGTTTCTGGGCAGTTTACATGTCGAACTGCACGGTAGAAACGATAAAACAGCTCCTCCGTGCAGTTTCATACCGAGTCACCGTCCACTGGGCTCAGCGAGAAAACGCGATTTCGGCGCTTCTGAGGGCCGAAAACGCGATATCGGCCGATTTGCGATCTGTCAGCAGATTCGGTTTCTGGGCAGTTTACATGTCGAACTGCACGGTAGAAACGATAAAACAGCTCCTCCGTGCAGTTTTCATACCGAGTCACCGTCCACTGGGCTCAGCGAGAAAACGCGATTTCGGCGCTTCTGAGGGCCGAAAACGCGATATCGGCCGATTTTCGATCTGTCAGCAGATTCGGTTTCTGGGCAGTTTACATGTCGAACTGCACGGTAGAAACGATAAAACAGCTCCTCCGTGCAGTTTTCATACCGAGTCACCGTCCACTGGGCTCAGCGAGAAAACGCGATTTCGGCGCTTCTGAGGGCCGAAAACGCGATATCGGCCGATTTGCGATCTGTCAGCAGATTCGGTTTCTGGGCAGTTTACATGTCGAACTGCACGGTAGTAACGATAAAACAGCTCCTCCGTGCAGTTTTCATACCGAGTCACCGTCCACTGGGCTCAGCGAGAAAACGCGATTTCGGCGCTTCTGAGGGCCGAAAACGCGATATCGGCCGATTTGCGATCTGTCAGCAGATTCGGTTTCTGGGCAGTTTACATGTCGAACTGCACGGTAGAAACGATAAAACAGCTCCTCCGTGCAGTTTTCATACCGAGTCACCGTCCACTGGGCTCAGCGAGAAAACGCGATTTCGGCGCTTCTGAGGGCCGAAAACGCGATATCGGCCGATTTTCGATCTGTCAGCAGATTCGGTTTCTGGGCAGTTTACATGTCGAACTGCACGGTAGAAACGATAAAACAGCTCCTCCGTGCAGTTTTCATACCGAGTCACCGTCCACTGGGCTCAGCGAGAAAACGCGATTTCGGCGCTTCTGAGGGCCGAAAACGCGATATCGGCCGATTTGCGATCTGTCAGCAGATTCGGTTTCTGGGCAGTTTACATGTCGAACTGCACGGTAGAAACGATAAAACAGCTCCTCCGTGCAGTTTTCATACCGAGTCACCGTCCACTGGGCTCAGCGAGAAAACGCGATTTCGGCGCTTCTGAGGGCCGAAAACGCGATATCGGCCGATTTGCGATCTGTCAGCAGATTCGGTTTCTGGGCAGTTTACATGTCGAACTGCACGGTAGAAACGATAAAACAGCTCCTCCGTGCAGTTTTCATACCGAGTCACCGTCCACTGGGCTCAGCGAGAAAACGCGATTTCGGCGCTTCTGAGGGCCGAAAACGCGATATCGGCCGATTTTCGATCTGTCAGCAGATTCGGTTTCTGGGCAGTTTACATGTCGAACTGCACGGTAGAAACGATAAAACAGCTCCTCCGTGCAGTTTTCATACCGAGTCACCGTCCACTGGGCTCAGCGAGAAAACGCGATTTCGGCGCTTCTGAGGGCCGAAAACGCGATATCGGCCGATTTGCGATCTGTCAGCAGATTCGGTTTCTGGGCAGTTTACATGTCGAACTGCACGGTAGAAACGATAAAACAGCTCCTCCGTGCAGTTTTCATACCGAGTCACCGTCCACTGGGCTCAGCGAGAAAACGCGATTTCGGCGCTTCTGAGGGCCGAAAACGCGATATCGGCCGATTTGCGATCTGTCAGCAGATTCGGTTTCTGGGCAGTTTACATGTCGAACTGCACGGTAGAAACGATAAAACAGCTCCTCCGTGCAGTTTTCATACCGAGTCACCGTCCACTGGGCTCAGCGAGAAAACGCGATTTCGGCGCTTCTGAGGGCCGAAAACGCGATATCGGCCGATTTTCGATCTGTCAGCAGATTCGGTTTCTGGGCAGTTTACATGTCGAACTGCACGGTAGAAACGATAAAACAGCTCCTCCGTGCAGTTTTCATACCGAGTCACCGTCCACTGGGCTCAGCGAGAAAACGCGATTTCGGCGCTTCTGAGGGCCGAAAACGCGATATCGGCCGATTTTCGATCTGTCAGCAGATTCGTTTCTGGGCAGTTTACATGTCGAACTGCACGGTAGAAACGATAAAACAGCTCCTCCGTGCAGTTTTCATACCGAGTCACCGTCCACTGGGCTCAGCGAGAAAACGCGATTTCGGCGCTTCTGAGGGCCGAAAACGCGATATCGGCCGATTTGCGATCTGTCAGCAGATTCGGTTTCTGGGCAGTTTACATGTCGAACTGCACGGTAGAAACGATAAAACAGCTCCTCCGTGCAGTTTTCATACCGAGTCACCGTCCACTGGGCTCAGCGAGAAAACGCGATTTCGGCGCTTCTGAGGGCCGAAAACGCGATATCGGCCGATTTTCGATCTGTCAGCAGATTCGGTTTCTGGGCAGTTTACATGTCGAACTGCACGGTAGAAACGATAAAACAGCTCCTCCGTGCAGTTTTCATACCGAGTCACCGTCCACTGGGCTCAGCGAGAAAACGCGATTTCGGCGCTTCTGAGGGCCGAAAACGCGATATCGGCCGATTTGCGATCTGTCAGCAGATTCGGTTTCTGGGCAGTTTACATGTCGAACTGCACGGTAGAAACGATAAAACAGCTCCTCCGTGCAGTTTTCATACCGAGTCACCGTCCACTGGGCTCAGCGAGAAAACGCGATTTCGGCGCTTCTGAGGGCCGAAAACGCGATATCGGCCGATTTGCGATCTGTCAGCAGATTCGGTTTCTGGGCAGTTTACATGTCGAACTGCACGGTAGAAACGATAAAACAGCTCCTCCGTGCAGTTTTCATACCGAGTCACCGTCCACTGGGCTCAGCGAGAAAACGCGATTTCGGCGCTTCTGAGGGCCGAAAACGCGATATCGGCCGATTTTCGATCTGTCAGCAGATTCGGTTTCTGGGCAGTTTACATGTCGAACTGCACGGTAGAAACGATAAAACAGCTCCTCCGTGCAGTTTTCATACCGAGTCACCGTCCACTGGGCTCAGCGAGAAAACGCGATTTCGGCGCTTCTGAGGGCCGAAAACGCGATATCGGCCGATTTGCGATCTGTCAGCAGATTCGGTTTCTGGGCAGTTTACATGTCGAACTGCACGGTAGAAACGATAAAACAGCTCCTCCGTGCAGTTTTCATACCGAGTCACCGTCCACTGGGCTCAGCGAGAAAACGCGATTTCGGCGCTTCTGAGGGCCGAAAACGCGATATCGGCCGATTTTCGATCTGTCAGCAGATTCGGTTTCTGGGCAGTTTACATGTCGAACTGCACGGTAGAAACGATAAAACAGCTCCTCCGTGCAGTTTTCATACCGAGTCACCGTCCACTGGGCTCAGCGAGAAAACGCGATTTCGGCGCTTCTGAGGGCCGAAAACGCGATATCGGCCGATTTGCGATCTGTCAGCAGATTCGGTTTCTGGGCAGTTTACATGTCGAACTGCACGGTAGAAACGATAAAACAGCTCCTCCGTGCAGTTTTCATACCGAGTCACCGTCCACTGGGCTCAGCGAGAAAACGCGATTTCGGCGCTTCTGAGCCGAAAACGCGATATCGGCCGATTTGCGATCTGTCAGCAGATTCGGTTTCTGGGCAGTTTACATGTCGAACTGCACGGTAGAAACGATAAAACAGCTCCTCCGTGCAGTTTTCATACCGAGTCACCGTCCACTGGGCTCAGCGAGAAAACGCGATTTCGGCGCTTCTGAGGGCCGAAAACGCGATATCGGCCGATTTGCGATCTGTCAGCAGATTCGGTTTCTGGGCAGTTTACATGTCGAACTGCACGGTAGAAACGATAAAACAGCTCCTCCGTGCAGTTTTCATACCGAGTCACCGTCCACTGGGCTCAGCGAGAAAACGCGATTTCGGCGCTTCTGAGGGCCGAAAACGCGATATCGGCCGATTTTCGATCTGTCAGCAGATTCGGTTTCTGGGCAGTTTACATGTCGAACTGCACGGTAGAAACGATAAAACAGCTCCTCCGTGCAGTTTTCATACCGAGTCACCGTCCACTGGGCTCAGCGAGAAAACGCGATTTCGGCGCTTCTGAGGGCCGAAAACGCGATATCGGCCGATTTGCGATCTGTCAGCAGATTCGGTTTCTGGGCAGTTTACATGTCGAACTGCACGGTAGAAACGATAAAACAGCTCCTCCGTGCAGTTTTCATACCGAGTCACCGTCCACTGGGCTCAGCGAGAAAACGCGATTTCGGCGCTTCTGAGGGCCGAAAACGCGATATCGGCCGATTTGCGATCTGTCAGCAGATTCGGTTTCTGGGCAGTTTACATGTCGAACTGCACGGTAGAAACGATAAAACAGCTCCTCCGTGCAGTTTTCATACCGAGTCACCGTCCACTGGGCTCAGCGAGAAAACGCGATTTCGGCGCTTCTGAGGGCCGAAAACGCGATATCGGCCGATTTGCGATCTGTCAGCAGATTCGGTTTCTGGGCAGTTTACATGTCGAACTGCACGGTAGAAACGATAAAACAGCTCCTCCGTGCAGTTTTCATACCGAGTCACCGTCCACTGGCTCAGCGAGAAAACGCGATTTCGGCGCTTCTGAGGGCCGAAAACGCGATATCGGCCGATTTTCGATCTGTCAGCAGATTCGGTTTCTGGGCAGTTTACATGTCGAACTGCACGGTAGAAACGATAAAACAGCTCCTCCGTGCAGTTTTCATACCGAGTCACCGTCCACTGGGCTCAGCGAGAAAACGCGATTTCGGCGCTTCTGAGGGCCGAAAACGCGATATCGGCCGATTTGCGATCTGTCAGCAGATTCGGTTTCTGGGCAGTTTACATGTCGAACTGCACGGTAGAAACGATAAAACAGCTCCTCCGTGCAGTTTTCATACCGAGTCACCGTCCACTGGGCTCAGCGAGAAAACGCGATTTCGGCGCTTCTGAGGGCCGAAAACGCGATATCGGCCGATTTGCGATCTGTCAGCAGATTCGGTTTCTGGGCAGTTTACATGTCGAACTGCACGGTAGAAACGATAAAACAGCTCCTCCGTGCAGTTTTCATACCGAGTCACGTCCACTGGGCTCAGCGAGAAAACGCGATTTCGGCGCTTCTGAGGGCCGAAAACGCGATATCGGCCGATTTGCGATCTGTCAGCAGATTCGGTTTCTGGGCAGTTTACATGTCGAACTGCACGGTAGAAACGATAAAACAGCTCCTCCGTGCAGTTTTCATACCGAGTCACCGTCCACTGGGCTCAGCGAGAAAACGCGATTTCGGCGCTTCTGAGGGCCGAAAACGCGATATCGGCCGATTTGCGATCTGTCAGCAGATTCGGTTTCTGGGCAGTTTACATGTCGAACTGCACGGTAGAAACGATAAAACAGCTCCTCCGTGCAGTTTTCATACCGAGTCACCGTCCACTGGGCTCAGCGAGAAAACGCGATTTCGGCGCTTCTGAGGGCCGAAAACGCGATATCGGCCGATTTTCGATCTGTCAGCAGATTCGGTTTCTGGGCAGTTTACATGTCGAACTGCACGGTAGAAACGATAAAACAGCTCCTCCGTGCAGTTTTCATACCGAGTCACCGTCCACTGGGCTCAGCGAGAAAACGCGATTTCGGCGCTTCTGAGGGCCGAAAACGCGATATCGGCCGATTTGCGATCTGTCAGCAGATTCGGTTTCTGGGCAGTTTACATGTCGAACTGCACGGTAGAAACGATAAAACAGCTCCTCCGTGCAGTTTTCATACCGAGTCACCGTCCACTGGGCTCAGCGAGAAAACGCGATTTCGGCGCTTCTGAGGGCCGAAAACGCGATATCGGCCGATTTGCGATCTGTCAGCAGATTCGGTTTCTGGGCAGTTTACATGTCGAACTGCACGGTAGAAACGATAAAACAGCTCCTCCGTGCAGTTTTCATACCGAGTCACCGTCCACTGGGCTCAGCGAGAAAACGCGATTTCGGCGCTTCTGAGGGCCGAAAACGCGATATCGGCCGATTTGCGATCTGTCAGCAGATTCGGTTTCTGGGCAGTTTACATGTCGAACTGCACGGTAGAAACGATAAAACAGCTCCTCCGTGCAGTTTTCATACCGAGTCACCGTCCACTGGGCTCAGCGAGAAAACGCGATTTCGGCGCTTCTGAGGGCCGAAAACGCGATATCGGCCGATTTGCGATCTGTCAGCAGATTCGGTTTCTGGGCAGTTTACATGTCGAACTGCACGGTAGAAACGATAAAACAGCTCCTCCGTGCAGTTTTCATACCGAGTCACCGTCCACTGGGCTCAGCGAGAAAACGCGATTTCGGCGCTTCTGAGGGCCGAAAACGCGATATCGGCCGATTTGCGATCTGTCAGCAGATTCGGTTTCTGGGCAGTTTACATGTCGAACTGCACGGTAGAAACGATAAAACAGCTCCTCCGTGCAGTTTTCATACCGAGTCACCGTCCACTGGGCTCAGCGAGAAAACGCGATTTCGGCGCTTCTGAGGGCCGAAAACGCGATATCGGCCGATTTTCGATCTGTCAGCAGATTCGGTTTCTGGGCAGTTTACATGTCGAACTGCACGGTAGAAACGATAAAACAGCTCCTCCGTGCAGTTTTCATACCGAGTCACCGTCCACTGGGCTCAGCGAGAAAACGCGATTTCGGCGCTTCTGAGGGCCGAAAACGCGATATCGGCCGATTTGCGATCTGTCAGCAGATTCGGTTTCTGGGCAGTTTACATGTCGAACTGCACGGTAGAAACGATAAAACAGCTCCTCCGTGCAGTTTTCATACCGAGTCACCGTCCACTGGGCTCAGCGAGAAAACGCGATTTCGGCGCTTCTGAGGGCCGAAAACGCGATATCGGCCGATTTGCGATCTGTCAGCAGATTCGGTTTCTGGGCAGTTTACATGTCGAACTGCACGGTAGAAACGATAAAACAGCTCCTCCGTGCAGTTTTCATACCGAGTCACCGTCCACTGGGCTCAGCGAGAAAACGCGATTTCGGCGCTTCTGAGGGCCGAAAACGCGATATCGGCCGATTTGCGATCTGTCAGCAGATTCGGTTTCTGGGCAGTTTATGTCGAACTGCACGGTAGAAACGATAAAACAGCTCCTCCGTGCAGTTTTCATACCGAGTCACCGTCCACTGGGCTCAGCGAGAAAACGCGATTTCGGCGCTTCTGAGGGCCGAAAACGCGATATCGGCCGATTTGCGATCTGTCAGCAGATTCGGTTTCTGGGCAGTTTACATGTCGAACTGCACGGTAGAAACGATAAAACAGCTCCTCCGTGCAGTTTTCATACCGAGTCACCGTCCACTGGGCTCAGCGAGAAAACGCGATTTCGGCGCTTCTGAGGGCCGAAAACGCGATATCGGCCGATTTGCGATCTGTCAGCAGATTCGGTTTCTGGGCAGTTTACATGTCGAACTGCACGGTAGAAACGATAAAACAGCTCCTCCGTGCAGTTTTCATACCGAGTCACCGTCCACTGGGCTCAGCGAGAAAACGCGATTTCGGCGCTTCTGAGGGCCGAAAACGCGATATCGGCCGATTTTCGATCTGTCAGCAGATTCGTTTCTGGGCAGTTTACATGTCGAACTGCACGGTAGAAACGATAAAACAGCTCCTCCGTGCAGTTTTCATACCGAGTCACCGTCCACTGGGCTCAGCGAGAAAACGCGATTTCGGCGCTTCTGAGGGCCGAAAACGCGATATCGGCCGATTTGCGATCTGTCAGCAGATTCGGTTTCTGGGCAGTTTACATGTCGAACTGCACGGTAGAAACGATAAAACAGCTCCTCCGTGCAGTTTTCATACCGAGTCACCGTCCACTGGGCTCAGCGAGAAAACGCGATTTCGGCGCTTCTGAGGGCCGAAAACGCGATATCGGCCGATTTGCGATCTGTCAGCAGATTCGGTTTCTGGGCAGTTTACATGTCGAACTGCACGGTAGAAACGATAAAACAGCTCCTCCGTGCAGTTTTCATACCGAGTCACCGTCCACTGGGCTCAGCGAGAAAACGCGATTTCGGCGCTTCTGAGGGCCGAAAACGCGATATCGGCCGATTTGCGATCTGTCAGCAGATTCGGTTTCTGGGCAGTTTACATGTCGAACTGCACGGTAGAAACGATAAAACAGCTCCTCCGTGCAGTTTTCATACCGAGTCACCGTCCACTGGGCTCAGCGAGAAAACGCGATTTCGGCGCTTCTGAGGGCCGAAAACGCGATATCGGCCGATTTGCGATCTGTCAGCAGATTCGGTTTCTGGGCAGTTTACATGTCGAACTGCACGGTAGAAACGATAAAACAGCTCCTCCGTGCAGTTTTCATACCGAGTCACCGTCCACTGGGCTCAGCGAGAAAACGCGATTTCGGCGCTTCTGAGGGCCGAAAACGCGATATCGGCCGATTTGCGATCTGTCAGCAGATTCGGTTTCTGGGCAGTTTACATGTCGAACTGCACGGTAGAAACGATAAAACAGCTCCTCCGTGCAGTTTTCATACCGAGTCACCGTCCACTGGGCTCAGCGAGAAAACGCGATTTCGGCGCTTCTGAGGGCCGAAAACGCGATATCGGCCGATTTTCGATCTGTCAGCAGATTCGGTTTCTGGGCAGTTTACATGTCGAACTGCACGGTAGAAACGATAAAACAGCTCCTCCGTGCAGTTTTCATACCGAGTCACCGTCCACTGGGCTCAGCGAGAAAACGCGATTTCGGCGCTTCTGAGGGCCGAAAACGCGATATCGGCCGATTTGCGATCTGTCAGCAGATTCGGTTTCTGGGCAGTTTACATGTCGAACTGCACGGTAGAAACGATAAAACAGCTCCTCCGTGCAGTTTTCATACCGAGTCACCGTCCACTGGGCTCAGCGAGAAAACGCGATTTCGGCGCTTCTGAGGGCCGAAAACGCGATATCGGCCGATTTGCGATCTGTCAGCAGATTCGGTTTCTGGGCAGTTTACATGTCGAACTGCACGGTAGAAACGATAAAACAGCTCCTCCGTGCAGTTTTCATACCGAGTCACCGTCCACTGGGCTCAGCGAGAAAACGCGATTTCGGCGCTTCTGAGGGCCGAAAACGCGATATCGGCCGATTTTCGATCTGTCAGCAGATTCGGTTTCTGGGCAGTTTACATGTCGAACTGCACGGTAGAAACGATAAAACAGCTCCTCCGTGCAGTTTTCATACCGAGTCACCGTCCACTGGGCTCAGCGAGAAAACGCGATTTCGGCGCTTCTGAGGGCCGAAAACGCGATATCGGCCGATTTGCGATCTGTCAGCAGATTCGGTTTCTGGGCAGTTTACATGTCGAACTGCACGGTAGAAACGATAAAACAGCTCCTCCGTGCAGTTTTCATACCGAGTCACCGTCCACTGGGCTCAGCGAGAAAACGCGATTTCGGCGCTTCTGAGGGCCGAAAACGCGATATCGGCCGATTTGCGATCTGTCAGCAGATTCGGTTTCTGGGCAGTTTACATGTCGAACTGCACGGTAGAAACGATAAAACAGCTCCTCCGTGCAGTTTTCATACCGAGTCACCGTCCACTGGGCTCAGCGAGAAAACGCGATTTCGGCGCTTCTGAGGGCCGAAAACGCGATATCGGCCGATTTGCGATCTGTCAGCAGATTCGGTTTCTGGGCAGTTTACATGTCGAACTGCACGGTAGAAACGATAAAACAGCTCCTCCGTGCAGTTTTCATACCGAGTCACCGTCCACTGGGCTCAGCGAGAAAACGCGATTTCGGCGCTTCTGAGGGCCGAAAACGCGATATCGGCCGATTTTCGATCTGTCAGCAGATTCGGTTTCTGGGCAGTTTACATGTCGAACTGCACGGTAGAAACGATAAAACAGCTCCTCCGTGCAGTTTTCATACCGAGTCACCGTCCACTGGGCTCAGCGAGAAAACGCGATTTCGGCGCTTCTGAGGGCCGAAAACGCGATATCGGCCGATTTGCGATCTGTCAGCAGATTCGGTTTCTGGGCAGTTTACATGTCGAACTGCACGGTAGAAACGATAAAACAGCTCCTCCGTGCAGTTTTCATACCGAGTCACCGTCCACTGGGCTCAGCGAGAAAACGCGATTTCGGCGCTTCTGAGGGCCGAAAACGCGATATCGGCCGATTTGCGATCTGTCAGCAGATTCGGTTTCTGGGCAGTTTACATGTCGAACTGCACGGTAGAAACGATAAAACAGCTCCTCCGTGCAGTTTTCATACCGAGTCACCGTCCACTGGGCTCAGCGAGAAAACGCGATTTCGGCGCTTCTGAGGGCCGAAAACGCGATATCGGCCGATTTGCGATCTGTCAGCAGATTCGGTTTCTGGGCAGTTTACATGTCGAACTGCACGGTAGAAACGATAAAACAGCTCCTCCGTGCAGTTTTCATACCGAGTCACCGTCCACTGGGCTCAGCGAGAAAACGCGATTTCGGCGCTTCTGAGGGCCGAAAACGCGATATCGGCCGATTTGCGATCTGTCAGCAGATTCGGTTTCTGGGCAGTTTACATGTCGAACTGCACGGTAGAAACGATAAAACAGCTCCTCCGTGCAGTTTTCATACCGAGCACCGTCCACTGGGCTCAGCGAGAAAACGCGATTTCGGCGCTTCTGAGGGCCGAAAACGCGATATCGGCCGATTTGCGATCTGTCAGCAGATTCGGTTTCTGGGCAGTTTACATGTCGAACTGCACGGTAGAAACGATAAAACAGCTCCTCCGTGCAGTTTTCATACCGAGTCACCGTCCACTGGGCTCAGCGAGAAAACGCGATTTCGGCGCTTCTGAGGGCCGAAAACGCGATATCGGCCGATTTGCGATCTGTCAGCAGATTCGGTTTCTGGGCAGTTTACATGTCGAACTGCACGGTAGAAACGATAAAACAGCTCCTCCGTGCAGTTTTCATACCGAGTCACCGTCCACTGGGCTCAGCGAGAAAACGCGATTTCGGCGCTTCTGAGGGCCGAAAACGCGATATCGGCCGATTTGCGATCTGTCAGCAGATTCGGTTTCTGGGCAGTTTACATGTCGAACTGCACGGTAGAAACGATAAAACAGCTCCTCCGTGCAGTTTTCATACCGAGTCACCGTCCACTGGGCTCAGCGAGAAAACGCGATTTCGGCGCTTCTGAGGGCCGAAAACGCGATATCGGCCGATTTTCGATCTGTCAGCAGATTCGGTTTCTGGGCAGTTTACATGTCGAACTGCACGGTAGAAACGATAAAACAGCTCCTCCGTGCAGTTTTCATACCGAGTCACCGTCCACTGGGCTCAGCGAGAAAACGCGATTTCGGCGCTTCTGAGGGCCGAAAACGCGATATCGGCCGATTTGCGATCTGTCAGCAGATTCGGTTTCTGGGCAGTTTACATGTCGAACTGCACGGTAGAAACGATAAAACAGCTCCTCCGTGCAGTTTTCATACCGAGTCACCGTCCACTGGGCTCAGCGAGAAAACGCGATTTCGGCGCTTCTGAGGGCCGAAAACGCGATATCGGCCGATTTTCGATCTGTCAGCAGATTCGGTTTCTGGGCAGTTTACATGTCGAACTGCACGGTAGAAACGATAAAAGCTCCTCCGTGCAGTTTTCATACCGAGTCACCGTCCACTGGGCTCAGCGAGAAAACGCGATTTCGGCGCTTCTGAGGGCCGAAAACGCGATATCGGCCGATTTGCGATCTGTCAGCAGATTCGGTTTCTGGGCAGTTTACATGTCGAACTGCACGGTAGAAACGATAAAACAGCTCCTCCGTGCAGTTTTCATACCGAGTCACCGTCCACTGGGCTCAGCGAGAAAACGCGATTTCGGCGCTTCTGAGGGCCGAAAACGCGATATCGGCCGATTTGCGATCTGTCAGCAGATTCGGTTTCTGGGCAGTTTACATGTCGAACTGCACGGTAGAAACGATAAAACAGCTCCTCCGTGCAGTTTTCATACCGAGTCACCGTCCACTGGGCTCAGCGAGAAAACGCGATTTCGGCGCTTCTGAGGGCCGAAAACGCGATATCGGCCGATTTGCGATCTGTCAGCAGATTCGGTTTCTGGGCAGTTTACATGTCGAACTGCACGGTAGAAACGATAAAACAGCTCCTCCGTGCAGTTTTCATACCGAGTCACCGTCCACTGGGCTCAGCGAGAAAACGCGATTTCGGCGCTTCTGAGGGCCGAAAACGCGATATCGGCCGATTTGCGATCTGTCAGCAGATTCGGTTTCTGGGCAGTTTACATGTCGAACTGCACGGTAGAAACGATAAAACAGCTCCTCCGTGCAGTTTTCATACCGAGTCACCGTCCACTGGGCTCAGCGAGAAAACGCGATTTCGGCGCTTCTGAGGGCCGAAAACGCGATATCGGCCGATTTGCGATCTGTCAGCAGATTCGGTTTCTGGGCAGTTTACATGTCGAACTGCACGGTAGAAACGATAAAACAGCTCCTCCGTGCAGTTTTCATACCGAGTCACCGTCCACTGGGCTCAGCGAGAAAACGCGATTTCGGCGCTTCTGAGGGCCGAAAACGCGATATCGGCCGATTTGCGATCTGTCAGCAGATTCGGTTTCTGGGCAGTTTACATGTCGAACTGCACGGTAGAAACGATAAAACAGCTCCTCCGTGCAGTTTTCATACCGAGTCACCGTCCACTGGGCTCAGCGAGAAAACGCGATTTCGGCGCTTCTGAGGGCCGAAAACGCGATATCGGCCGATTTTCGATCTGTCAGCAGATTCGGTTTCTGGGCAGTTTACATGTCGAACTGCACGGTAGAAACGATAAAACAGCTCCTCCGTGCAGTTTTCATACCGAGTCACCGTCCACTGGGCTCAGCGAGAAAACGCGATTTCGGCGCTTCTGAGGGCCGAAAACGCGATATCGGCCGATTTGCGATCTGTCAGCAGATTCGGTTTCTGGGCAGTTTACATGTCGAACTGCACGGTAGAAACGATAAAACAGCTCCTCCGTGCAGTTTTCATACCGAGTCACCGTCCACTGGGCTCAGCGAGAAAACGCGATTTCGGCGCTTCTGAGGGCCGAAAACGCGATATCGGCCGATTTGCGATCTGTCAGCAGATTCGGTTTCTGGGCAGTTTACATGTCGAACTGCACGGTAGAAACGATAAAACAGCTCCTCCGTGCAGTTTTCATACCGAGTCACCGTCCACTGGGCTCAGCGAGAAAACGCGATTTCGGCGCTTCTGAGGGCCGAAAACGCGATATCGGCCGATTTGCGATCTGTCAGCAGATTCGGTTTCTGGGCAGTTTACATGTCGAACTGCACGGTAGAAACGATAAAACAGCTCCTCCGTGCAGTTTTCATACCGAGTCACCGTCCACTGGGCTCAGCGAGAAAACGCGATTTCGGCGCTTCTGAGGGCCGAAAACGCGATATCGGCCGATTTGCGATCTGTCAGCAGATTCGGTTTCTGGGCAGTTTACATGTCGAACTGCACGGTAGAAACGATAAAACAGCTCCTCCGTGCAGTTTTCATACCGAGTCACCGTCCACTGGGCTCAGCGAGAAAACGCGATTTCGGCGCTTCTGAGGGCCGAAAACGCGATATCGGCCGATTTGCGATCTGTCAGCAGATTCGGTTTCTGGGCAGTTTACATGTCGAACTGCACGGTAGAAACGATAAAACAGCTCCTCCGTGCAGTTTTCATACCGAGTCACCGTCCACTGGGCTCAGCGAGAAAACGCGATTTCGGCGCTTCTGAGGGCCGAAAACGCGATATCGGCCGATTTGCGATCTGTCAGCAGATTCGGTTTCTGGGCAGTTTACATGTCGAACTGCACGGTAGAAACGATAAAACAGCTCCTCCGTGCAGTTTTCATACCGAGTCACCGTCCACTGGGCTCAGCGAGAAAACGCGATTTCGGCGCTTCTGAGGGCCGAAAACGCGATATCGGCCGATTTTCGATCTGTCAGCAGATTCGGTTTCTGGGCAGTTTACATGTCGAACTGCACGGTAGAAACGATAAAACAGCTCCTCCGTGCAGTTTTCATACCGAGTCACCGTCCACTGGGCTCAGCGAGAAAACGCGATTTCGGCGCTTCTGAGGGCCGAAAACGCGATATCGGCCGATTTGCGATCTGTCAGCAGATTCGGTTTCTGGGCAGTTTACATGTCGAACTGCACGGTAGAAACGATAAAACAGCTCCTCCGTGCAGTTTTCATACCGAGTCACCGTCCACTGGGCTCAGCGAGAAAACGCGATTTCGGCGCTTCTGAGGGCCGAAAACGCGATATCGGCCGATTTGCGATCTGTCAGCAGATTCGGTTTCTGGGCAGTTTACATGTCGAACTGCACGGTAGAAACGATAAAACAGCTCCTCCGTGCAGTTTTCATACCGAGTCACCGTCCACTGGGCTCAGCGAGAAAACGCGATTTCGGCGCTTCTGAGGGCCGAAAACGCGATATCGGCCGATTTGCGATCTGTCAGCAGATTCGGTTTCTGGGCAGTTTACATGTCGAACTGCACGGTAGAAACGATAAAACAGCTCCTCCGTGCAGTTTTCATACCGAGTCACCGTCCACTGGGCTCAGCGAGAAAACGCGATTTCGGCGCTTCTGAGGGCCGAAAACGCGATATCGGCCGATTTGCGATCTGTCAGCAGATTCGGTTTCTGGGCAGTTTACATGTCGAACTGCACGGTAGAAACGATAAAACAGCTCCTCCGTGCAGTTTTCATACCGAGTCACCGTCCACTGGGCTCAGCGAGAAAACGCGATTTCGGCGCTTCTGAGGGCCGAAAACGCGATATCGGCCGATTTGCGATCTGTCAGCAGATTCGGTTTCTGGGCAGTTTACATGTCGAACTGCACGGTAGAAACGATAAAACAGCTCCTCCGTGCAGTTTTCATACCGAGTCACCGTCCACTGGGCTCAGCGAGAAAACGCGATTTCGGCGCTTCTGAGGGCCGAAAACGCGATATCGGCCGATTTGCGATCTGTCAGCAGATTCGGTTTCTGGGCAGTTTACATGTCGAACTGCACGGTAGAAACGATAAAACAGCTCCTCCGTGCAGTTTTCATACCGAGTCACCGTCCACTGGGCTCAGCGAGAAAACGCGATTTCGGCGCTTCTGAGGGCCGAAAACGCGATATCGGCCGATTTTCGATCTGTCAGCAGATTCGGTTTCTGGGCAGTTTACATGTCGAACTGCACGGTAGAAACGATAAAACAGCTCCTCCGTGCAGTTTTCATACCGAGTCACCGTCCACTGGGCTCAGCGAGAAAACGCGATTTCGGCGCTTCTGAGGGCCGAAAACGCGATATCGGCCGATTTGCGATCTGTCAGCAGATTCGGTTTCTGGGCAGTTTACATGTCGAACTGCACGGTAGAAACGATAAAACAGCTCCTCCGTGCAGTTTTCATACCGAGTCACCGTCCACTGGGCTCAGCGAGAAAACGCGATTTCGGCGCTTCTGAGGGCCGAAAACGCGATATCGGCCGATTTTCGATCTGTCAGCAGATTCGGTTTCTGGGCAGTTTACATGTCGAACTGCACGGTAGAAACGATAAAACAGCTCCTCCGTGCAGTTTTCATACCGAGTCACCGTCCACTGGGCTCAGCGAGAAAACGCGATTTCGGCGCTTCTGAGGGCCGAAAACGCGATATCGGCCGATTTGCGATCTGTCAGCAGATTCGGTTTCTGGGCAGTTTACATGTCGAACTGCACGGTAGAAACGATAAAACAGCTCCTCCGTGCAGTTTTCATACCGAGTCACCGTCCACTGGGCTCAGCGAGAAAACGCGATTTCGGCGCTTCTGAGGGCCGAAAACGCGATATCGGCCGATTTGCGATCTGTCAGCAGATTCGGTTTCTGGGCAGTTTACATGTCGAACTGCACGGTAGAAACGATAAAACAGCTCCTCCGTGCAGTTTTCATACCGAGTCACCGTCCACTGGGCTCAGCGAGAAAACGCGATTTCGGCGCTTCTGAGGGCCGAAAACGCGATATCGGCCGATTTGCGATCTGTCAGCAGATTCGGTTTCTGGGCAGTTTACATGTCGAACTGCACGGTAGAAACGATAAAACAGCTCCTCCGTGCAGTTTTCATACCGAGTCACCGTCCACTGGGCTCAGCGAGAAAACGCGATTTCGGCGCTTCTGAGGGCCGAAAACGCGATATCGGCCGATTTGCGATCTGTCAGCAGATTCGGTTTCTGGGCAGTTTACATGTCGAACTGCACGGTAGAAACGATAAAACAGCTCCTCCGTGCAGTTTTCATACCGAGTCACCGTCCACTGGGCTCAGCGAGAAAACGCGATTTCGGCGCTTCTGAGGGCCGAAAACGCGATATCGGCCGATTTGCGATCTGTCAGCAGATTCGGTTTCTGGGCAGTTTACATGTCGAACTGCACGGTAGAAACGATAAAACAGCTCCTCCGTGCAGTTTTCATACCGAGTCACCGTCCACTGGGCTCAGCGAGAAAACGCGATTTCGGCGCTTCTGAGGGCCGAAAACGCGATATCGGCCGATTTGCGATCTGTCAGCAGATTCGGTTTCTGGGCAGTTTACATGTCGAACTGCACGGTAGAAACGATAAAACAGCTCCTCCGCAGCAGTTTTCATACCGAGTCACCGTCCACTGGGCTCAGCGAGAAAACGCGATTTCGGCGCTTCTGAGGGCCGAAAACGCGATATCGGCCGATTTGCGATCTGTCAGCAGATTCGGTTTCTGGGCAGTTTACATGTCGAACTGCACGGTAGAAACGATAAAACAGCTCCTCCGTGCAGTTTTCATACCGAGTCACCGTCCACTGGGCTCAGCGAGAAAACGCGATTTCGGCGCTTCTGAGGGCCGAAAACGCGATATCGGCCGATTTTCGATCTGTCAGCAGATTCGGTTTCTGGGCAGTTTACATGTCGAACTGCACGGTAGAAACGATAAAACAGCTCCTCCGTGCAGTTTTCATACCGAGTCACCGTCCACTGGGCTCAGCGAGAAAACGCGATTTCGGCGCTTCTGAGGGCCGAAAACGCGATATCGGCCGATTTTCGATCTGTCAGCAGATTCGGTTTCTGGGCAGTTTACATGTCGAACTGCACGGTAGAAACGATAAAACAGCTCCTCCGTGCAGTTTTCATACCGAGTCACCGTCCACTGGGCTCAGCGAGAAAACGCGATTTCGGCGCTTCTGAGGGCCGAAAACGCGATATCGGCCGATTTGCGATCTGTCAGCAGATTCGGTTTCTGGGCAGTTTACATGTCGAACTGCACGGTAGAAACGATAAAACAGCTCCTCCGTGCAGTTTTCATACCGAGTCACCGTCCACTGGGCTCAGCGAGAAAACGCGATTTCGGCGCTTCTGAGGGCCGAAAACGCGATATCGGCCGATTTTCGATCTGTCAGCAGATTCGGTTTCTGGGCAGTTTACATGTCGAACTGCACGGTAGAAACGATAAAACAGCTCCTCCGTGCAGTTTTCATACCGAGTCACCGTCCACTGGGCTCAGCGAGAAAACGCGATTTCGGCGCTTCTGAGGGCCGAAAACGCGATATCGGCCGATTTGCGATCTGTCAGCAGATTCGGTTTCTGGGCAGTTTACATGTCGAACTGCACGGTAGAAACGATAAAACAGCTCCTCCGTGCAGTTTTCATACCGAGTCACCGTCCACTGGGCTCAGCGAGAAAACGCGATTTCGGCGCTTCTGAGGGCCGAAAACGCGATATCGGCCGATTTGCGATCTGTCAGCAGATTCGGTTTCTGGGCAGTTTACATGTCGAACTGCACGGTAGAAACGATAAAACAGCTCCTCCGTGCAGTTTTCATACCGAGTCACCGTCCACTGGGCTCAGCGAGAAAACGCGATTTCGGCGCTTCTGAGGGCCGAAAACGCGATATCGGCCGATTTGCGATCTGTCAGCAGATTCGGTTTCTGGGCAGTTTACATGTCGAACTGCACGGTAGAAACGATAAAACAGCTCCTCCGTGCAGTTTTCATACCGAGTCACCGTCCACTGGGCTCAGCGAGAAAACGCGATTTCGGCGCTTCTGAGGGCCGAAAACGCGATATCGGCCGATTTTCGATCTGTCAGCAGATTCGGTTTCTGGGAGTTTACATGTCGAACTGCACGGTAGAAACGATAAAACAGCTCCTCCGTGCAGTTTTCATACCGAGTCACCGTCCACTGGGCTCAGCGAGAAAACGCGATTTCGGCGCTTCTGAGGGCCGAAAACGCGATATCGGCCGATTTGCGATCTGTCAGCAGATTCGGTTTCTGGGCAGTTTACATGTCGAACTGCACGGTAGAAACGATAAAACAGCTCCTCCGTGCAGTTTTCATACCGAGTCACCGTCCACTGGGCTCAGCGAGAAAACGCGATTTCGGCGCTTCTGAGGGCCGAAAACGCGATATCGGCCGATTTGCGATCTGTCAGCAGATTCGGTTTCTGGGCAGTTTACATGTCGAACTGCACGGTAGAAACGATAAAACAGCTCCTCCGTGCAGTTTTCATACCGAGTCACCGTCCACTGGGCTCAGCGAGAAAACGCGATTTCGGCGCTTCTGAGGGCCGAAAACGCGATATCGGCCGATTTGCGATCTGTCAGCAGATTCGGTTTCTGGGCAGTTTACATGTCGAACTGCACGGTAGAAACGATAAAACAGCTCCTCCGTGCAGTTTTCATACCGAGTCACCGTCCACTGGGCTCAGCGAGAAAACGCGATTTCGGCGCTTCTGAGGGCCGAAAACGCGATATCGGCCGATTTTCGATCTGTCAGCAGATTCGGTTTCTGGGCAGTTTACATGTCGAACTGCACGGTAGAAACGATAAAACAGCTCCTCCGTGCAGTTTTCATACCGAGTCACCGTCCACTGGGCTCAGCGAGAAAACGCGATTTCGGCGCTTCTGAGGGCCGAAAACGCGATATCGGCCGATTTGCGATCTGTCAGCAGATTCGGTTTCTGGGCAGTTTACATGTCGAACTGCACGGTAGAAACGATAAAACAGCTCCTCCGTGCAGTTTTCATACCGAGTCACCGTCCACTGGGCTCAGCGAGAAAACGCGATTTCGGCGCTTCTGAGGGCCGAAAACGCGATATAGGCGATATCGGCCGATTTTCGATCTGTCAGCAGATTCGGTTTCTGGGCAGTTTACATGTCGAACTGCACGGTAGAAACGATAAAACAGCTCCTCCGTGCAGTTTTCATACCGAGTCACCGTCCACTGGGCTCAGCGAGAAAACGCGATTTCGGCGCTTCTGAGGGCCGAAAACGCGATATCGGCCGATTTGCGATCTGTCAGCAGATTCGGTTTCTGGGCAGTTTACATGTCGAACTGCACGGTAGAAACGATAAAACAGCTCCTCCGTGCAGTTTTCATACCGAGTCACCGTCCACTGGGCTCAGCGAGAAAACGCGATTTCGGCGCTTCTGAGGGCCGAAAACGCGATATCGGCCGATTTGCGATCTGTCAGCAGATTCGGTTTCTGGGCAGTTTACATGTCGAACTGCACGGTAGAAACGATAAAACAGCTCCTCCGTGCAGTTTTCATACCGAGTCACCGTCCACTGGGCTCAGCGAGAAAACGCGATTTCGGCGCTTCTGAGGGCCGAAAACGCGATATCGGCCGATTTGCGATCTGTCAGCAGATTCGGTTTCTGGGCAGTTTACATGTCGAACTGCACGGTAGAAACGATAAAACAGCTCCTCCGTGCAGTTTTCATACCGAGTCACCGTCCACTGGGCTCAGCGAGAAAACGCGATTTCGGCGCTTCTGAGGGCCGAAAACGCGATATCGGCCGATTTGCGATCTGTCAGCAGATTCGGTTTCTGGGCAGTTTACATGTCGAACTGCACGGTAGAAACGATAAAACAGCTCCTCCGTGCAGTTTTCATACCGAGTCACCGTCCACTGGGCTCAGCGAGAAAACGCGATTTCGGCGCTTCTGAGGGCCGAAAACGCGATATCGGCCGATTTGCGATCTGTCAGCAGATTCGGTTTCTGGGCAGTTTACATGTCGAACTGCACGGTAGAAACGATAAAACAGCTCCTCCGTGCAGTTTTCATACCGAGTCACCGTCCACTGGGCTCAGCGAGAAAACGCGATTTCGGCGGCCTGAGGGCCGAAAACGCGATATCGGCCGATTTGCGATCTGTCAGCAGATTCGGTTTCTGGGCAGTTTACATGTCGAACTGCACGGTAGAAACGATAAAACAGCTCCTCCGTGCAGTTTTCATACCGAGTCACCGTCCACTGGGCTCAGCGAGAAAACGCGATTTCGGCGCTTCTGAGGGCCGAAAACGCGATATCGGCCGATTTTCGATCTGTCAGCAGATTCGGTTTCTGGGCAGTTTACATGTCGAACTGCACGGTAGAAACGATAAAACAGCTCCTCCGTGCAGTTTTCATACCGAGTCACCGTCCACTGGGCTCAGCGAGAAAACGCGATTTCGGCGCTTCTGAGGGCCGAAAACGCGATATCGGCCGATTTGCGATCTGTCAGCAGATTCGGTTTCTGGGCAGTTTACATGTCGAACTGCACGGTAGAAACGATAAAACAGCTCCTCCGTGCAGTTTTCATACCGAGTCACCGTCCACTGGGCTCAGCGAGAAAAGCGATTTCGGCGCTTCTGAGGGCCGAAAACGCGATATCGGCCGATTTTCGATCTGTCAGCAGATTCGGTTTCTGGGCAGTTTACATGTCGAACTGCACGGTAGAAACGATAAAACAGCTCCTCCGTGCAGTTTTCATACCGAGTCACCGTCCACTGGGCTCAGCGAGAAAACGCGATTTCGGCGCTTCTGAGGGCCGAAAACGCGATATCGGCCGATTTTCGATCTGTCAGCAGATTCGGTTTCTGGGCAGTTTACATGTCGAACTGCACGGTAGAAACGATAAAACAGCTCCTCCGTGCAGTTTTCATACCGAGTCACCGTCCACTGGGCTCAGCGAGAAAACGCGATTTCGGCGCTTCTGAGGGCCGAAAACGCGATATCGGCCGATTTGCGATCTGTCAGCAGATTCGGTTTCTGGGCAGTTTACATGTCGAACTGCACGGTAGAAACGATAAAACAGCTCCTCCGTGCAGTTTTCATACCGAGTCACCGTCCACTGGGCTCAGCGAGAAAACGCGATTTCGGCGCTTCTGAGGGCCGAAAACGCGATATCGGCCGATTTGCGATCTGTCAGCAGATTCGGTTTCTGGGCAGTTTACATGTCGAACTGCACGGTAGAAACGATAAAACAGCTCCTCCGTGCAGTTTTCATACCGAGTCACCGTCCACTGGGCTCAGCGAGAAAACGCGATTTCGGCGCTTCTGAGGGCCGAAAACGCGATATCGGCCGATTTGCGATCTGTCAGCAGATTCGGTTTCTGGGCAGTTTACATGTCGAACTGCACGGTAGAAACGATAAAACAGCTCCTCCGTGCAGTTTTCATACCGAGTCACCGTCCACTGGGCTCAGCGAGAAAACGCGATTTCGGCGCTTCTGAGGGCCGAAAACGCGATATCGGCCGATTTGCGATCTGTCAGCAGATTCGGTTTCTGGGCAGTTTACATGTCGAACTGCACGGTAGAAACGATAAAACAGCTCCTCCGTGCAGTTTTCATCCCGAGTCACCGTCCACTGGGCTCAGCGAGAAAACGCGATTTCGGCGCTTCTGAGGGCCGAAAACGCGATATCGGCCGATTTGCGATCTGTCAGCAGATTCGGTTTCTGGGCAGTTTACATGTCGAACTGCACGGTAGAAACGATAAAACAGCTAAACGCGATTTCAGCGCTTCTGAGGGCCGAAAACGCGATATCGGCCGATTTGCGATCTGTCAGCAGATTCGGTTTCTGGGCAATTTGCATGTCGAACTGCACGGTAGAAACGATAAAACAGATCCTCCATGCAGTTTTCATACCGAGTCACCGTCCACTCGGCTCAGCGAGAAAACGCGATTTCGGCGCTTCTGAGGGCCGAAAAACGCGATATCAACTGCACGGTAGAAACGATAAAACAGCTCCTCCGTGCAGTTTTCATACCGAGTCACCGTCCACTGGGCTCAGCGAGAAAACGCGATTTCGGCGCTTCTGAGGGCCGAAAACGCGATATCGGCCGATTTGCGATCTGTCAGCAGATTCGGTTTCTGGGCAGTTTACATGTCGAACTGCACGGTAGAAACGATAAAACAGCTCCTCCGTGCAGTTTTCATACCGAGTCACCGTCCACTGGGCTCAGCGAGAAAACGCGATTTCGGCGCTTCTGAGGGCCGAAAACGCGATATCGGCCGATTTGCGATCTGTCAGCAGATTCGGTTTCTGGGCAGTTTACATGTCGAACTGCACGGTAGAAACGATAAAACAGCTCCTCCGTGCAGTTTTCATACCGAGTCACCGTCCACTGGGCTCAGCGAGAAAACGCGATTTCGGCGCTTCTGAGGGCCGAAAACGCGATATCGGCCGATTTGCGATCTGTCAGCAGATTCGGTTTCTGGGCAGTTTACATGTCGAACTGCACGGTAGAAACGATAAAACAGCTCCTCCGTGCAGTTTTCATACCGAGTCACCGTCCACTGGGCTCAGCGAGAAAACGCGATTTCGGCGCTTCTGAGGGCCGAAAACGCGATATCGGCCGATTTGCGATCTGTCAGCAGATTCGGTTTCTGGGCAGTTTACATGTCGAACTGCACGGTAGAAACGATAAAACAGCTCCTCCGTGCAGTTTTCATACCGAGTCACCGTCCACTGGGCTCAGCGAGAAAACGCGATTTCGGCGCTTCTGAGGGCCGAAAACGCGATATCGGCCGATTTTCGATCTGTCAGCAGATTCGGTTTCTGGGCAGTACATGTCGAACTGCACGGTAGAAACGATAAAACAGCTCCTCCGTGCAGTTTTCATACCGAGTCACCGTCCACTGGGCTCAGCGAGAAAACGCGATTTCGGCGCTTCTGAGGGCCGAAAACGCGATATCGGCCGATTTGCGATCTGTCAGCAGATTCGGTTTCTGGGCAGTTTACATGTCGAACTGCACGGTAGAAACGATAAAACAGCTCCTCCGTGCAGTTTTCATACCGAGTCACCGTCCACTGGGCTCAGCGAGAAAACGCGATTTCGGCGCTTCTGAGGGCCGAAAACGCGATATCGGCCGATTTGCGATCTGTCAGCAGATTCGGTTTCTGGGCAGTTTACATGTCGAACTGCACGGTAGAAACGATAAAACAGCTCCTCCGTGCAGTTTTCATACCGAGTCACCGTCCACTGGGCTCAGCGAGAAAACGCGATTTCGGCGCTTCTGAGGGCCGAAAACGCGATATCGGCCGATTTTCGATCTGTCAGCAGATTCGGTTTCTGGGCAGTTTACATGTCGAACTGCACGGTAGAAACGATAAAACAGCTCCTCCGTGCAGTTTTCATACCGAGTCACCGTCCACTGGGCTCAGCGAGAAAACGCGATTTCGGCGCTTCTGAGGGCCGAAAACGCGATATCGGCCGATTTTCGATCTGTCAGCAGATTCGGTTTCTGGGCAGTTTACATGTCGAACTGCACGGTAGAAACGATAAAACAGCTCCTCCGTGCAGTTTTCATACCGAGTCACCGTCCACTGGGCTCAGCGAGAAAACGCGATTTCGGCGCTTCTGAGGGCCGAAAACGCGATATCGGCCGATTTGCGATCTGTCAGCAGATTCGGTTTCTGGGCAGTTTACATGTCGAACTGCACGGTAGAAACGATAAAACAGCTCCTCCGTGCAGTTTTCATACCGAGTCACCGTCCACTGGGCTCAGCGAGAAAACGCGATTTCGGCGCTTCTGAGGGCCGAAAACGCGATATCGGCCTTTTTGCGATCTGTCAGCAGATTCGGTTTCTGGGCAGTTTACATGTCGAACTGCACGGTAGAAACGATAAAACAGCTCCTCCGTGCAGTTTTCATACCGAGTCACCGTCCACTGGGCTCAGCGAGAAAACGCGATTTCGGCGCTTCTGAGGGCCGAAAACGCGATATCGGCCGATTTGCGATCTGTCAGCAGATTCGGTTTCTGGGCAGTTTACATGTCGAACTGCACGGTAGAAACGATAAAACAGCTCCTCCGTGCAGTTTTCATACCGAGTCACCGTCCACTGGGCTCAGCGAGAAAACGCGATTTCGGCGCTTCTGAGGGCCGAAAACGCGATATCGGCCGATTTGCGATCTGTCAGCAGATTCGGTTTCTGGGCAGTTTACATGTCGAACTGCACGGTAGAAACGATAAAACAGCTCCTCCGTGCAGTTTTCATACCGAGTCACCGTCCACTGGGCTCAGCGAGAAAACGCGATTTCGGCGCTTCTGAGGGCCGAAAACGCGATATCGGCCGATTTTCGATCTGTCAGCAGATTCGGTTTCTGGGCAGTTTACATGTCGAACTGCACGGTAGAAACGATAAAACAGCTCCTCCGTGCAGTTTTCATACCGAGTCACCGTCCACTGGGCTCAGCGAGAAAACGCGATTTCGGCGCTTCTGAGGGCCGAAAACGCGATATCGGCCGATTTGCGATCTGTCAGCAGATTCGGTTTCTGGGCAGTTTACATGTCGAACTGCACGGTAGAAACGATAAAACAGCTCCTCCGTGCAGTTTTCATACCGAGTCACCGTCCACTGGGCTCAGCGAGAAAACGCGATTTCGGCGCTTCTGAGGGCCGAAAACGCGATATCGGCCGATTTTCGATCTGTCAGCAGATTCGGTTTCTGGGCAGTTTACATGTCGAACTGCACGGTAGAAACGATAAAACAGCTCCTCCGTGCAGTTTTCATACCGAGTCACCGTCCACTGGGCTCAGCGAGAAAACGCGATTTCGGCGCTTGAGGGCCGAAAACGCGATATCGGCCGATTTGCGATCTGTCAGCAGATTCGGTTTCTGGGCAGTTTACATGTCGAACTGCACGGTAGAAACGATAAAACAGCTCCTCCGTGCAGTTTTCATACCGAGTCACCGTCCACTGGGCTCAGCGAGAAAACGCGATTTCGGCGCTTCTGAGGGCCGAAAACGCGATATCGGCCGATTTTCGATCTGTCAGCAGATTCGGTTTCTGGGCAGTTTACATGTCGAACTGCACGGTAGAAACGATAAAACAGCTCCTCCGTGCAGTTTTCATACCGAGTCACCGTCCACTGGGCTCAGCGAGAAAACGCGATTTCGGCGCTTCTGAGGGCCGAAAACGCGATATCGGCCGATTTGCGATCTGTCAGCAGATTCGGTTTCTGGGCAGTTTACATGTCGAACTGCACGGTAGAAACGATAAAACAGCTCCTCCGTGCAGTTTTCATACCGAGTCACCGTCCACTGGGCTCAGCGAGAAAACGCGATTTCGGCGCTTCTGAGGGCCGAAAACGCGATATCGGCCGATTTGCGATCTGTCAGCAGATTCGGTTTCTGGGCAGTTTACATGTCGAACTGCACGGTAGAAACGATAAAACAGCTCCTCCGTGCAGTTTTCATACCGAGTCACCGTCCACTGGGCTCAGCGAGAAAACGCGATTTCGGCGCTTCTGAGGGCCGAAAACGCGATATCGGCCGATTTTCGATCTGTCAGCAGATTCGGTTTCTGGGCAGTTTACATGTCGAACTGCACGGTAGAAACGATAAAACAGCTCCTCCGTGCAGTTTTCATACCGAGTCACCGTCCACTGGGCTCAGCGAGAAAACGCGATTTCGGCGCTTCTGAGGGCCGAAAACGCGATATCGGCCGATTTGCGATCTGTCAGCAGATTCGGTTTCTGGGCAGTTTACATGTCGAACTGCACGGTAGAAACGATAAAACAGCTCCTCCGTGCAGTTTTCATACCGAGTCACCGTCCACTGGCTCAGCGAGAAAACGCGATTTCGGCGCTTCTGAGGGCCGAAAACGCGATATCGGCCGATTTGCGATCTGTCAGCAGATTCGGTTTCTGGGCAGTTTACATGTCGAACTGCACGGTAGAAACGATAAAACAGCTCCTCCGTGCAGTTTTCATACCGAGTCACCGTCCACTGGGCTCAGCGAGAAAACGCGATTTCGGCGCTTCTGAGGGCCGAAAACGCGATATCGGCCGATTTTCGATCTGTCAGCAGATTCGGTTTCTGGGCAGTTTACATGTCGAACTGCACGGTAGAAACGATAAAACAGCTCCTCCGTGCAGTTTTCATACCGAGTCACCGTCCACTGGGCTCAGCGAGAAAACGCGATTTCGGCGCTTCTGAGGGCCGAAAACGCGATATCGGCCGATTTGCGATCTGTCAGCAGATTCGGTTTCTGGGCAGTTTACATGTCGAACTGCACGGTAGAAACGATAAAACAGCTCCTCCGTGCAGTTTTCATACCGAGTCACCGTCCACTGGGCTCAGCGAGAAAACGCGATTTCGGCGCTTCTGAGGGCCGAAAACGCGATATCGGCCGATTTGCGATCTGTCAGCAGATTCGGTTTCTGGGCAGTTTACATGTCGAACTGCACGGTAGAAACGATAAAACAGCTCCTCCGTGCAGTTTTCATACCGAGTCACCGTCCACTGGGCTCAGCGAGAAAACGCGATTTCGGCGCTTCTGAGGGCCGAAAACGCGATATCGGCCGATTTGCGATCTGTCAGCAGATTCGGTTTCTGGGCAGTTTACATGTCGAACTGCACGGTAGAAACGATAAAACAGCTCCTCCGTGCAGTTTTCATACCGAGTCACCGTCCACTGGGCTCAGCGAGAAAACGCGATTTCGGCGCTTCTGAGGGCCGAAAACGCGATATCGGCCGATTTGCGATCTGTCAGCAGATTCGGTTTCTGGGCAGTTTACATGTCGAACTGCACGGTAGAAACGATAAAACAGCTCCTCCGTGCAGTTTTCATACCGAGTCACCGTCCACTGGGCTCAGCGAGAAAACGCGATTTCGGCGCTTCTGAGGGCCGAAAACGCGATATCGGCCGATTTTCGATCTGTCAGCAGATTCGGTTTCTGGGCAGTTTACATGTCGAACTGCACGGTAGAAACGATAAAACAGCTCCTCCGTGCAGTTTTCATACCGAGTCACCGTCCACTGGGCTCAGCGAGAAAACGCGATTTCGGCGCTTCTGAGGGCCGAAAACGCGATATCGGCCGATTTGCGATCTGTCAGCAGATTCGGTTTCTGGGCAGTTTACATGTCGAACTGCACGGTAGAAACGATAAAACAGCTCCTCCGTGCAGTTTTCATACCGAGTCACCGTCCACTGGGCTCAGCGAGAAAACGCGATTTCGGCGCTTCTGAGGGCCGAAAACGCGATATCGGCCGATTTTCGATCTGTCAGCAGATTCGGTTTCTGGGCAGTTTACATGTCGAACTGCACGGTAGAAACGATAAAACAGCTCCTCCGTGCAGTTTTCATACCGAGTCACCGTCCACTGGGCTCAGCGAGAAAACGCGATTTCGGCGCTTCTGAGGGCCGAAAACGCGATATCGGCCGATTTTCGATCTGTCAGCAGATTCGGTTTCTGGGCAGTTTACATGTCGAACTGCACGGTAGAAACGATAAAACAGCTCCTCCGTGCAGTTTTCATACCGAGTCACCGTCCACTGGGCTCAGCGAGAAAACGCGATTTCGGCGCTTCTGAGGGCCGAAAACGCGATATCGGCCGATTTGCGATCTGTCAGCAGATTCGGTTTCTGGGCAGTTTACATGTCGAACTGCACGGTAGAAACGATAAAACAGCTCCTCCGTGCAGTTTTCATACCGAGTCACCGTCCACTGGGCTCAGCGAGAAAACGCGATTTCGGCGCTTCTGAGGGCCGAAAACGCGATATCGGCCGATTTGCGATCTGTCAGCAGATTCGGTTTCTGGGCAGTTTACATGTCGAATGCACGGTAGAAACGATAAAACAGCTCCTCCGTGCAGTTTTCATACCGAGTCACCGTCCACTGGGCTCAGCGAGAAAACGCGATTTCGGCGCTTCTGAGGGCCGAAAACGCGATATCGGCCGATTTTCGATCTGTCAGCAGATTCGGTTTCTGGGCAGTTTACATGTCGAACTGCACGGTAGAAACGATAAAACAGCTCCTCCGTGCAGTTTTCATACCGAGTCACCGTCCACTGGGCTCAGCGAGAAAACGCGATTTCGGCGCTTCTGAGGGCCGAAAACGCGATATCGGCCGATTTGCGATCTGTCAGCAGATTCGGTTTCTGGGCAGTTTACATGTCGAACTGCACGGTAGAAACGATAAAACAGCTCCTCCGTGCAGTTTTCATACCGAGTCACCGTCCACTGGGCTCAGCGAGAAAACGCGATTTCGGCGCTTCTGAGGGCCGAAAACGCGATATCGGCCGATTTGCGATCTGTCAGCAGATTCGGTTTCTGGGGCAGTTTACATGTCGAACTGCACGGTAGAAACGATAAAACAGCTCCTCCGTGCAGTTTTCATACCGAGTCACCGTCCACTGGGCTCAGCGAGAAAACGCGATTTCGGCGCTTCTGAGGGCCGAAAACGCGATATCGGCCGATTTGCGATCTGTCAGCAGATTCGGTTTCTGGGCAGTTTACATGTCGAACTGCACGGTAGAAACGATAAAACAGCTCCTCCGTGCAGTTTTCATACCGAGTCACCGTCCACTGGGCTCAGCGAGAAAACGCGATTTCGGCGCTTCTGAGGGCCGAAAACGCGATATCGGCCGATTTGCGATCTGTCAGCAGATTCGGTTTCTGGGCAGTTTACATGTCGAACTGCACGGTAGAAACGATAAAACAGCTCCTCCGTGCAGTTTTCATACCGAGTCACCGTCCACTGGGCTCAGCGAGAAAACGCGATTTCGGCGCTTCTGAGGGCCGAAAACGCGATATCGGCCGATTTGCGATCTGTCAGCAGATTCGGTTTCTGGGCAGTTTACATGTCGAACTGCACGGTAGAAACGATAAAACAGCTCCTCCGTGCAGTTTTCATACCGAGTCACCGTCCACTGGGCTCAGCGAGAAAACGCGATTTCGGCGCTTCTGAGGGCCGAAAACGCGATATCGGCCGATTTTCGATCTGTCAGCAGATTCGGTTTCTGGGCAGTTTACATGTCGAACTGCACGGTAGAAACGATAAAACAGCTCCTCCGTGCAGTTTTCATACCGAGTCACCGTCCACTGGGCTCAGCGAGAAAACGCGATTTCGGCGCTTCTGAGGGCCGAAAACGCGATATCGGCCGATTTGCGATCTGTCAGCAGATTCGGTTTCTGGGCAGTTTACATGTCGAACTGCACGGTAGAAACGATAAAACAGCTCCTCCGTGCAGTTTTCATACCGAGTCACCGTCCACTGGGCTCAGCGAGAAAACGCGATTTCGGCGCTTCTGAGGGCCGAAAACGCGATATCGGCCGATTTGCGATCTGTCAGCAGATTCGGTTTCTGGGCAGTTTACATGTCGAACTGCACGGTAGAAACGATAAAACAGCTCCTCCGTGCAGTTTTCATACCGAGTCACCGTCCACTGGGCTCAGCGAGAAAACGCGATTTCGGCGCTTCTGAGGGCCGAAAACGCGATATCGGCCGATTTTCGATCTGTCAGCAGATTCGGTTTCTGGGCAGTTTACATGTCGAACTGCACGGTAGAAACGATAAAACAGCTCCTCCGTGCAGTTTTCATACCGAGTCACCGTCCACTGGGCTCAGCGAGAAAACGCGATTTCGGCGCTTCTGAGGGCCGAAAACGCGATATCGGCCGATTTGCGATCTGTCAGCAGATTCGGTTTCTGGGCAGTTTACATGTCGAACTGCACGGTAGAAACGATAAAACAGCTCCTCCGTGCAGTTTTCATACCGAGTCACCGTCCACTGGGCTCAGCGAGAAAACGCGATTTCGGCGCTTCTGAGGGCCGAAACGCGATATCGGCCGATTTGCGATCTGTCAGCAGATTCGGTTTCTGGGCAGTTTACATGTCGAACTGCACGGTAGAAACGATAAAACAGCTCCTCCGTGCAGTTTTCATACCGAGTCACCGTCCACTGGGCTCAGCGAGAAAACGCGATTTCGGCGCTTCTGAGGGCCGAAAACGCGATATCGGCCGATTTGCGATCTGTCAGCAGATTCGGTTTCTGGGCAGTTTACATGTCGAACTGCACGGTAGAAACGATAAAACAGCTCCTCCGTGCAGTTTTCATACCGAGTCACCGTCCACTGGGCTCAGCGAGAAAACGCGATTTCGGCGCTTCTGAGGGCCGAAAACGCGATATCGGCCGATTTTCGATCTGTCAGCAGATTCGGTTTCTGGGCAGTTTACATGTCGAACTGCACGGTAGAAACGATAAAACAGCTCCTCCGTGCAGTTTTCATACCGAGTCACCGTCCACTGGGCTCAGCGAGAAAACGCGATTTCGGCGCTTCTGAGGGCCGAAAACGCGATATCGGCCGATTTGCGATCTGTCAGCAGATTCGGTTTCTGGGCAGTTTACATGTCGAACTGCACGGTAGAAACGATAAAACAGCTCCTCCGTGCAGTTTTCATACCGAGTCACCGTCCACTGGGCTCAGCGAGAAAACGCGATTTCGGCGCTTCTGAGGGCCGAAAACGCGATATCGGCCGATTTGCGATCTGTCAGCAGATTCGGTTTCTGGGCAGTTTACATGTCGAACTGCACGGTAGAAACGATAAAACAGCTCCTCCGTGCAGTTTTCATACCGAGTCACCGTCCACTGGGCTCAGCGAGAAAACGCGATTTCGGCGCTTCTGAGGGCCGAAAACGCGATATCGGCCGATTTGCGATCTGTCAGCAGATTCGGTTTCTGGGCAGTTTACATGTCGAACTGCACGGTAGAAACGATAAAACAGCTCCTCCGTGCAGTTTTCATACCGAGTCACCGTCCACTGGGCTCAGCGAGAAACGCGATTTCGGCGCTTCTGAGGGCCGAAAACGCGATATCGGCCGATTTGCGATCTGTCAGCAGATTCGGTTTCTGGGCAGTTTACATGTCGAACTGCACGGTAGAAACGATAAAACAGCTCCTCCGTGCAGTTTTCATACCGAGTCACCGTCCACTGGGCTCAGCGAGAAAACGCGATTTCGGCGCTTCTGAGGGCCGAAAACGCGATATCGGCCGATTTGCGATCTGTCAGCAGATTCGGTTTCTGGGCAGTTTACATGTCGAACTGCACGGTAGAAACGATAAAACAGCTCCTCCGTGCAGTTTTCATACCGAGTCACCGTCCACTGGGCTCAGCGAGAAAACGCGATTTCGGCGCTTCTGAGGGCCGAAAACGCGATATCGGCCGATTTGCGATCTGTCAGCAGATTCGGTTTCTGGGCAGTTTACATGTCGAACTGCACGGTAGAAACGATAAAACAGCTCCTCCGTGCAGTTTTCATACCGAGTCACCGTCCACTGGGCTCAGCGAGAAAACGCGATTTCGGCGCTTCTGAGGGCCGAAAACGCGATATCGGCCGATTTTCGATCTGTCAGCAGATTCGGTTTCTGGGCAGTTTACATGTCGAACTGCACGGTAGAAACGATAAAACAGCTCCTCCGTGCAGTTTTCATACCGAGTCACCGTCCACTGGGCTCAGCGAGAAAACGCGATTTCGGCGCTTCTGAGGGCCGAAAACGCGATATCGGCCGATTTGCGATCTGTCAGCAGATTCGGTTTCTGGGCAGTTTACATGTCGAACTGCACGGTAGAAACGATAAAACAGCTCCTCCGTGCAGTTTTCATACCGAGTCACCGTCCACTGGGCTCAGCGAGAAAACGCGATTTCGGCGCTTCTGAGGGCCGAAAACGCGATATCGGCCGATTTGCGATCTGTCAGCAGATTCGGTTTCTGGGCAGTTTACATGTCGAACTGCACGGTAGAAACGATAAAACAGCTCCTCCGTGCAGTTTTCATACCGAGTCACCGTCCACTGGGCTCAGCGAGAAAACGCGATTTCGGCGCTTCTGAGGGCCGAAAACGCGATATCGGCCGATTTGCGATCTGTCAGCAGATTCGGTTTCTGGGCAGTTTACATGTCGAACTGCACGGTAGAAACGATAAAACAGCTCCTCCGTGCAGTTTTCATACCGAGTCACCGTCCACTGGGCTCAGCGAGAAAACGCGATTTCGGCGCTTCTGAGGGCCGAAAACGCGATATCGGCCGATTTGCGATCTGTCAGCAGATTCGGTTTCTGGGCAGTTTACATGTCGAACTGCACGGTAGAAACGATAAAACAGCTCCTCCGTGCAGTTTTCATACCGAGTCACCGTCCACTGGGCTCAGCGAGAAAACGCGATTTCGGCGCTTCTGAGGGCCGAAAACGCGATATCGGCCGATTTGCGATCTGTCAGCAGATTCGGTTTCTGGGCAGTTTACATGTCGAACTGCACGGTAGAAACGATAAAACAGCTCCTCCGTGCAGTTTTCATACCGAGTCACCGTCCACTGGGCTCAGCGAGAAAACGCGATTTCGGCGCTTCTGAGGGCCGAAAACGCGATATCGGCCGATTTTCGATCTGTCAGCAGATTCGGTTTCTGGGCAGTTTACATGTCGAACTGCACGGTAGAAACGATAAAACAGCTCCTCCGTGCAGTTTTCATACCGAGTCACCGTCCACTGGGCTCAGCGAGAAAACGCGATTTCGGCGCTTCTGAGGGCCGAAAACGCGATATCGGCCGATTTGCGATCTGTCAGCAGATTCGGTTTCTGGGCAGTTTACATGTCGAACTGCACGGTAGAAACGATAAAACAGCTCCTCCGTGCAGTTTTCATACCGAGTCACCGTCCACTGGGCTCAGCGAGAAAACGCGATTTCGGCGCTTCTGAGGGCCGAAAACGCGATATCGGCCGATTTGCGATCTGTCAGCAGATTCGGTTTCTGGGCAGTTTACATGTCGAACTGCACGGTAGAGACGATAAAACAGCTCCTCCGTGCAGTTTTCATACCGAGTCACCGTCCACTGGGCTCAGCGAGAAAACGCGATTTCGGCGCTTCTGAGGGCCGAAAACGCGATATCGGCCGATTTTCGATCTGTCAGCAGATTCGGTTTCTGGGCAGTTTACATGTCGAACTGCACGGTAGAAACGATAAAACAGCTCCTCCGTGCAGTTTTCATACCGAGTCACCGTCCACTGGGCTCAGCGAGAAAACGCGATTTCGGCGCTTCTGAGGGCCGAAAACGCGATATCGGCCGATTTGCGATCTGTCAGCAGATTCGGTTTCTGGGCAGTTTACATGTCGAACTGCACGGTAGAAACGATAAAACAGCTCCTCCGTGCAGTTTTCATACCGAGTCACCGTCCACTGGGCTCAGCGAGAAAACGCGATTTCGGCGCTTCTGAGGGCCGAAAACGCGATATCGGCCGATTTTCGATCTGTCAGCAGATTCGGTTTCTGGGCAGTTTACATGTCGAACTGCACGGTAGAAACGATAAAACAGCTCCTCCGTGCAGTTTTCATACCGAGTCACCGTCCACTGGGCTCAGCGAGAAAACGCGATTTCGGCGCTTCTGAGGGCCGAAAACGCGATATCGGCCGATTTGCGATCTGTCAGCAGATTCGGTTTCTGGGCAGTTTACATGTCGAACTGCACGGTAGAAACGATAAAACAGCTCCTCCGTGCAGTTTTCATACCGAGTCACCGTCCACTGGGCTCAGCGAGAAAACGCGATTTCGGCGCTTCTGAGGGCCGAAAACGCGATATCGGCCGATTTTCGATCTGTCAGCAGATTCGGTTTCTGGGCAGTTTACATGTCGAACTGCACGGTAGAAACGATAAAACAGCTCCTCCGTGCAGTTTTCATACCGAGTCACCGTCCACTGGGCTCAGCGAGAAAACGCGATTTCGGCGCTTCTGAGGGCCGAAAACGCGATATCGGCCGATTTGCGATCTGTCAGCAGATTCGGTTTCTGGGCAGTTTACATGTCGAACTGCACGGTAGAAACGATAAAACAGCTCCTCCGTGCAGTTTTCATACCGAGTCACCGTCCACTGGGCTCAGCGAGAAAACGCGATTTCGGCGCTTCTGAGGGCCGAAAACGCGATATCGGCCGATTTTCGATCTGTCAGCAGATTCGGTTTCTGGGCAGTTTACATGTCGAACTGCACGGTAGAAACGATAAAACAGCTCCTCCGTGCAGTTTTCATACCGAGTCACCGTCCACTGGGCTCAGCGAGAAAACGCGATTTCGGCGCTTCTGAGGGCCGAAAACGCGATATCGGCCGATTTGCGATCTGTCAGCAGATTCGGTTTCTGGGCAGTTTACATGTCGAACTGCACGGTAGAAACGATAAAACAGCTCCTCCGTGCAGTTTTCATACCGAGTCACCGTCCACTGGGCTCAGCGAGAAAACGCGATTTCGGCGCTTCTGAGGGCCGAAAACGCGATATCGGCCGATTTGCGATCTGTCGCAGATTCGGTTTCTGGGCAGTTTACATGTCGAACTGCACGGTAGAAACGATAAAACAGCTCCTCCGTGCAGTTTTCATACCGAGTCACCGTCCACTGGGCTCAGCGAGAAAACGCGATTTCGGCGCTTCTGAGGGCCGAAAACGCGATATCGGCCGATTTTCGATCTGTCAGCAGATTCGGTTTCTGGGCAGTTTACATGTCGAACTGCACGGTAGAAACGATAAAACAGCTCCTCCGTGCAGTTTTCATACCGAGTCACCGTCCACTGGGCTCAGCGAGAAAACGCGATTTCGGCGCTTCTGAGGGCCGAAAACGCGATATCGGCCGATTTTCGATCTGTCAGCAGATTCGGTTTCTGGGCAGTTTACATGTCGAACTGCACGGTAGAAACGATAAAACAGCTCCTCCGTGCAGTTTTCATACCGAGTCACCGTCCACTGGGCTCAGCGAGAAAACGCGATTTCGGCGCTTCTGAGGGCCGAAAACGCGATATCGGCCGATTTTCGATCTGTCAGCAGATTCGGTTTCTGGGCAGTTTACATGTCGAACTGCACGGTAGAAACGATAAAACAGCTCCTCCGTGCAGTTTTCATACCGAGTCACCGTCCACTGGGCTCAGCGAGAAAACGCGATTTCGGCGCTTCTGAGGGCCGAAAACGCGATATCGGCCGATTTGCGATCTGTCAGCAGATTCGGTTTCTGGGCAGTTTACATGTCGAACTGCACGGTAGAAACGATAAAACAGCTCCTCCGTGCAGTTTTCATACCGAGTCACCGTCCACTGGGCTCAGCGAGAAAACGCGATTTCGGCGCTTCTGAGGGCCGAAAACGCGATATCGGCCGATTTTCGATCTGTCAGCAGATTCGGTTTCTGGGCAGTTTACATGTCGAACTGCACGGTAGAAACGATAAAACAGCTCCTCCGTGCAGTTTTCATACCGAGTCACCGTCCACTGGGCTCAGCGAGAAAACGCGATTTCGGCGCTTCTGAGGGCCGAAACGCGATATCGGCCGATTTGCGATCTGTCAGCAGATTCGGTTTCTGGGCAGTTTACATGTCGAACTGCACGGTAGAAACGATAAAACAGCTCCTCCGTGCAGTTTTCATACCGAGTCACCGTCCACTGGGCTCAGCGAGAAAACGCGATTTCGGCGCTTCTGAGGGCCGAAAACGCGATATCGGCCGATTTGCGATCTGTCAGCAGATTCGGTTTCTGGGCAGTTTACATGTCGAACTGCACGGTAGAAACGATAAAACAGCTCCTCCGTGCAGTTTTCATACCGAGTCACCGTCCACTGGGCTCAGCGAGAAAACGCGATTTCGGCGCTTCTGAGGGCCGAAAACGCGATATCGGCCGATTTTCGATCTGTCAGCAGATTCGGTTTCTGGGCAGTTTACATGTCGAACTGCACGGTAGAAACGATAAAACAGCTCCTCCGTGCAGTTTTCATACCGAGTCACCGTCCACTGGGCTCAGCGAGAAAACGCGATTTCGGGCTTCTGAGGGCCGAAAACGCGATATCGGCCGATTTGCGATCTGTCAGCAGATTCGGTTTCTGGGCAGTTTACATGTCGAACTGCACGGTAGAAACGATAAAACAGCTCCTCCGTGCAGTTTTCATACCGAGTCACCGTCCACTGGGCTCAGCGAGAAAACGCGATTTCGGCGCTTCTGAGGGCCGAAAACGCGATATCGGCCGATTTTTTTCGATCTGTCAGCAGATTCGGTTTCTGGGCAGTTTACATGTCGAACTGCACGGTAGAAACGATAAAACAGCTCCTCCGTGCAGTTTTCATACCGAGTCACCGTCCACTGGGCTCAGCGAGAAAACGCGATTTCGGCGCTTCTGAGGGCCGAAAACGCGATATCGGCCGATTTGCGATCTGTCAGCAGATTCGGTTTCTGGGCAGTTTACATGTCGAACTGCACGGTAGAAACGATAAAACAGCTCCTCCGTGCAGTTTTCATACCGAGTCACCGTCCACTGGGCTCAGCGAGAAAACGCGATTTCGGCGCTTCTGAGGGCCGAAAACGCGATATCGGCCGATTTGCGATCTGTCAGCAGATTCGGTTTCTGGGCAGTTTACATGTCGAACTGCACGGTAGAAACGATAAAACAGCTCCTCCGTGCAGTTTTCATACCGAGTCACCGTCCACTGGGCTCAGCGAGAAAACGCGATTTCGGCGCTTCTGAGGGCCGAAAACGCGATATCGGCCGATTTGCGATCTGTCAGCAGATTCGGTTTCTGGGCAGTTTACATGTCGAACTGCACGGTAGAAACGATAAAACAGCTCCTCCGTGCAGTTTTCATACCGAGTCACCGTCCACTGGGCTCAGCGAGAAAACGCGATTTCGGCGCTTCTGAGGGCCGAAAACGCGATATCGGCCGATTTGCGATCTGTCAGCAGATTCGGTTTCTGGGCAGTTTACATGTCGAACTGCACGGTAGAAACGATAAAACAGCTCCTCCGTGCAGTTTTCATACCGAGTCACCGTCCACTGGGCTCAGCGAGAAAACGCGATTTCGGCGCTTCTGAGGGCCGAAAACGCGATATCGGCCGATTTGCGATCTGTCAGCAGATTCGGTTTCTGGGCAGTTTACATGTCGAACTGCACGGTAGAAACGATAAAACAGCTCCTCCGTGCAGTTTTCATACCGAGTCACCGTCCACTGGGCTCAGCGAGAAAACGCGATTTCGGCGCTTCTGAGGGCCGAAAACGCGATATCGGCCGATTTTCGATCTGTCAGCAGATTCGGTTTCTGGGCAGTTTACATGTCGAACTGCACGGTAGAAACGATAAAACAGCTCCTCCGTGCAGTTTTCATACCGAGTCACCGTCCACTGGGCTCAGCGAGAAAACGCGATTTCGGCGCTTCTGAGGGCCGAAAACGCGATATCGGCCGATTTGCGATCTGTCAGCAGATTCGGTTTCTGGGCAGTTTACATGTCGAACTGCACGGTAGAAACGATAAAACAGCTCCTCCGTGCAGTTTTCATACCGAGTCACCGTCCACTGGGCTCAGCGAGAAAACGCGATTTCGGCGCTTCTGAGGGCCGAAAACGCGATATCGGCCGATTTTCGATCTGTCAGCAGATTCGGTTTCTGGGCAGTTTACATGTCGAACTGCACGGTAGAAACGATAAAACAGCTCCTCCGTGCAGTTTTCATACCGAGTCACCGTCCACTGGGCTCAGCGAGAAAACGCGATTTCGGCGCTTCTGAGGGCCGAAAACGCGATATCGGCCGATTTGCGATCTGTCAGCAGATTCGGTTTCTGGGCAGTTTACATGTCGAACTGCACGGTAGAAACGATAAAACAGCTCCTCCGTGCAGTTTTCATACCGAGTCACCGTCCACTGGGCTCAGCGAGAAAACGCGATTTCGGCGCTTCTGAGGGCCGAAAACGCGATATCGGCCGATTTGCGATCTGTCAGCAGATTCGGTTTCTGGGCAGTTTACATGTCGAACTGCACGGTAGAAACGATAAAACAGCTCCTCCGTGCAGTTTTCATACCGAGTCACCGTCCACTGGGCTCAGCGAGAAAACGCGATTTCGGCGCTTCTGAGGGCCGAAAACGCGATATCGGCCGATTTGCGATCTGTCAGCAGATTCGGTTTCTGGGCAGTTTACATGTCGAACTGCACGGTAGAAACGATAAAACAGCTCCTCCGTGCAGTTTTCATACCGAGTCACCGTCCACTGGGCTCAGCGAGAAAACGCGATTTCGGCGCTTCTGAGGGCCGAAAACGCGATATCGGCCGATTTGCGATCTGTCAGCAGATTCGGTTTCTGGGCAGTTTACATGTCGAACTGCACGGTAGAAACGATAAAACAGCTCCTCCGTGCAGTTTTCATACCGAGTCACCGTCCACTGGGCTCAGCGAGAAAACGCGATTTCGGCGCTTCTGAGGGCCGAAAACGCGATATCGGCCGATTTGCGATCTGTCAGCAGATTCGGTTTCTGGGCAGTTTACATGTCGAACTGCACGGTAGAAACGATAAAACAGCTCCTCCGTGCAGTTTTCATACCGAGTCACCGTCCACTGGGCTCAGCGAGAAAACGCGATTTCGGCGCTTCTGAGGGCCGAAAACGCGATATCGGCCGATTTTCGATCTGTCAGCAGATTCGGTTTCTGGGCAGTTTACATGTCGAACTGCACGGTAGAAACGATAAAACAGCTCCTCCGTGCAGTTTTCATACCGAGTCACCGTCCACTGGGCTCAGCGAGAAAACGCGATTTCGGCGCTTCTGAGGGCCGAAAACGCGATATCGGCCGATTTGCGATCTGTCAGCAGATTCGGTTTCTGGGCAGTTTACATGTCGAACTGCACGGTAGAAACGATAAAACAGCTCCTCCGTGCAGTTTTCATACCGAGTCACCGTCCACTGGGCTCAGCGAGAAAACGCGATTTCGGCGCTTCTGAGGGCCGAAAACGCGATATCGGCCGATTTTCGATCTGTCAGCAGATTCGGTTTCTGGGCAGTTTACATGTCGAACTGCACGGTAGAAACGATAAAACAGCTCCTCCGTGCAGTTTTCATACCGAGTCACCGTCCACTGGGCTCAGCGAGAAAACGCGATTTCGGCGCTTCTGAGGGCCGAAAACGCGATATCGGCCGATTTGCGATCTGTCAGCAGATTCGGTTTCTGGGCAGTTTACATGTCGAACTGCACGGTAGAAACGATAAAACAGCTCCTCCGTGCAGTTTTCATACCGAGTCACCGTCCACTGGGCTCAGCGAGAAAACGCGATTTCGGCGCTTCTGAGGGCCGAAAACGCGATATCGGCCGATTTGCGATCTGTCAGCAGATTCGGTTTCTGGGCAGTTTACATGTCGAACTGCACGGTAGAAACGATAAAACAGCTCCTCCGTGCAGTTTTCATACCGAGTCACCGTCCACTGGGCTCAGCGAGAAAACGCGATTTCGGCGCTTCTGAGGGCCGAAAACGCGATATCGGCCGATTTGCGATCTGTCAGCAGATTCGGTTTCTGGGCAGTTTACATGTCGAACTGCACGGTAGAAACGATAAAACAGCTCCTCCGTGCAGTTTTCATACCGAGTCACCGTCCACTGGGCTCAGCGAGAAAACGCGATTTCGGCGCTTCTGAGGGCCGAAAACGCGATATCGGCCGATTTTCGATCTGTCAGCAGATTCGGTTTCTGGGCAGTTTACATGTCGAACTGCACGGTAGAAACGATAAAACAGCTCCTCCGTGCAGTTTTCATACCGAGTCACCGTCCACTGGGCTCAGCGAGAAAACGCGATTTCGGCGCTTCTGAGGGCCGAAAACGCGATATCGGCCGATTTGCGATCTGTCAGCAGATTCGGTTTCTGGGCAGTTTACATGTCGAACTGCACGGTAGAAACGATAAAACAGCTCCTCCGTGCAGTTTTCATACCGAGTCACCGTCCACTGGGCTCAGCGAGAAAACGCGATTTCGGCGCTTCTGAGGGCCGAAAACGCGATATCGGCCGATTTGCGATCTGTCAGCAGATTCGGTTTCTGGGCAGTTTACATGTCGAACTGCACGGTAGAAACGATAAAACAGCTCCTCCGTGCAGTTTTCATACCGAGTCACCGTCCACTGGGCTCAGCGAGAAAACGCGATTTCGGCGCTTCTGAGGGCCGAAAACGCGATATCGGCCGATTTGCGATCTGTCAGCAGATTCGGTTTCTGGGCAGTTTACATGTCGAACTGCACGGTAGAAACGATAAAACAGCTCCTCCGTGCAGTTTTCATACCGAGTCACCGTCCACTGGGCTCAGCGAGAAAACGCGATTTCGGCGCTTCTGAGGGCCGAAAACGCGATATCGGCCGATTTTCGATCTGTCAGCAGATTCGGTTTCTGGGCAGTTTACATGTCGTCGAACTGCACGGTAGAAACGATAAAACAGCTCCTCCGTGCAGTTTTCATACCGAGTCACCGTCCACTGGGCTCAGCGAGAAAACGCGATTTCGGCGCTTCTGAGGGCCGAAAACGCGATATCGGCCGATTTGCGATCTGTCAGCAGATTCGGTTTCTGGGCAGTTTACATGTCGAACTGCACGGTAGAAACGATAAAACAGCTCCTCCGTGCAGTTTTCATACCGAGTCACCGTCCACTGGGCTCAGCGAGAAAACGCGATTTCGGCGCTTCTGAGGGCCGAAAACGCGATATCGGCCGATTTGCGATCTGTCAGCAGATTCGGTTTCTGGGCAGTTTACATGTCGAACTGCACGGTAGAAACGATAAAACAGCTCCTCCGTGCAGTTTTCATACCGAGTCACCGTCCACTGGGCTCAGCGAGAAAACGCGATTTCGGCGCTTCTGAGGGCCGAAAACGCGATATCGGCCGATTTTCGATCTGTCAGCAGATTCGGTTTCTGGGCAGTTTACATGTCGAACTGCACGGTAGAAACGATAAAACAGCTCCTCCGTGCAGTTTTCATACCGAGTCACCGTCCACTGGGCTCAGCGAGAAAACGCGATTTCGGCGCTTCTGAGGGCCGAAAACGCGATATCGGCCGATTTGCGATCTGTCAGCAGATTCGGTTTCTGGGCAGTTTACATGTCGAACTGCACGGTAGAAACGATAAAACAGCTCCTCCGTGCAGTTTTCATACCGAGTCACCGTCCACTGGGCTCAGCGAGAAAACGCGATTTCGGCGCTTCTGAGGGCCGAAAACGCGATATCGGCCGATTTGCGATCTGTCAGCAGATTCGGTTTCTGGGCAGTTTACATGTCGAACTGCACGGTAGAAACGATAAAACAGCTCCTCCGTGCAGTTTTCATACCGAGTCACCGTCCACTGGGCTCAGCGAGAAAACGCGATTTCGGCGCTTCTGAGGGCCGAAAACGCGATATCGGCCGATTTTCGATCTGTCAGCAGATTCGGTTTCTGGGCAGTTTACATGTCGAACTGCACGGTAGAAACGATAAAACAGCTCCTCCGTGCAGTTTTCATACCGAGTCACCGTCCACTGGGCTCAGCGAGAAAACGCGATTTCGGCGCTTCTGAGGGCCGAAAACGCGATATCGGCCGATTTGCGATCTGTCAGCAGATTCGGTTTCTGGGCAGTTTACATGTCGAACTGCACGGTAGAAACGATAAAACAGCTCCTCCGTGCAGTTTTCATACCGAGTCACCGTCCACTGGGCTCAGCGAGAAAACGCGATTTCGGCGCTTCTGAGGGCCGAAAACGCGATATCGGCCGATTTGCGATCTGTCAGCAGATTCGGTTTCTGGGCAGTTTACATGTCGAACTGCACGGTAGAAACGATAAAACAGCTCCTCCGTGCAGTTTTCATACCGAGTCACCGTCCACTGGGCTCAGCGAGAAAACGCGATTTCGGCGCTTCTGAGGGCCGAAAACGCGATATCGGCCGATTTGCGATCTGTCAGCAGATTCGGTTTCTGGGCAGTTTACATGTCGAACTGCACGGTAGAAACGATAAAACAGCTCCTCCGTGCAGTTTTCATACCGAGTCACCGTCCACTGGGCTCAGCGAGAAAACGCGATTTCGGCGCTTCTGAGGGCCGAAAACGCGATATCGGCCGATTTGCGATCTGTCAGCAGATTCGGTTTCTGGGCAGTTTACATGTCGAACTGCACGGTAGAAACGATAAAACAGCTCCTCCGTGCAGTTTTCATACCGAGTCACCGTCCACTGGGCTCAGCGAGAAAACGCGATTTCGGCGCTTCTGAGGGCCGAAAACGCGATATCGGCCGATTTGCGATCTGTCAGCAGATTCGGTTTCTGGGCAGTTTACATGTCGAACTGCACGGTAGAAACGATAAAACAGCTCCTCCGTGCAGTTTTCATACCGAGTCACCGTCCACTGGGCTCAGCGAGAAAACGCGATTTCGGCGCTTCTGAGGGCCGAAAACGCGATATCGGCCGATTTGCGATCTGTCAGCAGATTCGGTTTCTGGGCAGTTTACATGTCGAACTGCACGGTAGAAACGATAAAACAGCTCCTCCGTGCAGTTTTCATACCGAGTCACCGTCCACTGGGCTCAGCGAGAAAACGCGATTTCGGCGCTTCTGAGGGCCGAAAACGCGATATCGGCCGATTTGCGATCTGTCAGCAGATTCGGTTTCTGGGCAGTTTACATGTCGAACTGCACGGTAGAAACGATAAAACAGCTCCTCCGTGCAGTTTTCATACCGAGTCACCGTCCACTGGGCTCAGCGAGAAAACGCGATTTCGGCGCTTCTGAGGGCCGAAAACGCGATATCGGCCGATTTGCGATCTGTCAGCAGATTCGGTTTCTGGGCAGTTTACATGTCGAACTGCACGGTAGAAACGATAAAACAGCTCCTCCGTGCAGTTTTCATACCGAGTCACCGTCCACTGGGCTCAGCGAGAAAACGCGATTTCGGCGCTTCTGAAAACGCGATTTCGGCGCTTCTGAGGGCCGAAAACGCGATATCGGCCGATTTGCGATCTGTCAGCAGATTCGGTTTCTGGGCAGTTTACATGTCGAACTGCACGGTAGAAACGATAAAACAGCTCCTCCGTGCAGTTTTCATACCGAGTCACCGTCCACTGGGCTCAGCGAGAAAACGCGATTTCGGCGCTTCTGAGGGCCGAAAACGCGATATCGGCCGATTTGCGATCTGTCAGCAGATTCGGTTTCTGGGCAGTTTACATGTCGAACTGCACGGTAGAAACGATAAAACAGCTCCTCCGTGCAGTTTTCATACCGAGTCACCGTCCACTGGGCTCAGCGAGAAAACGCGATTTCGGCGCTTCTGAGGGCCGAAAACGCGATATCGGCCGATTTGCGATCTGTCAGCAGATTCGGTTTCTGGGCAGTTTACATGTCGAACTGCACGGTAGAAACGATAAAACAGCTCCTCCGTGCAGTTTTCATACCGAGTCACCGTAGCGAGAAAACGCGATTTCGGCGCTTCTGAGGGCCGAAAACGCGACATCCACTGGGCTCAGCGAGAAAACGCGATTTCGGCGCTTCTGAGGGCCGAAAACGCGATATCGGCCGATTTGCGATCTGTCAGCAGATTCGGTTTCTGGGCAGTTTACATGTCGAACTGCACGGTAGAAACGATAAAACAGCTCCTCCGTGCAGTTTTCATACCGAGTCACCGTCCACTGGGCTCAGCGAGAAAACGCGATTTCGGCGCTTCTGAGGGCCGAAAACGCGATATCGGCCGATTTGCGATCTGTCAGCAGATTCGGTTTCTGGGCAGTTTACATGTCGAACTGCACGGTAGAAACGATAAAACAGCTCCTCCGTGCAGTTTTCATACCGAGTCACCGTCCACTGGGCTCAGCGAGAAAACGCGATTTCGGCGCTTCTGAGGGCCGAAAACGCGATATCGGCCGATTTGCGATCTGTCAGCAGATTCGGTTTCTGGGCAGTTTACATGTCGAACTGCACGGTAGAAACGATAAAACAGCTCCTCCGTGCAGTTTTCATACCGAGTCACCGTCCACTGGGCTCAGCGAGAAAACGCGATTTCGGCGAGAAAACGCGATTTCGGCGCTTCTGAGGGCCGAAAACGCGATATCGGCCGATTTGCGATCTGTCAGCAGATTCGGTTTCTGGGCAGTTTACATGTCGAACTGCACGGTAGAAACGATAAAACAGCTCCTCCGTGCAGTTTTCATACCGAGTCACCGTCCACTGGGCTCAGCGAGAAAACGCGATTTCGGCGCTTCTGAGGGCCGAAAACGCGATATCGGCCGATTTGCGATCTGTCAGCAGATTCGGTTTCTGGGCAGTTTACATGTCGAACTGCACGGTAGAAACGATAAAACAGCTCCTCCGTGCAGTTTTCATACCGAGTCACCGTCCACTGGGCTCAGCGAGAAAACGCGATTTCGGCGCTTCTGAGGGCCGAAAACGCGATATCGGCCGATTTGCGATCTGTCAGCAGATTCGGTTTCTGGGCAGTTTACATGTCGAACTGCACGGTAGAAACGATAAAACAGCTCCTCCGTGCAGTTTTCATACCGAGTCACCGTCCACTGGGCTCAGCGAGAAAACGCGATTTCGGCGCTTCTGAGGGCCGAAAACGCGATATCGGCCGATTTGCGATCTGTCAGCAGATTCGGTTTCTGGGCAGTTTACATGTCGAACTGCACGGTAGAAACGATAAAACAGCTCCTCCGTGCAGTTTTCATACCGAGTCACCGTCCACTGGGCTCAGCGAGAAAACGCGATTTCGGCGCTTCTGAGGGCCGAAAACGCGATATCGGCCGATTTGCGATCTGTCAGCAGATTCGGTTTCTGGGCAGTTTACATGTCGAACTGCACGGTAGAAACGATAAAACAGCTCCTCCGTGCAGTTTTCATACCGAGTCACCGTCCACTGGGCTCAGCGAGAAAACGCGATTTCGGCGCTTCTGAGGGCCGAAAACGCGATATCGGCCGATTTGCGATCTGTCAGCAGATTCGGTTTCTGGGCAGTTTACATGTCGAACTGCACGGTAGAAACGATAAAACAGCTCCTCCGTGCAGTTTTCATACCGAGTCACCGTCCACTGGGCTCAGCGAGAAAACGCGATTTCGGCGCTTCTGAGGGCCGAAAACGCGATATCGGCCGATTTGCGATCTGTCAGCAGATTCGGTTTCTGGGCAGTTTACATGTCGAACTGCACGGTAGAAACGATAAAACAGCTCCTCCGTGCAGTTTTCATACCGAGTCACCGTCCACTGGGCTCAGCGAGAAAACGCGATTTCGGCGCTTCTGAGGGCCGAAAACGCGATATCGGCCGATTTGCGATCTGTCAGCAGATTCGGTTTCTGGGCAGTTTACATGTCGAACTGCACGGTAGAAACGATAAAACAGCTCCTCCGTGCAGTTTTCATACCGAGTCACCGTCCACTGGGCTCAGCGAGAAAACGCGATTTCGGCGCTTCTGAGGGCCGAAAACGCGATATCGGCCGATTTGCGATCTGTCAGCAGATTCGGTTTCTGGGCAGTTTACATGTCGAACTGCACGGTAGAAACGATAAAACAGCTCCTCCGTGCAGTTTTCATACCGAGTCACCGTCCACTGGGCTCAGCGAGAAAACGCGATTTCGGCGCTTCTGAGGGCCGAAAACGCGATATCGGCCGATTTGCGATCTGTCAGCAGATTCGGTTTCTGGGCAGTTTACATGTCGAACTGCACGGTAGAAACGATAAAACAGCTCCTCCGTGCAGTTTTCATACCGAGTCACCGTCCACTGGGCTCAGCGAGAAAACGCGATTTCGGCGCTTCTGAGGGCCGAAAACGCGATATCGGCCGATTTGCGATCTGTCAGCAGATTCGGTTTCTGGGCAGTTTACATGTCGAACTGCACGGTAGAAACGATAAAACAGCTCCTCCGTGCAGTTTTCATACCGAGTCACCGTCCACTGGGCTCAGCGAGAAAACGCGATTTCGGCGCTTCTGAGGGCCGAAAACGCGATATCGGCCGATTTGCGATCTGTCAGCAGATTCGGTTTCTGGGCAGTTTACATGTCGAACTGCACGGTAGAAACGATAAAACAGCTCCTCCGTGCAGTTTTCATACCGAGTCACCGTCCACTGGGCTCAGCGAGAAAACGCGATTTCGGCGCTTCTGAGGGCCGAAAACGCGATATCGGCCGATTTGCGATCTGTCAGCAGATTCGGTTTCTGGGCAGTTTACATGTCGAATTGCACGGTAGAAACGATAAACAGCTCCTCCGTGCAGTTTTCATACAGAGTCACCGTCCACTGGGCTCAGCGAGAAAACGCGATTTCGGCGCTTCTGAGGGCCGAAAACGCGATATCGGCCGATTTGCGATCTGTCAGCAGATTCGGTTTCTGGGCAGTTTACATGTCGAACTGCACGGTAGAAACGATAAAACAGCTCCTCCGTGCAGTTTTCATACCGAGTCACCGTCCACTGGGCTCAGCGAGAAAACGCGATTTCGGCGCTTCTGAGGGCCGAAAACGCGATATCGGCCGATTTTCGATCTGTCAGCAGATTCGGTTTCTGGGCAGTTTACATGTCGAACTGCACGGTAGAAACGATAAAACAGCTCCTCCGTGCAGTTTTCATACCGAGTCACCGTCCACTGGGCTCAGCGAGAAAACGCGATTTCGGCGCTTCTGAGGGCCGAAAACGCGATATCGGCCGATTTTCGATCTGTCAGCAGATTCGGTTTCTGGGCAGTTTACATGTCGAACTGCACGGTAGAAACGATAAAACAGCTCCTCTGCACGGTAGAAACGATAAAACAGCTCCTCCGTGCAGTTTTCATACCGAGTCACCGTCCACTGGGCTCAGCGAGAAAACGCGATTTCGGCGCTTCTGAGGGCCGAAAACGCGATATCGGCCGATTTTCGATCTGTCAGCAGATTCGGTTTCTGGGCAGTTTACATGTCGAACTGCACGGTAGAAACGATAAAACAGCTCCTCCGTGCAGTTTTCATACCGAGTCACCGTCCACTGGGCTCAGCGAGAAAACGCGATTTCGGCGCTTCTGAGGGCCGAAAACGCGATATCGGCCGATTTTCGATCTGTCAGCAGATTCGGTTTCTGGGCAGTTTACATGTCGAACTGCACGGTAGAAACGATAAAACAGCTCCTCCGTGCAGTTTTCATACCGAGTCACCGTCCACTGGGCTCAGCGAGAAAACGCGATTTCGGCGCTTCTGAGGGCCGAAAACGCGATATCGGCCGATTTTCGATCTGTCAGCAGATTCGGTTTCTGCAGTTTACATGTCGAACTGCACGGTAGAAACGATAAAACAGCTCCTCCGTGCAGTTTTCATACCGAGTCACCGTCCACTGGGCTCAGCGAGAAAACGCGATTTCGGCGCTTCTGAGGGCCGAAAACGCGATATCGGCCGATTTGCGATCTGTCAGCAGATTCGGTTTCTGGGCAGTTTACATGTCGAACTGCACGGTAGAAACGATAAAACAGCTCCTCCGTGCAGTTTTCATACCGAGTCACCGTCCACTGGGCTCAGCGAGAAAACGCGATTTCGGCGCTTCTGAGGGCCGAAAACGCGATATCGGCCGATTTTCGATCTGTCAGCAGATTCGGTTTCTGGGCAGTTTACATGTCGAACTGCACGGTAGAAACGATAAAACAGCTCCTCCGTGCAGTTTTCATACCGAGTCACCGTCCACTGGGCTCAGCGAGAAAACGCGATTTCGGCGCTTCTGAGGGCCGAAAACGCGATATCGGCCGATTTTCGATCTGTCAGCAGATTCGGTTTCTGGGCAGTTTACATGTCGAACTGCACGGTAGAAACGATAAAACAGCTCCTCCGTGCAGTTTTCATACCGAGTCACCGTCCACTGGGCTCAGCGAGAAAACGCGATTTCGGCGCTTCTGAGGGCCGAAAACGCGATATCGGCCGATTTGCGATCTGTCAGCAGATTCGGTTTCTGGGCAGTTTACATGTCGAACTGCACGGTAGAAACGATAAAACAGCTCCTCCGTGCAGTTTTCATACCGAGTCACCGTCCACTGGGCTCAGCGAGAAAAACGCGATTTCGTTCGATCTGTCAGCAGATTCGGTTTCTGGGCAGTTTACATGTCGAACTGCACGGTAGAAACGATAAAACAGCTCCTCCGTGCAGTTTTCATACCGAGTCACCGTCCACTGGGCTCAGCGAGAAAACGCGATTTCGGCGCTTCTGAGGGCCGAAAACGCGATATCGGCCGATTTTCGATCTGTCAGCAGATTCGGTTTCTGGGCAGTTTACATGTCGAACTGCACGGTAGAAACGATAAAACAGCTCCTCCGTGCAGTTTTCATACCGAGTCACCGTCCACTGGGCTCAGCGAGAAAACGCGATTTCGGCGCTTCTGAGGGCCGAAAACGCGATATCGGCCGATTTGCGATCTGTCAGCAGATTCGGTTTCTGGGCAGTTTACATGTCGAACTGCACGGTAGAAACGATAAAACAGCTCCTCCGTGCAGTTTTCATACCGAGTCACCGTCCACTGGGCTCAGCGAGAAAACGCGATTTCGGCGCTTCTGAGGGCCGAAAACGCGATATCGGCCGATTTTCGATCTGTCAGCAGATTCGGTTTCTGGGCAGTTTACATGTCGAACTGCACGGTAGAAACGATAAAACAGCTCCTCCGTGCAGTTTTCATACCGAGTCACCGTCCACTGGGCTCAGCGAGAAAACGCGATTTCGGCGCTTCTGAGGGCCGAAAACGCGATATCGGCCGATTTGCGATCTGTCAGCAGATTCGGTTTCTGGGCAGTTTACATGTCGAACTGCACGGTAGAAACGATAAAACAGCTCCTCCGTGCAGTTTTCATACCGAGTCACCGTCCACTGGGCTCAGCGAGAAAACGCGATTTCGGCGCTTCTGAGGGCCGAAAACGCGATATCGGCCGATTTTCGATCTGTCAGCAGATTCGGTTTCTGGGCAGTTTACATGTCGAACTGCACGGTAGAAACGATAAAACAGCTCCTCCGTGCAGTTTTCATACCGAGTCACCGTCCACTGGGCTCAGCGAGAAAACGCGATTTCGGCGCTTCTGAGGGCCGAAAACGCGATATCGGCCGATTTTCGATCTGTCAGCAGATTCGGTTTCTGGGCAGTTTACATGTCGAACTGCACGGTAGAAACGATAAAACAGCTCCTCCGTGCAGTTTTCATACCGAGTCACCGTCCACTGGGCTCAGCGAGAAAACGCGATTTCGGCGCTTCTGAGGGCCGAAAACGCGATATCGGCCGATTTGCGATCTGTCAGCAGATTCGGTTTCTGGGCAGTTTACATGTCGAACTGCACGGTAGAAACGATAAAACAGCTCCTCCGTGCAGTTTTCATACCGAGTCACCGTCCACTGGGCTCAGCGAGAAAACGCGATTTCGGCGCTTCTGAGGGCCGAAAAACGCGATATCGGCCGATTTTCGATCTGTCAGCAGATTCGGTTTCTGGGCAGTTTACATGTCGAACTGCACGGTAGAAACGATAAAACAGCTCCTCCGTGCAGTTTTCATACCGAGTCACCGTCCACTGGGCTCAGCGAGAAAAACGCGATTTCGGCGCTCCTGAGGGCCGAAAACGCGATATCGGCCGATTTGCGATCTGTCGGCAGATTCGGTTTCTGGGCAGTTTACATGTCGAACTGCACGGTGAAAACGATAAAACAGCTCCTCCGTGCAGTTTTCATACCGAGTCACCGTCCACTGGCTCAGCGAGAAAACGCGATTTCGGCGCTTCTGAGGGCCGAAAACGCGATATCGGCCGATTTTCGATCTGTCAGCAGATTCGGTTTCTGGGCAGTTTACATGTCGAACTGCACGGTAGAAACGATAAAACAGCTCCTCCGTGCAGTTTTCATACCGAGTCACCGTCCACTGGGCTCAGCGAGAAAACGCGATTTCGGCGCTTCTGAGGGCCGAAAACGCGATATCGGCCGATTTGCGATCTGTCAGCAGATTCGGTTTCTGGGCAGTTTACATGTCGAACTGCACGGTAGAAACGATAAAACAGCTCCTCCGTGCAGTTTTCATACCGAGTCACCGTCCACTGGCTCAGCGAGAAAACGCGATTTCGGCGCTTCTGAGGGCCGAAAACGCGATATCGGCCGATTTGCGATCTGTCAGCAGATTCGGTTTCTGGGCAGTTTACATGTCGAACTGCACGGTAGAAACGATAAAACAGCTCCTCCGTGCAGTTTTCATACCGAGTCACCGTCCACTGGGCTCAGCGAGAAAACGCGATTTCGGCGCTTCTGAGGGCCGAAAACGCGATATCGGCCGATTTGCGATCTGTCAGCAGATTCGGTTTCTGGGCAGTTTACATGTCGAACTGCACGGTAGAAACGATAAAACAGCTCCTCCGTGCAGTTTTCATACCGAGTCACCGTCCACTGGGCTCAGCGAGAAAACGCGATTTCGGCGCTTCTGAGGGCCGAAAACGCGATATCGGCCGATTTGCGATCTGTCAGCAGATTCGGTTTCTGGGCAGTTTACATGTCGAACTGCACGGTAGAAACGATAAAACAGCTCCTCCGTGCAGTTTTCATACCGAGTCACCGTCCACTGGGCTCAGCGAGAAAACGCGATTTCGGCGCTTCTGAGGGCCGAAAACGCGATATCGGCCGATTTGCGATCTGTCAGCAGATTCGGTTTCTGGGCAGTTTACATGTCGAACTGCACGGTAGAAACGATAAAACAGCTCCTCCGTGCAGTTTTCATACCGAGTCACCGTCCACTGGGCTCAGCGAGAAAACGCGATTTCGGCGCTTCTGAGGGCCGAAAACGCGATATCGGCCGATTTGCGATCTGTCAGCAGATTCGGTTTCTGGGCAGTTTACATGTCGAACTGCACGGTAGAAACGATAAAACAGCTCCTCCGTGCAGTTTTCATACCGAGTCACCGTCCACTGGGCTCAGCGAGAAAACGCGATTTCGGCGCTTCTGAGGGCCGAAAACGCGATATCGGCCGATTTTCGATCTGTCAGCAGATTCGGTTTCTGGGCAGTTTACATGTCGAACTGCACGGTAGAAACGATAAACAGCTCCTCCGTGCAGTTTTCATACCGAGTCACCGTCCACTGGGCTCAGCGAGAAAACGCGATTTCGGCGCTTCTGAGGGCCGAAAACGCGATATCGGCCGATTTGCGATCTGTCAGCAGATTCGGTTTCTGGGCAGTTTACATGTCGAACTGCACGGTAGAAACGATAAAACAGCTCCTCCGTGCAGTTTTCATACCGAGTCACCGTCCACTGGGCTCAGCGAGAAAACGCGATTTCGGCGCTTCTGAGGGCCGAAAACGCGATATCGGCCGATTTTCGATCTGTCAGCAGATTCGGTTTCTGGGCAGTTTACATGTCGAACTGCACGGTAGAAACGATAAAACAGCTCCTCCGTGCAGTTTTCATACCGAGTCACCGTCCACTGGGCTCAGCGAGAAAACGCGATTTCGGCGCTTCTGAGGGCCGAAAACGCGATATCGGCCGATTTTCGATCTGTCAGCAGATTCGGTTTCTGGGCAGTTTACATGTCGAACTGCACGGTAGAAACGATAAAACAGCTCCTCCGTGCAGTTTTCATACCGAGTCACCGTCCACTGGGCTCAGCGAGAAAACGCGATTTCGGCGCTTCTGAGGGCCGAAAACGCGATATCGGCCGATTTGCGATCTGTCAGCAGATTCGGTTTCTGGGCAGTTTACATGTCGAACTGCACGGTAGAAACGATAAAACAGCTCCTCCGTGCAGTTTTCATACCGAGTCACCGTCCACTGGGCTCAGCGAGAAAACGCGATTTCGGCGCTTCTGAGGGCCGAAAACGCGATATCGGCCGATTTGCGATCTGTCAGCAGATTCGGTTTCTGGGCAGTTTACATGTCGAACTGCACGGTAGAAACGATAAAACAGCTCCTCCGTGCAGTTTTCATACCGAGTCACCGTCCACTGGGCTCAGCGAGAAAACGCGATTTCGGCGCTTCTGAGGGCCGAAAACGCGATATCGGCCGATTTTCGATCTGTCAGCAGATTCGGTTTCTGGGCAGTTTACATGTCGAACTGCACGGTAGAAACGATAAAACAGCTCCTCCGTGCAGTTTTCATACCGAGTCACCGTCCACTGGGCTCAGCGAGAAAACGCGATTTCGGCGCTTCTGAGGGCCGAAAACGCGATATCGGCCGATTTTCGATCTGTCAGCAGATTCGGTTTCTGGGCAGTTTACATGTCGAACTGCACGGTAGAAACGATAAAACAGCTCCTCCGTGCAGTTTTCATACCGAGTCACCGTCCACTGGGCTCAGCGAGAAAACGCGATTTCGGCGCTTCTGAGGGCCGAAAACGCGATATCGGCCGATTTGCGATCTGTCAGCAGATTCGGTTTCTGGGCAGTTTACATGTCGAACTGCACGGTAGAAACGATAAAACAGCTCCTCCGTGCAGTTTTCATACCGAGTCACCGTCCACTGGGCTCAGCGAGAAAACGCGATTTCGGCGCTTCTGAGGGCCGAAAACGCGATATCGGCCGATTTGCGATCTGTCAGCAGATTCGGTTTCTGGGCAGTTTACATGTCGAACTGCACGGTAGAAACGATAAAACAGCTCCTCCGTGCAGTTTTCATACCGAGTCACCGTCCACTGGGCTCAGCGAGAAAACGCGATTTCGGCGCTTCTGAGGGCCGAAAACGCGATATCGGCCGATTTTCGATCTGTCAGCAGATTCGGTTTCTGGGCAGTTTACATGTCGAACTGCACGGTAGAAACGATAAAACAGCTCCTCCGTGCAGTTTTCATACCGAGTCACCGTCCACTGGGCTCAGCGAGAAAACGCGATTTCGGCGCTTCTGAGGGCCGAAAACGCGATATCGGCCGATTTGCGATCTGTCAGCAGATTCGGTTTCTGGGCAGTTTACATGTCGAACTGCACGGTAGAAACGATAAAACAGCTCCTCCGTGCAGTTTTCATACCGAGTCACCGTCCACTGGGCTCAGCGAGAAAACGCGATTTCGGCGCTTCTGAGGGCCGAAAACGCGATATCGGCCGATTTGCGATCTGTCAGCAGATTCGGTTTCTGGGCAGTTTACATGTCGAACTGCACGGTAGAAACGATAAAACAGCTCCTCCGTGCAGTTTTCATACCGAGTCACCGTCCACTGGGCTCAGCGAGAAAACGCGATTTCGGCGCTTCTGAGGGCCGAAAACGCGATATCGGCCGATTTTCGATCTGTCAGCAGATTCGGTTTCTGGGCAGTTTACATGTCGAACTGCACGGTAGAAACGATAAAACAGCTCCTCCGTGCAGTTTTCATACCGAGTCACCGTCCACTGGGCTCAGCGAGAAAACGCGATTTCGGCGCTTCTGAGGGCCGAAAACGCGATATCGGCCGATTTTCGATCTGTCAGCAGATTCGGTTTCTGGGCAGTTTACATGTCGAACTGCACGGTAGAAACGATAAAACAGCTCCTCCGTGCAGTTTTCATACCGAGTCACCGTCCACTGGGCTCAGCGAGAAAACGCGATTTCGGCGCTTCTGAGGGCCGAAAACGCGATATCGGCCGATTTTCGATCTGTCAGCAGATTCGGTTTCTGGGCAGTTTACATGTCGAACTGCACGGTAGAAACGATAAAACAGCTCCTCCGTGCAGTTTTCATACCGAGTCACCGTCCACTGGGCTCAGCGAGAAAACGCGATTTCGGCGCTTCTGAGGGCCGAAAACGCGATATCGGCCGATTTTCGATCTGTCAGCAGATTCGGTTTCTGGGCAGTTTACATGTCGAACTGCACGGTAGAAACGATAAAACAGCTCCTCCGTGCAGTTTTCATACCGAGTCACCGTCCACTGGGCTCAGCGAGAAAACGCGATTTCGGCGCTTCTGAGGGCCGAAAACGCGATATCGGCCGATTTGCGATCTGTCAGCAGATTCGGTTTCTGGGCAGTTTACATGTCGAACTGCACGGTAGAAACGATAAAACAGCTCCTCCGTGCAGTTTTCATACCGAGTCACCGTCCACTGGGCTCAGCGAGAAAACGCGATTTCGGCGCTTCTGAGGGCCGAAAACGCGATATCGGCCGATTTGCGATCTGTCAGCAGATTCGGTTTCTGGGCAGTTTACATGTCGAACTGCACGGTAGAAACGATAAAACAGCTCCTCCGTGCAGTTTTCATACCGAGTCACCGTCCACTGGGCTCAGCGAGAAAACGCGATTTCGGCGCTTCTGAGGGCCGAAAACGCGATATCGGCCGATTTGCGATCTGTCAGCAGATTCGGTTTCTGGGCAGTTTACATGTCGAACTGCACGGTAGAAACGATAAAACAGCTCCTCCGTGCAGTTTTCATACCGAGTCACCGTCCACTGGGCTCAGCGAGAAAACGCGATTTCGGCGCTTCTGAGGGCCGAAAACGCGATATCGGCCGATTTGCGATCTGTCAGCAGATTCGGTTTCTGGGCAGTTTACATGTCGAACTGCACGGTAGAAACGATAAAACAGCTCCTCCGTGCAGTTTTCATACCGAGTCACCGTCCACTGGGCTCAGCGAGAAAACGCGATTTCGGCGCTTCTGAGGGCCGAAAACGCGATATCGGCCGATTTTCGATCTGTCAGCAGATTCGGTTTCTGGGCAGTTTACATGTCGAACTGCACGGTAGAAACGATAAAACAGCTCCTCCGTGCAGTTTTCATACCGAGTCACCGTCCACTGGGCTCAGCGAGAAAACGCGATTTCGGCGCTTCTGAGGGCCGAAAACGCGATATCGGCCGATTTGCGATCTGTCAGCAGATTCGGTTTCTGGGCAGTTTACATGTCGAACTGCACGGTAGAAACGATAAAACAGCTCCTCCGTGCAGTTTTCATACCGAGTCACCGTCCACTGGGCTCAGCGAGAAAACGCGATTTCGGCGCTTCTGAGGGCCGAAAACGCGATATCGGCCGATTTTCGATCTGTCAGCAGATTCGGTTTCTGGGCAGTTTACATGTCGAACTGCACGGTAGAAACGATAAAACAGCTCCTCCGTGCAGTTTTCATACCGAGTCACCGTCCACTGGGCTCAGCGAGAAAACGCGCTTTCGGCGCTTCTGAGGGCCGAAAACGCGATATCGGCCGATTTGCGATCTGTCAGCAGATTCGGTTTCTGGGCAGTTTACATGTCGAACTGCACGGTAGAAACGATAAAACAGCTCCTCCGTGCAGTTTTCATACCGAGTCACCGTCCACTGGGCTCAGCGAGAAAACGCGATTTCGGCGCTTCTGAGGGCCGAAAACGCGATATCGGCCGATTTGCGATCTGTCAGCAGATTCGGTTTCTGGGCAGTTTACATGTCGAACTGCACGGTAGAAACGATAAAACAGCTCCTCCGTGCAGTTTTCATACCGAGTCACCGTCCACTGGGCTCAGCGAGAAAACGCGATTTCGGCGCTTCTGAGGGCCGAAAACGCGATATCGGCCGATTTTCGATCTGTCAGCAGATTCGGTTTCTGGGCAGTTTACATGTCGAACTGCACGGTAGAAACGATAAAACAGCTCCTCCGTGCAGTTTTCATACCGAGTCACCGTCCACTGGGCTCAGCGAGAAAACGCGATTTCGGCGCTTCTGAGGGCCGAAAACGCGATATCGGCCGATTTGCGATCTGTCAGCAGATTCGGTTTCTGGGCAGTTTACATGTCGAACTGCACGGTAGAAACGATAAAACAGCTCCTCCGTGCAGTTTTCATACCGAGTCACCGTCCACTGGGCTCAGCGAGAAAACGCGATTTCGGCGCTTCTGAGGGCCGAAAACGCGATATCGGCCGATTTTCGATCTGTCAGCAGATTCGGTTTCTGGGCAGTTTACATGTCGAACTGCACGGTAGAAACGATAAAACAGCTCCTCCGTGCAGTTTTCATACCGAGTCACCGTCCACTGGGCTCAGCGAGAAAACGCGATTTCGGCGCTTCTGAGGGCCGAAACGCGATATCGGCCGATTTGCGATCTGTCAGCAGATTCGGTTTCTGGGCAGTTTACATGTCGAACTGCACGGTAGAAACGATAAAACAGCTCCTCCGTGCAGTTTTCATACCGAGTCACCGTCCACTGGGCTCAGCGAGAAAACGCGATTTCGGCGCTTCTGAGGGCCGAAAACGCGATATCGGCCGATTTGCGATCTGTCAGCAGATTCGGTTTCTGGGCAGTTTACATGTCGAACTGCACGGTAGAAACGATAAAACAGCTCCTCCGCGCAGTTTTCATACCGAGTCACCGTCCACTGGGCTCAGCGAGAAAACGCGATTTCGGCGCTTCTGAGGGCCGAAAACGCGATATCGGCCGATTTTCGATCTGTCAGCAGATTCGGTTTCTGGGCAGTTTACATGTCGAACTGCACGGTAGAAACGATAAAACAGCTCCTCCGTGCAGTTTTCATACCGAGTCACCGTCCACTGGGCTCAGCGAGAAAACGCGATTTCGGCGCTTCTGAGGGCCGAAAACGCGATATCGGCCGATTTTCGATCTGTCAGCAGATTCGGTTTCTGGGCAGTTTACATGTCGAACTGCACGGTAGAAACGATAAAACAGCTCCTCCGTGCAGTTTTCATACCGAGTCACCGTCCACTGGGCTCAGCGAGAAAACGCGATTTCGGCGCTTCTGAGGGCCGAAAACGCGATATCGGCCGATTTTCGATCTGTCAGCAGATTCGGTTTCTGGGCAGTTTACATGTCGAACTGCACGGTAGAAACGATAAAACAGCTCCTCCGTGCAGTTTTCATACCGAGTCACCGTCCACTGGGCTCAGCGAGAAAACGCGATTTCGGCGCTTCTGAGGGCCGAAAACGCGATATCGGCCGATTTGCGATCTGTCAGCAGATTCGGTTTCTGGGCAGTTTACATGTCGAACTGCACGGTAGAAACGATAAAACAGCTCCTCCGTGCAGTTTTCATACCGAGTCACCGTCCACTGGGCTCAGCGAGAAAACGCGATTTCGGCGCTTCTGAGGGCCGAAAACGCGATATCGGCCGATTTGCGATCTGTCAGCAGATTCGGTTTCTGGCAGTTTACATGTCGAACTGCACGGTAGAAACGATAAAACAGCTCCTCCGTGCAGTTTTCATACCGAGTCACCGTCCACTGGGCTCAGCGAGAAAACGCGATTTCGGCGCTTCTGAGGGCCGAAAACGCGATATCGGCCGATTTGCGATCTGTCAGCAGATTCGGTTTCTGGGCAGTTTACATGTCGAACTGCACGGTAGAAACGATAAAACAGCTCCTCCGTGCAGTTTTCATACCGAGTCACCGTCCACTGGGCTCAGCGAGAAAACGCGATTTCGGCGCTTCTGAGGGCCGAAAACGCGATATCGGCCGATTTGCGATCTGTCAGCAGATTCGGTTTCTGGGCAGTTTACATGTCGAACTGCACGGTAGAAACGATAAAACAGCTCCTCCGTGCAGTTTTCATACCGAGTCACCGTCCACTGGGCTCAGCGAGAAAACGCGATTTCGGCGCTTCTGAGGGCCGAAAACGCGATATCGGCCGATTTGCGATCTGTCAGCAGATTCGGTTTCTGGGCAGTTTACATGTCGAACTGCACGGTAGAAACGATAAAACAGCTCCTCCGTGCAGTTTTCATACCGAGTCACCGTCCACTGGGCTCAGCGAGAAAACGCGATTTCGGCGCTTCTGAGGGCCGAAAACGCGATATCGGCCGATTTTCGATCTGTCAGCAGATTCGGTTTCTGGGCAGTTTACATGTCGAACTGCACGGTAGAAACGATAAAACAGCTCCTCCGTGCAGTTTTCATACCGAGTCACCGTCCACTGGGCTCAGCGAGAAAACGCGATTTCGGCGCTTCTGAGGGCCGAAAACGCGATATCGGCCGATTTTCGATCTGTCAGCAGATTCGGTTTCTGGGCAGTTTACATGTCGAACTGCACGGTAGAAACGATAAAACAGCTCCTCCGTGCAGTTTTCATACCGAGTCACCGTCCACTGGGCTCAGCGAGAAAACGCGATTTCGGCGCTTCTGAGGGCCGAAAACGCGATATCGGCCGATTTTCGATCTGTCAGCAGATTCGGTTTCTGGGCAGTTTACATGTCGAACTGCACGGTAGAAACGATAAAACAGCTCCTCCGTGCAGTTTTCATACCGAGTCACCGTCCACTGGGCTCAGCGAGAAAACGCGATTTCGGCGCTTCTGAGGGCCGAAAACGCGATATCGGCCGATTTGCGATCTGTCAGCAGATTCGGTTTCTGGGCAGTTTACATGTCGAACTGCACGGTAGAAACGATAAAACAGCTCCTCCGTGCAGTTTTCATACCGAGTCACCGTCCACTGGGCTCAGCGAGAAAACGCGATTTCGGCGCTTCTGAGGGCCGAAAACGCGATATCGGCCGATTTGCGATCTGTCAGCAGATTCGGTTTCTGGGCAGTTTACATGTCGAACTGCACGGTAGAAACGATAAAACAGCTCCTCCGTGCAGTTTTCATACCGAGTCACCGTCCACTGGGCTCAGCGAGAAAACGCGATTTCGGCGCTTCTGAGGGCCGAAAACGCGATATCGGCCGATTTGCGATCTGTCAGCAGATTCGGTTTCTGGGCAGTTTACATGTCGAACTGCAGTATCGGCTGATTTTCGATCTGTCAGCAGATTCGGTTTCTGGGCAGTTTACATGTCGAACTGCACGGTAGAAACGATAAAACAGCTCCTCCGTGCAGTTTTCATACCGAGTCACCGTCCACTGGGCTCAGCGAGAAAACGCGATTTCGGCGCTTCTGAGGGCCGAAAACGCGATATCGGCCGATTTGCGATCTGTCAGCAGATTCGGTTTCTGGGCAGTTTACATGTCGAACTGCACGGTGAAAACGATAAAACGTAGAAACGATAAAACAGCTCCTCCGTGCAGTTTTCATACCGAGTCACCGTCCACTGGGCTCAGCGAGAAAACGCGATTTCGGCGCTTCTGAGGGCCGAAAACGCGATATCGGCCGATTTTCGATCTGTCAGCAGATTCGGTTTCTGGGCAGTTTACATGTCGAACTGCACGGTAGAAACGATAAAACAGCTCCTCCGTGCAGTTTTCATACCGAGTCACCGTCCACTGGGCTCAGCGAGAAAACGCGATTTCGGCGCTTCTGAGGGCCGAAAACGCGATATCGGCCGATTTTCGATCTGTCAGCAGATTCGGTTTCTGGGCAGTTTACATGTCGAACTGCACGGTAGAAACGATAAAACAGCTCCTCCGTGCAGTTTTCATACCGAGTCACCGTCCACTGGGCTCAGCGAGAAAACGCGATTTCGGCGCTTCTGAGGGCCGAAAACGCGATATCGGCCGATTTGCGATCTGTCAGCAGATTCGGTTTCTGGGCAGTTTACATGTCGAACTGCACGGTAGAAACGATAAAACAGCTCCTCCGTGCAGTTTTCATACCGAGTCACCGTCCACTGGGCTCAGCGAGAAAACGCGATTTCGGCGCTTCTGAGGGCCGAAAAACGCGATATCGTTTCTGGGCAGTTTACATGTCGAACTGCACGGTAGAAACGATAAAACAGCTCCTCCGTGCAGTTTTCATACCGAGTCACCGTCCACTGGGCTCAGCGAGAAAACGCGATTTCGGCGCTTCTGAGGGCCGAAAACGCGATATCGGCCGATTTGCGATCTGTCAGCAGATTCGGTTTCTGGGCAGTTTACATGTCGAACTGCACGGTAGAAACGATAAAACAGCTCCTCCGTGCAGTTTTCATACCGAGTCACCGTCCACTGGGCTCAGCGAGAAAACGCGATTTCGGCGCTTCTGAGGGCCGAAAACGCGATATCGGCCGATTTTCGATCTGTCAGCAGATTCGGTTTCTGGGCAGTTTACATGTCGAACTGCACGGTAGAAACGATAAAACAGCTCCTCCGTGCAGTTTTCATACCGAGTCACCGTCCACTGGGCTCAGCGAGAAAACGCGATTTCGGCGCTTCTGAGGGCCGAAAACGCGATATCGGCCGATTTGCGATCTGTCAGCAGATTCGGTTTCTGGGCAGTTTACATGTCGAACTGCACGGTAGAAACGATAAAACAGCTCCTCCGTGCAGTTTTCATACCGAGTCACCGTCCACTGGGCTCAGCGAGAAAACGCGATTTCGGCGCTTCTGAGGGCCGAAAACGCGATATCGGCCGATTTGCGATCTGTCAGCAGATTCGGTTTCTGGGCAGTTTACATGTCGAACTGCAAGAAAACAGCGCGAGTTTTCATACCGAGTCACCGTCCACTGGGCTCAGCGAGAAAACGCGATTTCGGCGCTTCTGAGGGCCGAAAACGCGATATCGGCCGATTTGCGATCTGTCAGCAGATTCGGTTTCTGGGCAGTTTACATGTCGAACTGCACGGTAGAAACGATAAAACAGCTCCTCCGTGCAGTTTTCATACCGAGTCACCGTCCACTGGGCTCAGCGAGAAAACGCGATTTCGGCGCTTCTGAGGGCCGAAAACGCGATATCGGCCGATTTTCGATCTGTCAGCAGATTCGGTTTCTGGGCAGTTTACATGTCGAACTGCACGGTAGAAACGATAAAACAGCTCCTCCGTGCAGTTTTCATACCGAGTCACCGTCCACTGGGCTCAGCGAGAAAACGCGATTTCGGCGCTTCTGAGGGCCGAAAACGCGATATCGGCCGATTTTCGATCTGTCAGCAGATTCGGTTTCTGGGCAGTTTACATGTCGAACTGCACGGTAGAAACGATAAAACAGCTCCTCCGTGCAGTTTTCATACCGAGTCACCGTCCACTGGGCTCAGCGAGAAAACGCGATTTCGGCGCTTCTGAGGGCCGAAAACGCGATATCGGCCGATTTTCGATCTGTCAGCAGATTCGGTTTCTGGGCAGTTTACATGTCGAACTGCACGGTAGAAACGATAAAACAGCTCCTCCGTGCAGTTTTCATACCGAGTCACCGTCCACTGGGCTCAGCGAGAAAACGCGATTTCGGCGCTTCTGAGGGCCGAAAACGCGATATCGGCCGATTTTCGATCTGTCAGCAGATTCGGTTTCTGGGCAGTTTACATGTCGAACTGCACGGTAGAAACGATAAAACAGCTCCTCCGTGCAGTTTTCATACCGAGTCACCGTCCACTGGGCTCAGCGAGAAAACGCGATTTCGGCGCTTCTGAGGGCCGAAAACGCGATATCGGCCGATTTGCGATCTGTCAGCAGATTCGGTTTCTGGGCAGTTTACATGTCGAACTGCACGGTAGAAACGATAAAACAGCTCCTCCGTGCAGTTTTCATACCGAGTCACCGTCCACTGGGCTCAGCGAGAAAACGCGATTTCGGCGCTTCTGAGGGCCGAAAACGCGATATCGGCCGATTTGCGATCTGTCAGCAGATTCGGTTTCTGGGCAGTTTACATGTCGAACTGCACGGTAGAAACGATAAAACAGCTCCTCCGTGCAGTTTTCATACCGAGTCACCGTCCACTGGGCTCAGCGAGAAAACGCGATTTCGGCGCTTCTGAGGGCCGAAAACGCGATATCGGCCGATTTTCGATCTGTCAGCAGATTCGGTTTCTGGGCAGTTTACATGTCGAACTGCACGGTAGAAACGATAAAACAGCTCCTCCGTGCAGTTTTCATACCGAGTCACCGTCCACTGGGCTCAGCGAGAAAACGCGATTTCGGCGCTTCTGAGGGCCGAAAACGCGATATCGGCCGATTTTCGATCTGTCAGCAGATTCGGTTTCTGGGCAGTTTACATGTCGAACTGCACGGTAGAAACGATAAAACAGCTCCTCCGTGCAGTTTTCATACCGAGTCACCGTCCACTGGGCTCAGCGAGAAAACGCGATTTCGGCGCTTCTGAGGGCCGAAAACGCGATATCGGCCGATTTGCGATCTGTCAGCAGATTCGGTTTCTGGGCAGTTTACATGTCGAACTGCACGGTAGAAACGATAAAACAGCTCCTCCGTGCAGTTTTCATACCGAGTCACCGTCCACTGGGCTCAGCGAGAAAACGCGATTTCGGCGCTTCTGAGGGCCGAAAACGCGATATCGGCCGATTTGCGATCTGTCAGCAGATTCGGTTTCTGGGCAGTTTACATGTCGAACTGCACGGTAGAAACGATAAAACAGCTCCTCCGTGCAGTTTTCATACCGAGTCACCGTCCACTGGGCTCAGCGAGAAAACGCGATTTCGGCGCTTCTGAGGGCCGAAAACGCGATATCGGCCGATTTGCGATCTGTCAGCAGATTCGGTTTCTGGGCAGTTTACATGTCGAACTGCACGGTAGAAACGATAAAACAGCTCCTCCGTGCAGTTTTCATACCGAGTCACCGTCCACTGGGCTCAGCGAGAAAACGCGATTTCGGCGCTTCTGAGGGCCGAAAACGCGATATCGGCCGATTTTCGATCTGTCAGCAGATTCGGTTTCTGGGCAGTTTACATGTCGAACTGCACGGTAGAAACGATAAAACAGCTCCTCCGTGCAGTTTTCATACCGAGTCACCGTCCACTGGGCTCAGCGAGAAAACGCGATTTCGGCGCTTCTGAGGGCCGAAAACGCGATATCGGCCGATTTTCGATCTGTCAGCAGATTCGGTTTCTGGGCAGTTTACATGTCGAACTGCACGGTAGAAACGATAAAACAGCTCCTCCGTGCAGTTTTCATACCGAGTCACCGTCCACTGGGCTCAGCGAGAAAACGCGATTTCGGCGCTTCTGAGGGCCGAAAACGCGATATCGGCCGATTTTCGATCTGTCAGCAGATTCGGTTTCTGGGCAGTTTACATGTCGAACTGCACGGTAGAAACGATAAAACAGCTCCTCCGTGCAGTTTTCATACCGAGTCACCGTCCACTGGGCTCAGCGAGAAAACGCGATTTCGGCGCTTCTGAGGGCCGAAAACGCGATATCGGCCGATTTTCGATCTGTCAGCAGATTCGGTTTCTGGGCAGTTTACATGTCGAACTGCACGGTAGAAACGATAAAACAGCTCCTCCGTGCAGTTTTCATACCGAGTCACCGTCCACTGGCTCAGCGAGAAAACGCGATTTCGGCGCTTCTGAGGGCCGAAAACGCGATATCGGCCGATTTTCGATCTGTCAGCAGATTCGGTTTCTGGGCAGTTTACATGTCGAACTGCACGGTAGAAACGATAAAACAGCTCCTCCGTGCAGTTTTCATACCGAGTCACCGTCCACTGGGCTCAGCGAGAAAACGCGATTTCGGCGCTTCTGAGGGCCGAAAACGCGATATCGGCCGATTTTCGATCTGTCAGCAGATTCGGTTTCTGGGCAGTTTACATGTCGAACTGCACGGTAGAAACGATAAAACAGCTCCTCCGTGCAGTTTTCATACCGAGTCACCGTCCACTGGGCTCAGCGAGAAAACGCGATTTCGGCGCTTCTGAGGGCCGAAAACGCGATATCGGCCGATTTTCGATCTGTCAGCAGATTCGGTTTCTGGGCAGTTTACATGTCGAACTGCACGGTAGAAACGATAAAACAGCTCCTCCGTGCAGTTTTCATACCGAGTCACCGTCCACTGGGCTCAGCGAGAAAACGCGATTTCGGCGCTTCTGAGGGCCGAAAACGCGATATCGGCCGATTTGCGATCTGTCAGCAGATTCGGTTTCTGGGCAGTTTACATGTCGAACTGCACGGTAGAAACGATAAAACAGCTCCTCCGTGCAGTTTTCATACCGAGTCACCGTCCACTGGGCTCAGCGAGAAAACGCGATTTCGGCGCTTCTGAGGGCCGAAAACGCGATATCGGCCGATTTTCGATCTGTCAGCAGATTCGGTTTCTGGGCAGTTTACATGTCGAACTGCACGGTAGAAACGATAAAACAGCTCCTCCGTGCAGTTTTCATACCGAGTCACCGTCCACTGGGCTCAGCGAGAAAACGCGATTTCGGCGCTTCTGAGGGCCGAAAACGCGATATCGGCCGATTTTCGATCTGTCAGCAGATTCGGTTTCTGGGCAGTTTACATGTCGAACTGCACGGTAGAAACGATAAAACAGCTCCTCCGTGCAGTTTTCATACCGAGTCACCGTCCACTGGCTCAGCGAGAAAACGCGATTTCGGCGCTTCTGAGGGCCGAAAACGCGATATCGGCCGATTTGCGATCTGTCAGCAGATTCGGTTTCTGGGCAGTTTACATGTCGAACTGCACGGTAGAAACGATAAAACAGCTCCTCCGTGCAGTTTTCATACCGAGTCACCGTCCACTGGGCTCAGCGAGAAAACGCGATTTCGGCGCTTCTGAGGGCCGAAAACGCGATATCGGCCGATTTGCGATCTGTCAGCAGATTCGGTTTCTGGGCAGTTTACATGTCGAACTGCACGGTAGAAACGATAAAACAGCTCCTCCGTGCAGTTTTCATACCGAGTCACCGTCCACTGGGCTCAGCGAGAAAACGCGATTTCGGCGCTTCTGAGGGCCGAAAACGCGATATCGGCCGATTTTCGATCTGTCAGCAGATTCGGTTTCTGGGCAGTTTACATGTCGAACTGCACGGTAGAAACGATAAAACAGCTCCTCCGTGCAGTTTTCATACCGAGTCACCGTCCACTGGGCTCAGCGAGAAAACGCGATTTCGGCGCTTCTGAGGGCCGAAAACGCGATATCGGCCGATTTTCGATCTGTCAGCAGATTCGGTTTCTGGGCAGTTTACATGTCGAACTGCACGGTAGAAACGATAAAACAGCTCCTCCGTGCAGTTTTCATACCGAGTCACCGTCCACTGGGCTCAGCGAGAAAACGCGATTTCGGCGCTTCTGAGGGCCGAAAACGCGATATCGGCCGATTTTCGATCTGTCAGCAGATTCGGTTTCTGGGCAGTTTACATGTCGAACTGCACGGTAGAAACGATAAAACAGCTCCTCCGTGCAGTTTTCATACCGAGTCACCGTCCACTGGGCTCAGCGAGAAAACGCGATTTCGGCGCTTCTGAGGGCCGAAAACGCGATATCGGCCGATTTGCGATCTGTCAGCAGATTCGGTTTCTGGGCAGTTTACATGTCGAACTGCACGGTAGAAACGATAAAACAGCTCCTCCGTGCAGTTTTCATACCGAGTCACCGTCCACTGGGCTCAGCGAGAAAACGCGATTTCGGCGCTTCTGAGGGCCGAAAACGCGATATCGGCCGATTTTCGATCTGTCAGCAGATTCGGTTTCTGGGCAGTTTACATGTCGAACTGCACGGTAGAAACGATAAAACAGCTCCTCCGTGCAGTTTTCATACCGAGTCACCGTCCACTGGGCTCAGCGAGAAAACGCGATTTCGGCGCTTCTGAGGGCCGAAAACGCGATATCGGCCGATTTTCGATCTGTCAGCAGATTCGGTTTCTGGGCAGTTTACATGTCGAACTGCACGGTAGAAACGATAAAACAGCTCCTCCGTGCAGTTTTCATACCGAGTCACCGTCCACTGGGCTCAGCGAGAAAACGCGATTTCGGCGCTTCTGAGGGCCGAAAACGCGATATCGGCCGATTTTCGATCTGTCAGCAGATTCGGTTTCTGGGCAGTTTACATGTCGAACTGCACGGTAGAAACGATAAAACAGCTCCTCCGTGCAGTTTTCATACCGAGTCACCGTCCACTGGGCTCAGCGAGAAAACGCGATTTCGGCGCTTCTGAGGGCCGAAAACGCGATATCGGCCGATTTGCGATCTGTCAGCAGATTCGGTTTCTGGGCAGTTTACATGTCGAACTGCACGGTAGAAACGATAAAACAGCTCCTCCGTGCAGTTTTCATACCGAGTCACCGTCCACTGGGCTCAGCGAGAAAACGCGATTTCGGCGCTTCTGAGGGCCGAAAACGCGATATCGGCCGATTTTCGATCTGTCAGCAGATTCGGTTTCTGGGCAGTTTACATGTCGAACTGCACGGTAGAAACGATAAAACAGCTCCTCCGTGCAGTTTTCATACCGAGTCACCGTCCACTGGGCTCAGCGAGAAAACGCGATTTCGGCGCTTCTGAGGGCCGAAAACGCGATATCGGCCGATTTTCGATCTGTCAGCAGATTCGGTTTCTGGGCAGTTTACATGTCGAACTGCACGGTAGAAACGATAAAACAGCTCCTCCGTGCAGTTTTCATACCGAGTCACCGTCCACTGGGCTCAGCGAGAAAACGCGATTTCGGCGCTTCTGAGGGCCGAAAACGCGATATCGGCCGATTTGCGATCTGTCAGCAGATTCGGTTTCTGGGCAGTTTACATGTCGAACTGCACGGTAGAAACGATAAAACAGCTCCTCCGTGCAGTTTTCATACCGAGTCACCGTCCACTGGGCTCAGCGAGAAAACGCGATTTCGGCGCTTCTGAGGGCCGAAAACGCGATATCGGCCGATTTGCGATCTGTCAGCAGATTCGGTTTCTGGGCAGTTTACATGTCGAACTGCACGGTAGAAACGATAAAACAGCTCCTCCGTGCAGTTTTCATACCGAGTCACCGTCCACTGGGCTCAGCGAGAAAACGCGATTTCGGCGCTTCTGAGGGCCGAAAACGCGATATCGGCCGATTTTCGATCTGTCAGCAGATTCGGTTTCTGGCAGTTTACATGTCGAACTGCACGGTAGAAACGATAAAACAGCTCCTCCGTGCAGTTTTCATACCGAGTCACCGTCCACTGGGCTCAGCGAGAAAACGCGATTTCGGCGCTTCTGAGGGCCGAAAACGCGATATCGGCCGATTTTCGATCTGTCAGCAGATTCGGTTTCTGGGCAGTTTACATGTCGAACTGCACGGTAGAAACGATAAAACAGCTCCTCCGTGCAGTTTTCATACCGAGTCACCGTCCACTGGGCTCAGCGAGAAAACGCGATTTCGGCGCTTCTGAGGGCCGAAAACGCGATATCGGCCGATTTGCGATCTGTCAGCAGATTCGGTTTCTGGGCAGTTTACATGTCGAACTGCACGGTAGAAACGATAAAACAGCTCCTCCGTGCAGTTTTCATACCGAGTCACCGTCCACTGGGCTCAGCGAGAAAACGCGATTTCGGCGCTTCTGAGGGCCGAAAACGCGATATCGGCCGATTTTCGATCTGTCAGCAGATTCGGTTTCTGGGCAGTTTACATGTCGAACTGCACGGTAGAAACGATAAAACAGCTCCTCCGTGCAGTTTTCATACCGAGTCACCGTCCACTGGGCTCAGCGAGAAAACGCGATTTCGGCGCTTCGGAGGGCCGAAAACGCGATATCGGCCGATTTTCGATCTGTCAGCAGATTCGGTTTCTGGGCAGTTTACATGTCGAACTGCACGGTAGAAACGATAAAACAGCTCCTCCGTGCAGTTTTCATACCGAGTCACCGTCCACTGGGCTCAGCGAGAAAACGCGATTTCGGCGCTTCTGAGGGCCGAAAACGCGATATCGGCCGATTTGCGATCTGTCAGCAGATTCGGTTTCTGGGCAGTTTACATGTCGAACTGCACGGTAGAAACGATAAAACAGCTCCTCCGTGCAGTTTTCATACCGAGTCACCGTCCACTGGGCTCAGCGAGAAAACGCGATTTCGGCGCTTCTGAGGGCCGAAAACGCGATATCGGCCGATTTGCGATCTGTCAGCAGATTCGGTTTCTGGGCAGTTTACATGTCGAACTGCACGGTAGAAACGATGTCACCGTCCACTGCGCTCAGCGAGAAAACGCGATTTCGGCGCTTCTGAGGGCCGAAAACGCGATATCGGCCGATTTGCGATCTGTCAGCAGATTCGGTTTCTGGGCAGTTTACATGTCGAACTGCACGGTGAAAACGATAAAACTCGGCGCTTCTGAGGGCCGAAAACGCGATATCGGCCGATTTGCGATCTGTCAGCAGATTCGGTTTCTGGGCAGTTTACATGTCGAACTGCACGGTAGAAACGATAAAACAGCTCCTCCGTGCAGTTTTCATACCGAGTCACCGTCCACTGGGCTCAGCGAGAAAACGCGATTTCGGCGCTTCTGAGGGCCGAAAACGCGATATCGGCCGATTTTCGATCTGTCAGCAGATTCGGTTTCTGGGCAGTTTACATGTCGAACTGCACGGTAGAAACGATAAAACAGCTCCTCCGTGCAGTTTTCATACCGAGTCACCGTCCACTGGGCTCAGCGAGAAAACGCGATTTCGGCGCTTCTGAGGGCCGAAAACGCGATATCGGCCGATTTGCGATCTGTCAGCAGATTCGGTTTCTGGGCAGTTTACATGTCGAACTGCACGGTAGAAACGATAAAACAGCTCCTCCGTGCAGTTTTCATACCGAGTCACCGTCCACTGGGCTCAGCGAGAAAACGCGATTTCGGCGCTTCTGAGGGCCGAAAACGCGATATCGGCCGATTTGCGATCTGTCAGCAGATTCGGTTTCTGGGCAGTTTACATGTCGAACTGCACGGTAGAAACGATAAAACAGCTCCTCCGTGCAGTTTTCATACCGAGTCACCGTCCACTGGGCTCAGCGAGAAAACGCGATTTCGGCGCTTCTGAGGGCCGAAAACGCGATATCGGCCGATTTTCGATCTGTCAGCAGATTCGGTTTCTGGGCAGTTTACATGTCGAACTGCACGGTAGAAACGATAAAACAGCTCCTCCGTGCAGTTTTCATACCGAGTCACCGTCCACTGGGCTCAGCGAGAAAACGCGATTTCGGCGCTTCTGAGGGCCGAAAACGCGATATCGGCCGATTTTCGATCTGTCAGCAGATTCGGTTTCTGGGCAGTTTACATGTCGAACTGCACGGTAGAAACGATAAAACAGCTCCTCCGTGCAGTTTTCATACCGAGTCACCGTCCACTGGGCTCAGCGAGAAAACGCGATTTCGGCGCTTCTGAGGGCCGAAAACGCGATATCGGCCGATTTTCGATCTGTCAGCAGATTCGGTTTCTGGGCAGTTTACATGTCGAACTGCACGGTAGAAACGATAAAACAGCTCCTCCGTGCAGTTTTCATACCGAGTCACCGTCCACTGGGCTCAGCGAGAAAACGCGATTTCGGCGCTTCTGAGGGCCGAAAACGCGATATCGGCCGATTTTCGATCTGTCAGCAGATTCGGTTTCTGGGCAGTTTACATGTCGAACTGCACGGTAGAAACGATAAAACAGCTCCTCCGTGCAGTTTTCATACCGAGTCACCGTCCACTGGGCTCAGCGAGAAAACGCGATTTCGGCGCTTCTGAGGGCCGAAAACGCGATATCGGCCGATTTGCGATCTGTCAGCAGATTCGGTTTCTGGGCAGTTTACATGTCGAACTGCACGGTAGAAACGATAAAACAGCTCCTCCGTGCAGTTTTCATACCGAGTCACCGTCCACTGGGCTCAGCGAGAAAACGCGATTTCGGCGCTTCTGAGGGCCGAAAACGCGATATCGGCCGATTTTCGATCTGTCAGCAGATTCGGTTTCTGGGCAGTTTACATGTCGAACTGCACGGTAGAAACGATAAAACAGCTCCTCCGTGCAGTTTTCATACCGAGTCACCGTCCACTGGGCTCAGCGAGAAAACGCGATTTCGGCGCTTCTGAGGGCCGAAAACGCGATATCGGCCGATTTGCGATCTGTCAGCAGATTCGGTTTCTGGGCAGTTTACATGTCGAACTGCACGGTAGAAACGATAAAACAGCTCCTCCGTGCAGTTTTCATACCGAGTCACCGTCCACTGGGCTCAGCGAGAAAACGCGATTTCGGCGCTTCTGAGGGCCGAAAACGCGATATCGGCCGATTTTCGATCTGTCAGCAGATTCGGTTTCTGGGCAGTTTACATGTCGAACTGCACGGTAGAAACGATAAAACAGCTCCTCCGTGCAGTTTTCATACCGAGTCACCGTCCACTGGGCTCAGCGAGAAAACGCGATTTCGGCGCTTCTGAGGGCCGAAAACGCGATATCGGCCGATTTTCGATCTGTCAGCAGATTCGGTTTCTGGGCAGTTTACATGTCGAACTGCACGGTAGAAACGATAAAACAGCTCCTCCGTGCAGTTTTCATACCGAGTCACCGTCCACTGGGCTCAGCGAGAAAACGCGATTTCGGCGCTTCTGAGGGCCGAAAACGCGATATCGGCCGATTTTCGATCTGTCAGCAGATTCGGTTTCTGGGCAGTTTACATGTCGAACTGCACGGTAGAAACGATAAAACAGCTCCTCCGTGCAGTTTTCATACCGAGTCACCGTCCACTGGGCTCAGCGAGAAAACGCGATTTCGGCGCTTCTGAGGGCCGAAAACGCGATATCGGCCGATTTTCGATCTGTCAGCAGATTCGGTTTCTGGGCAGTTTACATGTCGAACTGCACGGTAGAAACGATAAAACAGCTCCTCCGTGCAGTTTTCATACCGAGTCACCGTCCACTGGGCTCAGCGAGAAAACGCGATTTCGGCGCTTCTGAGGGCCGAAAACGCGATATCGGCCGATTTTCGATCTGTCAGCAGATTCGGTTTCTGGGCAGTTTACATGTCGAACTGCACGGTAGAAACGATAAAACAGCTCCTCCGTGCAGTTTTCATACCGAGTCACCGTCCACTGGGCTCAGCGAGAAAACGCGATTTCGGCGCTTCTGAGGGCCGAAAACGCGATATCGGCCGATTTTCGATCTGTCAGCAGATTCGGTTTCTGGGCAGTTTACATGTCGAACTGCACGGTAGAAACGATAAAACAGCTCCTCCGTGCAGTTTTCATACCGAGTCACCGTCCACTGGGCTCAGCGAGAAAACGCGATTTCGGCGCTTCTGAGGGCCGAAAACGCGATATCGGCCGATTTTCGATCTGTCAGCAGATTCGGTTTCTGGGCAGTTTACATGTCGAACTGCACGGTAGAAACGATAAAACAGCTCCTCCGTGCAGTTTTCATACCGAGTCACCGTCCACTGGGCTCAGCGAGAAAACGCGATTTCGGCGCTTCTGAGGGCCGAAAACGCGATATCGGCCGATTTTCGATCTGTCAGCAGATTCGGTTTCTGGGCAGTTTACATGTCGAACTGCACGGTAGAAACGATAAAACAGCTCCTCCGTGCAGTTTTCATACCGAGTCACCGTCCACTGGGCTCAGCGAGAAAACGCGATTTCGGCGCTTCTGAGGGCCGAAAACGCGATATCGGCCGATTTTCGATCTGTCAGCAGATTCGGTTTCTGGGCAGTTTACATGTCGAACTGCACGGTAGAAACGATAAAACAGCTCCTCCGTGCAGTTTTCATACCGAGTCACCGTCCACTGGGCTCAGCGAGAAAACGCGATTTCGGCGCTTCTGAGGGCCGAAAACGCGATATCGGCCGATTTTCGATCTGTCAGCAGATTCGGTTTCTGGGCAGTTTACATGTCGAACTGCACGGTAGAAACGATAAAACAGCTCCTCCGTGCAGTTTTCATACCGAGTCACCGTCCACTGGGCTCAGCGAGAAAACGCGATTTCGGCGCTTCTGAGGGCCGAAAACGCGATATCGGCCGATTTTCGATCTGTCAGCAGATTCGGTTTCTGGGCAGTTTACATGTCGAACTGCACGGTAGAAACGATAAAACAGCTCCTCCGTGCAGTTTTCATACCGAGTCACCGTCCACTGGGCTCAGCGAGAAAACGCGATTTCGGCGCTTCTGAGGGCCGAAAACGCGATATCGGCCGATTTTCGATCTGTCAGCAGATTCGGTTTCTGGGCAGTTTACATGTCGAACTGCACGGTAGAAACGATAAAACAGCTCCTCCGTGCAGTTTTCATACCGAGTCACCGTCCACTGGGCTCAGCGAGAAAACGCGATTTCGGCGCTTCTGAGGGCCGAAAACGCGATATCGGCCGATTTTCGATCTGTCAGCAGATTCGGTTTCTGGGCAGTTTACATGTCGAACTGCACGGTAGAAACGATAAAACAGCTCCTCCGTGCAGTTTTCATACCGAGTCACCGTCCACTGGGCTCAGCGAGAAAACGCGATTTCGGCGCTTCTGAGGGCCGAAAACGCGATATCGGCCGATTTTCGATCTGTCAGCAGATTCGGTTTCTGGGCAGTTTACATGTCGAACTGCACGGTAGAAACGATAAAACAGCTCCTCCGTGCAGTTTTCATACCGAGTCACCGTCCACTGGGCTCAGCGAGAAAACGCGATTTCGGCGCTTCTGAGGGCCGAAAACGCGATATCGGCCGATTTGCGATCTGTCAGCAGATTCGGTTTCTGGGCAGTTTACATGTCGAACTGCACGGTAGAAACGATAAAACAGCTCCTCCGTGCAGTTTTCATACCGAGTCACCGTCCACTGGGCTCAGCGAGAAAACGCGATTTCGGCGCTTCTGAGGGCCGAAAACGCGATATCGGCCGATTTGCGATCTGTCAGCAGATTCGGTTTCTGGGCAGTTTACATGTCGAACTGCACGGTAGAAACGATAAAACAGCTCCTCCGTGCAGTTTTCATACCGAGTCACCGTCCACTGGGCTCAGCGAGAAAACGCGATTTCGGCGCTTCTGAGGGCCGAAAACGCGATATCGGCCGATTTGCGATCTGTCAGCAGATTCGGTTTCTGGGCAGTTTACATGTCGAACTGCACGGTAGAAACGATAAAACAGCTCCTCCGTGCAGTTTTCATACCGAGTCACCGTCCACTGGGCTCAGCGAGAAAACGCGATTTCGGCGCTTCTGAGGGCCGAAAACGCGATATCGGCCGATTTTCGATCTGTCAGCAGATTCGGTTTCTGGGCAGTTTACATGTCGAACTGCACGGTAGAAACGATAAAACAGCTCCTCCGTGCAGTTTTCATACCGAGTCACCGTCCACTGGGCTCAGCGAGAAAACGCGATTTCGGCGCTTCTGAGGGCCGAAAACGCGATATCGGCCGATTTTCGATCTGTCAGCAGATTCGGTTTCTGGGCAGTTTACATGTCGAACTGCACGGTAGAAACGATAAAACAGCTCCTCCGTGCAGTTTTCATACCGAGTCACCGTCCACTGGGCTCAGCGAGAAAAACGCGATTTCGGCGCTTCTGAGGGCCGAAAACGCGATATCGGCCGATTTTCGATCTGTCAGCAGATTCGGTTTCTGGGCAGTTTACATGTCGAACTGCACGGTAGAAACGATAAAACAGCTCCTCCGTGCAGTTTTCATACCGAGTCACCGTCCACTGGGCTCAGCGAGAAAACGCGATTTCGGCGCTTCTGAGGGCCGAAAACGCGATATCGGCCGATTTGCGATCTGTCAGCAGATTCGGTTTCTGGGCAGTTTACATGTCGAACTGCACGGTAGAAACGATAAAACAGCTCCTCCGTGCAGTTTTCATACCGAGTCACCGTCCACTGGGCTCAGCGAGAAAACGCGATTTCGGCGCTTCTGAGGGCCGAAAACGCGATATCGGCCGATTTTCGATCTGTCAGCAGATTCGGTTTCTGGGCAGTTTACATGTCGAACTGCACGGTAGAAACGATAAAACAGCTCCTCCGTGCAGTTTTCATACCGAGTCACCGTCCACTGGGCTCAGCGAGAAAACGCGATTTCGGCGCTTCTGAGGGCCGAAAACGCGATATCGGCCGATTTGCGATCTGTCAGCAGATTCGGTTTCTGGGCAGTTTACATGTCGAACTGCACGGTAGAAACGATAAAACAGCTCCTCCGTGCAGTTTTCATACCGAGTCACCGTCCACTGGGCTCAGCGAGAAAACGCGATTTCGGCGCTTCTGAGGGCCGAAAACGCGATATCGGCCGATTTGCGATCTGTCAGCAGATTCGGTTTCTGGGCAGTTTACATGTCGAACTGCACGGTAGAAACGATAAAACAGCTCCTCCGTGCAGTTTTCATACCGAGTCACCGTCCACTGGGCTCAGCGAGAAAACGCGATTTCGGCGCTTCTGAGGGCCGAAAACGCGATATCGGCCGATTTTCGATCTGTCAGCAGATTCGGTTTCTGGGCAGTTTACATGTCGAACTGCACGGTAGAAACGATAAAACAGCTCCTCCGTGCAGTTTTCATACCGAGTCACCGTCCACTGGGCTCAGCGAGAAAACGCGATTTCGGCGCTTCTGAGGGCCGAAAACGCGATATCGGCCGATTTGCGATCTGTCAGCAGATTCGGTTTCTGGGCAGTTTACATGTCGAACTGCACGGTAGAAACGATAAAACAGCTCCTCCGTGCAGTTTTCATACCGAGTCACCGTCCACTGGGCTCAGCGAGAAAACGCGATTTCGGCGCTTCTGAGGGCCGAAAACGCGATATCGGCCGATTTTCGATCTGTCAGCAGATTCGGTTTCTGGGCAGTTTACATGTCGAACTGCACGGTAGAAACGATAAAACAGCTCCTCCGTGCAGTTTTCATACCGATGATGATACGTTTTCTGTGCGATAAAACAGGTCGGTCGTGCAGTACTGATACCGAGACACCGTTCCTTCGACTCATCGAATCCTAGCGGTTTCGGCTCTTCTGACGGCCGAAATCGCGGTATCGTGCAATTTGTGATGTGAAAGATGATTAGTTTTCTGTGCGTTTTACACGTCCATTTGCACGGTAGACACGATAAAACAGCTCGTTCGTACAGTTCTAGTAACGAGACGCCGTTCATTCGACTCATCGAAAACAAGCGATTCCGGCACTTCTGAGGGCAGAAAACGCAAAATCGTTCGGTTTTCGATGTGAAAGATGATTTGTTTTCTGTGTCTTATACACGTCGAGTTGAACGGTAGACAAGATAATTCGGTCCGTTCGTGCAGTACTGGTACCGAGACACCGTTCATTCGGCTAATCGAAAACACGCCAATTCGGCACATTTGGGGGCCGAAAACGCGAAATCTTGCAATTTGCGATCTGAAAGATGATTCGGTTGCTGTGCGTCCTACACGACAATTTGCACGGTAGACCTGATAAATCCGTTCGAATGTGCAGTTTTAGTACCGAAACATCGATCATTCGGCTCATCGAAAACACGCGATTTCGGCACTTCTGATTTCGCGTGTTTTCGATGAACCGATTGAACGCTTTCTTGGTATCAAAACTGCACGGACGAGCTGTTTTATCTTGTCTACCGTGCCAATCGACGTGTAAAACGCACAGAAAACGAATCAGTTTTCAGATCGCAAATCGCACGATTTCGCTTTTTCCGCTCTCAGAAGTGCCGAAATCGCGCGTTTTCGAAGAGCCGAGTGAAAGGTGTCTCGGTACCAGAACTGCACAAACGAGCGGTTTTATCGTGTCTACCGTGCAAACCGACGTGTAAAACGCACAGAAACCGAATCTGCTTTCAGATCGCAAATCGGCCGATATCGCGTTTTGGCCCTCAGAAGTGCCGAAATCGCGTGTTTTCGATGAGCCGGATTGACGGTGCTTCAGTACTAGAACAGCAGGAATGAATTATTCTATCGTGTCTACGGTACAAATCGCTGTGTGAAACGCACAGGGAACGAATTATTCCACCGATCGAAAATCGCACCATGTCGTGTTTTCGGCCCTTAGAAGTGACGTATTCTCATGCTTTCGATGAGCCGAATGAACGGTGTTTCAGTACCCGAACTGCACGAACGAACTATTCTATCGTTTCTGCGGTGCACATCGACGTGTAAGACGCACAGAGAACGAATTGTTTCAGATCACAAATCGCACGATGTCGCGTTTTCTGTCCTCAGAAGTGACGGAATCGCATGTTTTCGATGAAGCGAATGAACGGTGTATCAGTACCAGACCTGCAGGAATTAATTATTCTATCATATCTACGGTGCAAGTCGACGTGTAAAACGCACAGGGAAAGAATCGTCTCTCAGTTCGCAAATCGCAAGCTGTTGTATTTTCTGCCCTCAAGAGTGACGAAATCGCATGATTTCAATGATCTGAAAGATCGGTGTTTCAATACCAGGACTGTTCAAATGAACTATTCTATCGTGTGTTTGGTGCAAATCAACGTATAATACGCACAGAGGACGAATCGTTTCTCAGGTCTCATTCCACGATTTCGGCCATCAGATGTGACGAAATCGCATGTTTTCGATGAGCCAAATGAACGGTGTTTCAGTACCAGACCAGCACGAATGAACTATTCTATAGTGTCTATGTTGCATATCGACATGTAAAACGCACAGAGGACAAATCGCTTCTCACACCGCACGATGTCGCGTTTTCGGCCCACAGAAGTGACGAAATCGCATGATTTCGAAGAACCGAATGAACGGTGTTTCAGTGCCGGGACTACACGAATGATCTATTCTATCGTGTCAACGGTGCAAATCGACATGCAAAACGCAAAGAGGACGAATCGTTTCTCACACCGCAAATCGCACGCTGTAACGTTTTCTGCCCTCAGAAGTGAGGAAATCGCATGTTGTCCATGAGCCGAGTGAACGATATTTCTGTACCAGAACTGCACGAATCGACGATTCTATCATATCTACGGTCCAAATCGACGTGTGAAACGCACACGGAAAGAATCCTCTCTCAGTTCGGAAATCGCACGATGTCGCGTTTTCGAACTTCAGAAGTCTCTAAATCGCATGTTTTACATGGGCCGAATGAACGATGTTTCAGTATCAGAACTGCACGAATGAACTATTCTATCGTGTCTACGGTCTAAAACGACGTGTAAAATGCACAGGCGAAGAATCGTCTCTCAGTTCGGAAAATGCACGATGTCGCGATTTCGGACCTCAAAAGTGACGAAATCGCATGTTTTAGATAGCCCGAATGAACGGTGTTTCTGTACCAGAACTGCACGAATGAACTATTCTATCGTGTCTACGGCGCACATCGACGTGCAATACACACGGGAAACGTATCGTCTCTCAAATCGCAAATCACACAAATCGCATGTTTTCGATGAGCCGAATGAAAGGTGTTTCGGCACCAGAACTGCTCGAATGAACTATTCTATTGTGTCCTTGGTGCAAAGCGACGTGTAAGTCTCTCGGGGAACGAAACGTGTCTCAGATCGCAAATCGCACGATGTAGCGTTTTCGACCCCCAGGAGTGCACATTTTTGTCAGATAGTAATTTTGGATTATTGTCGGAGAATGAAATCGCATGGTTCAAATTAGCCACATTCCACTTAAGAACAAAGATGATGATAGATTGGGAGTAGATTGAAAAGTCGATAATACTGCAAAACTGTCAAAATCAGTATATTCGTTAGATATCTGCGAGATGTTATCCTTTGCAGGTTATATGGTGAGGATAACTATGTCAGGTAAGTCAGGTTTTATTCGTAGTTGAACGAACGCTGGTTTAATCTAGGAAACAGCTTCGTGGGTAGTAACTTAGTTTGAAATAAAATTGTAACAGATTTCTTTAATTATTGACGAATTTATTGCTTAGGCGTGAATTTTACATGTAGCACTGTGTAGTTTTGAGAATTGTTCCCCCGGTACATTTATGACCATATATGGAAGTAAGGGGGAAGAATACCGAATGATTTTTTATGCATGTTACCCAACACTGCGCTGCGAAGCATTCATAATGCAGAAACTGTATTTTAAGCTTTCTTATCTTATAGATCAAACCTATCTACATTGATTTACCAAAAATGAATATGCTATTCGGCGAAAAAAAAAGAATTGTTTTTTTTTGGAGTTTCGTGTCGCAATTCGTAAGGATTCGTATAGCTCATTTCAGAAATGGGCTGTCATGGACATGAGACACATTGAGATTTATTAGTGGTTACACACGATCACCATAAACCAACGACACTTTTTAAAGAATGCTTGTTTCCAAGAATTTTCTGTTGAAATTGCATGACAACCCAAACCAAAGTATATTTCGTATACCACGAAATAGAAAAAAAGAAACTAGCAGGCGATGTTACTTCAGAAGAAAAGTCATTAAGTGCATTGACGGTGTTGTCTTATCTCCCTTTTCACACCTAAAAAAGTAATAAGAAGCGTTTGTATATTGGAAATAGGTATAACTTATGTTCCTCGTAGAATGATGTACAATTTGGGACAATAGATAAATAATAGATTCCTAAATCTGAGCGCTCAGTTCGTTTTAAACAACATGACGGTATAGTTCAAGAGGTACACTAAGTTTCATACTTGTTTGGAAAATTGTATTCTGTTATTTAGAAACTTAATTTTTTTACTCATTTATTTCCTTCCGGAATTATTAATTTAAGAAGCTTCTAATTAATCAATTGAGAGATGATTTCTGAGAATCACAAATATTTTCTGTCCCCACTTTTATCTGAGAATAAACTTAACATGAAACTAAAGCCTCTCGATGTAAGAGAAAGAAAACGGCGTTGTATTGTTTTCTCTAATAGGGAAATATGAATTGCAAGATATCAAACTCATTATTATTGTGAAACGTATGTAAACGAACCTGAAACGTTTATCAGGGACTGCTGTATATTTTGAACATATTTAATTTTTCTAGCTCTTCAAAATAAAACTGCCTGGGATCTGTTGTGTTTTTCGGATGTAATTTCAGAGTACTTGTAAGTGCATTCGTTGAATATATCGATAATTACAACTACTTCTTTCGTGAATTCATTGACAGTGTAAGTAGGTACTTGAAAAAATGCGTATTGAGTAGTTGCGTATTGCATTATGCTTGTTCATAGTTTGTTTAAGACGTAGAACTTAAAATTGTTCCCTTAGAAATACCGGTTTTTTTATATAATACAACCGAATACGTTCAGTTTTTCTTTTATTTAATGGAAAAAATATTTCGTGAGTGTAAGCCTTGGCGTTTGATTTTCACGCATGTTTCCGGGAATTGCGAAACATTGAACGTACTCGGGGATAATAAAGACCTTCTTTCAGGCCTTCGTGTGCTTCATCCCAGTAACTCTGCTACATTACGTACTTGATACAGTATATTACATCTAACGAAACTCTTAGATGTAGTATATTGAAAAAGAAGCATGTGAAACTGTTTATTACAAGTGCCAAAGAGGCTTTTGGATTAGGATAACAACATGGGAACAAAATGAGTTGGACGCCATTTTCTGCCAGACTGTTAACTTTAACCAATTCTGTAGCTCCAGCGGTCCAATAAATCACTAATAATCCGACGTCTTCAATTCAAGTCCCTTGACTTTAAGTTTTTGTCAACTATATTTTTTTATACCAAATTTCTTTTTACATCAAAGTGTAGAATTAAAATATTTCAAATATCTCTTCATATTATAAAATATGAAAATATATATCAAATGGAAAGATATTATATAAATAAACAAAAATAGGAAGAGCTCACTATGTGCTGTGGACACTAAATTCTTTACCATTGGTTGGGTGGTAAAAATCGTGAAAACAAGAGGAACGTATATTTTCTGCACACAATGCACAAACCAGCAACAATATACCACAATGTGCGCATGTAGAAAATAAGAACCATGGCACGTAAACCTCAAGCACAATACACTTGCAACGACTTAACTGCCAGAACAGTTAAATTCTGAACAAGAGACTGTAATTTTTGCCGAGATCAAGTAGCAAGTTAGACTAAACTTTCCTAGTATAGCTGACAGAGCGATGGTTTCTGATGTTCTAATTTAATCAGCTGTTTTTTCCTCCAGCGAGTATGTGCCTACACTAATTAATTGACTAACTAAATAATTAAGTTCCGAGTAAAAAGTTATTTTCACCCTCGAAATTTCAAACCATGTTATAAAAAGAATTTTCATTTAGACGAAATAAAGTTGAAAAAAGTGATTGTTAAAAGGGACTTGAACTCTGGATATCGCATTTCCAATCGCTCAGGGTGTTGCTTGTATTTCTGTACTGGTTGAAATTATTTTTAGCTCATTAGATGACTATACGCATGCATAGGAATTTATGCGATTTTTAAAAAAAAAGTACCTTCCAATGAAAAAGAATTCAGGAGCTTAGTTGTAATGTAAGCAAATCAGACCCTTGGATGCGTTATTTTTCCATTACACCTAATGCCAATTACCCTTTCTACGCTCCTCACGCGCTATTACGGATGGTTTTAATAGCATATCCTTTCGCTCTTGAGAATTTTATCCAATATTGGCTATTAAGATTAGTAATTACAGTCCAAAGAAATATGAAAAAGTTTTTCAGAAAGAAGTTACTTAGGCTCAGAGTGTAAATGTTTACTTCAACGGTTTTGGCGTAGCACTTACCATCAAACATATAACAATAATTAACGACAGAATCATAATTATCCAAACCTTTCATCACGCTACATTCTTCCTTTCCGACGGGAAACAAAGACAAATAAAGTATAATACCTCAACACTTATAATTTAAAGTGTGATTTTTTTTTAATAACTAAAACAACAGCAAAACAAAGATATTTTCAAGATAACTTATTTTATTTATTTATTAAACCCATTTATTATTTAATTTTATTAACTAAACCCATAAAACGCCTAGATTATGTATAATTTATATGTCCATCTTTCCATACTATGAACAGGTATTTCATAGAAATAAAAATGTCCATCTGAAATTTATGTGCGCTTTCTCGAAATATTGAGACGGGCAGGCGATATCTAGCCTACGCATTGGATTCATTTCTGCTTCCGTAATTATCGATGCGGTCATGGTGTGTTGGGAACACGCTTAGTGGTTACACACGCACACTCCGTTGACAACAGTCCGTAAGAAATTGAATACATAAAGTAGGTAAAATAGAAACCAGTCTAGAGGAGTAACGTTTGTATAAGGGATATTGAATGAGAAATAATAGTAGGCGTATTACGCGTTACGCCACTTGACAATGCGAGAGTGTGTGTAAAAATAATTAATAAACTATACCCCATTACCGTTAGTAAATTCTAACAAACGACATTTTATTTGGCTTTGTCACAATCAGTGTATGTGCTCATATTATAGTAATACCGCGAGCGCATTATAGGTGCTACAAATCTACACGCGGCTAATTAGGACACATACACGGAGCGACCGCATCTGCTCCCCCTCCAGCAACTTGATGCGGACGGAAGATGCAGTTCCAAGGGTCTATCCAAATGTATCACAAAACTTGTTTGCAGAAGGCGTTATTCGATGGCATGTTCAGTTTGGTCGACATATTCGTCGTGTGGCTCTGTGATGTAGGTAAGTTTTCAACACCTCAACCGAAATGCTCTTGTTTTCCCCTTTCACTCTGAAAATGAGTAGTCGATTTTTCACATGTTTGGTTATTTCATGAAAACCATAGTAGAGCTGTACACAATATCTGTGTTCCGGAGGAAGCTTTTTCTACAACAAAATATTTGCCAGATATTTATAGTAGGGAGCCAAAAAGCTTTTCAATACTCGAGGCTCTTAAGTCTTCTTTGTAGGTTATGTGCACATTCAAGACAGCCGTGGGAACCAGCTTAGGCCACGGTATGTAGGCCTCGTACACATGGGCTGTCTTCGGAAGGCGATGCTAACATTAACGAGGCCACTGGTCTGAGGGTAATGTGAAACTGTTCTGAAACATTAAGCTCTAATTAGGCATACTGATGCTGTGAAAGACTCAAATTGAGGCCCCTCATCAGTGGTTACTGTGAACGGAGTAGCATACTGATAGAGTCACTAAGTATGGAATACTGGTGTGTATCAGCATGTTATTCAAGGGTATAGCGAGCGACTATCTGATGCAACGATCTACAACGTTGAGGAAGTACTTCAGTTCCCCAAACCTCGACAGCTCTGTAATATCCAAATGGATGTGGTCGAAGTGACGGGTGGAGACGTCAACGTAGTTAAGATTGAGTTGATTTCGACGGCAAATCTTTCAGGGTTGTCAGCGTATGCATCCTTGTTTTGCGCAGCCGATTCGTGTGGAATACGATAGTATCTACCTGCACTTAATAGCTATAACCCCTACACTTAGTACATGGGCATACCTCAGCACCCGTGAGATGTGTTCGTACCAGCCGAGTTCCGTATGAACAAAGAGCTACCTACTTTGCGAAAGAGTGGCCAGGCAGAGGTAACTGAGCGCATCTCCATGTTCGGGATTGGAAAATACCCTACTTTTTTAATCGATTCCCTGTCGAAGAAGTAACTGCGAAATGCAAAGGGACTCTAGCGGTTACATAAACCTGGCCAGAAGCATCATCCCTGGGAAAAAACACCCTTGTCACCGAAAAGCCAATGCCCACGGTGGATCTCAGGTTCTCAACATCTGAGCGTACAGCTCAATAACTGGGTTGTTCTAGCCAGCAGGTACATAATCCACTGAGACCTACGAAGGGATATGGTGTGCAGCATAACAGTGCTGAAAGGCAATCAATGTATGCCATGGAGGGTTGTCTAATCCAGGGTTTGCCAACACCACAAATATTGCGGCGTGGCGGTCAGGGAGATACCTGCGGCATGGTATATCGCCGTGTTCGTACGGCGGTCATCATATTACCCGCAAATTACAACAGGCGCAATTAGGAAATAAGACACATAACGAAGGAATCCAGAAGGAAGTTTCGAGAGTATGAGAAAGACCTGCCGCAGCTGATGAACCGCGAGGATGTGCAAGTGTACACGTCCCGGGAGGTCATTCCCGAAAGGAGTTCATCGTAGTATGGGAGGGCATCGGAGGGCAGGCCGAATACAGTTTCGTTTATAGCTTAATGTTGTTATTGGGAACGCGATGCTTCTGTAGTTTCCCCTTATTACATGTTGCTAAGTATTATGTAGATTATGTTCAAGTTCGTCATATCACACGCGGGCGACATCTAGGAATAATACTTTGGTGCCCTCGAGTAATCAAAAACCGAAGGGAACTCATCATTTAACGTTACCAACATTAGTTAGCAATGCTTACGCTGACAGATTGTTCGGTCGTGGTGAGTCCCCAGCGTCTCCCCGAAAAAAAGCCATTTTTGCCCGGCGAAATAATAAGAAACCTCGTCCTCTCGCAGAGTAAATTTCTGGGAGATTAGTCTACTGAAACGATGTACTGCCAGAACACCCAGAATATGGTAGCGCAACATTCAAAAAGTCCCGCATGTTTCATACAGTCTGAGATGCCTGGCCCGTTTTCAAAACTTCTGAGTGTTCCAAACATGTGATCAGTTCTACTCTCTCTCTCTCTCTCTCTCTCTCTCTCTCTCTCTCTCTCTCTCTCTCTCTCTCTCTCTCTCTCTCTCTCTCTCTCTCTCTCTCTCTCTCTCTCTCTCTCTCTCTCTCTCTCTCTCCCTCTCTCATTTCGTCTGTAGAATGCAGGCCGCGACATACCACTTTCAGTATATTATACGTTCCAACATTGGACACGCTCGGCGACAAGTATACTTACCAAACGGAACACACTCACCTGTAGGAATAGCTTGTTTACATCCTAGTCGGTTTGCTATCATAGACCGGTATTTTCAATGCTTATTCGAGGGGCTTTTAGCTCGCCACTCCTATATGGGAATCCAGATCGTCACACAGCCCCAGAGGAACGCGGGCCGAATACAAATAACTCCAAGTAAAGACTAGGAATTCCGGTATGACAGACGACGTCACCGCTGCAATTTGGTGATTGACGCCTTTGAGTCCTGCCGGAGTAGAGAACATATAGTCAGACAGAAGAAAGCGAGGAACGAAAGACTTGCTCGTACCCAATGACTCCATACAGAAAGGAGTAGTGCTTGGAAGGCATCTGTCCTAACAAAGAAGTTGGTAGATCCCTAGGTGAAACCGGTCCATTGACGCGCAAAGGGTTTTCTACCCACTTAAATGGTGAAGTTCGCTGAGAAAAACACTCTATGTGAGGATGTGATGTAAAAATTATTCGACAATTTACAAGACCAAAAGTGACAAATGTCGAAAAGTCAGAAATTATCATGATCAGGCATGTATTGCCTGCCCTGTAAATGACCATACTATAGAGCATACTACGCATCTAAACAATTCTATCCCTATGAATGATCAGATATGGTAGATCGAGGAAAATCTAAAACATCTCACAGGCCCAAATAATCTCGCGATACGAGAACTCTGAAGGTTCTCAAGAAACTCAAGACTAAGGCGAAAGTCAAAGTATTGAGAGATAGACACTTCTTGAGTCGTACGAGAACGGGAAATGTTCTCATAAGGGCCAAAGAGGAAGTTGGCGACGCTAAGGGTCTCGATAAGACGAACTCGTTAGGTTCGCAAATAGCCGTACCTTACATAGAGTCGTGAACGACGGCATAAATACGGAACGTACGTGAGATAACCGAAATCGAGGAGATAATCGGGGCCATTACAACTCAGACTAATACTAAGGAAGAGAGTGTTGCGATCTGTTTCTTGTCGCCGAAGTTCGCGGGCATACAATTTGCCATTGTATCGCTCCCTACCAAAACCAATAGATAAGGAGGAGAATAGATAAGAAGAGGTAAAATATAAATTGTGTGTATCTTCTATTAAATCCCATTAGCCAGGTCCTATGATGATTTGCCTGATATCATTTTAGTCAAACTGTAGCTCAGTGTAAGATTAACCCCAATGGGGAGTTAACATTTCGAAGTTGTGGGCAGGCTGTGTATGCACATAAATGTTATAAATATCCATCGGAGTGTCTGCTCTATACAGCGACTCGCAGATCGGGGTGAAAGCGATGACCAGGTGCCATTAGTTTATAAAAGAATCTAACAGAGCAAGAAACGAACTATAATGATAATGAATTCCCCAGATGAAATTAATAAGGAATGTGGCGGGGTAGTACAGCATGGAACAGGCCGTTCAAGAAATGAAAGCACATGTCGTTGCCATATCAAAATTGCACCATGACTCGAGATGTTAATGTATCAACGACTCTAAACTGGCTGTAATACTGCAAAATATGCAATAATACAATGGCAGTACTTATCAAAAAACTGGACGACTTAGAAGGATTCCTATCCCACGGAAAGGACACTTGATGGTGCATGGAGATTGTTACGTCCATGATAGCTTAATAAACCGTTTGCGCTTTGTAATAGGTACACAACTTTGCTCCCGCCGTTTTTTCCCTTTCGTCCAATGCAAAAAACGGCGGGAGCAAAGTTGTACACCTAATAATTATTGCGGGTGTATACCGACGTATAAAACGTTTCGAAGGCCCACCTAAATGCTAAGAACTTGTGAAATCACTTAGACACGATTGAGGTTTCTAATTACTTCATAGTTTATTAGGCTGTTTGTTGAAGACTGGTTGGTTATAACTGGTCAGTCGCAACTTTCACCCGTGTGGCCCTCTAATCTACGCTGATTGTCAGGCCGATGTCACAACATCACCTCCAATCAAGACTTAAAACCTTAGAACCTTAACTTCCACCAGTATCCACGAATTCGAAACATAGGAATAAGAGCTAACGTACATATGTAAAGAAACTAAATTTTCACCAGGTCATTTGTCGAACTGTGGACCGCTATACGCAGATGTACCATTCAAACGCCAGTGCTTTATGGCATATTCTTGAGCTAGTAAGCGCGAGACGTACGAATTACTAAAAAACTTTAGAAGCTATCATATCGACCTTGACCGGGGTGGAATTCAACACGGGGGATAATAGGGGTAATCCTAAATGTATAAATTTAGTATGTCGTATTTGTATGGTCGTGCCACAAACTGTCATGTAGAAATCTTTACAGGGATTTTTGCATCAAATCTGCCATAAGAGATTCGGACCATCTGAGTTATAAAGAACGGTTTATCGAAAACCAGATTGTTCGGAAACCCCAACATTGCTATGAAGACAAATGAAGTCAGTGATTGATGTTGCCTTGGTTATTCCGGCGTTATACAGGAGAGGCATTCAAACGGCGGTACAGAAGTATTACATCTCCTCCGATAATAGGCGTATTTTAAATTGCATACTGCACCATTTTGGAGCGAGTGTGACTTTAGTGTACGAATCCCATGAATGGATTATTTCCAAATTCGATCAAACCCAATTTATGCCAATCATAAAGAAGAATATAAGAAGGCAACCTGGCGATAATAGGATGACTCCATCTGGCACTGAGATGAGTGAGTTGTAAAAACTGTGACTCTGATAAAACAGGCATGCGATGAAGCTATGTTGAGGAGGCTTGTGGGTCCCGATGGTATATCCCGTGAACTATGAACTACGGTTCAGAGGTCATGTTTAAAATGTATAACACCGTTCTAGCTTCATGTAGCTTTTGTAGAATTTGAAAAATACATAGGCTGCTTCTTATATGCAAAATGGGCGAGAAACTGGTCGCATCATATGTTTTTAGACTATTAACTCTTACCCTTACCAAACTGCCTAGAACGCGAAAAAAATGACGCATTCGGTATAATGCTTACGATGGACATAAAAAACGCCTTTAATACCACTCAATGGGCAAACGTGCACATAGTACTTGAGAAATTGGGCATTTCAAGGTACCTTAGGCTCTTGATATGGATCTCCCAGACAGAACGCTCATGTAAAAAACACAGAATGTACAATTCACCTGGGATTTATCGACTTCCGTTCCACAAGGATTGGTCCTTGCACCATACTTATGTGGGACGCCATGTACACTGGATAAAATAAATCAAAGATTCAAGAAATAGCACCATAATAGGATACGCAGACTCGACCGCTATATTCGTAACACAAAAGATATATTATTAGCCTGTTAAAGGACAAGATTGCTGCTGGAATTTAGGGTGTCCAAGAATGATTGGATATAAACAAATTACAGATTGCCCTACATAGAACGGAGACCGTGTCACACTACCGCGTATTAGCCACCTTAAGTACTGGGGAGTAAAAATCGAATCCCACCAATCGGTTGATAATCACCCAAATAGTATGCGACAATGGGTGGAAGATTGCTGCTGCACTTACAGGAATTAGGCGTAGCCTGCGGCACCTCAGAAAGCACATTAGAAAATCCTATCTTCTGCTACAATATGTATCATGCTATACGGAATTTCCATATGGATCACAGCGCTAGAGGCAAACATGATAAGGAGGATATTAATCAGAGTCTAAAGGCTGAGTTCCGTTAGAACTATTTGGGCATATTGAATGGTATGTACGAGAAGAGCCTTTATTTTTGTTACTCTTCTTGATATTGTGGCCACCAGCAAGTCAGTACTGCACAAATAGAAACAAGTGGCCCGACAAATAAACAGAACTTACAGTAATTCCACAAATAGCATTTGTAATTATGGACAGGGAAGACAAACAGTAAAATAAAGTGTAGCGGTATATTACAAAAATCGTGAAAACAATGGCATGAACAGCAAATGTACTTACGAAAAATTCTATAATTCTCCAACGTCCTACTAATAAGTGCTTTAACATGTGTAAAACTTGTGGTGCTAAAATCACTGGAAACTGGATTACGAATCTCAATAAAGCAATGAATAAACATCGTACTTTATACGAATCGTTGCATTAAGACAAATTGAAAAGTGTAAGTGCAGTGTCATTAAAAATAAACATAAAACACAAGTTCAAATATCCATTAAAGGTGTCGCGAATGCATGAGTAACAACAAAAGGAGGACTGTTTTCTGTACTAGAATATATACCCATTGAGGCATTTATGGTACTTCTTTTTACCGGTAAGGTGGTACATTTATCGCCTTTATATTTTTCATCGTTTGTATCATGTTATTCATTGAGAATCCCTATAGGTTTGAAGGTAAATTATATTAATTGATGTAACGTTCTTAATATTCCTCATGAAAGACTTGAGAATTTTAAAGAACAGATGACACAGCTGTATGCTGACAAACTAATCAGTTTTAGGATAGGTATTACAACAGGTTGTAGCCGGCCGATATTTGATATAAGCATACAGTATGTAGGTATTAAAAGCAAACACACTGTTATCAAAATGTTAGGAATGATGAAGTAATATGTAAGAGAGAATTTTAAAAATTTGAAATAGGTATTATTGAACATATTACAGAAATATGAAATTTTCGTATACCAAATTCACTTTATGATGACTGATAATGGACAAAGTACGGTAACAAATGAACGTATCTTACGAACTCTTTCTGAAGATGATTTGTCACTTACCCCACATCATAATGACATTAATATTTACAATGTACAATTATAATGAATACATTAACATTTACAACAAAGAAGTTTCTAATGCTTAGGAAATTGACAACATTTCATCTGTTCATTGCGCCGCGCATGCTTTGCGATTTTGTGCAAATGATTTCTTGAAGAACATGGACTTGCATATAATGGGAAGAAAAATTACATGTAAAATCGATGATATCCTCTTTTTAACATAACTGTCCGAAACTATACGAAATTATTGAAACTATCGAAAATTATACGATACAATTGTCGAAATGTTGGATCTTCATCAAAGAAAAATGATATATTTGGAATTAGTTGACAAAGTAGAGAGAGAATCAATAAAACTTTGTCCTGAACTAGTAACAAGGGAAAAAGTTTTTCAGTACCACGACAGAAAATCTAATCTCGTAGCTATAGCACACAACTTTTAATTCGATATATACAGATGAATCATATCGTAATAGTAGTAATAGTAATGATAATAACAATAAAGACATTACACATGTACAACCAATTTCGGCAAGTATCTACACGGAATTGATGCTCTTACTAATTTATTTAAAGAAAGAAATTAAGACAGCATTGAATTACAAGCGGTTTCGCTTGATATTGAAACGCACATACCAGAACGTTTACTCTTAAATGTAAATACACAAGAAGATTGAATTGATTAAAGTTTAAAAGACTATTTCTTAACCAATTGGTATTAGCACTGTACAACGTTCCTGATACGTAAGCATCGTGGGGCAAGCATTTAGTACTTTGAGATTTATTCTTAGTGACTTAAGAACGAGCATTAATGAGAGTATTATACTTTGCAAAATGTATTACCCATAAAATTGAACGCTGAACACTGAACATGTAAGTGAATAATACGTTTCATTTTTCCTAGTTTTTCTCTCAATGCAAACGTACATTAATAATTGCATGATTATTATAAGTTGTTCATTTATCTATATTTATCTTATCTCCAATTCGTCGATTTATGCTAAGTGAGAAAGTAGTACCAATTTTCACATATCACTTTAAGCTATCTGTTTCGTAACGTATATTCCTTTAGAGCTTCTATGAATCGAACATTCAATACTTGTTAGAATTGCACTCTATTGCCAAGGTTAAGGTATTAATGTGTCAAGTTAACTTAAAGGAGGAAAAAATCAAAAGTCAAATGTTTACTAAATAACTCTTTTATATAGAGGCTTACAGCTTCATTAGACCTCTGTTTACTCAGTGATGTCAGAGGTTCCCCAGTTTATAGTGAAGCTGTTGTACAGTGATTATTGTGCGTTAATTGGCTCCTTTACTAGGATGGAAGTATAAGATGAAGCATCGTCTGCACAAATGAATCAGCAGGCTGTATTGAGCCAGAAAGTCGTGGCCTCAAATGGCTGATATCGCGTCCAGTGTCATGAACGGCCAGCTAAGGGTACAACGTATGCCGAGATTGGACGTGAGCACGTGTTAGGCATAGGTGTGTATTATAAACGCATAGCCAACTTTAATTAGACAACTCAAGTATCTTGCAGCATCCACAAGACGCCACGAATGTTTCTAAATGATAATAACGTCTAGACATTATAGGGGACGATCATTTTACATTTGAATACGAAACACGGTTGGTATACGCACATTTTGTTATCACTGACTGCGCAGGTTGTTGGAACTAAGATTGCTATAATCTCAGAAGTTCTCAAAAGCCCTGGCGATTGAATTGTAGATGATACAGGCCGTCCGGTTCTATTCTATCGGGTAGATATTGTTGCGGCCGTTTTACACCACGGCTTATCGGTCGTAAACACGCGGCGCTTTGTGGGACCGACGACCAGTCGCGGCAGTCAGTATGGGCCCGATAAGCCTTTGTTTCGTTGAACAAAGCACCAGATGATTTGTTTAAGGCTTATCGGAAACACGTGTCTGATCAAGAAACCGTCGCGACTGGTTTCCATAGAATATTTCAAGATATTTGATTGGTCCCTTAGGCGAGGAGTCCGGTAAGGAAATGTGGGGGCACGAGGCCCGCCTACCGACCTTTTGTTATGAGACGCATTAACTTTTAAGTTAGTTGCATTTAGAACTTCAGTTAGCGAACATTTCATCCATTATTCACTCGTGTAATTTAGCTCATTTATAAATATATCCGGTTTTTAAAATACAGTCCACTATAAGTTTACCAATCAGTACCCGAGCCCAACGAACCAGCATTTTTCACAGCAGGGTACGGAATCGTGGGTCGCGGACTTAATCGCGCCGATTCAACAGATATGAATATCCCTATGGGACCAGAAAGGCAACCTGCTTGAAGTATTGTCTGGCATAGATTCGAAGAAACAGCAATCTGCAGGTTCTATCTATCTCCTAATCATAAACTCAACGTTACCATTAGAAAAGTGGGTACGGTGGAGTAATACTGCATGCAAATCGCAAGCAAGTGTGTTGTAGTAGTTGATTTGAATGCTGAGACCCCGCTACAGAATTCTCGTACCACCGACAACAGGAATGTCAATATCAGATACTGAATTCAATGTAAACTGCAAAATTCAATGCAATAGCTCTCTGTATAGCGATGGAGGAAGGTATGATGCGGTATGTGAATTCTTTGTCTGAGGGTTCTGAGTGGTCGTTCAGTGTTCTGAACACAGGGGGCTTCAGTATCAGAGCTCTCTAGCCCAAATGATGCAAATTGCAACACCTGATCAAATGAGATAACAATGAGCTTGATATCACCAATAGCTTTCGAAATAAAAATTAATTTGCACGATACCGTTTCATAGACACAGCCTAAACTTGACAAATTCAAATACAGAAAAATGATGACTGGAAATTTCCCTAATTTCACATATACTGTATTATATTTAATTTGGAGGAAAATACCAAATGTCGACGTAAAAAAGTAGTTCGCCAAACTATTCTTCCCATTTATAAGAAAATTGTGATCAATTATTTTAGTGCTAATACCCACTAAGAACGGCGGTGCCACATTTGGCACGGAAATGGCAAGAAGGTATTAACAACCTCCGATCGAGGGAGAAAAGTATGCATCGCTTGATAGGTCTGTACCTAGCTTGTCTATGTCCCTACCTGGTTTCCGGTAGTATTTCATTTCCCAATGACCGTCAAACATAGTCACTTCTTTCCAGAAGACATGCATTTGTAGACTCGATTTTCACATCATTCAAGCACATCCAGCGAATTGAATGAACATTATATTGAGGGACTGGACGTGTTTTGTAATTCATTCAAAGTCGCATTGAAATAAAATGAATTAGTTAGTAAGTAGCAAGAAGTAAATATAAACCGAATTTTGTTATATTTGGTCTCATTTGGATCACAATAATACGAGCGATATGTTCTAAACATCATGACCCAGAAAAATTTAAATATACAAAAGTATATGCAACATCTTGTTATAGCATCGGCCTTTTGGTTTTTATGTGTCTTGGTTTTTCACGCTCTTATTATATCGTTTCCCTTGTTACGGTGTCCCACCTCGGTTTAGGAAACAACATAGCCGAACCGTGAGTACGGAAAAACGATTCTCCTCTTCTTTGTATATCACATTACGATTCTGTTCAATGTGCCATGTGCGGAGATTCTACTACTCTTCAAAGAATTAATTAGTTATACGACACGGATGGTCACACCGGAGAATAATGCATACCAGGAGGTAAACTGTTTATGATATGTCTAAACAAAGGGGAATCGAGGAAATTGGTGGTTGGTGGAACACCGTACAACTAATTAAAGAAGTGCGGTTCTGTAACTTACTAGTTCTTAAATTACTAGTTCTACTAATGATGGAAATTAGCAATCATCTCAGGGATAACAGATGAGAAGATGAGAACCGGATAAGTAATTGAGTTAAAGCAATTTGGCAAAATCATTTGTATTAACTTTTAGATTTATTTAATTATAGAGAATAATTATTTAACGAATTAATGAATAAAGATAAATGAATTAATGAGAGTAAGTGTCTCTGTAATTTGCGTCGTACTTCTTCTCGCGCTGAACCTCAACTGCCCTAAACTGTCGATCATCTCCCCGTTCGTTTATTCTGTTGTCATCTCCATGACAACAGATTCATTTTAGAATGTTCTCATTACCACATATATTATGACGGTATGTTTGAAATATAATTCTTAATCTGACATGGTGTCTCTTAGGACTCTAAAGCCACATCAATATAAATAAGTCCTCGCGTATTTCATCATTGTCAAGTAAAAGCCTCTTAGAATGAAGTAATGATCCTTTTTAAAAATACTTTAGCTTGCACAACACGATTAGACAAAAGTTGAGACCCAATTCTGCTACCACAAATGAAAGATTAGAAGATCACAACAATTAGGCCATTCAACAAATACGATAAATATATCTTCAATAGACAAGTAGATCGAAGGGGAAGTATGAGGAAATGTAAAACAATACCATGAAATATTCATACAACTTGGAGATTCTCTACCACTAACAAGTAGTAACAAAATATGCGGTATACATACTAGGTAATATACTCATTAATAGAAACCAATATAGTTATTCGGTGTGTTATAAAGAAGAGGTGCATAATCAGGTACAAGAATTTCCCGAAAAAGCAATTATCCCGGAAACCAACAATCCTTACAATAACCCACTTTCGGCAGAAAGCCGAAAAGGAATTTGATTTAGCTAGGGGATTTTATCAAATAGAAATTTCACCCGAAGATATATACAAAACGACTTTCTCAGTACCAGACAGGTATTTCGAATACTATCGCATACCGTTCAGTTTAAAAGATGCACCACCAACATTTCAACGTATACTACATAATGAGTTAAAAAGACGGACGAGTAAAATATGGTTTGAACATATAGATAATATTATAATCTATGGTTAAACATTGGAAGAGCATAATAAAAATGTGGGGACTTTATTTACAAGACTGAAAGGAGTAATTTTAATGTTACAATCGGATAAGTGTGAATTCTTGCGGCCAAAATTACGTTATTTAGAAAAGATAATTTGCATCAAAGAACTCTAAAAAGATACTCGAACCCTCTGCAGAATTTAAATAACAGAATCGTGTAAAACAATGATTTAAGCAAATAAAGAACTGGCCAGTTATAGCACCTACATTCTCTCAAATAAATACCGGAAATTTATCAATAAAACACAAAATATTAGTTTAATCATCCAATTTTATTTTGTTGCCTCCAAAATTGGCTCCATTTGATAAGATACACTTATGCCAACGAATAACCCAGTCGTCGAAACATTTCTTATAAGCACTTTCCCGTATGGCCTTCAGCTCCTTCTGCGAGTTTTATTTTATGGCTTCAAGGGACTGAAATCGTCTTCCACGCAGTGGTAATTTGAGTTTGCGAAGCACAAAAAGTCACATTGAGCCATATCTGGAGAATACGGTGCTTGGTCGATGATATTCATCGAGTTCTTAGTCGGTGCATTATCGTGGTGCAAAATCCAAGAATTGTTCTTCCACAACTCAGACCTTTTCCAGCGGACATTCTCTCTCAAACACCTCATACCGCCTAGATAATATTGCTTGCCCACTGTTTGCCCCTTCCGAAAGAATTCCGAATGGACAATACAACAATAGTCAAAGAAAACAGTCAACATGATTTTGATTTTCGAGCGACTTTAACGTCGTTTTCTCGACTTTGGCTGGTTATCGAAGCACCATTCCGAAGCTTGTTGGCTGGTTTGCATCTCAAACTCATATATCCACGTCTCGTTACTCGTTATGATGCGTTTCATGAATATAGGGTCCGAATTGGCTCATTCAAGAATGTCTTCAGCAACCTGTTTGTGGTGCTCTTTTTGAAGAAAATTCAGGTCCTTCGGAACAAGCCGTGCCGCGACGCATCTCATGCACAAAACATAAACTAAAATGGTTCAAACAGTTTCGTGAGACATGTCCAGATACTGAGCCATCTTTTTTAAGCTTAAATGACAATTTTCCATCACCATTTCCTTCACTTTGTTGATGTTTTCGTCAGTCGAAGACGTTGATGTTCGACCGGAACGAGGCAAATCTTCCATCACTTCTCGGCTATCTTTGAAAGCTTTGTACCACTAGTATGTTCATGTTTTCGATAAAACTGACTCACCGTAGGCTATTTCCAACTTCTTCAACAATTCAGCACAAGAAATTTTGTTCGCAACAGAAAATTTGAGGCAAATTGTTTGTTTGATATTTTTATTCATTTTAAAAATCGCAGAGCGTACTCGAGGACGACTAACGAAACCAACAACTGTAAGCAAACCAATTCCAAAAGGGCGTCAGAACTCTACGTGACAATTAGATACGTTGGTACCAACTTACAGCAAATTGTTGTTTTCTGATACCTTTTACGCGCGTTTTAAATTAGCAATTTCTGGTACTTATTTGACAGAATGTACACGTATACTATGATATTCAAATTGATGGAAAGTCTTTATTTTAATGACGGTCTTTTCAAACTTCACAATAACGGCAATTCTTTCAAAAGGCGAACTAGGCAAAGATAAACTAGCTACTTTTGACAGCAGGACTTTCAGCAAACTGGACCAAAATCTGGACAGCATTTGTTCGGAAAAAAATTGAAATTCGTAATGTATCACACCCTACTTATTCACTTTATAAATATAAGGGGCCCGAACAACCAATTAATAAAATGGATATTCAAATGACCAGAATTGCAATTCTGATGCATTATTATTTATTTACGTTTTAGCAATTATTGAAGGATTTATCTAAATCTCACACAAGATCAGGGTACATTCTATTATACTCAAGAACTACTGAGGAAAAGAGTGCATAGGTATTGAAACCAAATAAAAATAAATAAAAAATGTGAGTAATCACCTTGAAAATAGTTGAAGCTTTGAAAGATTGGGTATCTTTTACAAACTAGGAAAGGTAATTAAAACATTTAATTTCCATGCTACTTGTCAGAAACAATCAGCGATAATAACAACAGTAACAATTAAACAGGATTTAGAGGCCAAAAATATCTCCGTACACCAGCACACAGTACACAATGTAAATTATATTCCAGCAAACAAAACACTATGGAAACACTTGATAATACTGCCAGACTTGACGGATACATAATTAGAGCAATTACAAACAAAATCAGAGAAACTAAATTGGAATGTTAGCCGATAACCTGACTGAAGACACAGTTACTTACATTTGGGAAGGAGAACATAATGTAAACAACCACGAAATCATAGAACAACAGACATATGAAAAGACGTAAGAGGATATGTACAAAATTGTGAACTTTTCCAAACAATAAGGAACACACAATGGAAAACATATTATGAGCACGCTGCAGACGTCCCTGATAAGATGGGTCACAAAATTTGACTATGTATATTTCGCAAAACTGGGATTATTTCCGCAGATGTTTAATAACAGGATCAATTATTGATAAATCCACAGGAGCAGTAATAGGGATTGTGTGAATATACTATATTAGATGTTTCAGGAAACCTCTAGCCACTCTAACGGATAACAGAGATGAATTTACCTCGACCGAATTCAAAGAATTTAACGCACAATAACTCATTACACATATATCCACAATCTAACGACAATAATGAAGAACCACATTGACGCTAAACGAATACTCATCACAATATTCTCATAGAAATTACTGGGACATTCAACTTGTACACACAGCTCTAATATGTAATGTAGAAATAAACCGGCAGACACGTTACTCGCCATATATACTGCAATTCGGTAAGGACCTATTAACAATTTTTCAAACGGGCCAACGAACAGAAACTATTGGAGATAAGCTGCAAGACAGAAAGTTAATCTTAGAAAATCAGTTATGGAAAGGTAAGGATAAATCGCACAGGATATCCAAAATACTAATGGAAACACAATTAAAATACATTGATGAAGGATTATTAGTTTTGCTAGAAAATTCAGTGCTTGATAATCACGAAATAAATGGCTAGGACCATACACAGTTACAGAAACATTAGGCAAAATATCGTGCAAAGCCAATACAGGAACAGATAATATAATATATCATAGAAGTGACATGAAACCATTTGTGAGGAGGGTAATTGGAACCTTAATACGACATTTGGTTTTATCACTAGCTAAGTAGTACAATCAGCCCTAGAAATTTGTCATAGGATATGATTATAGCAATTAGGAAATTTATTTTCATTGTATAAGTAATAATATTAAAGAACTGAATCCGCAATATTACAAATACTTCCCAGTCTTAAATCAGGATCTTCAAATAGGAAACATCATTAACGATATTAAGCAGAGAATTTTCTAATTCTGCATATTTTCTCGGGATCCGACATGGTACTAAAAGTGAGCATAGCATTAGCAAACGCGAACGGTAGTTACGTAGTTGTCATGAATATGTGCGAAAGTTTTTGTCAAAATTTCAGCTTTTTCACACTAGGACAACGTTTCTAGGCATATCCTGCAAAAATCTAACACAATCCACGTGCTACTGCCACTACTAACTGCATAACTACGTCACTCATTGCTCGAGTGCACGACTAAACATCGAACGCCTCGCTGCGATCGTTTTATCAAATTCCGTTGTTACGCACACCGCTCAATTGAGAATCGCTTTTGAACGTCGATAACGAAGGTTGCAAGTTCCCGTCGCGCTGTGCCATTTGAACCCTGCGCGTTTTCTCACGACATGTTAACCCTTTGCGGACGAGCGACGCATATGTGCGTTCAGCATAAGATATTCCTATAATCGATGAAGGCATACTTATGTTCGGCGAAAACACCTGATAAAGCCGAGACATAAATATGCGTTCGAGAAAAATAAGTAATAGAGCCGAGGCGGGCATATATGTATGTATTTTGCAAATGGCATGTGTTAAACGAGAGTTGGTAATTTTGATGGGTGTCATCGGCTTCGAATCGCTCCGTCCGCAAAGGGTTGTGGTGATGAGAATTATTTTCTTAACGGTGGGTGCTAAATGTAAGATGAATCGTTGTGTTAACTGAAGTATATTATCTTTTGAAAATACAAGAAAAGGTCGACGGATGCTACATTAGTCTGTGGTGTGTAAGTGTTGTATTCAAGTGTCGAGTGCAAGTCTTGTTTAAATCGAATTGTGATGTTTCCCTAAATGGGTGCGCGCCTTAATCCCATAAGTCAAATGGCGACTTCAACAGTCACCTAAGGCGGGACTGCGAGATAGGGAACTTCTGTGAAAAGTTACTCCTTTCTGAACGGTATGATACTCACCTAATATTGTCGCGTGATTGTGATAATATTTAAGTTACACAGAGTGGTGGGTAAACAGCCGACAAAGAACCAAACGCTGTAGTTCGGCAGGTGTATAAGGCTTATCCTTGTGGCGGCTGTGCACTAAGGTGAAACACTTCGTTTCCTTAAATTATTGAAGGCTGATGAGATTTCGGCCGACCTTCGTCGTGGATGACACACACGTATGAGTAGTTCCTATAACGAAACATCAAGAGCGCCAAAATCTCGGACTGGTCCACAGATGTAGACATGGGAAGGAGAGAAGACTCAATGGCAAGAGAATGGCGCCAAGAGGGATCTGACGAGACAAATATCTGCGCATACGGGATGCGTTGCCCTTCTCTCCCTTTACCTCCCTTTAAGCGAGGATGAACGCACACAAACCTCTATAGATGACTTTGTACGGGCGGAGGCTGGAGTTATGTTCCTCAGTGGTTAACATCGCGGTAGTTTACATGACATCCATCCTCGCATACAAATTTCGACCTCCCTTAAAGATAGTGGGGACCGGCGATTTGAGCGCCTTCTCAGTGAAATGGAGAAGGCATGTCGGTCCAGCTGTGTGAACCTTAGCAAACACAAAAAGAAGGAGGCGTTTCAACAGGGGGACACCGCTGGAGGACGCTGAACAGAGTTCAAACGAACTGAAATGAGGGCTAAATTATTTTCGGTGTTCAGCAACACCAGCAACCCGACACTTGGAAATCCGAAGCAACAAAGCTACAGTGCCATAACACTTTGGGAAGCGCAGGTCAGTAGATACGCGACCACCGTAGTAGATCACAGAAAATACATGGTAGAACTGCCCGTCTTTCATTGTATGCTCCACGAAGGGCTCAAGGAGAATGACCGATTGCGGGTGATGCTACACGGTGCAAGTAAGACCCTGGCGGTATTTCAAGTCCAACTTGAAGGAATGATGGAATAAATTTAGGTTATGGACAGCTGAGATCCAAAGAACAACAAACTCCTGCCTCGCGTGCGTCTCTCGCCAGAATATTGCCACCCTCATTAGAGAGACATTATCGAAGCACCTACCTTGCCACCGATGTTGGGACGGAAAACAATGGGTCGCTCGCTGCGTCGGAAAGCATTGCCGGAGGATTACGGTTGTTACTGTATCCAGCGGCGTGTGAATAGTCAGCGCGTAACGGGCAATGAAATTTGCAGAACTTCAGCGAGGCCTATTGTCGATGAATCACGCATATTGGCAGATTCCGACGGATGCAGGATGACCCTAGGCTCATACATGACCGAACCGAATCGGCTATAAATGAGGCACACGAACCGGTGGTGGAATGGACAAACGTGGTTTATGAATGATAGAATGGCCCAAACCGCAAAATGATGACCTCACAGTTATATTATAGTTCCACTGTCTAATCTGATAATTGCATGTCGCGGTTGCCACTATTTTGGCCATATTGCAGCACAATCTTTGAATGACCCTATAAAGCAGCTGATATGCGGATACTATGGATTAACAAGGCATGCCCTCAAAGACTGCAATATTCTACCAGAATGTCTTCTATGTGCAGTGGCTAATAAACCAGGGATACAGAGGAGATATATGGTTAGACACCACAAATGTAGAGGATTCCTATAAAGTCAGGAACGAACTTCAGAGTTAGCGAGAACTTTATAGATCTTACGAGTCAATCTGAATAGAAGGCCTGTTGTATAGGGCTTCATGGTGAAAGCAACTCAGCATATGGACGCAAACATCGTAGCAATATCGGAGCTCCACTATAACACCTGTGCTCTATAGGAGTGATATTAACCCTTCGCACTCAAAGTACTCTTCAAAGGCACTGCCAAAGTTGAACGTTGGACTCGAAGTGTGCCTCTCAGGCACACCAGCAATATACTGCACCGAATATCGAGTAATTGTAACTTGAGGTTAAATTTTGGTTGGACGTCTTTCGTTAATTTCAATATTTAATCATTTATTTGGACCGATAAAAATAAAAAAATGTTATTCAACATGACGAAAAATGTGATGATAGAAGTGTTTTTCAAGATAGCAGTGATGATGAATTTAGTGTGAATGAATATGAAAGTGATTCTGATGACAGCGACATTATTCTACCAGTGAAGAAGAAAAGAAAAATTTTGCAATATAGTGAGTTTAGTGAAATGATAGAAACCTGTCAGAAAATTTAGATAGTGCTAGCGAAAATCATCCATTTAGTAATTGGCAACAAATCATTGAAGAAGACACTATCCCTGAACGATTTGATTTTTCAACTAGATACAAAAGATGTAGCCCACAGATAAATAATTTCAACAAACCCTTTGAATACTTTAGTTTATTACTGACCGTTCTACCTGGAAAAATTGGAAAGATGTAACAGTAGAGGAAATGAAAGCATTTACTGGTGTCATATTGAATATGGGAACTATGCCTATGAACGATATGCAGGATCGTCAACCAGGTCTACATCCTGCTAATTGCTTTAAACGATATCATACACTTGAAAATTACAATAATTCATAATTCAAATATTCGTCTACAAAATGTTAATATAATAATAGTAAAATAACATTAAAAATATCTTGCCTCTTAAATGTTATATACATATTTTACCTTCAAATAAATAACACGTTACAAGGCCAAATGCAACAAAAAAAAAGTCCGAGCTGCTTTAGACGAGAAAAAGTCCGAGCGCAAAGGGTTAAGTCGAAGCTGTGCAATACATGTACCGCCCCAGATTATGTTTACACCCTACATCGTATATCTCGCAACTGCCGAAATTATGGAAAATTCGTCAAGAGCCTATCTGTTAGGTAATTTCAAAGTTTGTCTAACGGGTATTTGTGAAGACCGTAACAGATGATGTAAATAGGCAACTGGGCACGACCTTTGTACCTACCGGCAATAATTGCCGGCAAAATGGGTCCATGCAGTCGACGACACCATAAATACAATAAGGCGAGCGTGTGATGCCAATCCGATATATAGCTCTTAACCCTTTGCGGACGGAGCCGCTCGACAGACGAGCGTCGCTGTGGACGACAGATATTGGAGCGCGCAGTAAAGAAAATATTCACGTCGCGCGTTTGCGTTATAAAAACTAACCCTTAATTCAAATAAGTTTTTCATAAAATCTAACAAAATCATAAACAAACAAATTGAATTGTGTTTACCCCCCAAAAAATAATTTTCGCCACCATTTTTGAGACAGACGTACGCCAGCCGCAGCGCTAGAGTTGGGCGGATATATCCGACACTCCTCCGCAACGGTAAAAAGGCTTAGGCGGATATATCCGACACTCGTCCGCAAAGGGTTAAATGTAGAGAGCGAGTTTACTGGTGCGGTGTTAACATTTCGGAACAGCGAAAAATATGTTACTAGTAAAGAAGAAGATTACGCCGATCAAAAGGCGCGAAAACAATCGATGCGCATTATATGTAGTCATATAGTAATATAGAATAGTTATGCACCAGGTCCGACGTAACACACCGACACCTGCTCTTACTGAGCCCCGGCGCACGATTGTTGACAATTTGTTTCCGGATAACAGTCAACATGATCCTCGAAAAACAGAAGATATCCCAATACCACCACAACATCTAGGTATTCCAACATTGAGTATAGAGAATATAAAACGTGCTGTTGCGAAACTAAAACATGGGAAAGCGCCTGGACCAGATATCATTCCCGACAGAGCGCTAAGGGAAATTATGGACTACATGCTACTGAGGGCCTTCAATGCGGCATTAGTTGCATGTAAATTCCATTAATATTGAAAACCCAAAAATTAGGCCTTATAAGAAAACCGGACAAAGATGAGTTAACCGTTTGAGGGCGATGAAGCGCTATCGCGCTTCGTTTGTCCTATGCCAAAAATGTGGAGAAGCGCGATCGCGCTTCTCTTCTTTATCCAGGAGTGCAGAGACGCGTGACCACGCTGCTGTTCGTTAGTATAATTTTCGAATCAATTGAGAACAGTTGTATTTATATCAGTGGTAAAACACAGTGGTAATATATAGTAGAGCCGTGGATCATGGTAAGATAGATAGATTTTGACTTTAATTTTTATTTAATCATCATTACATCTATAGGGACAAGAGATCATTTTTACAAAAAAATTTTTTATATAGAAAGACAAATTACGTCAAAATAATTGGATCACTTTTTCTATTGTACCGCCATTCACGGCTCTACTATATTTTATCACTGTGTTTTATTTATTTATTTGTAGTAAAAAATATTTTTCTTAGTAAAAATTACTTTTTTTATAATAATTAGAGCTAATTATAACCATTTTTATTATTTCCCCCAAAAAATAACTACGCATTTCATTCCGCAATTTTAGCATATACATAAGAAAATTCTGTCGCACTCAAACGGTTGAGGTCACTAGTATTTGAACAACTTAGTCTAATTAATGCACTCGCGAAACTTTACAGATGCCTCATTAAGGAGAAACTCGAAACACATATACAAGCGCCGGGCTGGCTTTTCTCATGACAATACGGTCTTCGAAGGGGTAGGTCGACCATTTACCATTAGTGTCGTTACTGAAAAAGCGATAGAATCTAAGAGAAATTTGACATGTCGCCATATTTAAAGAATACTATAGAAGACTACCTTACTGATAGGGTAATTATAAATGAAGTCGAAAATGAGTGGATCGCCAAATAACTTTAGCCGACCTTCTCAAGGACTCGATCCTCGGACCGTTACTCTAACGCAATATGCATCGACTCCCCCGCATTAAACTTCCTTGAAATGCGAGCATAATAGATTATGCCGATGATATAACTTTAATTGTCACGACAAATTATGCAGAGATTATGAAGAGGCATAGAAGAAACATCAGAAATTATTGAAGGACGGCTGTATAGTAAAGTGTAGATCCATCACCTCAGAAAACCAAGACAATAATTTTTTCCGGCGCTCGTAGAAGTTGGGATGGAATAATAGAGATTTTACAGGCGACAATTCCGCCTAACTCCAAAATAATACACCACGGAATTACGAGAGACACGAGACTGTTCTACAAACCAGATCTTAACATGGTTTTCTTTAGGGCTGATGAAAAACCGACACGCAATATCGAGCATTATACCTTACATTAATGACCCGGCAGATGCGAAGAGAAAAATGATTACCGTACTATTCGTTGATTTTGTACATTATGCCCATATAGAATAAAGTGAATAATACCCGGACCACCAGAAAATTCATGATAAGAATCAAGAGGAGAAACGCAATTAAGATGATATGTGACTACTGCACCATCTCATCAAGACTTACAGCTCAAATGGTATTACACCCATTGACGACGAAGAGCACGCTATATTTGATTTTTTCAAATTGCCAGAAAGAAGAACACTGGTGTAAGGTTGACTGAAATACCAATCACACAGGATAACATTATATCGCTGATGATAACTGACGAATACAATTGGAATGTGCTTGTACAATAGTGCAGTAAAAGTGAACTGTCCTTCGGACGAGTGCACCGTGGTCGCTCTCGTTATACGAGGAGCACCGTGAAACAACTAGCTATCTCATCCGAGAAAAGCTTTAAAACAGTTGTATTGCATAATTCCAGATTCAATAGCGGAATAGGATGCCAGCATCCACAAGGCACACAAGCACACCAAAAGGTACGTGCTAACTTCCGAATTTACAGAAGAAGTGTCGAACCAGAGAACATCCTTCTGTTTCTTTAGGAAAGCCACTGGGCTCTCCTACCAAGTCAAAGAAGCGGACAAGACGCGGTGGTGCCAAAGCTAGGGCCGCACGCGCTTTACACGCCGCTCGTCAACAATACAGAGCCCAAATCCACCAACTCAAGGAGCGAAGGAAACGACGCGGAACAGTCGAACAAACCCCATCACCCACTATCACCGAAAACCCGTTAACTCAATCACCTTCCTCAGGTCCCAACTATTCGCCTACACACCTGGATGACCAGTCCACTGCCATCGAGGACGCCCCTGAACATCCTGATTCCTTACCAGATTTCGGCCCGTACCTAAACACCGAGCACCCTTCCTCCTCTCTACAAATTGATCCAAATATCCCCTACGAGTTCCGCGAGGCGGAGTACTTAGGTACTATATATCGTTTTATTTCCACCGCCCCAGAATTTGTACCTTCCACCATTTTTATGAACGAAATATTAGAGGACTCTGATATCGAATGTTTAACTTGAATAAACGAGGTTAAATAGTGACAACGCATTTGTCATATATCCTTGGGTATATTAGCCATCACCTTACACAAACTACTACTATCAGTACATCCGTTTTTAGGGTGACAACTCACTGTCCTCTCGGACTCCCAGGTTAAACTCGGGGAAACCAGAGTGGCATAAAAATCCGAGATATCAATTGCTACCCACGGGCGCAATTGACGTACGCGTTGCGTGCAGGTATTACGATACCCTAGGACGTAACAGCGCAATTAAAAATTTGGTATAAAATAGATCTGAAAATGAAGATGGGTATGAAGAGGCTAAGAGAAATGGAAAGTATAATGATACAAGATATTTATCCAACATGAGAGTAAACATTATTTTTCCTAATAGGCGACCCAATGTGACTATCCTGAAATAAATGTCACACGGCGGTATCGAGAAGAGGTCCTAGCACGCTATGTATGCACGGATGGTAGTTTTTAGAAGATATTATCATCTGAATCCCGTATCACCACATGCGCGATATGTGCAAATGCAGCCCCCCCCCCCTCCCGGGATGAGATAAGGGATAGTCCAGAGTATTTACGCGTTGGCCTTCTCGTTTTGAATTTTACGATTGAGTTCTTCTACACTGATCCATTGGAAAAGAATGTTGATGGCTCATACGGAAAAATATTGGGAAAGGTCGAGAAAATTTTTAACGAAGGTAATTTTATCAATACATTTATGGAAGAACTGGAAGAAAAGAAAAGTTTTGTAGAAGCGACAGAACCTTAAAAAGAAGAGAACTTATCTATAATTTGGGATTAGGACTATCGCGCAGGTTTTATTAGGTTGACTTACGTTACGTTTAAAGGAACAATTCAGGCTTACACGTAGTACAGGCTATTACGGATCGAGGATTTCGGACTAACTGCGATACGAAAAATTAACGAAAAAGTAAAATGGACATTATTTTTCATGACTTAAACATTCGGCCTATCTCATTATTTTGCTACGAAACTGGCTAAAAGATTGATTGCATGAAAATTACAGATCATAAGGATCATTGCCGTCCGCTGTAACGCAAAGTCAGATTCCGCTGCGCACTATTGCTTGCTAATGTGATATGAAGATAGCCATGTGACCAGGCAAGATTGTCATGCATTGGAATTCACTGACAACGGGCAGATGTTTGCAATGAGCCGTGTGAGGCAGGTCATTGTTACCTTAACGATCACCAGGTGAAGCAAATCGATCTTGTCTTCATGTACCTTGACGACACGTGCCAACAGCCATTTAGTCGGTGAAAGATCCTCCTATTTGAGGACTACGGGTGAATCCAGCATAATGATCCGAGATCGTGTGGTCCATTTGGCTCATTGCTGGAGATCATGGATGTACTCTTGAGACCACTGCTTTTAAAAATGTTCCGTGATGGATTAGATAAAATTGCCATCCATTCATCCAATTAGTCAGTATGATGGGCAGTATTGACTTTAGGACAGCGATGAGGGCTTCGCCAATCAAAGACTGACTTTGGATAAGTGCGCCCAATTTCACAGATTTAAGTGTCATTGGGAAAATTAGGGGTAAGTTTGAACAAGCCTTAATTTGTCCTAGTAATATGGCGGCTTCATATGTCAGTTCTTGGTTGTGAGAGACACGGCGGATATGGTTTTCAATGGATTTCATACCTGCTTCCCAGAGATAATCGAAATGGGGTAGAGCCGTCAGGATAATTGAACTGTTGATACCGTGATTAGCCACTATTCCAGAACTTCTTTCTGACACGATGTAGAGCCTTTAAAAAAAGGTCTGAGCTGAACGTCAACGCCCTGAAAATTTGTGCCAAAAATGCGAGCATCTCATAGGAATGAGAGATAAAATGACGCAGACGGAAATGGCGGATGCAAAGATGGACATGGCAACAGCAAAGCCGAAGAAGAATAAGTCTGTTCTTGCGAGGCAATGAAACGCATGATGATACAGAACGAGGACACCTGTCGGCTACGACAAGAAAGAGAAGAAACAAAATGATAACAGCAGCAGAAGGCAAAAATAAGGACACGACCACGGAGAACCTTTGCTGCCCTGCTGTTAATCGCAGCATGTGAGCAATGAGCAGGGTGGGATCGAGAAAGCACTGGACAATGCAACCTAAACTGAGGTTTGTGAAGAAGAAAAAACCGGCTTACAGGAGAAATGTTGAAAGGCATTTCAGGGAAACATTTTAATTCCACTGTTATAGGTATATCTTCATTTGTGAAGAATGGAAGAATTTTGTGTACGAGTTCAGACACAAAGTTTTTCATGATGCTCAAAGTTCTGGACTTGAATCCTGGGACGTTTAACCATAAATTTTAACTCAAAGTTATTATCGAATTCCATAACTAATGAATTTTTGGAATTCATGAAAATCAAGCTTTTTGTCTTTGGTGTATAATGATCAGGGTTTCCCCGCTGTTGGATTTTATTCTTTCTTTTAATTATTCGAACTACCCATTGTATTATCCTGAAGTTACTAATCCCGATCATCTTGTCATTGTGGTTTGTTGTGTAGTAGTAAGCAAATCAAGCGCAATAACGGAGTTCTTTTCAGGTATTTTAGCTGGTTCTACGACCTCCGTGGGGGCATATTTACAGGTTTACTATTCTCTGTTATCTCAGGTGATTACGCAGTTGGAGTAATTTAAATTTCAGCCAGTGAATTTGTTCCGATTTTGGGACAGTTCCAGTTTTTCTGGTACTATCATCAAATAGTCCCGACATATTTTTTTAAGTTTTCACCTGTCCCGTCAGACTATCTACACGTGACAACACAACAGACGTGGTGGAAAATGAAGACATTCGGAAGAAATTAGACGATATAGTGAGATCGATAATACGATTATATCATTTATTATATTATTGTTTATAATTAGATCATTTTTTAGTTTTTGTTGAATATTAATATGATGTTCAACATTAGCTTTTTTGCGTTTAACTGGTTTATGCCGGAGAAGCGCATTGTCATTCACAATACAATGCGATGAAGTCAATAATCCCGCGTATGGATACATACGCATGTGGCCGTCTGTCGAACCTATGTAAGAACACATCGAACAGCAATAAAACATCTGTTGGTTATAAGCAAGTGTACAATGTTTATATGTCTCAGCTCCTGTTCTTGCACTCAGTCTCCTTCAACAGATTATATAATGTAAATCAGAAATTTATGTCTATTTGTTCTGATTTTTGATAATATATTTCTTAATATATTAAGATTATTTTTATATAATATGACTTTGTCAATAAAGATTGGATTATTTCCTTTTTATAATTGAGTTATTCATTTAGTTTGTAATATAAATTGATTTTGAATCGGTTTATTGTCAACTTATCAAAAATCTATATTTATCATTTTATTAAGTTTAAATATGTATTACATTTCTTTTTTAGAGACAATAATTGTACAATTATTATACTATATCATAATTATAATAACTCCTGGACTTGCATTAGGATTATATATTACAGATTCAATTCAACTGACCAAAAACGAACGTGATGTGAATACAATTTGTGAATGTGATACAATTCGTGATGTGAAAAATATCTTTATTGTGCTCAAGATTAGAAAACTAATTAAAAAAACCATAGAGTACCAGAAAATGAGTCAGTTAATGCAAAAACGAATAGAAGGTAAGTACCATACTAAGCATGGCAAGAAGCAAGGAACAAATACAATATTATAAATATACTTGGCAATAAGGGAATACTATAACTTCAAATTAAGGTATATTTTGTAGCCTCTGAATATAGTGCAAATAAATAAGTCGTTATCAATTTGTAGAAGATACAATATACATATATATATAGAAAGATATATATATATATATATAGAGAGAGAGAGAGATTTTTTTACAATATAAGAAGTAATAATATTTTAAAGAAAATGAATAGTTGTATTTCATATACTTTTCACACTATTCATCTTAGCTATACGATTGAAAAATTGTAAATTGGTTACTCGTCAAAATGAATTTATATTAAGATAAATTAGATAATTGTATATTCACTTTCCAATGTGATGTTCACCAAATACCACTTGTCACAAATAGACAAGTTTATTATTTTTTAAGTGTAATTAGTCATGACAACAATTACTAGAATATTCCTACTATTAAATGTGTTCCTAATTATACTTGCAGATTAATGTAAATTGTTTCGGTAATCAAACTAGTTATCAATACAAAATTGCTTCTAATACTAATGCAAATATTAAATGTACCTCACAATAAAGATCCGCAAGAATGGTTACAAGGTTGAGCGTAACAAGTAACAGTTTCTAACACATGGCATTGTGCTTAACCAATAAACGGAAAGACTTCAGCATGACTACGATAGATGCATAAGATGAAAAGAATTAAAGCTAAAATCTAATTTATTATTTCTTTTCTTCTTTAATTCTTTTCAGCCTTACTACATGGCCAACATATATAGCAATAGAATAATGGTCAGAAAACCTTTAATAAACAAACATTTTTAGCGCTGCTTCCTGAATTTAAATATAACAATGCTAATATTGTCTATAAGAAAATAAGAAATAAAGGCATAGTATGTTTCAGGTATTAACAAGATTATGTATACACCTTTGGAATAAGAAAATAAGGTACAAATGATTTTGAACAGTACTTGTGTCGGTATAATAAAACAATGTATTAATCTTGCATGATGATTTTGATTCTCTACATTATATTTGAACTACACTATAACACAAGATGTTCAATATTATGGTATTTGATGTTATATTTACCCCTTCTTGCACAATAATATTATAACTAGTGAACATAATTCCTCAGTATATCTTATTGCATTAGAATATAGTATATGTAAGCTGGTATACATTAATATAATGCACAATTTATGAAAAACCTTGAAATGAACTTTAGAAATAACATGAACAATTAGAAAATCAAACCAAAGACAGCACTAATTCATATACTCTGTACATAGAGAGAATATCATGATTTAACCATACCTCCATAAGTGATCAAATAAGATTCCAAATACAATATATTTGTTATCGCTACTCGAATCTGCTATATACTGTAATAAAGAATTAGAACTCCTAATCAATACTAAGTAAAATAACGTACTCAATGTATCGATAATTTCGAATAGACTGAAAGGAGTTGTTGACTAGATAGTTAATTAATTATTACTTCGCTAATAAGACGCACAATACGCACAGCAAAAGATTTTTATGTTTTACGTTTGTTGTTCACTTAGTACTATATATTTTCTATTTAATATTTTGGGGAGGAATATAGAAATTGTTTTGAATGTCACCCGGTACAAAACTGTTGAAAGTCCCTAGATGATACTAGAATCGCCATCTTTCATAGAGATGACGACCATCTTGAATCATTTTTCCTGGGTTGTTGACACGGACGGATCTCAGCCGGTTGTGAAAGTGTTTAATAATGAAATATCTAATCGGAACTGAGTAAAAAGTGATTAGCGATCATATAAGAGGTACTTAATAGCGCGGTGCTTCCTTGGACAACAGACCGTTGAATGGCCGTCAAGCATCGTAAGAAAATAGACATTTGTAAAATACAAACGTTCGTAAGGAATGCAAGTAGTAATCACAGCGTAAAACAATCGTGTACAACATTCAGTTTCAGTTTAATGGTATGAAAGTGAATTACCTGAATGGTAGTATTGATGAAATGTTTCAGCCTAACAGTTTACCATTATTAAAGTGAAAATTACAATTCGACAGACAAAATAGGCTTATGCGTTTGATAACGTTTCATTAAGTTTCTTAATATTTTAAATAAACTGTCACTCATTACACTGTACACTCGCATTAAATGTAGTTGGACAGAATTTTGTCCCAAACAATTCCAGGCATCAAAATGAATATACAAATAAACGTTCACTTTACATATTGTAAATATTGAAGAGAGAAAGAAACTGATCCATGCAATTCGTGATCATGGGTTCTGAATGGTGCTTGGAACACAATACAAATTTATATTAATAGTTTATGTCATTTTCAAAGTTACGTTCATACATTCTTACTTACTTTATACTTCCAGCGTCTACTTAACGCAAAATGTGTTAGCCACTTTTTGTTTTTACAAAAAATTTGCATGCAATTGCGAACAGTGTGAGAATATACCCTTCGAATATATTTTCAAGAATATATTTTTCTGCTGCATTAGATGTTTGGCATATTGTAAATAAAATATTTCATTTGAAAACATAATTATTTATTTCATTACTTAAAGAACGATTTTTTGTAAGTACATCTGCATATTGATAATTATTATCCTAACTAGTATATGTGTGATATACAATGATTACTTGGGTATTACATTCACTTTTACGCGCTCAATTTACGGTCGCACATTGAGCTGTAACGTTCGTGTAATCAATTATTCCAATTATATTATAAAAGAATTATCTTTTGAAGTCACAAAATCCTTTTATTAGATACATTTTCTTTTATATCATATATGCTACGACCGAATAGTATCGTTCAAAGGAAGGACTCTGCAAGCATATTGGTTACTGAACTTGATTCGACGAAGATATTCATATCAACTTTCCCAGGAAGCATATTTTGACCATTTATTATCAATTTCATCAGTTTTCGATAATTATTAAGATCAATTTGTTCTTCTAAATTCCAATAATATTTTTTCAGATGCAACAATATGCATATAAGTTTGTGTAACAAAGTCTAATTCAAAGACATCTCATATTTTCATGGGAACTGTGGTTATAAGTCATTAGTTTCAATATTAGAATAATTTTTTGGGGAAAGAATGGTATCTATATGAAATAAGAAAACAATATTGAATCTAGATATAAGAATTAATAATAACTTAATATTCTACTGTAACTGCAAGAATAGGAATCAAGTATTGATCACAAGGGTATGGTGTGGTATGGCAATGGGTGGAGGGTGAAGCCCAGACAAGACACCTGTACACATTGCTAGGTTTACTTACTCTTATGTGCAGATTTGCTTTATATTGAGAGTATTATTTCAAATAGTGATGACTGTACTTATTTATATGCAACAATTATGTAACAAAATGTTTTTAATTGTTGTGCCAATGAAAAATTACATAAGGAATTTATCTGTAGATACCATGCTATTATCCACAAAATATGTGTAATTGCATATATGGTATAAGATGAAGGGTATATGTATGCATAAGTATTATATTAATTTGCATTGCAATGTTTTAGATTCGTATAAACATGGTGAATGCTAATTAAATAGAATTGACAATGGGCTGAAATACTATGAATAGTCTGCAATACTAATCTCCAATTTCATCAAGGTTAAGGTAATAGTACACACAGTATTATAATATAAAATGTATATACGGTATTGATGCGTATAATCTCTGCAGATCTGTGGTAAGAATGGCAACGATAGAAGAGAAAAAACGAGTCGGTGGTTCAAAAGTTTCAGCAATTGCAAATATTTTCCAATCAAAACCACAACTTGATAATTTGAGTCACAGAAATGCTGCTATTTTATCAGAAAGTTTTAAAGAACCAACTATATCATTGAAAGACTCCCCAACACAAGTCACAGTTGTTAGAACAGAAAGTCATGTAGCTCGTTTCAATAATGCCAGAGCACTGTTCGAGAAGCTTGGCGAGGAAAATAAGTCCAATAAACCGTAAATATTGCCATTTGTGTAAAAATCTACTTGCGCACTTGATAATACTTCAGCTATTACAATTCAGTTTATATTCGCAGGGTGGACCGAACTGCAAAACCGACAAATTTGCATGGTCTCCGATCACGATCTAGTTCTGCAAACTCTGGCTCAGGATGTACATCTCCAGCCAGATCACCGCGACCACGATCACCATCGCCCCCTGGAACTAGAGATCATTTAAGTAATTGGAGTGCAAGTGTTCCAACATTAAATGCAGAGAAGCATTTTGAGAATGGTCATAATTATGGTTTGGAAAGTGTGTTGGATAAACTTAAGGCACGCGTCGTTCTTGGTAGAATGGATAAAACATATGGCAAAGAAAATCACGTTGATGAAAAACCAGGAAAACCAGATAAACCTGAAAGGAAATTAAATTCAAAAGAATTAATTGAGAAGCAAAGAAATTGGACCAGCCATTTTTCGAAAACTCGACCAAGTAGATACAACTCTGACCCTAATCGATCAGTTGTCCAAACATCATTGAATCAGAGTTTTCATAAAACGGGTTCTGACATTCCGTCTGGTGAGCAAACTCAGGATATTGTCAATGTCAGGAGCAATACAAAAAATAGCACGGACACAGTATCAAATCCAGCTACAAGATCTGCTAGTTTTTGTTCTGGGCGACCAACTGCCACAACGTCTCCACCGCCACCTCTACCACCTGTGCGACATTCATCAGTTGCAAATATGAAAAGAGACAGACCCGCTAGTATAGCTTCTTTAAGTTCTTCGGAGATTCCTAGTGGTTCAGAACATAGTACCATGAATTACTTCGATACGTCAATAATACCTGAATATGCTGTAGTTCAAAAAGGTCCGGCAATGCAAAGTAAGGTTATGCAGGAATGCTCAGATCAAAAAGATATGTTGCCAAATGTTAGTACCGGTGCACAAAGGTATGAAGACACGTCTACTCCTGAATATGCCATTGTACAAAAGAATATATCAAAGGTACATACACGAAATAGCAATGCTCTAAGGAATTCTATTGCTCAAGTGGCAAAAGGTTCAACTGATACTGATGGTAATGGGTTATGTAATAAATATAACTTGACAAGTTCGATTAGTGATATTTATACGCAAACAAAATTACACCCATTTTCAAATGATACAAATTCTGATATATCTAGTCCAACAAGAAGTTTTTCCATGGAAACTGTTGCTGCCAACAATGTATTAGATAATAAAATAAAATTTGATATTGGCACATCTGAAAACTCAAGTTATCTGTCCAGTTCTATGCATTCTGTGTCAAAAATTTCTGATCGAAAAAACATAGGACCAACAAAAAGTAATGATGTATTAAAATCCAGTAATGAAAAACTATTACAAGACGTTTTGCAAACAGAACAAACGAGTGATTTAATAAAATCGGATTTTCGATCAGAATGCGTCCAACAATGTTTAAGCAATATAAAACGAAAGGAAAATTTTATGGAGGATAGGAAAAATGCAGCAACCAAATCACCGGAATTAAGACCTCCATCTGGGGGTACTGATAGTGCTTCTTCCAGTATGAGCTCTCCCAGTTCACCATCAAAAGAGAGCAAAGAAGAAAAAGCTGACAAGGAAATATCTGAAAAATTTCAAACAGGTAATGCATGCACTTTCCTCTATATTTGTTACATTTATCTTGTATTCATTAATGTGTAATTCCTATAACATATACCAATGAACAATATCCAATCATCTGACGGTTATAATATCGTTATATGCATTATCCTTCACTGCTTCTGTAAAACTGTTATAAAGTCAGGTTTTTCAAAGAATTCAGTATTTGATATTTTCCAATATTCTTCGATCATCAAACTTCATTTACTTGTAAATAATATCTTGGTAAAGTGTTATACACTCATTTAAGTTTAAATAACAATTTTTAATCCTATTGAATTCCTATTAAATTATTAACCTGTTTTTAATGCTTATGTATACAACAACAAAATCACATTTTTAAATTTGGTATTAGCGACGATGCATAAGTACAAATGATTACTCCGGCAATATTATAACAAACAATTGACAAACAGTAATAACCTAAACGTAGTTTATAATTTTATTAACGATTATCTGATATTATTAGCTGATTACGTTATGTGGTCATTGTTTGGAAGTCAATTCTTCACATATGTTTGTAACAAATTACATCATCCAACTTCGTAAATATTTGTTTGTATATCCAATTGAAGCAAAATATAAATAATTTTTTTTTTTTATATTTTGTATTCTTTTGGAATTGTTAATGTTCAATACCATTCAACTTTGGTATTTGTAATCTTTAAAAACGAAAATATATACGTATATATGAACACTGACCGTTTTTTAACATGTTTATCTATTTTTTTATTATGCAAACTATAATTTTGATACTAATAAAAAGGAGGGACATTCAAGTATTTGAAAAACTTATTCTTTACCAGTATTCACGGTTTTCAGAGTTACTAATATTACATTGACACTAGTATGATGTTTTAAGGTAACAACAATTACGATTTAAATACGGATAGATCGAAAAATCTGTTTATGCCCCAAGAAGCTGAAACAGAAAAAGTGCACTTTGTGGACAAACAGTTTAAATTTACTGATGATAGTCTACACACAGATACAGTAATCCGTCGCTCACATGTACGGGTAGATCTGCAAGCGGCTGGTTTAGGACAAAGACCACCATCAGTTATTAGTTCAGATCAGGAGTGTCCACCTTTAGAACACAAAGATATATTGGTATCGCCAATACACGGAAAACAGCAGTGCGATAGTAACGCGTATTCTGGAGAATTGGTGCAGAATCGCGAGAGTTCTTTGTTGAAACAATATTCCACTAAATTAGATGAAAATAATGTATCACAAATAAATGTTCAGGGGTGTACAAAAATTGTACCTATACATGGAGAAGCAAATGAAACAATGTTTGCAGAGAATGAAGCAAATCTCATTGTGCCAAATGATAAGCGTGTAACTTCCGACAATGCGATTCAGAATCAAGAGATTGTTTCAAATTCTATAAGAGATCAAACAAGAGCTTCGATTCGAGGAAAATTAGTTAATAATAAAAGTGATAACATGCAATCAAATTTTATCAAAGCTGATACTACTCTTGAGAAGAAGATTAATACAACATTAAATGATGCTCTGTCTTCTACTATTACAGAGAATAATACAATTCACAATTTTATTGAGCACTGGAATATTGAAAAGGACCTATTGGATAATAACGCAGTTCCAGTACCGGATATACCCAATTTACCAATTACAGATTCTCTTAAAATAACTCATTCAAGTGTGGGCAATGCTTTCTTACAAAATGCACACGTTATTGGCACAGTGGATAAAATTACAAACGATACGAGTCACCCTCAAACAACATGGGAACAAGAAAAACAAAAGGTTGAATTAGCAAAGCTAAAATTATCAGAAAATAGTCGGTTAAATATAGCTCAACAAGTGTGTGCATCAGAAACTATTTTGCCAATTGAAACTAGCCAAATGCAGCAAGAAATTATGGAGTTTATTGAATACACTGAAAACGAAATTGACTGTGATCGCAATAATGTGCAAACTACCGCAAATACAAGAAATACAGCATCAATAGAAGTAGAACAGACTTTAAACCGATATGAATCTGGAAATGCAACAGAACTTCTATCTAAAATCGACCTTAATCAAACAGTGCCCATAACTCCAGATACAATGACTGCAGACGAAGCTGAGAATTTATTGAGTTCGCGGTAAGTCAACTTCAAACAAAATTGTTTAAACGATATGGAGGAGAACTTATTATAATCACAGATTTCTGTCATAATTCTTGTCATAAAATTTGTATTGCTTATTAAATTATGTTCAAAACGGCACTTATTGCTTTCTCATTTCAAGATACGCTACAGTGGCGTTTATAGAATCATTACAAATAGCTTGGTCACTTTATTTTTTTTATAGTCAGTTATAATGTAATTTTTTGTTGGTTATGAAATTGTGAACATTCAATAATACTTACCGATTTTGTACAGTATACTGGAGAAGAAAATAAGGTGAGCAATTTTGTACTTCATTAATAATTCGATTCAGTAATTATTTCAATATGATCAAATCATATTAAAGTGTGTCATGAAAATAATGACTTAGACAAGGATCAGCTCTTTTATCCGATGAAGAAGCTCAGGAAATAGCCAGATTATTATCTCCGAGTACAACTGCCGCCATTGACGTAATAAGCGACGAAAATTATTGTGATAAGGATAAGGAGTTTGACAGAGAAAGAGATAAAGACAAAGAAGAACAAGACAATACACCTGATTGGCTTTCCGATGTTCTGTCTGCTCCTGATTCCAGTCTAATGAATAGCACCATTCATGATTATAGGTGAATTTGCGTAGTCCATTAAGTTTCAATTTGTTTTGTAAAATAATTTGCCACTTGTGTACTGTTGGTTTTATTATTTGCAATATTTGGTTGATAATTAGCATACTATATTAATATGGTAACTCATAACGATTGCAAGATATACGACAATTTTACTTTAACAATTTTTCAGTCTATCTCACAGATCCCGTAGTGATTTAACAATTGATTCATTAACGGAAAGTCAAGTGGGTTCAGTGACTGGTAGTGAAAGTGGCTTACTTGGTTCTGTTAGCAGTTTAAATGATACTCATGAAACCAATGATGATACAGAAACAGAACATCAGGATAATTACACTCCAATACCTGGGAAAATCGTAAATTAATTTTTGATACAATAGTATATCCCAGAAACTCAACCGTAATATACATTTTTAAAAAACATGTTTATATGATCTCAGGTCTTAATTGAAAATGGCGTTCATTATTTTGAAGACGGTCATTTTTGGATGGAAGTAGCTGGTATACCAGAATCAGATGACGATGAAGAAGATTTTCCAACAACAGTACCCATGAAGAAGACATCAAAAGTTTCTTTCGATACAGGACCGATGCGTGTTTATTCAACGCACTCCGTTAATGAATATGATCGGCGCAACGAGGATGTGGATCCTGTTGCAGCTAGCGCCGAATATGAACTGGAGAAACGTGTTGAAAAGATGGAGGTACATCAACATTTCTGTATCACGTAAAACGAATGCAGCACTAGAGTGTCTTAACAAATGATAACATCACTTGGTACGGGCATTAGGTGTTTCCAGTAGAACTTATGAAAGGCCCAGAGGGTCTTGGTCTAAGTATTATTGGAATGGGTGTTGGAGCAGACGCAGGTCTTGAAAAGTTGGGCATTTTTGTTAAAACCATTACGGAAAAAGGCGCAGCGGCCCGTGAAGGAAGAATACAAGTAAATGATCAGATTGTTGAAGTAGATGGAAAATCTTTGGTTGGCGTTACGCAAGCTTATGCAGCCAGTGTACTTCGCAATACTTCAGGGCTTGTACGATTTGTTATTGGAAGAGAACGTGATCAAAATAACTCGGAAGTTGCAATGCTGATAAAACAAAGTTTGGAAGCTGACAAAGAACGTGAACAAGCCAATTCTGCAAATAGGTAATCGTTTATATTTCTTCTGCTTATGCAGATAAGCGGTACATTGAAACAAGTTACTTCCAATGATGACTTATCCTTGCTCGCACAATTTTCTTGACGAAAATATATGGCCACTTCAATGAGATCCCGAGGACTATTGAAGTACTGATGGAATAGCAATCATCATATAGTACTATGTTGTAACGTACCATGCCTATTACTCAGAATGATGTTCTATGCATCTAGGAAACTAAATTTTTCGGACTCTATATCTGAAAATCAAAGAGGGATTGAAGACGCTTCTGTATGTGCTACTGTGAGCGGAATACCGGGATCTCCAGCTATGTCATCATGTTCCGAAGGAGAACCACCACATAGCCCTATCGAAACATACTTGTCATCTTCTAGTCGCAGTCGATCTCCTATTATCAGTTCGTCTTTACCGCCACAAACATCAATCACGACCCAAAGTGACGTTGACAGCTTACGGCTACTGTTACAAGAGGTACTTTTTTCCTGCTGTGTAAATAATAAATTTTGATTACTATGTCTATAGCATCAACAGCTTCATCAATCATTTTGAATGGTTAAATAGCCATAAATATTTTATTTTAAACGCATGAGTGTGGTGTTCTCCCATCTCTCAAATTGCATTTAATTGGTAAGAACGATAAACGGTTAACATATTATCCTTTAAGGAATACACGTTTTGTGCATTATTAAGCCTCTATAACTCCATCATTTTTTTCGTGGGCATACAAAAATAATGTAATGTAAAGCAAGCAAATATTATCTTCAAGATATAAAAACGTAACAAATAATTGATTACTTTCAAAAGTTTTAATGTAAAGCAAGCAATATGTACCTTTAGATTTACAGTGAGGGTAAGGGGATTTGTCGTAAATGGTCATAAGAAAGCAACATTGAAATGATTATTTTATTTCATTGGTTGTAACATTTATCGGTTTTCTTGAATTGCATTGCACAGCATATGCATTCGTATAATTAACTATATTATTTATAATTTCCGAAATTTTATAATGGAAATGTATGGTGCTTTCAAGGAATCTTCAAAAGATTTTTGTTTTAGGATATTGTTTTCCATGACATTTTGTTCCAATTCAGTACTTTCTTCGTTTGATGACGGTTGATTAACGGATTCCGCGTCGCTATCAATATCAATGCGACGTCGAGAGAATGATATTGGTTGCATCTTATCCGAATAAGTCTAATAAGGAATTATCAAATCCATTTCCACTGATCCTCCTTATTTTTTTTTCAAATTTATTTATAAACGTTCCAGTTTTCATATTTTAGGCTTATGATATATACTCAATGAATTAAGATTGCAACATTATTGTGCCATTGTATTTTTACACAATATGAAAGTTGCAAGCCATATTACGTAAAAATAGAATGCAAGTTTAATGCAAAGCAATTTAAAGCAAAGGCAATTCAATGCTTGTGCAAAAAATAAGTGATGACTTTTCTACGAACCTTATAATTATTTTGCAAACCTTTTTTTTGCTTGAACAGCACAATAAGAAAAGTAGGAGTTGAAAATCGCAATGAACCAAACCTTTGCTTATGAAAAACAGGTAAAAGAAACATATAGGTACGTCACGTTGTTATTAAAAATGAAATATGATTAAAAGAAAATCAATACATCAGTATGTGATTTCAAAATCACATGACGTTATAGAGGGTTAATATAGTTTCCATATTTCATACATTCAGCATCATGCATATTTCATACAAGAACTTGAAGAAATCATTTAAAACCTTAGTAGTGTATAATCCCTGTTGAATTGAATACAAGACGCTTATACCCAGGCATAAGCTAACATAGTTTTATACTTTAAAGCCATTTATACATAAGAAATATTGCGTTTTATGAAAAATATGGACAAGAAAACGTATTTCATCTTAGCAGAATTTATTTACCGACTTAAATGTCAATTACGAATTTTATGCCCATATTTAGTGAAAACTACATGCTTGAACCATTTTAAAACCTCATTTTTTAGCCTAATTTTATATCTACTTATATTATTTATATTTCAAAACAATTTTCGGAGGATTCTTTATCAATTGGCTTGTGTAAAAGCACATGTATTTGTATTGTAATCGTATGTAGCCTCTTACACTATTAATCTGAATGTATTGCTTAAATAAGTATGACATACTTCTCATATGTCAACATTTCTTTGTATTACATTTTCTTTCTATTTTATTTTTGTTTTGCTTACGCATTGTGTTTGTTATTGGTTGCTTGCAGAGTCAGTTTAAGCTAGCATTAGCTGATGGAGAGGTGGAAAAACTCAAAACAAAGGTAATTCGTTTTTTTTTTTAAAGTAAAAACAAAATGTTTAACGAAAGATAACATAGACTATTGCAAAATAAGCTAGTAAATTACAGTTCAATTCGGTTGGCAATCGTTCAGTGTGCCATTTTCTCTGATGTGGAGTAGGGTGAATTCACGGTTGTTGTTTTCTTTGGTATTACACTACAAATATTTATGCAGATATTTTCTACTCGAAAAATTGTATCGCCAGGTGTTTAGAAATTTATTTCGTCGTTAACAAAACTTTATTATATATTTTTTATTTTGTATAATATGTATGTAACATGTTCCGCGAATACGTACTTTTAAACAAAATGAATTTATGAGCGAACGCTCGAGAATAGTTGTTCCCAGAGACCACCGTGTGGCATTTAACAGACTGCATCCGCATTAGTTAGTGGTCCCACGTAATGTAGTTATCGATAACTTTGTACCATTTTCCTATTAGAGCCAAATGTTAAGATACAGATACATGCAGTGCGTGCATATATTATATATCTCATGCATATTCTGTACATTTCAATGTATTTTACTTGCTGCGTTATCAGATAGTATGGCAATATGTTTCAAGGAAACATTATTTGCCTCTAAGAGGCCTATGACTGATAAAACTTTTATATTAGTAAATTTCACTTTTTACTAAGTTTTTGTGTATAATAATTACAATACTTATAATGGAATTCTATTTTTAGTAATGCCACACTGTAGTTCTAGAGAAATTAGTTTAATACCATACAATATTTTGAGTTTTCAATTACTGTTTATATTATGCATTCGGAAATATGTTGAATTTTATGGGTTTAGCGAAAAAGTATGTAAATTTTTAACCTGTTCGAATGCGCTAATTAAATATTTGTTTATTCATCGATGGATGTATTACATGCTGTTACGGGGTAATTGCTAATATAGGGGTAATGGTGTATATGTACATAAATATTTGTGAGTATGAAGAAAAGAATACATACATAACGTTTTAGATCACGGGAATGACTTTAAGATTGAAAAAATGATATTTGTTTACATCTGGTAATAATTTAATTAGTAGATGAAATTGAAATATTTGTAGTGATTAAATTAAACCGCACACTTTCTGCATCCTAAGTTGTAGTTAACAGTAGGACAAGCATAATACTTTCAATAATTATATCTTAGCAGGTGCTGATATCTTTTAAGAAACACATTTGCACAGGTAACCCGCATTTTGCACCTGTTAAAAAAATGTATTCTGTGGGGTAGATGTATATTTCGTAATCGGCGTAATGGATTTATCAATAATTGATATAAGAATTGGCGTACGACATAAATGAATAAAGAAGAGAAAAGAAGTTCATATTATCAGTAAAAACTTCTAGGAGATATTTTTTCTCTCATTGTAACGTACACTAATTAGCTTTTTGGCGCGAACGGAAACCACACATATCATCTTCCACTCGAACATCTCCTTTTGAGAAAGAGATTATCATGAAACAGTAATATTGTAATAATTTCAGTTTCTACAGTTTTTCACTTTTGACAGATCCGGTTATATTAGACATTTTTTATGTTCATTGACGTGGAATAAATATGTATATACTTGTGGATTTATTCAGTACTCTTTTTTTTAACGACACTAAAAATACATATTTAATGCATTTTTGCATGTGTTTATTATACTAGCTGTATGTAAATTATAGGAAAAATACAAAGTTGCATGATTATATGAAGATAATTTCATATAATTCTTGTCGCAGTAAATAAATAATTTTTCTTTCTTCCAATGTACGGTTACTTTATTTCTTTGTTTAAGTTTCTTTGTCTAGTTTCAGAAGGGAAAATGTTTTTATATTACGTTTGTAGTTTCTTTCTTCTGATTGCATTTTATTTCATTATATTTACTGGTGATATAATCAGATGAACGTATGTTATAATGACATTTAATAAAATATTATACAATGCCTATAACGTAATTTTAGAGTCACCTTTTTTACGTGTCAACACTTTCACTGATCATTACACATGTCCATACCAAGTACTAAAGATATTTCATAAACTGTTATTTGCATTACAATGACACATACTCGGGACATATTGCATACTTCTCTTCGATATCATTTACCTTACATATTTTAATATATTTTCCGAATCTCTAATCCATCGAAGAATCATAACTGCTGATGTATGACTATTGGTCATCAATAATTCCAGGGATATTCGAGGTAATCAAAATGGTTGAACTTGAGGATGATAATTAAAAAAACAAATTTGGTACTACATCCATATGGTATTATCTGCTAACTCTGTTCAAATATGTAATTAGAGGAACTGATTTGTCGAATTCTTTTGTACATCTAAACAGTTGGTGGAATTGGAAAATAGTGGGGCAGGAAGTGATGAATATGCGGCAAAATTACGTGAGTCTGGTCTGAAGCTTCATGAGTCTGAGAGAACCTTGGGAACTGTTCGACAGGATTTGATCACGGCACGTGAAATGCTGCTGCAGGCTACAACACAGAATGCCACTTTGCAACAAAAGTATGCTCGTGCTAGGAGAGCTGCACGAGAACTTCGAGCAGATATTGCAGCCAGAGACGAATTCTATCAACAGTTGTTGCAGGAAAAAGACACCGAATATAACGCATTAGTTAAAAGTTTAAAAGATAGGGTACGACCGAAATAAATTGTATCTATTTAAGTAAACACTACATTTTTATATGAAATGACATTTCAAAATATACAATTTTAATCGGTACAGGTAATTACGTTAGAAGTAGAATTAACAGAAACACAAAGAAGATTTGGACTACCTGCGCGGTTACCATATGATAATGCAACATCGAGAATAGTGACACCACAGTTAACGCGTCGACAATTGCCGCCACCCCCTTCATCTAGTACTTGTCAACTTTCTGATACAGAGACGTCAGATTTAAGTAGTCCGGATGATGGGGATAAGACTGCTACTGTTGAACGAAAATTACCTCTTCCATTGCCAATAAAAGAAGAATTAGACCGCGCTATTCCTGCCCATCGTCTGTTAGACAATTCAGCAGGAAAAAGTAAAGCTGAGCTTGCTAGCAGAGGAGGTCTTGCTAACCGTCAGCTTCCAAAAAGGTCGGGAGGTCTTAGTAATAGTAGCTCGGTAGGTATACTTACGCAATGACAGTCAATTCCTGGAAGTTTTCAGTTGGGTATCTTATGCAAAACTCAATTATAGGATTATGGTCTTGATGAATCCGGTGACAACACTGATGAAGATTCCTCGTCCAGACTTACTTGCCGTGATGCGGATAGCAAATCGCAGAATGATGTGATAGCTAAGCAATCAAATTTAAGTTCTTACTCAAGCAATTCCTCTATTAGTTCATTAAAGGGCAAACAACATGTGGATCCTTCGCATACGTCAATTCGGCAACATAGCACTATCAGTTCCCAAGTTAGAGCTATGACAGAGCAAAATTGGCCACAAAATCAAAAAAGTACTTTACAATTTTGGATACTTTTTTTAGCTTATACGAGAATTTAACTAAAGTATGTATTAATATTTAAAATGTTAAAAGCAGCAGGGCTGATCGGTCCACCTGCATCTTTAGCAGAACAGCTAAAGCAAGTGCTTGCTGAAAGGGAGAAACGTTTGGGTGGCAATGATATTTCTTCATCTAGAGAAAGTTCAGGTGATTTTAGTGACTTAAACAATCCACACTGCAATGATTCACATAATAATGATCTAACTGTAGTTACTCATCATCTTGTGGAAGAAATACGACAAGCAGTGAGCGAGGCTAATCAGAGAGGTATGCATGCTATACATGGTTGTAGATAATTCGTAGGAAATGGTAACCGTATTAATTGTTTCGGCATATGTTATTTTGTAGTTAAGAAGGTTACAATTCCTTCGTCAAATTTAATTGGTAGTGGAAACGCACCTTGGCATCATCCAGGAAGTTCACCGTCAAGTTTATCGTCTGGAGGTTCTGTGAGCCCACCTACTGTAGATCCCAGTCCATTGAAAGCAGGTAATGGCACAACTTCACCAATAATGTGCTTAATGAGAAATAGTTCATTATCGTGTTTAATTGGTTCTTATATGTTGGTGATTTATGGTATCCAAATATACCTGTCATGTCTCATGACCTCCTTAAGTAAATAGATACATGAATTTAGATTCGAGTGAAATATGGTTACCTCCTCATCCAAGCGACTTTGGTTTAGGTGACAAGAAATCTCACTTTTGGCAAAACGTACCGATTTTGGATTGGTCCAAAGAACAGGTAAATTGTCATAAAGCCTTTAAACTGACCTTAATAAAATGTAGCCAAAATATTTTCCACTTTACTTTTTCTTATGAACATTATTATGCATGTGTATTTTTTTCTAACACGAACAATTATGTTAGGTCTGCCAGTGGTTATCGGGGATAGGATTGGACCGTTATGCACAACGATTTTTAGAAACTGGCATCAATGGTGGAAATTTGTTACGCCTGGAATCTCGTGAATTAAAAGCGTTTGGTATTCATGGTGAAGAAAAGACACATTTGAAACGAAAATTGAAAGAACTGAGGACCCAAGCAGAAAGAGAACGTAAAGAACGTAAGGAAATGGAACGCATGCGACGAAAAGCAGAAAAGGCAGCACGAAAAAAGTAATGCAACGATTAGTTCGAAAAAATGTATAAGGGAAGGTTATCAAAATAGAACCGGCTCCTCACTTGGACTACTCAATAATCTCTGAGAGGAAGGAGATTTTTAGTTGTTTTCTTACTTGTATAGCTACTACGCAGTCGTACATTTGTACGGACTTTATTGTTAATCAGTTCGTTACGTCTCAATTCGGATAGTGAAGTAAATTACAATTTGCATTATCTCCATTATCTTTCAGAGACTTCATGAGTAATACACTGTAAATAATAATGATATCACACCTTCGTAGAAAGGTCATTTAGGATGCTATATACTGTAATTTTAAATCATACTTTAGCTTCCACGTTATATCAAAACATTTTCATTCTCTAATGTTATCGAAGTTTGATTATGATAAATTCCTTTGTTGGGCCGGTTTAATCTGTGGAAGAACGTAATATCTTGCACACAAAGATTAAATAATTTTTATTTTCTGTATCTAATCACATGCTTTTGGCAATAGTTTATGTTAATGTAAATATATATTAATCGTCAACAGTCGGTTAAACATCTTTAGATATGAGAATAAACAAGTGGTTGCTGTTATACGTTAAAACTATATTTAAAGCACTATACCGCGTGTTCCTTTACTGGCAATACAATCTGGGAAAATGACCATTCTACATGAAAAAGAGAAATCGAAAGTATTAGATAGCAAAATGTTCTATAGGGGTTTGTCTTTAACTCAATCCAGAGTATATTCACTGGCGTATTTAACTGCGTTTTGATTCAACAAATTTCGTGGTGGACTATTCTTTCTTGTGTATTTGTATTAGCATACTTAATATTTGAAAATCGATAACAAAACTAAATGGTTTTTTGAAAAAAAGGATTTGTTTACGAACAGATACCGTAAATAGGGAGGCATGGATTTCAGTGAAATTTTGGAAGGCATATCTAAACCAAATATAAATAGTCATATATTTTCTTTTACAAATGTTTATTTTTGTAAGAATCTGTTTAAAAGTTAATTTTTCGCCATTTGCAAACAAGCAGTCCTGATATTCTAATAATTAGAAGTTCGATTCCCTTTTCGTCTTATTTTTTTTTTTTACTTCCCACTACTTTGTGATTGTAATTGTTTCGCATTCTGTTTATGTCATATTGTATACAGTTAGATCGGAACACGAAACTATTAAAACCCAAATAAAGACGAATTCCGTTCAGTGCACGCGTATCTAGTAAATATTCAAAGTGGGTTTTTTCAAAACAGAAATAGGCGCTCTTCCAGTTGTACCGTCAGTTATAGGACACTCTGTAACTGTTTTGATAACATTTCGCATCGTTCCAAGTTTATTGCAACACTATACAGTGAATGCAAAAGCTGCCACCAGTTCCCGTCTAATTTTTCTGATGCATCGGCAAATCTCATTATCCTGAGATTTTTTTTGTTCGCATCGTGATTAAAGCCGTAACGAATAGTATTACAAGGTAAAATCTAACAATTTTATGTGATACGATTTGAAACCCACGAATCCAAGTTTGGATACGAATTTCTCAGCTGGGACTGTTCACGAAAATGTACTTCTTCTTCTTCTTCTTCTTCTTCTTCTTCTTCTTCTTCTTATTATTATTATTATTATTATTATTATTATTATTATATTTTTACCTAGTCACCAACAGTTGGGAAGCTTCTATACGAATTCATGGTCCAATTAGATATTCTGTATTGCCCACCTTTTATTTTTATTATTTTTTGTAATGTTATTTATTCTGTGCTCAGAGGCAATATTCGAATATGTGGTCCAGGTTAAGCTACCTTCTCTTAAACATTATTTCGAAACATTGACTGTGTCCATAGCACACTGAAAAAATGTGTACTTTTAAATATTGCGTTTCTTTTACTCTCATTTTTATTTCCAACACGTATATGTCGCAATAATTATTTATTGTTTGTATGTTATATGATTTACGTTAATCACGTTCTTGTTCGCCATGTAAGAGTAAAATCTCTTAATATTTACCTAATCATTTCATGTCTGTTCAGCTGTTCTACTTTTTTACTTGCTTGTACAATGCTTATTCTGAATGTCAACATCATAAACAAAATGGTAACACATATAATTAGAGGAACATTTTGTATACACATACTACGTATTTTACGTATGCACGGTTTGATGTGCATAAGTTCAACCTATCTAGGTAAATAATAACAGAGGTGTCATTTAATGCTCTTGTAATTTGTGAATTACGTCATTATAGGTGAATAAGTTTCTTGCAATCAAAATAATAATTCGTGTGTCGATCCATATTATAAGTTGAGCAATTTTTGAAATTATCAAATCATTCAATTTTCAACATTAAGAATAATATTGACAATTAATACATTAAGTATTAATATGCAATTAATAGTAAGTAAAATTACTGTTTATGTGCATCGTAAGCTATCAACGAATCTTTTTTTTATTACCAATACCGACTGGTATTGTAAGAGCGTACAAATTATACGCACACTCAGATTCATGCAACATTATGTATACTAAATAGGTATATATGACGTGTATATATGCCCATACTACACATGCGCATCATGCACGTGTATATTCTGTATAAGAGAGTGACGAACTCTTTTTCGAAACAAAGAAAAGAAGTAATCAGTTTGAATTTGTTGAAGTGATATACGTGACAGCTCTATAAGTATCACCGGAGATAAGAAATTGATTTTAGGTTTCTTCTTTCTTGTTTTGTTAACCGTCATTTTTTCATGTTTAGTGCTTAGTTTCAGCCATTATCTATACCTGACTTTTTAAACCTATGTTTACTTTCTATGGATGATACATAGAACTATCGTAATATAGATTTTGTGCGATTGTAATTAGACGTATTTAATTCTCGGTAGATAATTTACTCGTCCCGTTCTTTCCGGCAAATTCGGTCTTCATATTTTTTAATATATGCTTAACATAAGTGTTCCACAGAACCGCATAAATATTCATGAAGCGGTATAAATGCACAAATTTTTCTGTCCATTGTTAAAAACTTGTTATAAATATAATTTTATCTTACTTATGGTTTTTTGCTACTCACTAATACATGCATGTGTATAGTATTTTTCTGAGAATCCAAAAGAAATTGTGAATACATTTACTTTGTTCTAAATCGATAAATAACGAGGGGAGGCACAGCGAGTGTTTGAAACCAATTCAGTTCTCCTTGCAATATGTTGTTAAGCTTGAAAATTTAGTAAAGAATTGCTTCTTATACACGTCTATTTCAATACTCAAGGCATAAATCATCTGTTTAAATACTGAACATTGTAGTTCGAAAGTACTAACTCTGCCCGGTGTAGCCTTTGTTAAATTACGATTGACGTGAATTTTAGAAGAGATATGGCTTGAAACGTGTGAAATAGACTAGTGTTATCAGAAAAAAATAGTGTGATGCCGATGGGTAAAGGAAGTCTTTTCTCTCGCGAAAACGTAAATTTCCTGCTTTTTTATGTTGCATTATGTATGTAGTACTATCTTTGTATTTTGGATAAGAGATTATTACAATAATGTTACTTGTAGATGAAATGTCTGAAACACAATGACTTTTTGAGCCAAGACTATAACATGACTGTTTCTTTATCTCAATCGTTAACACCACACAATATTTCAAGAGTAAGTCAACAATAAGTTTTCAAGAGAGATGTCCGCTGAATTTTGGGATTCTCCGGATATTTTGTCCGCGTATCCGCTATTGCATCATAAATCTCATACAAATTTGAAATATGGAGGTGATGACAATCGGTTGATATGTAGGAAAATTCTAATTTTGTATTATTTTCCGTGTATGCAAATTCATATTGTGTTTTTTCAACCGAAACAATGTCTGAAATGTATTGAAAAATTTATTTTAGTTCTGAACATTACTTCAGCCACAGTATATATGCAGTGTTGTCCCCTCCGCGGTGTAATAAAGTGAATGCAGTCACCCTTAGCAATTGGAAAATAAATCTATTCTGATCATATTTTGAAATGATCTAGATACATAAACGTGCGTTTAATTACGCAATTTATTGTGACGCCATTAAGTTGATATAATAATTATGAGCCATTAATGTTCTCCTTGTCACATATTCTTTCTGAGAACTTTTGTCATTGTTTGCGATGAAATGATTAACGATGGATGATAATCTTCCAACGTAAAAAATTGTCGACGATAATGTATATGTGCATTGCGTGGTTATCGGTATAGAGTGTACATCATTTCTTACATCGATAATAGTCTGTCAGGGTATTAGATTCTAATTCCAAGTCCACCTCAGTCAAAACTGTAAATAGTTTTATACCCAAGCAGTTTTAATTATCGGTTGACCTGGCTTGAAAAAGTCATTGGTTAACTTTTGGCAGTTAACGTCAATAGTTGAAATAACATTGCTATCGTTGGGTCCTATTGGTTAAAGAACGTCGTAATGTTTCAAACATTTTTTCCACGGGTACCTACCAGTACTATTACAATTATAAGATACTTATTTCTGTAAAGTAAAAGACTTTCGATACACTCTCATACTTTTTTCCCTATCCACGTTTTTCCATTTTTATGATAAGAATTTTACATATTTTAAGCTATACGTCAACTAAAATATATGCCAATCATAGAATTAATAAAGGTTTATAGGACAAAACCAATCGGTACAGCGCATTCAATATTTGAACACGTTTTTCACTATTTACGTATAAACGTAGATACGTCTTCAAAATATTATGTCAAGGTACTTTCGTTCTTATAAACGTAATTTGAAGGAAAATCTGATCGATTAAGGAATGTACTTGGTTTCCTTATAAATGATGGGTATATCGAAAATTTCGTGTTCAAAATGATCGTGTCATTGATAATAGCGAAGTGCTTTGCATTTTTTTTTTATACTATAAGCGTTGTAAGATTTTTTCATACAAACTTCTATGCTCATATGAGTTAATTTGTACCACAGATAATATTATTGATTTTCTATGCGATATTTTCGACATTCCCTATTAAACACTGTTATTCAATTTTCGAAAGTCTGAATACGATCTTCTAGGCTTGGCAAACACTGTATTTTCAAATATATTAGAAAATTTGGGTTCATAGAACACAAAAAACGTAATATAATCGCGCAGTATATAGATTTTCCTTATAATGCCAATGTAAGACCACTGCGCCAGGAATACACCTCGCCCCAATATATTGACATTTATTTATAATGCATCTGATAAGATCCGTTTAGTACGAAACGTTTTGTTCATTTGTGCGTTATTTACGGATAATAGATAGAAAATGATTTTAAAACTGCAATTTGCCGTATCGAATCGCCATATTTACCTTTGCGTTTATAAACGCATTAAATTGAACAAAGTAATTCGTACTCACATATGCTGTACATATACATACTGATGAAAAGATAAATGCGATAGGATAAGTGACATAGTGTTCAAATACCATGATACTTTCTTAGCCGATAAACTAATGTTTGTTTATGTTTGCTATTTTTCAAAACGCTGCATACTTAATTCTTATCATAATGATGATTACACATATGATCAACATTTGATACTAAAATTTGGTACTTGTTACTCTTATTTTGTAAACTTAGAATGAAATGTGGCAAACTGTTGCCAGATTGAGAAAGAAGAACGCAGTGTATGCTAATATGATTAACAACTTGCACCACAGTAGTTCCCTTTTTGTTTGGAAAACCAAAGCATTAAATTATATTTGCCACATTTCATATCATTTTTAGACAAAATGAGATTTGTATAAGATGAAATTATGGTAACCAATCGACTGACTTATTATAGGTTTTGTAGTGTTTTTTCAACGAATGCTAAAATGTCTGCTCCATTTCCTGATATATCGTGTGTCTGTAACTACGTAATCTTGCTCAAGAACCAAAACAAACATGTTTTAATTAATTCTCGTAGTGTCTTAATTGTCTTCTTTATTTCTATAATATTATTTTTAAACTGCTATTATGCAATAATGAGTCATAAGTAAAAAAAAAGAGAATATATCTTCCCCGAAATGACACTATTTAATAACAGCTACGTATTGTAGATACTGATTAATAAACACTCTTCTACGTGCAAATTAAAATGATTTATATAACAAATGTATATATTCATTAACTTAAAATATCCCATAAATTTTTTAGAAATCCATTTATGTCAAGATATTAATGTGACAAATATATATTCCGTATATTTCATATAATATAATAACAAAGTAAGCTTCCATAATGAAGTTTCACTCAAACAATTCCCACGGCAACCATATTATAATGGGTAGTTGTTTGTTCGATAACCTAGCTGCGTTACAACGTTGTGATGAGTACGTGCATGAAAGCCACAAAAGAGCCTATTTTAAGAAGCTCAAGCTTCTTACGGGAATAAGTTCTAACAAATGTAAATCATTGATATTATAGAAGATGCCGACTATAATAGCAAAAAACTTCACATGGCGGCAAACTTCAAGTGATGTTTTAATTTATGTACCATTCAAAGGCTCTACAAGAAAAATGGACTTTTTTATATCAAATAATTATATAAAGGTATGGCCCTATCATTTTTAGGTTTCTTACGATTAATTTCTATTTTGACGCAGCAGACTTACCTAATGTAACCTCTAACGTAACTTTTTCAGGCAAACTGTCCGCCCTTTATCCTCGAATTATTTCTTTATAAGGAAATCAAACAAAACGAAAGTAAATGTATAATACATAAGGAAGAAGCAATTTTTTTCTTTAAAAAGGCCGCAACTGGAGATACTTGGCCGAGTCTGGAGTTAAACAATCTCAATAAAAGCGATAAACAAATATGGCGCGAGCAAGCACGGTTATGCCACCAATCTTTTATTTTAAACTGTGCAAAAAATAAAACGGGTTTGTTAAATGAGTTGTATACATGCTATCAAGTTAGGGTCAACCAAACTACACGTCACTTTATTTAGTCTATTTTTATTTATTAGAAAATCGTCGCAATTTGCAAAACGAAGCTGTCAGTACACAAATAAATATGGATTCTGAAATGTTAACTGCAATTACAAAAGTACATGAGAAATGCCAGCATACCATTAAGCAAAATTTGTGCGATTGGACCAGAGGACTCGGGTGAGTGTTTTTTCAATCATTTGAAATAAAGCATGGAATTATAATCAAAGAGTACTACAATTACTTGTAACGTATTTTAGGACAACCGCCTTGCTTGATTCTTCCCGAGATCTTGCAAATATAAAAACAGAACATATAAGCAATAGCCAAAAATCTCCTTATAATCATAAAAACAGTGTTTTTAACTATGAGCAACGTTTAAACAATACATTTTTAACTACCAAACACGTATTGAATTGCAAAAGTATTATGCATAATCAGCATACATCAAATACAAGGGTTGCTATCAAAGAAGAGGTAAATGATAAATACGAATGCGAAATGTAAATTACGTAGCTAATTACATCCTGCGTTATAAAGACTAACTAAATTCAAAAGCCAGTTTACTGATAGAGATTTAAAATACAAATACTTTTATCCAAAGGCAATTTCCAGTTGTGCCGGCGGCGTTAACAAATTTATTTTAATGCCAAGAAAAAAGAGTCTAATTAATATAAAATTCTCAGAACGACCGTTTCCAACACCTGCTCGAGAAAGCTCTTATACTACGGAGCAAGAGGTAGATTATTTGTGATTTTAATAAAATCTTTTAAAATCAGTGTAATCGATATCTATACATAACGTGTAAATCGCAGTGGCTAAAGAAGCAAATTGAGGTGCAAAGGAATTCTGACTTCATCGCAGAAGATTTTCGTCAGTACGAAAACGACCCGCAATGGTTAAAATATAAGGGAGAGTGCGTTGAAACTATTAATTACATTGTGAAGTAGTATTTAATTAACTTATGTGACATATTTAATTTCAGCGAGTCCTTCAAGGCTGATAACTATCTCGCGGCAGTAAGCGCATACACTCTTGGTATACGAATCAACAGTAGGATGGTTTCATTATATGTCAACAGATCTGCTGCGTATTATGCACTTGAAAAGTACTCTGAGTGTATAAAAGACTGCTCCAATGTTAGTCCTATCATAAAAAATGGAGTAAGAGTAGATACGTAGAACTGAAATTATTTAGAAACTATAAGACCTAAATAGTAGAATATTGCGCGTTTGTCCCTACTTAAACACGGACTTAATGTTTGGAAAGATTAAGTCCTTGATACAGATTAAAATAATACTGAAAAATTATTCATTATGAACATCATAAAAACCTGAGTTCAAGATTACTTACAGGAATCCGTTAATCAATTTGTTATGCTATTAATTATGTACTACTAGTTGAAAAAATTGGTTGGTATTCAGAAAAAATAATTTGAAATTCACAAATGAAATTTTGAAGCAACTCATTTGGCAAAGCTTAAATTGCCTTGTAATATTTGGAAAGTATGTATTAATTTAAAAAAAAAAACACTGCGAAACCTACTTTTTTCGAAAATTGTAATGTGAAAGTGACAGTACTTCATAAAAAGTTGATTTTGACAAATAGCTTATTATAGTAATTGTATATATAATATATTAAAAACGTTCTGTTGTGATAGCAAACTTTAATATCAGAGAAGCGAATTTAATTTGAATATGCTTCTCTATTAAGACAATTATTGGTCCACCAAATTTGAGTAATGCAGGAATATATACTTGTTCGTATAGGCATTAAAATTAATGCAACCGGAATGCGAGAGTAATCGCGAATCAAGAGCCAGATGCCACGTTCGTCGTGGTGTGAGCCTTTATAAATTACGTGCTTATCAGCAAGGGTTGCTGGAACTGGAAAAAGCATTTCAGCTTTCAAAGTGTAATGAAAGCATCAAACATGATTTATCTGCAGCGAATCAAATATTTAGCAAAAGACATAGCATAGGGCTATAATACAGGTAATTGCAAGAATGGATAATACTAACACATACTAGAGGATAGTTAACATTTTACGCAGCACATATTTATTGCTCAATATGTTAATAGTAACAATCTACAGTTCAATATGAAAGTATCACTGGTTCGTAATCAATTGATTCCAATACTAAACATACCGGATAAAGATTATTCTGATAATAGAACTTAGTTTTATTAGCTATTGTTGATATGGTTATATAAAGTTCCAAAAGAGATTGTTTTGTAAAACTAAAATAATACATATATATATATATACATAAACACGGGTGACATATAACATGAAAGGAAAAGAAATATAGTATTTAATGGCATTGCTGTGCATTGACAAATGTTACATTTCATTCTGCATTCTATCTATATGAGTAAACTCTGCAAAAAAATCGTTAATTTTTTTGTTAAGTTTGATTGGATAGATTAACATAAATATCTCAATCTATAGCAATTATATCTATAGAAAATAAATCTCATGGGAGGTAAGTATAAGACAGCGAATTAGTATTTATAAAAAATTGTGGAAAATTTAATATGATCGTAGTAAGTAGTAAGAACACTTTCAACAATATTTCGTTATTATAACATTCTTGTAATATTTATTAATATTGAACGGCTTAAATCGCCGAAAAACAGAAAATAACTGAGCCTTATCAGCCTTAGCTTTACATGAGGTCACATATCATATTGGAATTAATATGATTATTTTTATCAAGATAATTTTTAAATTTAATAATAAAAAATTAAATAAAATATTTAATCAATTATTCATAGTTGTCGATCAACTGTATGCCGCACCATGAAAACGAGATTGACATTTCTAATTTTTATAGGTGCCTAAATTGGTTTATAATCCGGACCTGATAGATCCAGAATTAACGCAATGCGCCAGTACTGTTGACGCCGAATCAAACATTTCACCGGTATCTGGACCAATCGTCAGTATCTTCTGTACGAGTATTGCAGGTAGTTGCGGGCAAGAACATCGAAATTCGTGAACTAGCTGAAGCTGACCCAGAAAGCCACTATCCTAATATTATTCGAAATATTTTCGATTACGTTTAAATTTATGAACACTCGACATACATTAAAATACAATTTGCACTTTACTTAATAAAATAAGAAATATTTTATTAATATTAAAACAAATCGTTGAGTTCACTCGAATCATGAAAATATAACAACACGGTGATATATAAATTGATATTATAAACAAGAACCTGACTCTCACTGCCCTTCTCTTTTACAGAAATATATATGTTTATAGGTATTCTATTTGAACGAAAGTACATTTCGTAACATTTATGTATAAAAGTACAAGTGTTTACGTATGGTGTCTGCTAACTGTAGAGAGAACCAATTTAATAAAAAATGCTTCAATTTTTAAAAAAAATAAATAAATAAATAACCAGAATAACTGAAGTAAAGAAACCGTTAATATACTGATTGCAAAAACAATGATGAAAAATCGCACGTTGACATATTTTTACTTGTTGGTGCTTTTCTTGTATTTGAAGCCTCCTGCTATCCGAATATATGTACATCTATGCCAGGGCTGTCGAACTGGCGACTTCGGAGCCACAGCTGATTGCTATAGGATACGTCTTCTCCGCCACAAAGTTCCCTGTCCATGTCGCGTGTCAGCGCTGTGAGCAGGACCGTGAAGTGCGATATAGCGTGGGACTGTCGTGGGGGTCCCGTAGATCGAGCATGCGAAGCACGAGCAAGCAGCCTAGAGACTATCATTCTGCGATCAAAGTATTGTCATTTCTTGCTTTTCTTCATTATTTCTTACATTTTTTTAATATTTTTTCGTCTTGACTTTTTCCTGTCACTGTTCTTGTTTCCTGTTTTTATTCTCTTCTTTTAAAAATGACTGTTCGCGTGTAGGAGACAGGATACCTTATTTCTCCTCTTCCTAGCGTACGAAATCGAGTTCGACAGCCCTGATCTATACGTACGATTTTCATCTTTAGCCCATTATTTTCTTAACCATCTCTTTGGTTGCATGTCACTTTCGTTATTGGAAATAGCGCGATGATACTTCTCTTGTTCCTTTCGGTTTCTCAATACAGAAAGGGAAGAGTCATGTACAAATTGTTCCAACATTGTGAAGATAACTATAATTATAAGTAGTGAATCGTACCTGCCATACAACCCCTGTTTCATCAATACCTGTCCCAATTTTCTTGACGTAACTCAAGCAAAAAATCAGCCGTTACAGTATTGTTACATTTGAGCTGCATATTCATAATTTTGGAAACAATAAGTATTGAATATTAATCGTGCAATGTATGGAACCTATTATGTCAGTTAAAACATTTTTATAATAACTTCTAGAACAATACCTTTGAACCTTCACCTCCTTTTCACTTCATTCGAAGCATTTCCATTAAGTCAGATAATTTTTGTAGGGTTTTTTGGGGTTTTACTTTCGTAAAGATATATAGTACAATTATGGTAAACTTAATCAGATATAGTATATTCTTTAAAACTGACCACGTCTTTTCAAGATTTAATGGCTAAAATATAGATTTTACACGTAAATGATTTGTCATAGCAAGTTTGTTAACACCTATCATCTAAAATTTCTTTCTGATCATTATCACAGACAACACTCAAGTACCGCACCGAGTCATCAAAATCGACGATCTTATATTACATACTATATTATCTTTTAATCATCTTTGTGTGTATGTAATCTTAAACTTCTTTAACCAACTCTGAATAATTCATTGCAGTTGTAGCAAAAAAAAATGGCGACTACAATTTTCACACTCAAAACATGTATTCTAAAACATCGAATTAAAAAATTGTTGACACAAATCTTCACTAGTAAGAGTTACAAAATGATAATTGAGTAAAGCATTAGTAAAAATAACCAATAAATCAGTCAACAAATCGTTCTTGAAAAAGCTCTCATCTCATACATTCTAAACAATAACACATTACGAAGTAAAGATTTTTCTGACGACTTGCAGGCGAATCGGACATGTTTCTTCACGAAATACTGAATAGCGCAAAATCGCGTATAAAACAGTATACTGTCAGAAAAAAGTGCTCTATTTTTTCATTCCAATTTGTACAGGTGCTAATATCTTGTATGTTATTGAGCACTGCCTGTGGTAAAAGTATGTGGCATGAGCGTGAATCACCCAGCGGCGTGTCAGTATATAACTATTGTAGCAGCAGTTTGCAGAATATATATATATATATATATATATATATATATTTGCGAAGGATAAGCAAGGACCGCTTATTTGGTCTGAGAATACGCAAGCCATAAAACCCCTTAGTTTATGGCGATATATGGGTGCAATTATAAAACTTTAGGATCGCGTCTTTGTAACTACGTTCGGCTGCAGATTCTTTCGTTTATCCAGTATGATCAGAAAGTACCCAGAATTTGTAATTTAAAAGAACCGCCGTTGACATACCCAGTAAATTTTTTTTTCTGAAATTGGTACACCTGTGAGAGATATCTGTGCCAAGTTTCAAAAGATTCTGATCACTAGTATTGCTAAATAATAATGGCTAATTCTATCGAACAAAGAATTTGTTTGAAGTTTTGTGTTTCCAACGAAATGTCATGTGCCGAATCGTTGAAAATGTTGGAAAAATCATTTGGGGAGTCTGCTCTTTCAAAAACACAGACATACGAATGGTATAAGTTATTCAAGAGTGGACGTGATATTGTCGAAGATTTGCCTAGTTCTGGATGCCGTTCGACATCAAATACCGAAGAAAATGTGGAAAAAGTGAAAAAAATTGTACTCGAAAATCGTGATGCGAGCCTGAGAGAGATAGCTCGTGAGGTCAACATTTCATATGGAACCGCTCAGCACATTGTAGTGGATATTTTAGGCACGAGACGCGTTGCAGCGCGGCGCGGTGCCAAAAGAGCTGAATTTCGTTCAAAAAGAGCATCGCAAGAAAGTGGCGGAAGAGATGATTTCTGAGGCAAGAAATGATCCAACCTTCATGAAACGGATAATTACCGGCGATGAGACGTGGGTTTACGAGTATGATGTGCAAACAAACCAACAGTCGTCCGAGTGTCGGTCCAAAATCAAAGTCATGCTCACAGTTTTCTTCGATTATCGAGGTGTAGTCCACTATGAGTTCTTGCCAGAGGGTCGAACAGTCAACAAAGAGTATTACCTATCCGTTTTGAAGCATTTGAGGGATGCTGTGCGTAGAAAACGACCGGATTTATGGGAAGACAATTCGTGGATGTTGCACCACGATAACGCGCCGTCTCACAAAGCACGCATTGTGTTGGATTATTTGGCCAAACATCGAACAAATACCATCGAACAAGCACCGTATTCGCCAGATTTGGCACTGTAACGCGCCCAGTCTCATCCCCTCCACAGATGCCACATCTAAGGACCTCTGACCCATATAAAGGCGCACGCCCACGCGCCCTAGTCAGTTTTTGCCCTGTTACCTAACCCTCTGTTAATTAGTGTCACTGTTAAGTCGCCTGGCTACGGTCATCCGACGCAACTTGTAATTATTTAGTATCTTTCTGAATAAAAGTCGCGAGTGATTGCCACGGCAATCCCTCGCCTATTTTTAAAAAGACTCTTTAAGTAATTTCCCCGTGACATTTTGGCGATCCTGCCAGGATAGTCTCTCACGACGTTATTCCGTGAAGGAGGTCGTCACTGAACGCGTTGCGTTATACGACAATACCAGCGGACCCTGAACGTTCAAAAGGAGCTATCCTCGATATTGGACCTTGGATCATCGTGAAGATTTTGCACGACCAAAGGAAACCACATTCGACTACGGAATTTGGAATAGAAGCCCGAAGAGACTTCAAAACCAAGTGAACCACACTTAAAGGTAAAAAGAAGCTAAAATCCGTGGGACTGAGCCCGCGAGCCCAGATCTCTCGTCAACAAAAATCGAAAGTGTACCTGTATATCTGAGTAGGTTTGTAAGCAGCCTGCGCAGATTGCATGGTAATAAACAAAAAGGCAGGAGGCAAGGCTATCACCAACCACTGTCCAGCATAATTAAGTCAAAAACATCTGAAATTAATTAAAAGGCGAATCATAAACAAAGTCCTTCGGTACGTGTAAAAACTGGCCTTCGTAAACTACCGCGTAAAGAACGAGTACACTACGGAAGAAAGTTCGGACACAGACGCGAGTGACGGGACCCAGTGTATCAAGACACAAAGGATGTCGCGAAAAACATCACCAACACGATCCTCCCATGAGACGGACGTGATGACACTCGTTCTCAGGAAAATGGAGCAAATGGAAGCCAAATTCGAGACTAGCATAGACGCGATACGGACCTTAGGAGACGAAAATAAGAAAAGATCAGAAGAAATTAAGGATCTATGGAAGCATCAAGGGATGCAGTTTACAGAAGACGAAGCCGCCGAAGAACGAAACAGAATACGGAACAGATCTATCAACGGGGACTCCGATCATGGTAGCTCACCCGACCACAGCCCAATCCGAAGAACCGCTAGCTGCCATAGCAGACGCGAAAACGACCTCGCATCAGTTGCAGAAATCATACGTACCGTACGTACGATAAAAGGACACGATGATGTAGGCGTAGAAGAGTTCATCCAATCGGTCAAACGGGCACGACAACAGTGTAACGAGCCCGGACGTTTATTAGACACCATTTTAAACGAAAAAATCATCGGTAACGCGGAGCGTGCCATTCGTTTTGTTCCGATTGACTCGTACGAAGACCTTTACCAGGCGTTAAGGCAAAACTTAGCTGGTTCCACCTCATACGAACTAGCCCGGACAAAGCTGGCACAAACAAAGCAATTGGGCAATGAAAGTGTCCAGGCCTACAGCTATCGATTCCGTGAGAGATTAAACGAACTCAAATATGCACTTCAGAATGAAACACGAAGCACGGAGCGTCGAGTGGCCATGAGAATGGAAGAGAGAAACGCCGTAAAATCATATATCATGGGTTTGCGCGACGATATAGGCATTCATGTAAGGAGTCTGAGGCCCTCAGACTTAAACGGAGCACAAACAGATGCCATGGAAACTGAAGTTTGGCTACAAGAGAAAGCAAGCCGTAACACAGCTCCCATGCAGAGACAACGCACACCCCTTCACGCGAACCATAGGACGCAAAACCGACAGTCCAACGAACGTGATCTGTCCTACTCTAAGAAACCGAACGCGGTACTAGTACCAAATCACGACAGGCCATTGAGTGAACGTATGAACCTAAATTGCAACTTCTGCAAAAGAATGGGACACACAGAGAGCCAATGCTTCCACAAAGCAAATTTTCAACAGGCCCCTTTCAAGAGGCGACCACCCCAAAGGTTAAACCGGACGCAGGACGAAGAGGCCGACGAAGTGGACGAAAACCAGATGGAACAGTATGCGGTCGAGTCACAGCAATTAACACCCGATTGCAGTACTGCAAATGGAAATTGGGAGGAACAAGAGGATTTGGAAGATACCTCATTGACACCGGATCTTCTCTGAATCTCATAAAAGAAGCAATGGTACCAGCAGATGCAACGCGGTACGACGAGAATAAAAAATTTTCTATGGGCAAAGACCAATACACCTCTACACAATGGATCAACATAGTATTACATAAAAAACCGCATAAATTCCACACCATATCGGACGATTTCCCCATACCCGAAGACGCCATAGCCGGACTACCGCTACTACGAGCCTTTAAGTACAATTTAAGCAACGAAATATTGTCACTAAATGGCATCGACCACCGGCTATTCAGCGACGACTATCACATTCCAGCACGCACTACTCGCATCTTCAACATCCAATGCGACTCGAAACGTGGATATGTAGCCGTACTTGATCACCCAAGAATTGCAGACTCCGTGTATTGCATCAAAGACCACATGATACGAGTACCTATCACAAATGAATCAGGAAAAGATGTTTACCTTCCAGACCTCGAAATAAGTCTACAACCCGTGGAAATGCCTAAGGCACGAGCAGATCAAATTATGCCTAGCGAGATAAATCACCGGATTCAACTCTTACTACAAAATACGCGACTCAATCACACAGACGATGAACACCGTGGAACTCTGTGGAAAATTATATCTCACTACCACGATATTTTTACGCTACCCGGAGACCCATTGCCATGCACCAATATCGCAGAGCACCACATTACCTTAAAGGACGACAAACCTATCAATAACGCATCATACAGACCACCGGAGTACCATAGACAAGAAATCTCTACACAAATCCAGGAAATGCTAAAAAAGAACATTATCAAACACTCGAACTCCCCATACAACTCGCCCATATGGGTTGTACCCAAAAAAACGGACGCATCACAAAAGAAAAAGTGGAGAATCGTTATTGACTTCCGGAAGATTAACGAAAAAACGGATCAGGACGCATATCCACTACCCGTAATAGAAGATATTCTGGACCACCTAGGAAAGGCAAAATTCTTCTCGGCATTTGATTTAAGTTCAGGATTCCATCAAATCCCCATGGAAAAAAAATCAGGAAAATACACCGCATTTTCTACACCTGAAGGACACTTCGAGTATACTCGAATGCCATTCGGCCTTAAGAACGCACCCGCTACCTTCCAGCGAATGATAGATACGTCGCTAAAAGGTTTAATCGGAAGAGCCTGCTTCGCGTATCTCGACGACATAGTGGTGTTCGGTTCAACGCTGAAAGAGCACAACGAAAACCTCGTCACCTTATTTGAACGGCTACGCACCATGGGATTGAAACTGCAGCCCGACAAATGCGAGTACTTGCGACCAGAATTAGAATACTTGGGCCACCTGATCACGAGGGACGGCGTCAAACCGAACCCAAACAAGCTGGAAGCAATAAAAGCATTCAGGCAACCCCGAAACCCGAAAGAAGTCAAATCTTTCTTGGGACTAGCAGGATATTATCGAAAATTCATTAAAAACTTTGCCAGCATTGGGAAACCTCTCACCGAACTGACAAAAAAGGACACGGAATTTGTCTGGACGACTGCGTGCCAGATGTCCTTTGATACCCTAAAGGAAAAACTATGCACCTCACCGGTATTACAATACCCTGACTACGAAAAAGAATTCACGCTGACTACAGACGCCTCCAACGTAGGACTGGGAGCAGTCCTCTCACAAAACGGCCACCCCTGCTGTTACGTATCGAGAACCCTCAACGCACCCGAGAAAAATTATAGCACCACCGAGAAAGAACTGTTAGCAATAGTATGGAGCGTTAAGAGGCTGCGGCAATACCTCTTAGGTCGAAAATTCAGGATACAGACCGACCACAAGGCTCTCGTATGGCTATTTAACGTCAAGGACCCATCGTCGAGACTTCTTCGATGGAGACTCAAGTTAGAGGAATACGAGTACGTAATAGAATATGTTAAAGGAAAGGAGAACCAAGCCGCCGATGCTCTATCGAGAGTATTGCCGACACGAGACATACTCAGCGACGCAATAGAAATGTCAGGAATAAACTCACCGCCTGAAGAGAATACACCAACCATCACCAACTACTACGAGGAATACACGACGTGGGGACAAACAACGCATGGCCCTGATAATATAAGAATTTTACAATCCATGAACAAAGGGTACTGGATGGAAGTGACGAAAAACACCACCGAGGAGGCTAACGCCGCTTCGTTAGGGCCCTATAACGAGGAAAAATGGATTGCGGAACTTGGATTGGCCACTGAATACCTCCAGGCATATGGAAATAACAATCTCCAATTTAAAATTATCGACCCCACAATCACCAAATGGGAAAAGGAAGTCCTGCTAGATATGCTAAATTTCCTAGGGAACAAACGACAAACAACTATTAAAATATGTTTTACGGCTCAAGGCAAACTGACAACGGAACAAAAACAACAACTATTGGCGGAATGCCACGGTAACACTGCAACACAACACTTTGGAGAAAACCGCTCGATCAAACGACTCAAGGAAGCTCACGAATGGACAAACATGGAACGGGACATGATTGATTATGTTAAAAACTGTGAACAATGTCAGAAGGAAAAATTGGTACGAATTAGGCATAAGGCACCAGCTATCATACCGGATACACCTACAGCACCCAATGACAAAATTGCCCTCGATATCTTCGGACCGCTTCCCCTATCTCAGAAAAGGAATAGATACATTCTTACAATCCAGGACACTCTCACGAAATACCTAATGCTATGCCCTATGAAAGGCATCACCTCGGAAGAAGTATTCACAGCTCTCCTAGAACACTATATCTACATCTTCTCCACTCCAAAAAATATACTCACCGACCAGGGAACTAACTTCATATCCGAAACAATGAAAGAATTCGAAAGAGTATTCAAGATTGAACACATCCGTACGACCGCCTATCACCCGCAAGGAAACGGCAGCATCGAGAGGGTACACGCCGTAGTGAGAGACCTCATCAAAACCAGCCTAGAAAGTTCCGAAAGAAATCAACACTGGGACGAAGTGTTGCAAGCGATCGCCTTTGCCTATAACACATCCGTACATGAAAGCCACGGATACACGCCTTTCGAGCTTACTTTCGGGAGACGCGCCAATTTGCCATCCGCCCTTGCAAATGCACCAACAGTTACATACGACAGCCTAGTAGAAAAATGGACGAACCGACACAACTTCAACCTCCAACGTGCCAGAGCAAAGTTAATCGCCGCCAAAGAAAGATTCAAGAAACAACAGGACTCAAAAATTACGCGAACACACGACCTATACGAGATAGGAGACCTCGTGTTACTACACAACGAAAGAAAGCTTAAAAAACTGGATAGCGAATGGCTAGGACCATTCCCCATAACAGGAATACATGAAAATAACAACATCACAATAATACAAAACAACAAAAGAATCCGAGTACACATTGACCGAGTAAAACCGTATCACCGACCTGTTTCAGATGAAGCACCCGTCACTCCTACTACTACCACTGCTACTGGGAACTTACCGACCGACTCAGGGGACACTCCGGCTGACTCCCCTTAGAGGAATAACAATTTATTCCGAATTTTTGGGACAAGCCAGAATTTTCCATGAAGACTGGAAACTAATCGTATCTGTCGACACCACAGACCTACAACCGCGATACCAAAAACTCTGGGACTTCTTCGCTGACGTAAAGAAACTCTGCAATAATGAATGCGGAGAACTTATCGAATTATCAATGCTCAAGACTCGCATTAAACGAGTATATGGCTTACTGCAAACGCTACAACACGTCACCCGAAGCGGTGCCGGCACGCGGAAACGACGAGGCCTTATAAACGGCCTAGGTACTATATCTAAAACATTGTTCGGAACACTAGACGCCAACGATTTAGACTACATTAACGGTGAACTAGACAAGTTATACACACACCAAAAGACCCTGGCCAACAGTCTCACGAACCAAACCAATATCATTAAAGTCATCCTGAACACCGTCCAACACGATCTCGAACAACTATCTAAAGACGGAAAAGCTAATCTCCACGCCAGCAATAAAATTGTGAGCACTCTAAACAATAACACACGGAACCTGTACATCTCCGATCATATGGCAATATGCTACATGACACTAATGGAATTGAACGAAGACGTCAACACACTCTTAAACGCTATAGCAGAAGGAAGACATGGAATAATTCACCCACAGGTACTGACGCCCACGACATTGATCAACGGAATCCGGCATTTCGAGAACCGATTCAACGTCAAATACCCAATACCACTGGAAATTGCTAACTACCAGAGAATATTGGACATCTGCGAAAAATCGATCAACCTAATGAACAATAAATTAGTGTACGTGCTGCAGGTACCCGTGTTAGAACCAGACACCTATGAGATCAGACGATTCATCCCTATCCCTTTTAAACATGGGAATAACTTTATCGCCATCATACCAGAATCGGAAATATTGTTGATCAACGAACAGCATACCCACTACCTAGCCGCCGACCGAGAATATATTCACAACTGCAAACCATCTGCCCCAACACGGATATGTAAAAGGACACAACCCACGCTGCTCATGACAAAAACGGGTTCGTGCAACAGCCAGATTTTATACAAACAAATCCACCAAATTTCACATCCCAAATGCCAAACCTCGCTGTTTTCTATCCGAGAGATTGCGTATTTAGCGCTTAGTGATGGAAACGGATATATAGCCATTCCGGAACACGCAATGACTTTTAACACCATCTGCTCTGGTAAAGGAGGGGAAATCCAGATCGATTCAGCCACCCTTATAGAAACCGACGGGGACTGCATGCTTAGTGGTGCAGGGGCCACAATTAAGCTCAGCCATTCCACCAACCACTCATTGGATGTAAAGTACGGGAAGAACATTTCTTTGCACATTCCCGAAGAAGATCTTAATCTCATCTCCGAGCGACTTATTCCATTACAACATCAGATTAATCCGGACGAATTGCGAGGACTCAACCGCGACATAGACAACATACAAGCAGCGATAGATAGCGTAAAGAACGCGCACCGCACACGTACCTGGACGGAAAACACCGTTAGCATCTTCACCTATCTGAGCTACGCATCCCTAGGAGTAATCGGATTATGGGTCCTTAACAAAATCGGAGTACTCGATTGCCTTGGCAAATGCGTGCCGAGATTCTGCCTCAGAATCTGCTGCAATAAACAAATCAACATCAGGGAAACACACCACCACGAGCACCAGATTGACAACCTGGAACTAACCACGAGCGAACCCCTAGTCCAGACGGTCAAACGGGTCAACCCACGTCTTCCAGGTGTAAGACGAATCTAACTCGGGGGGTGTAACGCGCCCAGTCTCATCCCCTCCACAGATGCCACATCTAAGGACCTCTGACCCATATAAAGGCGCACGCCCACGCGCCCTAGTCAGTTTTTGCCCTGTTACCTAACCCTCTGTTAATTAGTGTCACTGTTAAGTCGCCTGGCTACGGTCATCCGACGCAACTTGTAATTATTTAGTATCTTTCTGAATAAAAGTCGCGAGTGATTGCCACGGCAATCCCTCGCCTATTTTTAAAAAGACTCTTTAAGTAATTTCCCCGTGACAGGCACCATGTGACTTTTTTCTTTTCCCTAGACTCAAATGACCTCTTCGAGGAAAGAGATTTGAGACTATAGAACACATTAAACAAAATGCGACGAAGGAGCTGAAGGCAATCTCTTTATCGGCTTATGAAAAGTGTATGGAGGACTGGGTTAAGCGTTGGCATATGTGTGTCGCTTCAGATGGATGTTATTTCGAAGGCGACAAGATAAATTTATCTGAAAATTGAAAACAATGTGTTTTAGTTACAAATTCCGGGTACTTTCTGATCATACTGTACACGCCAAGGAAGGGTGAATCCGACTGATAAGGTTCTCTAACGAGCAATCAATGTCGATGATTGGCAGACATTCTAATGTAAAGCACTGGGAAATGGTATCAAAGTCATCGCTAGTCCTCCTCAAATTTAGAATAAGAATAATAAGAACTGAAAAAGTACCGTTTTCTCATATGTATGTGGTAATGAGAAAATTCTTAGAATGACGCACGACCACGTGAGACTCTGAGATGTATGTATTGTTCACCCTTCGATAAACATTTACTGACTAAAAGAATGGACAGGATCTACATTTGGCACATCTATAAATTCGTATCTGCAAAATAGATTATATAAATACAATCTGTAGATGACTATTTTTTACAATTCCGTTCGCTTTGTGGCCCGTGATATTAGAATGGTTTATACAACAAAGGCTTCAACAAAGACTTCACAACTAATTGAGAACATGTATTTTGCTGCTAAAAACCTTGCATTTAGTCAATAGTCTTGAAATACCGCGATGCACAATAAGTAATTTCGAGAATATCGAATTACATGGATTTTATGATGTGAGTGAGCGAGCATACGGGGCATGCTTACGCGCATGATCCATCAAAACGTGACAAACAGCAGGCCAATCTATTTGAAATCAAGGGTAGCACAGTTAACAACACAGTCCTTATCATACCTTGAGTTGTGCACTGCCGTATTCTTGACGAATCTTTGTAAAATAGTCATGCGCATTCTAGACATACCCATAAAACGAGCAATACTTTGGACAGATTCGACTACTGTGCTCCACTAGTTCAATACGTCTCACGCCTTAAAAACCTTTATTGCAAATTGGACCGTGAAATTCAAAACAAAACTGAGGCCAATCAATGGGGGTATGTACCTGGCGAAAAAAATCAATCAGACGTATTGTCACGGGGATCGAATCCCAAGGATTTTAATACACAGGACACGTGATTCTGGGATCCTTAATGGCTCACCACAGATGAGGACTCTTGGTGAGGTCACACATTAACACCCATAATAACAATAGAAACAAAACCGATGACAGTTATTACACATCACACTTCCCTTCTCAACGAGTCGTTTCGCCCGGAGTCCTGTCCCATCCCCAAAACAAGGCCTTCATACCTGCACTTTCGAGACTCTTCAAAAATAGCCTTCAATACATTCATTATAGTTCCACGACCCCGTTCCCTAATCCTCCGTGACCATTTTCGAATACGTTCCTAACATCTTTATTACTTCAGCGTTGCTCTCAGTGTTAAATCTTCAGTCAAGTACCAATACCTGATTTCTCTTTTACTAACACATGCTGCAACCACATGTCGCCCCACTCAACAGCGAAAAAAGGGAAACACTGTATTTTCCGCAATGAGTGGAGCAAACTTGCATCCAATCATCAGTTAACAACAACACCAGAAAAAAACCACCCTGATTGGCGAATCCCTCTCCTTTCCCAAAAACTTGCACGAGCCCTTTCCTTCGACGAACTTCCAACACGACGAGAAGGGCACTCTGATTTAAACTCTCGCAGCGACAACACGCGTCGTTAACCAGTCAATTACAACGTTATACAAGACTTACACTTAACATTCAACACGCGAACACTACAGTAACACGACTTAGTAACTTAGTATACAAACCAATTGTTATCTATTTTTAGAGAAAATATACGTTTTGTTATTACACCTTCATGCAACAAAATCATTCTCATCACCCTAAACGGTCGTGAGAAAACGCGCATAATTCAGGTGGCACAATGCGTCGAGGACTTACAACCCTCGTAGAATCGACGACACAGAACGCGATTTCTCATTTGAACGGTGCGCGTAACAACAGTTCTGAATTTTGTCGCACCACAGAAGACAGACAATACATAAATTCTCATCTTTAATACACGCAATTGGAGTTACAGCAATTCGCTAACGATTTATAGACGCAACGAGATATAATAAACGGACGGGACTGTAACAGACATAGGGTTTAAATAACGCACTCAACAGACTCAGTTGACTAACACAACAATATACAATTGTAGCAGACCCATACAAATATGCTAAGAAATTTGCAATTCAGCACTCCTTCATCATACGTGTAAGGGAACGTCTCGATAAATCAAATATTAGCTACAACGAAAAACACCCAGTACTACTTCCACGTAACCACCATCTTACCATACCCGTTGTTCTCAAAACGCACATACGGCGTTTACACGCTGGACCACAAGCCATCCTAAATGCAGTGCGTTTGCGATATTGTCCAAGCAACAGTAAAATCACAATTAAAAAGCTAACCAGGCAGTGCACAATCTGTACCAGAGCAAACCCCACCACTTTCCAAAATGGAATGGTTGACTTATCGCGAAATAGAATCACCTTGGCACGTCCTTTTGCGAGAACAGGCCTTAGCTATTGTGAACCCTTCTTCATAAAGGAGAAACGTTTCTGGAACACCCGAAGAATAAAGGCATACGTAGACATATTTATCTGCTTTATCACACGGGCAGTACACCTAGAAACTGTTGGCGATTTGACCTCCGAAACATTCTTAGCAGCAATAAGAGGAGATTTTTTGCGGGTCGTGGCCTCGCAAGTGATCAGACAATGCAACCAAGTCTGTAGGAGCCGATCGGGAATTGCGAAGCCTCATTCAGACAATCCAACAGAATTACACTATTAACTAGGATTTATCATCACGAGCGGTGCATTGACATTTCATCCCTCCTCGATCACCGCACTTTAAAGGTCTTTGGGAGGCGGCGGTCAAATTGTTTAAAAATAATTTGCCTCGCGTAGTCACAGATAGCCTCTTAACATCTGAAGTCTTCAGCACACTTACGGCCGAGGTTGAGGCGATCTTGAACTCCCGCCCTCTTACACCACTTTCTGATGACCCCAACGATATCACAGTCCTTACTCCTACCTACTTCCTGATTGGGGACCTGCTAATGAGTTTCCCAGAACGGTCGCTGGACAACAAGCCCAGCAACCGTGTATCGTCATGGGAACGTATCACACAGATACAAGATTTCTGGAAAAAGTGGCATAAAGAATACCTTCACCACCTCACTCATCGCATGAAAATGGCATACCGGAAAATCAACAATCGTCAAGGTTGGATCTCTGATCGTCCTGGCAGAGGACAACACCCCCCATACGTTAGCCGCTTGGACACATTACCGACATTTACCCCGGTACTGATAGGGTCGTACGGGTAGCAGAAGTGAAAACAGCACCAGGCACCTACAAACAGAGTGTTAAGGATCTTGCACCCCTACTTGCCGATGATTCAACGGAATGTCTGCCCGTTGTAATACCCATGGTAAAGACTTCTTGTATATATTGTATCATAAGCTTTATATATTTGTATATGGAAGTGTGTATCTTACTGTAATTATGTATATATCACACATACACACATACAAGGCACGCGCATTCAAACACACATGTGGAATCCCAGTCATACTAAGGTTTTGAACGGGATCATTTAAGGTAGCCAGTATATTGCAACGCAAGCAAATAAAACGCAATGTCTATGGAAAATCTCTGGCGATACACGGTCATTGTCTGGTACTCAAGAAACTTCCATAGGCGCTGCAATAAAATCCGAAACCAGCCAAATGACCAATAATGGGGAACTACGTCGTTTAAGACGGAAGGCTTGGAGGTGACACTTCATTCCCAACGCAGAAGAAGGGAGGGCCAGTATATATATTGGGGAGTTCGGCCACCGAAAAAAGGAGTATTCATTCTACCACAACACAGTATATAATACAACACAATATATAAAATAGCATTATACAAAAATAAAACACAACCATTCAAAGAAATGTAATTATTTCTTTCAGTACTGTTATGCCGTGATCGAGAAATCTTAACTATTTCAAGAGCGGCCTAACTTCTTAGTCCTCTGACTCTGGACTAAGTGTAGTTTAATTAAAGATAGGCTTGAGAGAATTGGTTTATTTAACTATACAAACTCAAAATACGCACTAACTCTAGTCGTTTCTAAATTATTAGTAACTCGAAAAATCCCAAGCGGCCCTTAATACAGGCTTGAGGAAAAGTGGGAGGGATGAGTACGGGGTAAGGTTCAGATGGTGGAAACATACTTTTTGAGAATAACAAGTGTGACTAAGAATCAAGGGTTTTTGGGGTAGGACTGGACCGTGACGCACTTGGGTCTGTGTTTACCTATGACTAGTAGACCTATGACTAAGACATTGTGGTAGGGCATAACAGTACGAAGTGGCACTTGCTGCGGTCGTGCCAAAATTCTGGACACAACCAGTACCGAGTCGTGCATCCCAATACGTCCATGCTCAATATACTTTCAGAAACAGAGAGATGACACATTTAATCAAGACGGTCCTATGTGGGGAACATCCCGACACTCGAGCGTATGGTACCATACCGTCACATGTCAGGAATATTGTTATGGAAAATGTTATTGAAGAAAATTCGCTTTCCTCATTAGCGTGTTGTTGATGGTCATTAATATTGTCATCATTTTAATAATTCAGTGTACAGCGATCTCTGCTTTCTCATCAGGTCTTTTTTTAATTTTTTAGTAGTTTTTGTTATTTTCCATTTCATTTATAGAGTATCATACATGCTTAACAGGGGTTTATTTTCTCAGAATGCAATTTAATAGTTCTCATAAAGGGAAAAAAATAAAAGTCAAGACAATGTAGAAAGAACATGAAAAATATAATATGCTGTCCGAAATACATTCAGTAATAATTGCGAACCAATGTGATCAAGAATTTAACAAAATAAGTGTGACAGTCCAAAATTATTGTGGAGGTAATGCATTCGTATTTATTATATTTTATCAATTTCATGTATATTAAATATTTATTATTTACTTCATGCATAGATTCCAGATTTTTAAAATTGAAAACTATTAAGCCCATTTTGCCACGCTTAGGAATTAGCCGGCCACATACCGCGCAATTCACGGCATATGTCAACTATACAGTGCTATTGTGTAATTGAAGTGTTATTGAAAAACCGTTGGCGAAATGAAAATTTGTTGGGTTTCTTAGAACAACCATTGAAGTAACCTATAAACCATTCTACTATCACCGACCATAAACCAAACGGAATTGTCAAAATTAATAACCCATATATTGTATTTATATAGGTATTCTGTGAGGAGTATTACTGAGGTGGTGACAACCGTGTTCTAACAAAGTGTTTTATTTAGTTCAACAAAGTGTGTATAAGATGCGCGTTTCGGGTGCTCTGGCTAACTGTTCTAACTTAAAAGTTACTCGTTTTATAATCAAAGGGCGGTAGGCGGGTCTCGTACCCCCACATGTCCTTACCGGACTCTTCGCTTGAGGGACCAATCAGAAAACCTGAAAATATTCTATGGAAACCAGCCGCAACGGTTTCCTGATCAAACACCTGATCCCGATAAGCCGTAAACAAAACGTCCGGTGGCCGTTCAATGAAACAAAGACTTATCGGGCCCATAGTGACCGCCGCGACTGGTCGTTGGTCCCACAAAGCGTCGCGTGTTTACGACCGATAAGATGTGTAAAACGGCCGCAACAAAACCTTCCTAAATTCAGGTAGGCCGCCTGTGGAGAGAATATAGTGTTGGTGCAACTGCACCACAATTCTATTTTGTAGATAAGAATTTATAGATGTGCCAAATGTAAATCACTATCCACTCCTTTAGTCGGTAAATGTTTATGAAAGGGTGAACAATACACGCATCTCACAATGTGTTATATGGTCGTGCGTAATTCTAAGGAAAAACTAATCCTATTTATCGCATAACTGAATTCATAGTTAAACTTAACCGTTTAAACATTACCGTTTCCTGATATGTATATCAAATATATTTTTATATACGTATCAAAAACGGTAATTTTCAGTTGTACATATTTGGAACGAAAAGACATAAAAATTAAATTTAACTCTCAATTCAGCTAGCGATAAATAATATTATATTTGACTTAGAACTACGCATGACTTTGTGACAGTGTGAGATGCGTGTATAATTTGGTCCTTCTTCCATCGTAGCCTTACGTGCGTGGCGGCGTCGCCACTGCTTCGTGTATACCGGGTAATCACTCTACGGGCTGGATAGATAGAAACCCGACGTCCGTCTTGCCATCGGTGGCCAGGCGGTCCGCCTTCCGAAGGTTAATTGTGGGGTGAGCTTCCATTATCCTCACGCATAAACTGCGCTCAAACTTGCCTCGTGTGACAGCTTAATTCAAGTAACTGCCACTAACTGGCATCATGTGCAGCCCAATGTGTGGTCACTAGCCACCACACTACTGACTATATCCGCCTGCGTTCGACTTAAAATAAACTTTGTCCCGTACAGGGTTATATTCGGCTTCTGGTTTTAGATGGTTTACCGGTCACGTTGATTATTTTGCCGGCAATTCCCAGGGCGAATATCTACGGCGGCTGTCACGGCTTCCGAATTGCACCCTCTCTGACAAATGCGCAACAGCACGTGTACAGATCTTTGTACACAAACGCCTTGCTTATTGAACGTCATGCCACGGGTGCGAGTTGCATTTGCCGCATGAACTTAGTGAAGCCCTCGGGGAACAAATGCGGATCTGCGGGAGTGTCCAGGTCGCTGAAATATTCGTCTGAATCCGAAGTACCTTGTCGTACAGCATCTCTGCCATGGATACATCGAGGTCTTCCTTGATGCAGGGCCGCAGCCCAAGTAACACGAATGGGAGCGCATCCGACCATTCTGACGATGTTTGCAAGTGAGGGTCACCTTTAGCAAGTGATCGGACCTTTCAACGATCCCGTTGACTTTCGAATAATATGCGGTGGTCTGAATCCGGTGTGTCCCGGTCAGCTGGGTCAGGGAGTCGAAGAGCAGTGAAATCAACATTGCCACCAACGGCCTGGCTATCGACTTTGCCGACGAATCCGGAAGAAGGTATCTGGCTACCAGAAAAACCGGTCAACGATTGTGAGGCAGAACTTACAGCCCCGCGATACGGCCAGAAGTCCTACCAGACTTAGATGAATGCGCTCGAACTGATAATCTAATAGCGGAAAGTATTCCAGGCGGAAGTGATTATGCTACGCGACCTTAGCGCGCTAGCATTGGATGCAGGCCTTTGCTCACACTGTCATGTCTCGGTTCATTGCCGGTCAATTGGAAGTGTTTGATGGTCGCGTATGTGGCCAGCAGCTCCCGACTGAAGGTACTATAGTTGTACTGCGCCAGCCCAAGCTTTCTGGAGAAGCTCAGCAGTTACTAATCGTCGCCAATCCATTGCTACAGTACGGCTCCGATCGGCGTTGCTGATGTGTCTGTCTGTATGGAGAGTTTGCACCTGGTCTTCTGAAAAGGCCACCAGTGTGGCATCTGCGAGACTGTCCTTTACGTGCTGGAAAGCTTCGCGCATCTGCTCTGAGCAGGCCAGTGTTCGGTTGGTGTTCTTTTTGAGTGCAAAAATCTGTTGCAGAAGATCACCATTTCGAGAAAACGCAAAGGCTTTTGGCATTCTATGGTTCTGTGAACTCTTTCCTTGCCTGGACTTTCTGCGGTAATGGGCGCAACCCTATGGCAGAGACTGTGTGGCCTAAGAACTGACCTTCACTGGAATCGAACATGTACATATTCGGATTGATCGCAATCCGGTATTGCTGCAGTCTGCTAAATACTGTCTTTAACTGTTCACGCTGCACTTCGGGAGAGAGCGATGTGACTAAAATATCGTCCGGATATGCCCTACAAAAATACAATCCGCGAAGACTCCGTCGACCAGCCGTTAAAGCATCTGTGACGCATTCCTGAGGCCTGGGCTCAAGTATGGAAACTCAAAGAGCCCATGGAGATGTTAATATTGCGGTTTTTGGAATGTCCTCTTCGCGGACTGGAATTTGCCAATACGCCCGCTCTCGATCAATAGTGAAGAATGTTTCTGCGCCGTAAAGAAATTGCATAGAGTCTTGCAGGAATATAATGGGATATCGATCCGGTTTCATCACGGTGTTAAGCCTGCGAAAGTCGCTGGTGGGTCTCCAGTGCCGGCTCTTTTTGGCAGAAGCTGTAAAGTTCTTAGATGGTCTGCACAGATCATGCTGCAGTATGAACTCGAAGTCTCTCTTGCAGCTTATGCACCGGCAAGATTCGTGTCCGGGCTACAACGGGCTGTCCTTCGGTTATTATAGCGTGCGTTACGCCGTACTTGACTGCCTTCTAGCTCGGGGTATTGTTTTAGTACTAGCTCGGGGTATTGTTTTAGGACGTCGACGTATTTAGGCTCTATCGCCAACAATGTTATTCGCAATTCCTCCACTGCACTTAAGAATAGATTATCTTTCATTCGAAGAAACTTGTTGCGACATTGTATACATTGTTGCAAATAAAGCAGTTTCTGGGGGAAGAGTGCTGTGGTGGCATATTACATTCAACCACCCCCAGGCGGCGTCACGCCCGGCCCGACTGGTGGGAGGTACCACGCAAGCAACAACCACCATTGGCTGCAGGTCGGCCCGGTGAGGGTTGCATACGATCGCCAACGTGAATAAAAGGCGACGTCCTACAAAAGAGATCGAGACTCTCTCGTCACTAATTTGTCGCTAATCGTCCAAAGGGAACAAAGCCAGTACACACTCTTTACGCCAGGGCTGTTACTGTACAGGGTCGTATACTGGGAAGAGGAGAACTGAGGTACCTTCTCTCCAACGCGCGAACAGTCCCACTCGTATTACGAACGACGCGTTGGAGGGCATAGCCGCACGCGTGGAAGGGACTCCCACCGTTTCATCGTGTTAGTTAGAATTTGACATTTTTAAAAAAAGAGAATGAAAGCAGGAAACAAGAACAATGATAAGAAAAAGATAAGAAAGACGAAAAAATATTAACAAAATGTAAAAAATAATGAAGAAAAGCAAGAAATAACAATATTTTGATCGCAGAATGATAGTCTCTAGGCCGCTCGCTCGTGCTTCGCATGCTCGATCTACCGGATCGGCACGACAGTCCCACGCTATATCGCACTTCACGGTCCTGCGCACAGCGCTGACACGCGGCATGGACAGGAAACTTTGTGGCGGAGAAGATGTATGTTATAGCGATCAGCTCTGGAGCCGCCAGTTCAACAACCCTGCTGCAGGCTTTTACATGACGCGACCGACCTCCTAAGGGACTCAGTAGCAAGCAACCGCCACCGTTCGGCACTGCATGCTGTCCGGCTGTCGGGGATTTTGTGGAAACGTCAGAGATAAAAAGGAAACACTTCGCTAGTAAAATACTAATTTATCTACTTCAACGACAGGAATAAACAGCACTCTCAACCGGAGCTTAGTTTCATAAAGCACACTTCAAACAACTCTCCTTCCCACTTTCTCGCAACACCGCCATAGCATATCTTGATATTAAAACGTGGAGTTTTGAGATACAAGACTGTTTTTAACTGCGTTTTGTCTTTTTTTTCAAGTGGGCCAAGTCCCATAAGGTGTTATTACCAGACGAGATAGGGATACATATGACCACAGACGGACTAGGTATAAACATACTTAGGGGAATTTATGCCTCACGACAAAGTGTAATTCCAGCACGAAAAATGTGGCGTTTTCGAGCGAACGTTAAATAAAGAATGGAGGGTGTTGAATCTTGATTGAACGTAATGAGTAGTTTTACCGGCAGTGGTGAATATAACAGTGAATTCATGGGTGCTATACCATTACCCTCGACTAAATGTATACCTGCGCGTTCTGATTCAGATTTGATCCAGCGAGTTTCCTAGAACTGACCAGCGTTCTCAGGAAAATTCCTCGGAAATCTTTCGCATACAACGTTGCCTCCCCATCACTAACCGACCAACGACGTCACAAATATCTCGAGAACAGAGGTAAGCGTCGTGCACCCTATTGCGGTTGTACTTTCCATTGGCATAAAGACCCGAAAATTCAATACTAATGCTGTCAGGAAGAGGTTCATTTTCAGGTACGTACGCGATTAGATTGAACGAGCTATACCGTGACGTCACAAATGCTTGGTGTGAGGATTCGACTGCTGGTATGCTTCCCCACTTATGGTTTTCTACAGTATTAGTTTGCACGGAATGACGCCACAGCCTGTAGCAAAAATCGTTCAAGATCCTCCGATAATGTAACACTGGGTCTGACTGAGCGAATTTTTTGTAGTTAGTGAGTTAATTTTGATTGCAGACTGCTCAGAAACGAAGTGCAGAACAATTGTGGAGCGCTTTACATGCAAGCGCAGCAATAGTTGAGCGCCAATAGGCGCCGTTGGTAGTCTAATGGTTAATGTTTAAATTTGCCAAAAATGTTGGGTCAAATCAATAAAATTTAGGTGGAACCTAAAACCGATTTGTTTCTGCCGTTTGTTTTTATCATTGCATATTTATTTAAGTAAATGGAGATATTGAATTAAAATTTGCATCCAATGGTGATTAAAAAAAATGTAGCGCTGCGTCAGTTCTTGTCTATACTTTTTATTTGATAAATGAATGAATACATTTTTTAACAGAAGCGTACTTATAATAAGGACATTTTACTTAAAAGTAGGGGATACTTTCTGGAGCACTTAAGGTATTCAATTTGAGCTGATTGACACTATGTTTCTTTTATTGGAAATCTCAAAACTGGAGAATCACTTTACAACTTATCCGTTTAACCATTTCATGATATGAAATCACATTAAAAGAAAACTTGTTTAACAACAGGATTCCTTCTTACTTTTAGTTTCAATGGCAACTCCTACCTCAGGGTTTCTATTTGTTTAAAAGTCGTATTCTTTCTAACATTGTTGGAAATCGCCCCCCCCCCTCGCAGATGCTCCCGGCTGATTCGAAGGACTTCCCAAAAAACATATGAGGGTCCAGGTATTCCCCTTTCATCAATAACCGACAATGCTCTCAAAGTGCACAGATACATATACTCAATGTTCGTAGTCAATGGATTAAACGAGGCAATTCCTCAGTAGTAATAACCATGATAAATTTTAAACGATATTTAACAAAGATTGTTCTGCAAATTTGCATCTGTTTATTCCAGATACGGACGTCTCAATGGTTTCCCACGTTTGTATGCCTTTATTTTATCGTCCGTTATTGTTAACCATTTCGTTTGTTTTATTGCACATTTTGTGAATATGAAAAACAAGATGCAGCTATGAATTTTCTGGTTCAGAATTTTTACAGCCGTTCATCGTAGCCTAAAAATAGAATTTAAATAACTAATTGGAATATTTAACTAGGATCGGATAGTGCAGAGGTTGGAGATTGAACGGTACGCTACCTTTAATACATTGAAATAATTTAACAAATGTGAGAATTGGTTGCGCTAAATGACTACCGCACGCTTAGGCTGATCCTCCAGAAAAACTAACTGTCCTGTCGCGCTCGTCGTCCCGTTTTATATACGCGGCTCGCTATTCATTACTTATCGGACCCCGCCCTGGCCCTCCATAGGTTGCATGTCCCCAAAACTTTCACATACGCGCAATGCGCATCCCTACATTTATGTTATATCAGATAAGTTGCTAATGCGGCCATTTTTAATACATGATATGGTAGGAATTAGTTTTGACTGTTAGCTGATAGAGCAATAGTTGAGCGGCGAGTGACTTGTAGCAAACCAGTACATATCAAAGTAACTGGTACAACGATAGTAGAAAAAACTGCACAACCTTGTGTCGATTCATACACAAGGAACCCTAAGTAGACATTTACGTTTGACCTTTTTCATTTCTACATATGATGTGGGACTCAAAATCTTTTCTTTTTTTTTATATCGGCGATAATTCACTTTTGAGGAGTGGAACCCCATTCAAACATTTAACGTACAAAGCGGGAATAATTGGAATTTTTTTGAATTTTTGTATATGCAAAATATTATTTTGTCAACAAAAATCTATCGTGAAGTTCTGAGTTTTCGGAAATATTTCGAATTTTAGAGGTAAACTATGCCGTGATGAAAATCTCTTCTATGTATAAATATTGTTAGAAATTTATTAAAGAAATACATAATCCTTATTCTGTAAGATAATTAAGAACTAAGTAATACTTCCTTTATGTGTTAGGAAATAAACTCGCTTTTACACTATTGCAAATTACGCTACAATTAAATTACAATTACATGCTGTCAACGATCAACATTTTTTTTTGTATTCTGCACTAGGTGATTACTATGGAATTTGAGGTGTTAAAGAGTAATCTGAAATCTGTTTTTCTTAATCATCTTTCGTCTTTGGAAAAAAGAAATTTGACCAAATGGTCTCCGCCTGACATTGCACAACACTCACGTGACTATAAATGTTGGATAATTTTCCCTTTTTTCAAGTGATAAAATAAAAGTGTCGTTTAGTTGTTTATGTACTACGACGTATGTGGAAACAAAAACCGGAGGCAGACATGTACCCAGGTTGCCGTGTCAGTCATTCTCCGTTGGATACAATGTTACGTTCCTCCATGGAAACTACTTATATGGTATGTGCCAGGACTCGCTCTCGATTATGTACGCGTACTTCTCATATCGCATTGCTGTTCCAACCAAATGATAGTCTTTGAATCATACTATACTCACGCACGCACGCTTTGACACAATTAACTATCAGACAGATTTTCAACTACGGATTTCAGGAGAGGGTGTGTTATTCGATAGAATATGGTTTGCGACTCTATTTGTTTCTCGTGGCATCACCCTAATCCGAAAATCTGTTTTGCACTTGGGATTAAAAATTTCATATGTTTCTCTTTCAATTTAGTTTCTCTATTAGTTTTAGTATTTCTCTATTGGTAGTATACCGCATGCAATATTTGAGATAATAGAGTTAATGGAATGAGCCATGTAAAGACCAGTCTCTGAGCTAGTAACAAAATAAAAATTATTTATCATTTTCAATATAATAAAATAAACTTTCTGAACACCAAAAAAATTAAGTACACGAAAGAATCGTTTTACATTAAATCGAGATAGAAATTAACTGAACTTCACGACTCATTTCCGAGATAAAAATATACACCACAATCTTTTCACAAAAATGAACGAAACTTGCTAAATTCAAAGATTTTTAAACAAATTCAAACACAGAAAAATGATGACTCATAGTTCCCCTAATTGTACGTATACTATATTATATTTAATTTGGAGGAAAATCCCAGATGTCAATGTCAAAAAGCAATCGATTTACCGTGAAATTACTCGGCAACAACAGTTTGTTAAAAAATACGTAACGCGCGCGTAGCCTGTTCGGTGTGCGCTGCTGTGGAGGGCATTTTAGAGCACGTTTCACACACCGCGATTTCAACAATCGTTCATTTTCTTTGGCGATACCACAATTGTTTTTTGGATATGGTCGTGATGGCATCCCAAGGCTATAACCACCTAAAGAAAAGAAAACATTTGTATCGCGCTTTGCTCGTAGGATTCGCATACAGATTTACCAGTTTCACAAGGAATCAAAAAAATTTCGGAAAAAAAACGATGGAACATGTCTTGTCAAATTTAATTGGTGTGTAAATGTCTGAAAATTTAATGTATATTATAAAATTCATTTTTACCGTACCATTCGCAAAATTCTCAACAATATTTTGAGTATATAGAAGTGACCAACATTTTTTAGGTACAATGCGAGCGTTCTTAAAAAAAATGTTGGCATTCAACAGTGGTATTATAAATGTCCATAAGCTCTTTCTCGTTTAATTGGAGGAATACACATACAATCTGCTATTTCATACATAGAATTTCGTTAGGCTATACTTGACACAGTACGCACATTTAATACGGTATATTTTCACATTTCTGTAAAATACTTCTCATATTTAAGTTGAAATTGCATACTTATGAGACAGAGAAAGAGTAAGGGTGTTCACATTATGTTCACATTCAGAAACAACTTTAAATTTGGGGAATTGCTCTCTCTGGCTGTAAATAACCGACGTCAGTCTTTTCGTTACATTTATAAGAAAATTACGATCCGTTATTTTACTGTTAATTTCTACTAAGAGCAGACTTACACCGCCGGCTTACATCTGAAATAGTTGATAATATCGCATGTGACACGAAAATGGTAAAGTGTTTTGGGTTTTACACGTCGGGATGTCTACGGGTAAGAACGCAACCTATTTACTTTGGCTTTTGACGCACTCTTTCCTTCATTTCTAAAAACTCTGTCCTAAGGACAGCATCGAAAGCTTCGCACGCAGCATCAATGGAACGAGACAACGACTAGCTTGATGATGGGGGATGAAAAATATTGTCAAAGGAAGCAAAGAGAGTGGGTTTGGTTTGCAGCAGCAGCACGTTTCTATGTCTCGGATCTACTCACAAACGCACTATTAGGGCTAATGCGAACCGATCCTGGTCCAGATGTTTGAAATTAGAATTTAAAAGATTTGATATATATAGTTAACGGGACACGCTTTGACGGCTCATGAAATATAGCATCTACCTGTGACATATTTTCGGCGTACAGGTGGTAATGAGAGGACTAAGGCTGGGACATTGCAATGATACGTTAAGACCCCTCGCATAAGTGGCAAAAATATGCATTGCTCAAAAGATCTATACCTACCCCGTCTGTACTAGAAGCTTTACGTCACAAACTATCCATGTAGTAATGTCTACGCAGGGTCGGCAATAATGATTAAAGATACCATTAAACATTATATTCTACAATCATTTCATCAAACGTCAAGAAAAATACGGAAATCTTTTTATATTTCTACAACCACGTCATCAGATGCCAAGGAAATATACAAATCTTTTTAAAACACTTGGCATTAGATTTCTCGTAAGGAGCGACTACAACGCAAAACGTACATTTTAGGGACCAACAGTAACTATCTCTCGAGGAACCAGCTTGTTAAAACCTTACTCAAAATCTAGAAGTCTACGCAACTCGGGAACCCGCATATAGGCCCACCCACAAAATCGTAGAGCAGATATTTCAGATTTCTTCGTACGAAAGAAATAAATCCAAAAAGTTTTTTCATTCAAGCACGTCTAAATCGTAAATTTAGGCATACAGCGGCTAAAGGAATAATTTGAAATGAAAACATTATCTATGAGGAAAGACTACCCATGTTACATACCCGTCTCACAAACTGAAACAACTTTAGAAAAATCCTGGAAGATACGATTCAAGTAAACATAACATTAAAATTGAAACAGGAAATGAACAAAGCAGTTGATCACTTCACTCACTGTTTACAAACAGCGTCACGGAAATTTATATCCCCACCAAGAAACAATAAAATAACTATGTATTACAATATTGAAATCGAAACTATATATTACTCTAATGAAACCACACCCCTGCATGACAAAAGAAGACTTACCGAAGCAAATAAAAAAAATTGAAAGCAATTTCCGCTGAAATGTCGTCGTATACGGATCACTCATCGAGAGCGTTTCAAGTGAAAAGCTTTCTCAAAAGAGAAAGTGTACATGGCTCCTTTGTTGGATGAAATTTCGTGCTTTCTAGCCTATTCTTATACTGAACCTATCGCATAGCGAATGTGATTCAAGGAAAAGTGCACTCCGGTACAAAACAAAACCGCAGGATGCCATCTGATTCCATGAATCGTCTTTAAAATAGTGTTGTGTAGCTATAAGGTCTGTCAAATAAGCGTGCTGCAATTTATGCTGCTACGCAAAACGACATAATGAAAATTGGCAAAATACTGAAGGTCACAAATATTCGGTTCGCATAAAAAATGTCCAACGACCAAGTGTGCATCTTTCTAACAAGCGAGGAAATTGCTTTTGAGGTAACTAAGAACATCAATAGATAATTCGAGCTCTTATCAATAAGCATGTGAATGTAATTCTATCAGGTGTATATTAAACTGTCCCAGACAGTTACATAGAAGACGCTTTCAATCAGGAAAACATCAAATGAAGCTCTTCTGTCATATTCCTTAAAGCAGAAATATCTGACAAAGGTTATGCACATATACTGAGTTTCAAACGCCAAATTTATATTTACCCTAATGACTTAAATAAACTACCGAACATTCTGCAAATAATACTTGATGACACAAAATATTATATTCACCCATTTACAATTTCTTTGAAGTATTTTCTCTGCAGAAAAAGGATACTTTGTGGAAAATTGCACACATCCAGAAATCATACGTAAAGACCAAAAACAGTTAAATATTGGAAAAGAAATAGAAAAAAATAACGAAACAGATGAACAAAATGAAATGTCACTGTAAGAAAACGGCAAAATTACAGAAATGATTACGGAAAAAAAGTGAACAATCCATAACCATTAAACGAAACACAATTAGATGCAGACTACACTACGGACTTTTCTGCCCAACCAATACATTTTCAGGAACTCAAAAGTAAATTGTTGCCTACGCAAAAAAAACACGACTAAAAGCGGGAGCTCTAATTTAAAAAACCCAACTAACAGAGACGCTGTAACAAACAAAACACCAAAAATGCAAAGCCATTTGAAGAAATACTAAATTCAATCAAAGACTTACCTGAAGAACCAAATTAATTATTAACCCTTTCGCTACGGCAGCCCCGTCCGCCGAAGTACCGTCACTGAACGGAAACTCGCGCCGGAAATATGCACAGTGCGCGTGGTTTCTGTATATATGTTGTTCTAAGTCTTAAATAGGAACTGTGCTGAATAAAACAATCATTGCTCTAATGTAATAAGTATATTTACATTTTTAATATGAAAACACTTCCAAAATGTTTAAAATACAAAATACAAAACCCTAATCTGAAAAGTCTAATTTTTAAGAGTTAAAAATTATACATTAAGCCGATCTATTCATAATTCTTGTAAAATCCAAATATGTAAAATTGTTTACTGCCGAATGGATTCGATAGAATATTCGGTATAAAACAGTAAACGATCGCCTTGATGTTTGTAGTTTATTGCGTAATACGTTTGAAAGTGGTTTCAACAAAGAGCAGTTTCAAAAGTTTTAAGAAATGATTAATCCAATATGTCAATAAAATCAATGGAAAATGCTCTGCGGATAAAGAAAAATGTTGCCATCGACAATAAATGGCACTTGTACAGATTATTTCGATGCCGCATATATGCGGCGCTCGTACCCAGAAGTCGTGGCGTGGATGCCACGTATATGCGGCGCTCGTACACACAGCTCGTCGAGTGGATGCCGCATATATGCGGCGCTCGGCGCGAAAGGGTTAAACTACAACCAATTAAAAAGTTCTCTCGAAGGAACAAGATGTACCACCTTGATTAAAAAGTTTTAGGACTTTATTCATAAAATCTGTAACACACTTATACCAGCGCTTGATCCAATAATCGAAACATCGCTGGTATTCAATTTCTAGTATGTCCATCAGAGCCGTCTTCGGTTTTTCCATAAGATTCTTCCGAGTGCTGTAACGCGTTCCGCGAAGCGGTTTTTAAGTCGGTTAAACAGAAAAAAGTTGCAGGGAGTTAAATCAAGTGAATTCGGAGGCTGGTGAATAGTATTCGTATTATTTTTGGTCAAAAACTCGCGAATAAGGATCGCATTGTGCGACGGTGCGTTATCGTGATGCAAAATCCACGAGTTGTTTGCCCACAAATTTGGTCTTTTTTGGCGAATTGCTTCACGCAAACGTCTCATAACGCCCAAATAGTACATTTTGTTTACTGTCTGTTGCTCTGGCTAGAATTCATGATGCACAACACCGTTGTAATGCATGAAAACCGTGAGCATCACCTTCTTTTCAACTGAAAACAACGTGTTTTCGTCGGAAGCGTGCGTGCCACCGAAAAACGTTTGATCTCAACAGGGCATCGTTGCCGAAACATTTCTCCAACATTTCCAAGGTCTGCGCACCGTTAAATCCGTTTTTCACGCAAAATTTTATGCAAATTCGTTGATCCAAAGTTGATGCCGTTTTCAAATATGTAAAAAATCGAAGACACGCACAAAGGTAGATGTACTCAACACGGTATAACTTTTACAAATGTCAAGCTATGACGTTGAAATTTGGTGGGAACGTCAACGACAGATGCGGCAACCTAACAAAAAAAAATTTAATCGAATGACTGAGAGCGCCATACGGCGGCCGGTCCTAAAACTTTTTGATCAAGGTAGTATGTCAAACTCGGAAATAATAGCTACCGAATATGTTAGTAACATCGAAGGTTTAACACAATTTATCCAAAACTATTTGTATTCCCATGCTGTTAGTCACATTCTTAAAAGACGTTCCACTGATTTAATTAATAAACTGGAAGAAGATAAAAACAGAACCCAAACACAAAACTTGGACTCTGAAAGTGAATCAAGTGCACACGTATAAATTTATTTTAGGAAACTGAACAAAAATACAAAACAAGATCCAAGCAAATTTTGCAAATGAAATATAAACAGTCTGTTTCTTCACTACGAATATTTAGAAAAAATTAACGCATCATGGAAAACCAGATATAATGTGTATTCAAGAAACAAATTTTAAAAACAGTTTATTCGAAAACATAGAAAATTATGATATTTTCTTTAGAAATAAAACAAACTGTACATAAATAAAAATAAGCTTAACGAAGAATTTCAACTAAACACTTCCTTAGAGACTAGCGCTGGCTCAGACTTTTTGTATTAACAAAAATCTCTAGTTGCCTAATAGTCACAAACTACAAAAATATGAATTAATTGGTTTAATAAACCAAGTACCCAAACCGTTCTTCTTCCTCGGAGGTCTGAGTTGCCAAAACTTTGTATGAGGTTTCCACCCAACCGATATTCATTGAAAAATAATTGAAAATGTACTAGAAAAATTAGATTCAGCAATATTTCTAACTAACTAACCTTCTACGACCAATATATTTTATTGCCAGAATTGCCTCCTATAGTTCGATATACCTAACTATATGCGACCCTAATATAGCAGACACCGTCAAATGGAACGTATTAGATGGTTTGTACGATAGTAATTAATTCGTGATTATAATAAACATAGAAAACAATTCAACAAATATTTCAATTTTTTGTCACCACTGAAAGCATAAACAGATAAAGTAGGGAATATATATATATATATCACTCAACAAGGGAAATTTAAAAACTTTTCGAAACCCGAAGATATATTATCAAACAGAATAAACGAAACAATCTTCAATTCCGTAGAATTAATTTTCAATGTACATCTAATACAATCCCGAGAACCAAAAAAATTTGTCAAAAAAAAAAAAATACAACATGGCGGAAGAAAAATTCACCGAACATAAAATAATCTACAACAGATATAAGGGTAAAACGAGTAGTCAAAGAAAGCAAAAGAATGGTGGAGACTATACATATCAACGCTCACTACAAAATCGGTTTCACTCGTCGTATGGAGCAAATTAGGATCTACAAGTAGCACATATAAAAACACGCCCCATCATCTCAAGTAAATCAAAATGTAACAGATTCCATTGAAATAGCGAATCTTTTAGCAAGTACCTTTGCGAAAAACTTTAGCAACGCAAATTTTAAATCAGCTTTCTTAAGTTTCGAACAGTCAAGTGAAAATAACCAAACCTTCTTGACAGTCCAATTTTTTCAATTTGGAAATTAAAATCTTGTTACGGAAACAACATTTAACGAGCTCTTATCAATACTAAAAAAATGCGAAGACTCCGGGCCCCGGTCCATACGAAATTCTAAACATCTTTATTAAGGAATTTGCAATTCAAGCATTGAAATACCTGCTTGACATGTATTATTATATCGGGCTTAAAAATATCTTTGCCAGCAAATAACATCCGACTACTGTCACCCTCATTCCCAAGCCGGGAAAAAATAAACGTACCACAGAAGAAAGTAGCCCAATAGTCTTGACGAGCTGCCTATGTATAGTCGTAAAAAAAAAATAAAAATGAGTATGGTACTCAAAAAAATTCAATTGATAAATAAACAACAAAGTGGTCTTAGAAAACGCTAATCTACGGTTGACAGTCTAGTAACCTTTGAATCAGATGTTAGTGAATCCTTTATGAACAGTGAACATGTACCTCCAGTTTCATTCCATATGGAAAAGGCATATGACATGGTACGGCGGCGACGTATAATAAAAAAGTTTGCAGAATACGATATTGTAGAAAACACTTAAAACTCTATATACACCCAACTTTTGGAAAGAACGATTCATCCATGTATGCGTAAATGCGCACTTTTCAAATAAAGTCGTAATTTTAAACGAAGTCTCACAAGGCCCAGTAATAAGTATAACCTTATTCAAAATTCGTTATCTAAAATCTTTATTTAAAAACGTCCCAAATAAAACTTATTCATCCAATCAAAAGATGCAGTTACAATATTCTCAAGACAATAACAAACACTGAAAATAAATTTTTTTCCAAACGGACACAAACGTTCCACCAAACCTAAAATCAAACCAAAATGCTAGGCCTAAACGTTGACAAAAAAACTAAATTGGTTCAGCCATCGAAGAAAATGAAAAAATGATTGCACAGAAACACTTTGCATTTAATAATAAATTTTACAATAAACATCGATCCATAGTATCCTTCTAGATCAGAAAAACACAAAATCCATTCATAAAGAATACTTTAGAAAAAGTATCATCACTAACAGATAAAAGCATTATTTTTATTCGTTTCCAGCCTATGTAAATGTACATAGAAAGGTGGCAGCAGATGAAAGAGTGAAAACATAACCATCAAATTTATTTACCCACCCACCAGAAGGGCAAAAAAACTGACATGAGAGACAGTAAACTCCTATAAAAATGGACAATTGAAAAATATCTCCTTCCAGTCATTCGTAAGAAATCAGGAAGTTAACCTTACTAAACTGAGGGGTCAGGTACAAAAGGCTAACTTACGAGGGCAGTCCGATAAGTACTTAGCCTACAAAAGAAAAACGAAAATTTTGGAAAATTGACGATTTATTTTTCAACATTGTCTCCTTTTAACTCGATACACTTGATCCAGCGATGCTCCAACTTCTTCAACCCGTCTGAAAAATAGAGATCTGCAATATCCGTGGCGGTGATAAACAATCATTCGACTCAAATTCTGCCCAGCGAGTGACTTTTTCAAGTTTGGGAACAAAAAGAAGTCACACGGGGCCAATCTGTACGATGGATGGGGCGTCGTTCGTAGCCTAATTCAACGAATCTGTTTCGCCGAGGTGTGAGCCGGTGCGTTATCGTGGTGAAAGAGCACCTTTTCATCTTCGCCAAATGGGGCCGTTTTTTCCTTAATTCGGCGTCGAATCGTCAATAATTCGGCATAGTACAGCCCTGTGACTTTTTGCCCTTCTCCAGGTAGACTATGTAGATCACATTTTGTGAATCCCAGAACACGGTGGCCATCACACATTCCAGCCAATAGGACAGTCTTCGCCTTCTTCGGAGCACATTCGCCGGGCGCAGTCCACTGTTTCGACTGTCCCACACACTGGTGTGTAAAAGTATCCACGTTCGTCGACAGTCAAAAACGACGATATCTCAAAAACTGTGTCAAACACTGTCTGAAAATGTAATAAAATGTTTCATCCGTTAGCAAACGCGGCACCCATCGATATAAGCAGAAAAAGCTTTCCCATGCCCAATATTTCATGCAGGATATAACTCACGCGGTCTTTTGAAATGCCTTGTTTCACTGTCTCAGTTATCTCGCGCACCTTCATCGGCGGTCTGCCAATATAGATCGTGGAGTTTTGTCTTATTCCTCCGTGGTAGTGTTTTTGGGGTACCTCGGCGTGGCAAATCAAAAAAAAAATGAAGTGCGACCACGTTGAAAAAGTTAAACCACATTTTTGACGGTCGCCATTGAAGGAGAAAAGTCACCGTACACAGCATCCATTTTGAATTCGCTGCAATATGGAAAACAAGAATCAAATCACCGAACCGATATTGCTCTTTTTCCATTTTTGCATAATCCGCGGACACGCCGGCTTTCAACAATCAAAACAAAACTACAAATCCAATATGGCTGACATTTTGACAGTAATCGTCTACGATAATGTATTACACGATAGTAATTTTTTTTCTACGATAGTGGCGCCATTAGGCGGTGAGGCTAAGTACTTATCGGACTGCCCTCGTACATTCATTCGATCACTGCAGACAAATTTAAAAAATACACAACTTGTGACGAAAACTATAGCATTATACACATTATATCCCCTTGCCCAAACTACATGTAGGAATTTTATTACGTGAAACTAGAGAGTATAATATTTATAAACAATGACAACACAATCAAGCCACTTTCGTCTTATCTCCTAATCTGTCGTCGTTTCGTCGTTTCGCCTTTTCGTCTTTTCGCCGTTTCGTCTTTACGTCTTCTCATCTTCACCTCTGACCGTCAATTCTCCTACCGTCCACCGTCCTCCTGTCGACTGTCTTCCTGTCCACTTAGCAACCGAATCACGCCACTCAACAAACCCGCCACCCATGACACATCAACAGAACAAATGAAGGTCACAGGTGACCCCTCCTCCCCAACCAGAGGGCCCTGTATCTGAGATCCCACACACATAGGAAAGGATAAAATACTAAACCAAGATCGTGACCCAAAAAGAAGATATTCAAAAATTGTCAAATGTGTGAAAATGTAATAAAATGTTTAAAATACGTTAATCTGCACAATCTTATATAAGTGCGGAAAAAGTGTTATCTTCGAAACTGAGTGACATACATGTAACAATTACTTGTTTCACTCTGCGTTATCTGTATTATATCCGTAATACCATTGTATATAATGTGATTGCTATTAACTTATTCATAAGTGGGTGTGACCTAAAGTAACAAAATAAAAAAAAATTGAAAATGTACTGCGAAAAAGATAAAATGGCACATTTAAAACGTTCCTGGAAAAGCTTACCCTCAACAATTATACGAATTACTCAATATGGAAATACACACGAAACCGGAACAACAGATAATCCCATTTGACCAATAAAAATTAAAGTAGAAACTGGCCAACAATAGAGTCAGTAAAAACTGAAACATTTGCCAGATTTTTAGAGAAAGTAGTCCAACCGATACCAAATAACATAAGTAACCAATTGAACGATACACTGTTACACCACGCAAAAGCAACACCAACATCTCCAATCAAATACTACTCTCCAAGAGAAATCCAATTTAAAATTAAAGAAAATACAAGATCAAAAAAGGCATCCGATATTTATGTAGTAACGGGTAGGATCCTCAAAGAATTTCCATAAAAAGTAATCATGCAGTTAACTGCAATATATTACGTAAGCCAAGAAGTATGCAGATGAAAATTAACATGACGGAATTAACGCAGGTCATCTTCACCTCCACAAAACAAACATGCCTTCTAGAAAAATGAACGGAACACATACTACGAACATAAGAAGCAGTTAAATGTCTTGGAGTATACTTCGATAAAAACCTTTTCTGGAAAATGCATATCCACGAAAAAAATAACAATCGAACGAAGGATGTAGGAAATTCTGATGGCTGATTAGAAAAACAAGAAACAATAAACTATTGATATATGAAACAATTCTCAAGTCGATATGGACGCAGCCTTGCCAAAAAATAATAGAGAGATGACAAATAAAATTCTGAGAGCTATCTTAGAAGCAAAGTGTTATATCCTCAGCAGACAAATAAATAAAGAACCGGCATAGTCGCAGTAAAGGAAAAAATCGCCAAACACAGCAGGCTACCCCAACTATGACTGAAGTCCCATCCCAACATCTTAGCCACAAAATTATTGGACCCCTCAGAAAAATGCAAAAGATTTAAGAGACACCACTTCTTACATCTAGCATACTGATTTAGCGATATGTAGTTATAGTGACACGCCACCAGGTGTATTCTCATCCATGTCAAATGTATATGTCACAGACTATGGTGAATATCATATATGATAATAATACTTACACAGATTGCAATAGAATTGTTTATAAAAAATTAAGTTATAACGGAATAACTCATCGACATGCAATTCGAACACCGAGAAACGTTCTGTATAAGGCAATGCAATTTAATAAAGAAGCAAATGGTAGGAAGTAACAAACCCCCCTCTTCCGGAAAAATCCTCGCCGAGTCTAGGCAGTTCTCACCACAAGCTAAGAAGCCTAAAAACTCGAACCTGGAAAACCACACTCTGAACCAGCAGCCCAGAAGCCGAGACCACAAAAACCCGTTTCCACCAGGCAAAAACGATCCATCTCATTGTCAAACGAAGACGGCCACACCATCTATATCTCGAACGACAATAATCAGGGTATGGACTGCTAAACTGATATCCTTTTAACAAACTTATCCAGATTGCTTGCTAATTGCTATGATCCATAGTTGACAGACACCGAGAGAGAAAACATAACACAAAATATTTTTGAAAACAATAGCAGCACAACCCCCCGCCCCGTATATATACACGAAGAAATCAACTACCTACAATTAGTATTCAAAATATAGAATAAGTTGGGGAATAAAATCCACGTTAAAATCTGCGATAATAAGATAAAAATTAATTCTATAGAAAATTCAGACCTCATAGCCTCTAAAATCGTTTGTATCACAGAAAAATATCAATTTCATACATAGGCTTTAAATAATGGAAAATTTACTGCAGTAGACTTAAAGGGAATGACTCAAATGCACACAGGTCAGTTCGCATGAAAATAAACAAAAGGGCATATAATGACACCCGCCCAACCCCCTTTTTCTTACCTTTCACCCTAAACACCAAAGACGAACAGTTCTACAGTGACTACGGTCACTCACCACATATCTGTGTAACTAGTTGTCTGTAAAAATAAAAGTCACGAGCGATTGTCACGGCAATCCCTCGTATGTTTTAAAAACCTAGTTAAAGTATTTTCCCCGTAACAGGGCACAACCTCAAATAACATACATTAACAAAAAAATTACAACACCCGTATACAAAATAAACTTCAATCATAGCACAATACTAGATCAAATAACGAACACAAAATTTGTAATTTTCTAAAAGTATATTGGGAGAAATTCCGGTCTCAATCAATTAATTCAATGCTATCGATCTCAAAGCCACGGCCATATATTTGCTAACTATACATACAATTTAAATGCGTAAAATGAGAAACTCAATACTCCCAAATTTGTTCGAAAAAAACCGACACCGCTGCAACATGTGCGAACTGTAAAGTTATTACCTAAAAATCTATAAAAAATGCGCTGCTCTCCTAACCTTCCTAGAGAAAAAAAGCCAAATCTGTAAGAAATATTCGAAGACGAACAACGAAGCGGATGGAGAACAAAACCCCTTATGTCAATAAAAGGCCACACTACCGGAGATAACATTCTAGCGTGCCTCACCGGCGCACTACAATGCAGCGGACCACCCGACAAAGAGACATGCACAGACGTGTTGCGTTAATCCCTGATGACCGGCGACGGATTGTCGCGGGGTCCTCACAAGGAAGCGTAGAGAGCCAGTGGAGGGGATTCGTTAGGTGCAAGAGGGTTTCGCGAAGGAACAAGTGGACATTCTTACCTATGGGTTCGCGAAGTACACCCGGCAATTATTAGGCATCCCGAAAAAGACTAGATTGATTGATCGGGGAATATAGACTAAGTTCTATTAGCGTTCGGTCGTTCGGTGCGTCGACGGCATAAAGTTGTAAGCGAGGCTTATCTTACATTTTGGGCCTTTCTGACTACAGGGGTCTGTCCTCAGACACCCAGCTGTAGTCGTTCCGTGTTCCTTTTTGTGTTATTAAGTTTTCATCTGGAAGGGAAAACAACGATGACTTACAAGCCCTCCACAGAACACCATCATCATGGTTGCTCTTGCTCTACTTCCATTCACCGATTTGGCCGTGATGCCTCATACTACCCGTAATCCGATTCACAAGACTGTCGGAAACATACCACTACCATGGTTGCACCGATCAATCGTTGACAACAAACCGTCGAACACATACCATCATCATCACTTTGGTTGCGTCAGTCGATTTCATAATTAACCAGCTCGGAATAGTATCACCGTACTATCCGACAACAAATTCCAAACCGTCGACGACGTACCATCAATGTGGTTGCCTCGATCGATTTCTTAGACTGGCTTCAGCCATAGCGCAGCGGTACTACCCGACGCTCAGTCCCCATGACCGGGTCAGCCATAGTACATTAACGCTACCCGTCGCTCAGTTTGATCCTGCTTAACTGGCTTCAGCCATAGCGCAGCGATACTACCCGACGCTCAGTCCCCATGACCGGGTCAGCCATAGCACACTAACGTTACCCGTCGCTCAGTTTGATCTCGCTTAACTGGCTCAACCATAGCGCTACAACACTACCCCACGCTCAGTCATCGTGACAGGCTCAGCCATAGCGCTGCAACGCTACCCGACGCTCAGTTCTCTAACTTGACTAGCACTACGTTTAGTCAGGCCCGCATCAGAAGAACGCCATGTCCTGAACAATTCTCGTGCCACTGCAGGTACTGGTAGCCTGGCTGAACATCCATACAAACAGTCGCAGCCTATCACCAGTGCATGACTCTATCTCTCATAGACACCATCGTGCCGCTAATTTACTGGTTGCAGGACATCGTATGCGTCATAATGCATCTCCAAATCATTGTCCGAATTTCTTTCATTCGCTGCAACAAGAAAAGAACAGAAATCGTAACATACATACTGTGCGTTATTCGACCTGCACCGAAATCCATGGTTTGATGCGGTCAGCTGCCACGACTGTTTGCATCCGTCTGAGTCCCTCTCGCAAGTCTTCGACCTCGTATCGGTCGTTGATCAGGACTTTACGAACTCTGAAAGGTCCCTTGAATTTTGGACACAACTTTTTGCTAGTACCCGTCGCTGGCTCGCTCGTAATCTGCACCAGCACGAAGTCACCCTCCGCATATGTCCTTGCAGCCTTGCGTTTCCTATCGTAACGCTCCTTCTGCGCCTGCTGCTCTTGAGTAATATGCGATTTGATTTCCTTACGTAACTTTGTCAAATCGAGCCGGTGCACTTCGTCTTGTATTTCCGCTAGGATTCGCGCTTCGGCAGGACTCCGTGTATTACATCCGATTAACGCCTCCATCGGCGTCGTATTGATACCTTTATTATGCATAGTATTCAAAGCACTCTGCACCTGTTTCACGCTTAGGCCCCAATCTCTTGGGTCCTTTCCACCCGCTGTAGTAGCCAACGCTTGTACAATCGTCTTATTGTATCTTTCGCATTGTCCATTCGCCCGCGATGTTGCGACAGCGTTTAAAACATGCTTTATTCCGTACGTGCTACAGAACGTATGAAATGCGCGAGATGTAAAGGCTGTCCCCCTGTCGCTAATAAGTCTCCCAGGAACTCCAAACAAGTATGCCAAGTTGGTCAATATTTTTACAACATAGCGCGACTTCTGGCTTTTCACCAGTTCGATGATAGTAAATTTGGTGAATGCGTCGACGATTACCAATCAAAACTGATTGCGTTTGCGATTTGCCTCAAAAGGGCCAACATGATCAATGTGTATTGTATGAAAAGGAATCGGTGCTTTGTTGATTATGTGAAGCTTACCCTGTTTTTACCGGTTGTATGTTTATAGTACGCACAGTTTAAACAAGCGTTAACATACTTCTTCACGAAACGTCGCATCCCAGCAAACCAATAATTCCGGCTAATGCGCTCCACTGTCTTTTCTATCCCGAGGTGCCCGGCGTCGTCGTGGCAGAGTCTGCAAACCTGCATGCGTGCGTTCCGTGGTACCACCCAGGCCTTAATTCCACCAACCAGTTTCCTATATACCTTTTCATTCTTGATTACATAATCGTCGAAGTAGTGCTTGACCTCGCCGGTCGGTTTCCCGCTCGCAAAAATGGACCGTATTTGCGATAATCGTTCGTCCTGCAACTGGGCCGCTAAGATGCAGTCACCCTCTGTCACGTCAATTTGCAAAACTTCCAACTCGATTTGTACGGGATTGCGGCTTAACGCGTCCACATGTGCCATCTTCAACCCCGCGTGGTATTCTACCTCGAACGTATATTCTTAAATCTCAAGCCACCATCGACCGATTCGCGGCAGCAGATCTCGCTTAGAAAAAGTCGCGCGCAATGCATTGCAATCCGTGACGACTTTAAATTGCAATCCCAATAAATATACGCGAAAATGTCGCAATGCAAACACGACTGCCATAGTTTCCAGTTCATATGAGTGATAATGTCGTTGATCGATTGTCGTCCGTTTACTATAATACGCTACTACACTCATTTTGTTCTCTGTTTTCTGTAGCAATACAGCACCCACTCCGACAGAACTGGCATCAGTGTGAACTTCCGTCGGTTTATTTGGGTCAAAGATATTCAGAACAGGTCGATTCGTAAGTTTATCTTTTGCCTTCTTAAAGGCGTTTTCCTGTGCAGCTTCCCATATTCACGGCTCGTTCTTCTTGGTTAATCGTGTCAATGGTTCGATTATCACTGCAAAATTCTTGACGAACTTTCTGAAATAGCTCGCCAGCCCTAGAAACTGACGTACCTGCTTCACTGATTGCGGTGCCTCCATACGCAATACAGCTTCCACCTTGCGCCGCCCTGGACGGACACCCTTCTCGCAGATTTCCCTGCCAAGATAATCCAGAGATGTTGCAAAAAATGAACATTTATCTAACTTGAGCGTTAAATGGTGTGCCCGAAACGCATCCAATACTCGACGTAAACGAATTTTTCCTTCGTCTATGGTTTTTGATGGTATTATCACGTCGTCTAGGTACGGAAATGCAATGGAATTCTTCAATTCCCCCAGTACCTTATCCATCAGTCTCTGGAATACGGCCGGTGCATTTGTTAAGCCAAACGGCATTCGTAAGAACTCGTAATGCCCCTCGGGTGTTACGAATGCTGTTTTTTCGACGGATTCTTCCGCTACTGGTACCTGATAATATCCCGATGCTAAGTCCAAACCGGTGAAATACCGATTACCTCCCAGCTTATCTATCTGCTCCTCGATAAGTGGCATGGGATATTTATCTTTTACGGTAACCGCATTAAGTTTTCGATAGTCCACGCACATACGATTTTCGCCGTTATTCTTTTTCGCAAGTAGAATCGGGCTCGCATAGGGTGAGTTCGATTCTCGAATGATACCGCTGTCCAACAACTCCCGAATTATGCCGCGTACCACATGTTTTTCAGGCTCTGCCAGACGATATGGTCGATAAACTACCGGCGTATCCGAAGTGCAACGAATTTTGATGGACGCGGCGGCGGTTTTCCTTAAATCCCGCAACGACGACGAAATACAATCGCCGTATTCTTTTATAATCCATTCACACTCTTGTTTTGTACTTTCGCCGATGTCCCAAGTACGAATGGTATTGTTACTTAGCACATTCACGAAATTTGCATCGACGATAGTTTCGCATTCGTCATCCGGTATTTGGCCAAACAGTAATACATTTCCTTGCTTATATGTCACAATATGTTCCTGGTCGGGGAAATCTCGGCCGATGATGACATCGTAGGCGGGGGATTCTCCAGGAACCACCAACGCGTTCACCTGCGCCGCCGCTCCCATGATTCTAATGTTAATAGTCGTTGACTTGTCGCACGTCTGGACCTGCCCTGCGAAACCTCTGAGTATCGTTTTCGATGCAGACGACACTTTGAGCTTATATCTTTCCGCAACAGAGTGCAAGCACTTCCTGTATCAATCAATCCCTTAACTCGGTGATTATTCACCATTAAGGTGCGTTCGTACGGATTTGGCACGCGTTCCTCCCGTACAATAACGTTTACGTCTTTGTTGAGGAAACATTTTTCAGTGCAATGTCCTTTGCGTTTGCATAGCGTACATTCAGCACGCGGTTTCCGACAATTCTTCGCGATGTGGCCCGCTTTGCCGCAGTTAAAACATTCGATGCGCGACCGCTTGTCGGCCTCTTCCGGAGACCTCTTTTCTGATTTGCTTGAATCCTCGGCTGGCACAGATCGCGTTGTTTTCGTCTGTTCTCTTCGGTCCTTCACTTTATTGAAACTCGACGAAATTTTCGCCTTGTCGTTTCGTGGCATCTCCCCTAGGGTAACCATGTACGCGTATAGCTCGTTTGCGTTTTTATGTTGCGCGGTTCGCACCGATCTTGCAACATTTGCGTCGGTAATTCCGCCGATCACCATATCAATTAAATATTCGTCCGGAATGCGAATGCCCAACTTTCGCAATTTCGTCAGCTTCTGGAAGCAGTAATCGCCTAACGACTGTCCCGCAACTGTCTCGTACAAAGCGGCTTCCTTGAAAAGTTTACAAAACGGGGTGGCCCTTCGGAATTGCTCTGCCAAGATCCGTTTTGTCTCCTCCCACGTGGTGGCCACATTTTGGCGCGTATCATACCATATACGCGCGTGTCCCTTTAACCTGGTCGGTATTAACCTCATAATGGATCGGTCATCCCACCCATATTGATCTGCCAGGTCCTCCACGTGATTAATTCATTTGTCGACAATCAAATCATTCCGCGATGGATTGAAGATCGGGATCATCAATTCATCCCCACGATCAATACATGAACCGCGGTGAATATCCGAACGCGAGTGACGATCCAGACTGTCCACGATACTCGCTAGTCGCTCGATGTGCCTATCCCGATGCCTTCGTTCACCACCGGAAGATGAAGACGAGCACGACAAATGACGCTCTGCGCTTCTCGAATGACGCCTCACACTTCGCGAACGACGCCTTTCTGCGTCACGACGCGTCTTATGTCGACCCATAGTACTATGACACTCCGTCGCTTTATCACTTGTCACTTTTTCAAACAAAAACGAAATCAACGTAATTGCGTGTTGATCACTAATCCCACTTCTGAAATATAAGATAAGCCTCGCTTACAACTTTATGCCGTCGGCGCACCGAACGGCCGAGCGCTAATAGAACTTAGTCTATATTCCCCGATCGATCAATCTAGTCTTTTTCTGGATGCCTAATAATTGCCGGATGTACTTCGCGATCGCATAGGTAAGAATGTCCACTTGGTCCTTCGCGAAATCCTCTTGCACCTAACGAATCCCCTCCACTGGCCCTCTACGCTTCCTTGTGAGGACCCCGCGACAATCCGTCGCCGGTCATCAGGGATTAACGCAACACGTCCGTGCATGTCTCTTTGTCGGGTGGTCCGCTGCATTGTAGTGCGCCGGTGAGGCGCGCTAGAATATTATCTCCGGTAGTGTGACCTTTTATTGACATAAGGGGTTTTGTTCTCCATCCGCTTCGTTGTTCGTCTTCGAATATTTCTTACAAATCTTTCCCCAACTACTTAGTCACATTATAAAGCAAACTAAAACCCCACTAGAAAACATAAACCCACAAAACGTCTCAAACATTAAACGCATCACCATTAACAAAATCGTATTCTCAAGCTACAAAGACCTACACTGAATTCTCCTCTCTGTCTCAATCACATTGAAGATACCAAATGCCACAGAGTCCAATGGATAAAACAAAATTGCCATTATTTGAAAACGCAGAAGATTTAAAAGAAATACTACATATGTATAAAGAGCAGTGCTATGGATAAAGTAAAATCTATTATTACTATCGCTAAAGAAATTGAAAATAAGAGTCCCTAAAGTATTGTGATTAGAAAGGTTACTTGCATCCATAAAAAAATTCAAGAAGTGGAACCTTTGCTTCAAATAAACAACATTAATGTTCCTGTGGTTACAGAGACTTGGCTGTTGTAAAGTGGCACTTAAAATCCCTCATTTGACAGTTATAAGGGTGAATAGACCTAATACTCATATCTATAGACAATCGGGTGATGTAGCACACCTCATATACAATTCCTTCATATTCAAAAACATAAAACTACAAGGTAACACAAAACCTAGAACACATAAGTGTTAAACCTCAAACTTCCTCAGGAATCCACATTGGTGCCCTGCACTACACACCCAAATATGAATTAGAAACAAAAGATATGTGTAGTGTTATAACACTAACAAGTAAACATTTTCGTTTAGGAGGACACCTAAACGCAAAACCGTGGATCCTGACATATTTTTTATAATAATTGCTCAGTGAAAACCCTGGTAAAACACACAGATCAGAACTACATAATTACTAGTAGTAATGTCTACTCATGCACAAAACAAAGGAAATGACCATTAAGCATGGGACATTTTCTTAACAAACCACCCTTACACAATGAATTGTTTTACATTAAATAATCTTTCGTCAAATTATTTTCTAATATATACTCAAACTAATTTAGGTAAAAGTTTGCCAGAAAGGAATCAGACTTCTTTAAAGCGACTAGGAATAATTCGAGAAAATTAGTAACAAATACGAAATAAACTGTAAAATAATTCCTAATGTCAGTATAGACTCGGAAATAAAAAGTTTCCAGAATCACTTTATCAAAACATAGAAAAAATCCTCAGAACTAGTCAGAAAATACAGACATCAAATTAACCTTCATAAATAAGTCGAGAAAATATCAAAAACCTGAATTACGGGTATACAGACTAGAAAGTAACATGGCCAGCAACAAAATTAAATAGAACATAACAGGCATCAAAAATTTGGAATGGCAAAAAGACTACGCATTCTGGAATACATACAAGGATATCAAAAAGAAACCTACCCTCATATTGGGTGTGCAAATAAGTTTTGAGGGTTTTTGTAACTTTGAATCTTTATTCAAAGAAATTCAAAGAATGTATTTAATTCAAAGTATTGTCCATTGTTAGCTACAACTTTTCCCCATCTTTCAGGTAGCATACAGCTTCTACGTTTAAAGAATTCCTCGTCTTTTGAGGCAATCCAACAACCGACCCAATTTTTGGCTTCTTCGTATGAAGTGAAGTGTTGTTCGGTCAAGCTATGAGTTATTGACCGGAACAAGTGGAAGTTCGAAGGAGCAATGTCTGGTGAATACGACGGGTGGGGTAGGACATCCCATTGAAGTTTTTTCAGTATGTGGGCGAGCGTTTTCGTGCTGAAAGATCACTTTGTCATGTCTTTTGGCATATTGGAAGCGATTGAGCTTTAATGCTCGGCTCAATGTTCGTAAGGCTGGAGTAGCTCATAATAGATTACTCCGAGCTGATCCCACCAGATGCACAGCATTAGCTTCTTTCCATGAATATTCGGTTTGTCCGTTGAAGTTGATGCATGGCTGGGTTTACTCCACGATTTTCTGCGCTTTGGGTTATCACAGTAGGTCCATTTTACGTCCCCTGTCACGATTCGATGCAAAAACATCTTCCGATTTTGCCTTTGGTGCAGTTGTTCGCACGTGAAAAAACGGCGTTCGACGTCTCTTGGCTTGAATTCATACGGAACCTAATTTCCTTGTTTTTGCACCATACATATGGCCTTGATACGTTTTGAAATCGCTTGTTGAGTCACTCCCAAAGTTTTAGCGAGCTCCTCTTGAGTTTGGCATGAATTTTGGTCCAATAACCCCTCCAACTCAGCGTCTTCAGACTTTACTGGCCTTCCTTCGCATTTTTTATCGCTATCAAAATCGCCACTTTTAAAACATCGGAACCAGTACTCACATGTTTTTATTGACGGAGCATGTTTCCCATGTGCTTCGTACAGCAATCGATGTCCATCAGCTGCACTTTTCTTCAAATTAAAACAAAAAAAGAGCGCTTCCCGCAAATTTTGTTTTGTTGGTACAAATGTTAACATAGTTTGAGCATAAAGAAAGCTTGTTTACACTTCAGCAAAATGAAATAGACTGATTTTTAGAGGGAAATGATGACACTTTAACATGAATATAGGTACAAGATTGTCCGATAGAATTTAATACTAGTAACACCATATTATGTAAATCCCTCAAAACTTATTTGCACACCCAATATTTCCACTAATTGCCAAAACAAGTCTCTGATAAAGAAAAGACAAAAATACCAGCAGAGACCTTAAAAAAATCCATATTCATGCCACCAGATTGCTTATTGAATGAGAAATTAGAACCTTTTTTAATAAGCCTTTAGTCAGCAACCATAATGCACCATTCCCCACACTCAAAACAATTAAAAACAAACAATTCGGATTTTACCCAATAATGAGGCCCTGGAACTATTTAAAATCACACCATTAAAGCTGAAAATGTCAACTACAAAATCATAAACCAAATCATATTACATCGTTGGATAATGCTTTAGAAACTGTTACTTCCCTGAGCATTAGACAATGGCAAAAATGACGACGACCAAACATCCAAACAAAACTAATGAGAACTCAGAAAACTACAGGCCAATAAGCCTTCTAAGCATTTCAGGTAAAGTTTTTGTAAAGATAATATTAAGACAACTAAATTCCCATCCCCCAGAAAATAACGTTATAATCCAGAAACAACTCAATTTTAGAAGAAATCAATCAACTATTCAACAGATCTTAAAACTCATAGAGTATATTCTTCACGAAAACAGTAAAAACAGAGTCACATGAGTGACCTTACATGATTTAAATAAAATATTTGATGCAACCCAAAAAACGTTTTCAATATTTAATATGTTATATAGAGTAATATGCAGAGAAAACTCCCTTTACACAAAAATTAAGCTACTCTTTTACAAGGCATTTGTCAGATCTGTCCTATATGGATATCAAGTTTGGTTCACACTATTAAACTATCACTTAAATAAATTTCATTTATGAGAAAAGAAATTTCTTCAAATAGTATTAAACTCAATCCTTTAAATCCTTAAATTAAAGCTCATGAAACACCAAGAATCTCAAAGATCAAACGTGACATACTCAAGTCACTTAAGACAATCTACAAACTAAGTCATGTCAATCTACTCTTTTAGAAACGGGAGCGAATTCCATTACATAAAACTCCACATAAAATTAAGAAAAGAACCCCAAAGTCACTACTTTAACTACCATAGTATAAAAATAATGCGACAGCTGTTGCCTCAGGATTATATATATTAACATCGAATGTAAAACACAAACCACATGGCTCTTGCACATGTCTCAGGAGTCATTTGAAACTTTTTTCCTTCACCAGACACATGGAGTTCATATTTATAATATAATAGTGAGTTATTAACCATAAAAGTTATGCTAAATACAGGTGAGTGGATCAGGCGTCCTAGGAGCTGTAACAAAATTCAAGTGAAACACATAAGAGAAAATTAAAACTAACATTAGCATATGCCGTACACATGAGAGGGGACGACATAATATCATCGGCGGTTCATACGTATGGGGAGAGGACAAAGTAATACCATCGGGCGGCCTTGTGTATATTGCTGGTTTTGGAAGAGAGGACTGAGCATGCTATCGGCCGCCCACAAGAGATGGAAGAGTTGTTCTTTGGAAGAGAAGAGGGGACAAACCCAAGGTTCAAAGGCTTAGTGCTGCACACATGGGAAAGGACGAAGACTGATTATTGACAACCTACAGGATGGAACGAAACATTGCTATCGACCGCGCTTCAATTAATAGAGGAGCAGGGGTTACACCTGGACACCTGTCTAGGGAGAAAACAGGGTAGCTTCTGATGCTGGAAAGCCAAGTGCAAATCCAACTGCTCGCACTTAAAAATGGTTACTCACGTGCCCATTTAAACAAAAATATTAATGCACGAATAATTCAAATATCACAGCAGTAACCAAAAGTGACAATAAAAATAAAAACCTCAAGGTAAAACTTCATAGAATCAAGCCAAAAGGCAGACTATTGCAAAATACTAAAGGCTGAAAATATAATCGCCCAACAAACCACGTTGACAAAGTTGCATTTAAAATCATTTGGAAAGTACATAGACACGCTGATAACTGCAAGCCGTTTGAAAGTATCAATATGCGTATATAAGAGAAGTGTAAGAAATGGGTGCAAATAAAATGTATAAGAAAGAAGGTGTGAAAAATACAGCCAGCAAAAATGTTGAAGATGCAAGTTTGGTTCAAATATTGAAGGAATGAAGAATTAAAAGGGAAATGAAAGAAGTTATGAGAAATAAGAGAAGTATGTACCAAGTAAAATCAGGAGAATAAGAAGGAAGAAAGAAAGAAAGATGGAGATAACGTTAGCTGCGTAAGAAGACAACCGAGAGCTGTAGATGGGAAACTATTACAATATTGAGTAAAAAGAATCAAGACAAATTGATAAAGTAAAAAAACGCTAGTGCTGATAGCATTTTATAAGATAAAAACGGATAATAACAAACGCAGTAATTGAAGCAATTTTACAACAAAAAGTATCAAAGAGCATTGTACACAAAAGACTGTGGAAGGAACAAACACATAGAGATTCATATAGAATATAACCTAACACCCATAAATATCTTATACAAAAACCTACAAGAATCAATAAAATTATTCAAAGCTAAAGCTAAGAATACAGAGTTTCATATCAGACGGATAAACAATCAAAAACGCATGGTACAATTACACTCATTGACAGAGTAAAGGAAATCTTAAAAGTGGTAAATGCATCCTTTTATTTGTGCCTCTCAAAAGAAACAAAAAAATACAACTATCTACTCAAAGAACACACACAGTTTTACAAAGATCAAAATATATTAAAAGAATTACAAGACACCATAAGTGAGCAACTGTAATTTACAAAAATGAGTAGTTTTAAAACAGACAAATTAATTCAAGAAAACAGAACTTTACGAATCTTCCTATCACAAATACTACTAAATAGCAGTTTAAAAAGTTACATGATATTAAGTAGATTAAGCCAAGTACACCTATAGGACAGTCAGGCAATTATTAAAAAAATAAAATCAAGCTATATTGGCAGTATGCAAACTGCACAGAATATTGGTGATACAGCCAGAAACAAAACATTCAGAGAAAATTCTAAACAACAGAATAAACGCAATAAGAAAATTAAATACAAAAATAATTGCAAATAACTACTGGAACAGCAGATTTGGTGAAATAAACACTTTGCAATATGATAGGATGTTCAGGGAGGTAAATAACATTTTCATAAAGAAGGAATCCATACAATTATGAACCATCTAAATAGCAGCCAGAAGTAATAACCTAATACAACAAGCCAACGTAGATGAAACCACAGTATGTACAGCCGGACTATCTAAGCGTCAAATCAAATTATTTTGGATATTGAAACAAACTATGCTGGCACAATTTTGTACTTTTTAAACTCAAGTAGTATAATATCACTAAAACAGGTTGAAGAGCTACCAGGATATTTTACCGGGAATTGATGTTCCTCTACACCTGGCTGCCTTGGCATCTGCCAGTGCGGAGAATCCCTGTGAAGTTGATGGGCTCTGCTGGTCAAACCCGACCACTTCACCTTCTCGATGATGCCCCCTGTCAATCTACTTCGGCCTTGGTCAGAGTGGAGTGTAAAAGAGTGTGTGGTAACCCTAGGAGTTGTAGACCCTAGGCCAGTTGTGCGAGTCTTGGAAAATCCGGGGTACCTCAGGTAGGCGGTTTAGCTTTGAAGGTCGGACCGCGAGGTAGACAACTTCCATAAAAGGTAACCCCTTCCCTGATGGTATGGTACTTGCCTAGTAGGGATATATGAAGATAATAGTACCTAATTCATGCAGGGCCGTGGGGTAGCCGACTGATATGTCGACGGCTCGCCCTGGAAAGGAATGTATAGGTGCAATGGAGGAAAAAGTGATGTGCTGTGCGAAAGACCTGCCGGTTGCAGGAACGGGTGGTAAGATCGACGCAAACACACGGATGGAAGACATTAAAGAGAAATCGTCTGAATCGGTGGAAAACAAGGAAGAGATGGGCAGGCGTTTGCAAACGGACGCTGCTATATCATTCGGAGAACCATATCCATAATGACCGAACAAAGTACTAATACCAAAATACTTTGAGTTGCAAAGGATAATAGGAGATGACAGCGGCGTAGACAGAGGAAATTGTTAAGGACTTGTCCGCTGTCATGCGAATATATTGAACACATATCCTGTCGTACTATGGAAGATGATACCGACCCTGCTTATATATCGTGTCCCTTTCCTTCTTGTTCTAACTCCGAAGAGCTATTGAGAGCGACTACTAGACTTGGGTGTGCTAAAGCGCCGTGACTGGACGGGATCCCAGATTGGCTCATTAAAGAACTTGGGATATGTGACCCCGCACTGATGCTTAGGGTGTTTAGCGTGATCCTTTCGACGAATACCTTCCACAACACCTAGAAGATCCATCGACTGGTTTTGATGCCTAAGCTGAATAAGGACTTGATGCCTTTGAAAACCTTTGAGCATTTTGATTAAACATTGATGAACGATACAGTACCTGAATAGGTGAGTGCCGTCCAAAGGAAAGGAATTACAAACCAATTTACAAAAGTACAACAGCTATGTACCATGAGGGTTACTTATGCATATCGCACAGTTTCTGCCAGATTTATATGGCAGCGAGACGCAGAACGGGGCAGTAAGGTCTTAAAAAGAAGAATGGCGGCATGAGCAGAGAAGAATGAAGCAAGGCTCTTATAAATTATCAACTGCAGAGGGTAGACATGTACCTGATGAAATGGCAACGGAGATGGTTATCCGAGACAAGTGGGGCCTGGACTTGAAAACTCATCCCAAAAATAAGTTCTTGGGTACTCCGGGCACATGAGGAGGCTGACTTCAATTTGATCCAGGCTTAACCCTTTCGCTACGGGAGCCCTGTCCGCCGAAGTACCGTCACTGAACGGAAACTCGCGCCGGAAATATGCACAGTGCGCGTGGTTTCTGCATATGTGTTGTTTTAAGTGCTAAATAGGAACTGTGCTGAATAAAACAATCATTTTTAAAATGCAAAATACAAAACCCTAACCTGAAAAGTCTAATTTTTAAGAGTTAAAAATTATACATTAAGCCGACCTATTCCTAATTCTTGTAAAAACCAAATATGTAAAATTGTTTACTGCCGAATGGATTTTTTATATTGATAGAATATAATTGATAGAATTTATAATTTATATTATTATATGAAGAATTTATAATTATATATTATTTATAATTTAATTGATAGAATATTCGGTATAAAACAATAAACGATCGCTCTGATGTTTGTAGTTTATTGCGTAATACGTTGGGATGTGGTTTCAACAAAGAGCAGTTATAATATAAGCAATAAAATCAACGGAAAATGCTCTGCCGATAACGAAAAATGTTGCCATCGACTATAAATGGCACTTGTACAGATTATTTCGATGCCGCATATATGCGGCGGTCGTACCCAGAAGTCGTGGCGTGGATGCCGCGTATATGCGGCGCTCGTACACACAGCTCGTCGAGTGGATGCCGCATATATGCGGCGCTCGGCGCGAAAGGGTTAAACCGGTCATGGTTGCTTCCCATTGTATTTGGAGAAAATCGGTAAGGAAATGTTGGCGATGTGCTGATATTGTGTGGCACCCATAACCCCGAGCACAATCTGTCGAGTGTAGGCATGGGCCCCAATGAGGAATGTAGCGGTAGGGGGAGGGGTAGACGCGTCACTTACTACTACAAATGTGATTCCTCTGATTTAAACCAGCGAAAGAAATTGGGGCATCGTCTCCAACTACATTCATGAGATCCTGGCGGTGAAGGAGGCACGTGAAACAAAGCGGGTGAGACTTGCATGAAGGTAGCACAGAGGCAATTACGATCCGATGGCTCAAGAAAGAGTAACTACATATGTTTTTGGCGGGACCGGAGCATAAGCAATAGCAGAGCCTGCCCAGATGCAATGCCTTCCTGGCGGTATTTAGGGTTGATTCTTCTGCTGCTTGGTGGCTTATGCCGTATACTGGGGGAGGGCTATTTTAGAGGGTCTTTTATATTTAAATAATAAGAAATAAAAGAACAATATTTTAAATTTAAGGCTTCTGCGGCCATGATTGTTTATAATATTGGATTCCGGATGGTTGCCGCGTCTCTTCTCAGCATTTTTCCGACATTTCGCAGGCGTTCCAGTCTGCAGGATCAGTATCGGATCACCCCTGCCCTGATGACGCAGACTGGAACGCCTGCAAAACATCGGCAAAATGTTGAGAAGAGCTGCTATTCATTAATTTATTAAATCATGCGTGTTATCCAAATAATTCGAAAAGTGCAAAAGCCCTGTATGAAGAGGGGTTTGGTTTATTGCTAAACATTGGCAAGGTATTTGACAGAAAAATAAATAGTAGAATAATACTAATATGCAACAGGTTAAGTATCATACCGGAAAGCCAGTATAGATTCCATAGGCATTACTTTGCATCACAGGAAATAATAAATTATCCTCGGATATAGTTGGGCTTTGAATGGTATGGAATGTGCCGAAGCGTGTATGCTCAACTTGGGAAAAAGTTTCGACACTGTATCGTTGAACGGGTTGATATTGAAACTGTACAACAAAGAATTTCTATTGATTACAATGGATTTAATAAAAAAAAACATAATATATGGAAGAGAACCGCGATTCTATACGATGGACGGGCCAGTCGCGGAGAGCTATATATTGAAAATACGTGTGGATGATTACGCACCCGTGGAATAGCGAGACAAAGGACGAAGGCACTACGCGTTTTGCGAAGCTGAGACGTTATGAGGCCTTCCTTCCTCCTGCCGCAACGAAAGCGTGTAGTTGATCTCAGCTGTTATAATTATTTTCGTCAGTAAAATTTTAGAGCCTCTCTTTGCAAATTCCTTACAATTCAGAAGTGGGATAGGTAATCAACGCGTGCGATTACGGTGATATTGTGATCGTGAGACCGGACACAGTGAGAGGGCCGTGTAGTGCAATGGGTCGTCATAAGTCGCGACGAGATTCGGACAAACATCGGTCTAGGAGTAGGAGGCGCGACTGGGACAAGAGTCGTTCCTGGAAAAGAAGGCTACTACGTCGTCATCATCTTCGTCGTCCGGTAGGGACAAAAAGCATCGTTAGCAGCCTGGATCGTCACTCGCGTTCGGAAACACGTGGTGCGTGCATTCACCGTGGGGACGAGCTAATGATACCGCTCTTTGATCCATCGCGAGATGATCTCGTAGTGGAGAAATGGATCGAACACGTAGAAAATCTGACAGCGCAGTATGGTTGGGACGGTCGGTCAATCATGCGGTTGATACCAACCCGATTGAAGGGCCACGCTCGTCAGTGGTACGACACGCGACAAAAGGTGGCAACTACGTGGGAGGTGACAAAAGGAATTCTGTTAGAACAATTTCGTAAGTGTGTTCCTTTCTGTAAGTTCTTTAAGGAAGCAGTGCTATATGAAGCATCCGCCGGACAATCGTTGGATGAGTACTACTTCCAGAAATTGAACAAGTTATGAAAACTTGATATTCAGATCCCTGATAAATATTTAATCGATATGGTGGTCGGTGGGATCAGGGATACGAATGTTGCGAGGATGGTACGCGGCGCGCAACATCAGAACGCGAACGAACTATATGCGTATATGACGACGTTAGAAGATATGCCTGGAAGCTTGATAAAAATAACGTTTCATCGAGTTCTGATAAGGACAAATATCGAAAAGAACGTTTCGTGAAACCATAGCGATCTGCTATTAACGAAGGTGCTAATAAACCGGAAGATGAGTCCGTTAAAACCCCCGATAAAGAAACGCGTGTGAAATGCTTTAAGTGCGGTGAAGAGAGTCATTTTGCGAGAAACTGTCGAAAATCGCGCATTGAGTGTACGCGATGCAAACGTACCGGGCGTTCTGCCGAAAAATGTTTCTCTAAAAAAGAGGTGTGCGTTGTTAAAAAGGAGGAACGCGTAACAAATACGCATGGACGCACTATATTAGTAAACAATCATCGCATTAAAGGGTTGATTGACACTGGAAGTGCTTGTACACTGTTGCGCGAATCCGTCGCTAAAAAATGTCAGATGAAAGTATCTCCAGTATCAAACCTATTCCTCAGAGGTTTCGCGGGACAGGTCATAAATTGCAATAAGGTAATATCTATTAACGTTCGGGTCGTGGAAGCAACGGCACGGGTAGAAGCGTTAGTGGTGCCTGAAGAATGTCTCTGTTTATGACATCATTGTCGGTGAAGATTTTCTAGATCAAGAACATATTGTAACGATCAAACGGGGTAACGTGTTGTTAATTAATCAAATACCAAATTACCAATCTGAAACTGCTGTTGAAACTAATTTCGTAAACGTTCTGACTGATAATACTATTCATATCGGCAATATTGGTGAAGATACGGAACGAGAATGTACACGAATTATCAAAGAACACGCTGACTGCATTTATTCATGATTATGGGACCTGGGGAAGACTGCTGCTGCATCAATCGAAATTCGTTGCATTACAGACGTACCGGTTGTTTATCGTCTGTATCGGTTGGTCGAGCCGGAAAAGCAGGTAGTACGGGAGATTATCCGAGAATTATTAAATAACAATATCATTCGAGATTATCGTCATTCATGTTCGTGGTTTCCCTGTGGCGAGCTCACAGCAGACTGTCTTATAACGTACGCACGAGACACACACTGTCCCATTTTATCTCAACGGTGAAGAAAAATCCGGACACTACAATATCATCCGACGAATGCCGTGAAAGTGAAGAAAAAGACGCGCATGTGCGTCGATATACCGGATTAGATTTGGCGTCGGGATATTACCAAGTACCGGTGGCCACAGATTCTATCGAAAAGACGGGCATTGTGATACCTGAGGGGTATTACGAATTTCTACGGATGTCGTTTGGATTGACAAACGCGTCAGCAGTGTTCCAACGATTGGTGGATAGGGTACTGAGAGATTTGAAAGACTCAATAGCGTTTCCATATTTGGATGTTGTCATTATACCTTCGAAGACGATAGACGAGGGAATGCTTCGTTTACGTCAAGTATTGCAAGTATTACGCACTCATCACCTAACTCTTAGGGTGGACAAATGCTCCTTTTTCTCGACATCAATAGAATATCTGGGCAGAGAAATAAGCGAGGAAGGCGTTCGTCCAGAACAACGTAAAATCGAAGCTGTTTTGCACATGGAAGCACCACAGACAGTAAAACAAGTATGTCACTTCTTGGGATTAGCCAGCTATTTCAGAAAATTTGTTAAAAATTTTGCAACAATAGTTGAATCACTGACGTGATTGACCAAAAAGACCGAGTCATGGTCGTGGGGAAAGGCGCAAGTTCATTCAATGAAGTTAAAAATAAACTTACAACTCGTCCTGTACTAAACATATCCGATTCAAGCAAACTAACGGAAGTCCATATTGATGCCAGTTCCGTCGGAGTGGGCGCTATCTTATTGCAGAGAACGAACGACAAGATGAATGTGGTAGCATATTACAGTAAGCAGACGACTGCCGATCAACGGTGCTATCATTCATACGAACTCGAGACAATGACTGCTGTATTGGCATTACGGCATTTTCGAGTGTACTTACTGGGATTGCAATTTAAGGTCGTTACAGATTGTAATGCACTGCGCGCAACTTTCTCGAAGCAAGATTTGCTACCGCGAATCAGTCAATGGTGGCTTGAGGTACAGGAATACACGTTTGAGGTGGAATATCGCGCAGGACTGAAGATAGCTCATGCAGACGCATTAAGCCGTAATCCCATATCGGTCAATTTGGAGGTTCTGCAGATTGACATAACGGAGGGCGACTGGATACTGGAGGCACAGTTGCAAGACGAACAATTATCGCGAATACGAACGATTTTAATGAACGAAAGGCCGACAAGCGAAACAAAACATTATTTTAATGATTATGTACTTAAAAAAAAAAAATAAAGTGTACAGGAAACTAGACGGACACAAAAACTGGATGGTACCACGAGACGCACGTATGCAGATTTGCAGACTGTGCCATGATGATGCGAGACATCTCGGAGTGGAGAAAACTCTGGAGCGTATCAGCCGCAATTACTGGTTCGCGAGGATGCGGCGGTTTGTAACGAAGTATGCAAGCGCATGTTTAACCGTTTGACTGCTAAGCAATTCTTGCAAGAAGGCACGAAAACTGCGGGACATATTTTGACTTGATGTTGTGAAATAAAATACTCTCATTTAGACAAATATCAATCAATTTTAATAATTCTTTTCGTATTATAAAGAAACAATATTAATTGTGGTTGTGAATAAGAAAAAATAAACATTAAATTGTTTTCTTCTTTGAAAATTAAAATTTATAAAAAAATAACTTAAAGTTCGTTGATCTTCTCTTATGATCTCTTATTTGTTGCTTTGGAAAACACATTTGTCGGAGGAATATTCGTAAAAGTTGGTGTTTCTTCTGTTTCTGAAGATGACGATGAGATAGAAGACTCACTTTCAATCTTCAGTCTTTTTCTTTTATGAGTTATAATAATGCTATCATCACTACTTGTGTCTGTTCTTTCACCATCCTCAGAATCACTAGCAATCGAATCAATGTCCGAAATAATAGCCCGTGACATGGTTATTTTTTAAAAATAATATATAAAAACGGTAAAAAGTTATTTTAGAATGCACTCGTGTTACAAAATACGCGTGAGGTCAGACTATGTTCACTCCCACGGAGCAATAAAGACACACTGAAACTCGAAGGACAAAACCGCTGCGTCGCGGTTTTCGAGACAAATGAACGCAGCGCTTTTGCGTCGCGTAGCAGTCAAACGGTTAAATTGTGCTTACTATAAGCATTCAGATAGCAATTGTGCTTACTATAAGCACACGATACATATTGACCACGTTGGACCCTTTGAACCAAGTCGGAGAAACAATCAATTTCTTCTGGTAATTGTTGACGCATTTACCAAATTCACTATGATTCAGCCGGTGAAGAAGCAGAAGTCACGCTATGTCATAAAGATGTTGATTAACTTAACGTACTTGTTTGAAGTCCCTGACAGGATCATTAGCGACAGAGGGACATTTCTACTTCCCACGCATTTCGCACGTTTTGTGACACGTACGGCGTTAACACATTTTGAACACTGTTGCAACACCACGGGTTAATGGTCAATGTGAACGGTACAATAAAACTATTGTTCAAGCTCTGATTGCTACTGTAGCTGGAAAAGAGTCAAGAGATCGGTATTCGAGTGTAAAGCAAGTGCAGAGTGCTTTAAACACCATGTACAATAAGAGTATTGTAACGACACCGATGAAGGCACTGATCGGTTGCAATACACGGAGTTCTGCCGAGGTGAATACCTTAGCAGAGATACAAGACGATGTACATCAACTAGATTTATCGAAATTACGTGGTGATATAAAGTCACATATTACACAGGAGAAACGAGCGCAGAAAAAGCGCTACGATAGAACTCGCAAAGCTGCAAAGACGTATGCAGAAGACGATCTAGTTGTGGTACAGATCACGAGTAAGCAAACGGCAGGCGGTAGCAGGAAACTGTTTCCGAAATTTAAGGGACCTTTTAGGATTCGGAAGGTCCTTATTAACGATCGCTACGAAGTTGAGAATCTACGAAAGGGTCTTAGACAAACGCGAACTGTTATAGTAGTTGACCGAATCAAGCCAAGGATTTCGATTCAAGACGAATAAAACATGATGCGTATCGTATACTTACGTTTTGTTTGTGTTTCAGGGAGTAAATGCAAATAAGAATAAGCGTAACAATGCATTCGATGAGTTACCACATTAACTGCAAATGCGATGGCAATTACAAAAGTTGTACATTGTTGGTGGGCAGTAAGAGTACAAATGATTTGCCCGATAAAGATTGATGGGATCCTGCAAGCGTTGTGGAATGTTTCGATATTTTGAAATTGAACGGCAAGTAGTTTGTAGCAGTACGGTCGAGCCGATTTAAGAAGGACGCGTATTAGGTCTCCGACGATCTGGGCCTGGTGTCGAGTAGTACTGCAGGACTATTCGGGATCAGTTGATCAGATGATCGTCGAAGCACCGATCTCCGATAGTCTAGGCCGGTGCTGGCCAGTGTGGCGACGCTAGACCGAACCAGTTGAGAAAGATTGGTCAGAGCAACGATGCTGATATCTCCAGAAAAATTAGAATGATATGTTCTATTAATCGTTGGGCCGACTAAACTGGGAGTAGTGTGGAACAGTACCGCTGAATTAATAGTCGACGGTTGAATGAACAAAAAAAAGGAAAAAAAGTAGGATGACGATGTGCCGCAATAACTAAGTAATTCGTTGCTTTATCTTTTCAGATAAAATGTCATAACAAGGTTGAGATAGTATAACCGTAATTGCATGCCTGAGGACAGACATAAGGGCCACAGGATAGTCGAATGTAAGAAAACCGCGATTCTATACGATGCACGGGCCAGTCGCGAGGAGCTATATATTGAAAATACGTGCGATTGATTACGCACGCGCGGAATAGCGAGACAAAGGACGAACGCACGATCGTCCGTTGCGACGCTCTGCATCATGATGCCCACCTGGAAATAAAAGGGCATTACTACGCGTCTTGTGAAGCCGAGAGGCCATGAGGCCGTCCTTCCTCCTGTTATAATTATTTTCGTCAGTCGAATTTTAGAGCTTCTCTGTGCAAATTCCCTGCATATATGTGGTAGTGTAATTCCAATAAGAAGATTCTGGAACAAATCGGTTGTCATGGGGATGAAAACAGAATAAACGAGGAACGAGGTGATCGGCATTTTGGTCAGTTAAGATTTAGCTCGAGAACAAGTACGACGGAAATTACATAGATACTTCCGCACATCGATTCATTTATCCTTCTTAATTAATTCATTAAATAATTATTCTCTTTAATCATAAAGAGAGCTTGTAAGTGTATAAGTAACAGAGTGGAAGTATTTAGTGCACCATGGAAACGAAAACATCCTCTCTGAAAGATCTCGAAAATGACACGATAGTGGCGGCTGAACCAAGTACCAGCAGTATGAAGTACGTGGAGCTGAAGGCCAAATTGAAAGAATTCGGCTTAACCACTTGCGCTGGAAAGACGTGCCATGCACGTCATAATGCTTTTGTCACAGAATCGCCAACGACGTGGTATGTACATCGTCATGCGACTGTCACAGACACAAAAACGACATGCATGTATTTTATAATCAATCGATGCTCTATATTCCCTTCAAAAGGCTATAAAAAGTCCTAGGTCGAAAATAAATTAGTTTAGAAAATAGAAATCTTTTTCCGATTTCTCTGAGGCATCGGATACTGTGTGACGCCCCCGGCGTGTTATACCGGACCGTTCCGTTACACGCGTCGGTGAATTTTTTGCCAGCGCAAGTGGTTAAGCACGACGGGAAAAAAGAAAGAACTTGTGAAGCGATTGCAAAACGCTAGCGGTAAAGAAGTGCAACGTGACGACGACAACGATAACGACGAAGAACAAGACAATGATTCCGAGGACGAGGAATCGGAAAGCAGCGAAGAAGAAGCACCTAAAAAATCTGTGTCGATGCTATCGTTCAGAAACGTGGAAGAATCAGTCCAAACGTTTAACGGCGGCAATATGTTAACCCTTTCGTTACGGCAGTGCGGTTCGCGGGAGTGACGCCATTGAACGGGGCACCGTGTTCAGACGTACCACCTTGATCAAAAAGTTTTAGAACCGGCCGCCGTATGGCGCTCTCAGTCACTCGATTGAAATTGTTTTTTTTTTGTTAGGTTGCCACATCTGTCATTAACGTTCCCACCAAATTTCAGCGTCATAGCTTGACATTTGTAAAAGTTATACCGTGTTGAGTACATCTACCTTTCTGCGTGTTTTCGATTTTTTACATATTTGAAAACGGCATCAACTTTGGATCAACGAATTTGCATACAATTTTGCGTGAAAAACGGATTTAACGGGCAGCAGATCTTGGAAATGTTGGAGAAGTGTTTCAGCAACGATACTCTTTCGAGATCAAACGTTTTTCGGTGGCACGAACGCTTCAGAAGTGATCATGAGGTGGTCGAGGATGACGAACGCAGTGGCAGGCTTTCGACATCTAAAACCGACGGAAACATCGATAAAATCAAAGAAATGGTGACCGAAAACCGCAAATTGACCATCAGAGAGTTGGAAGAGGACCTGAACATCGCTTATGGATCTGCTCAAGGCATTTTGGTTAATGATTTGGGCCTCAGATATGTCGCTGCAAAACTGGTGCGGAAAGACCTCAATTTCTTGCAAAAAAAGAACCGCGTTGAAATCTCCAAAGACATGATTTTCAAGGCCGAATTCGACCCAACATTCATCAAACGGTTCGTTACTGGAGACGAGACGTGGGTGTACGAGTATGATACACAATCCAAACACCAAAGCGAGTGAATCGCGTGCATCGAATAAGCTGAGACCGAAGAAACCATGTTGTTTTCAGTCGAAAAAGAAGGTGATGCTCACGGTTTTCATGCATTACAACGGTGGTGTGCATCGTGAATTCTTTCCAGAGCAACAGACAGTCAACAAAATGTATTATTTGAGCGTTATGAGACGTTTGCGTGAAACAATTCGCCAAAAAAGACCGAATTTGTGGGCAAACAACTCGTGGATTTTGCACCACGATAACGCACCGTCGCACAATGCGATCCTTATTCGCGAGTTTTTTACCAAAAATAATACGAATACTATTCACCAGCCTCCGAATTCACCTGATTTAGCTCCCTGCAACTCTTTTCTGTTCAACCGACTTAAAAAACCGCTTCGCGAAACACGTTACAGCACTCGGAAGGATCTTATAGAAAAATCGAGGACGGCTCTGATAGACATACCAAAAATTGAATACCAGCGATGTTTCGATTATTGCATCAAGCGCTGGTATAAGTGCGTTACAGTCGATGGGGAGTACTTTGAAGGGGACGATATCAATTTTGATGGACAAACTTGTATTTTCGATTTTATGAATAAAGTCCTAAAACTTTTTGATCAAAGTGGTATGTCTTTCACTGCTACCTTGTCATTCTCCGGATCGAACTCTTTTTTAACACGTTGACTGCAACGGTGGTTATCGGTGACCGGCGCGAAAGATTTTAATAAATGCAAAAAATTCGCAATGAAGCCTATTTGCAATCTTGTAAAAGCAATTAATATTGGCACGGGGCTTCGATACTTTGACTTCCAATAACTTTGCGTTACCTTGATTTTGCATGATTTAATCATACTCTGCAGTAATTCATCGCATCGCGGTTCTAACGTAGCAAAATACGCTTGGCAGTCAACGTGTTAAATGTTACACAACGACAAATTTGGAAATTTTACAATTGTTATGAATAAAAATGCAATTTAGAACATTTACAATAATGAATAAAAATACAAAAAAACAAATACAAATTTTAAAACAAGGGTCGACACACAAACCCACATTTCAGTTTCTACCTGATACAGAGAACAGCGATGATATATGCGACATCATGAAAATTAATACGGCTAAAGAGTATGGCGAAGTTTCTTTTACACTAAATTTAAAGAATGGTTTCTTTCATGTAGCAATAAACGAGAAGAGTCGAAAGTACCCGGCATTCGTGGTGCCGAATGGTCATTATGAATTTCTTAAAGTTCCATTTGGATTATATAATTCACCGTCCGTCTTTCAAAAGCTTATCAATCTTGTGTTTAAGGAATTGGTTGCCGCAAAAAAAAATATTAATTTATATGGACGATATAATCATACCTTCTGAATCTAACGAAGACGGGAAAGGTAATTTCGAATTGGTATTAAAGGCCGCAAGTGAGTTTGATTTAGTGATCAATTGGAAGAAATGCGAGTTTTTGAAAAGACGTGTAGAATACTTAGGACACATAATCGAAGACTATCAGCTACAACCCTCAGTCGCCAAGCAGCTACGGTAGCGAAATACTCGAGGCCTAGTAATTGCAAAGGAGTACAAAGCTTTCTCGGTTTAACGGGATATTTTCGTAAATTGAGAAAAGAAGCATGGTTTCATTTTTGACACGAAGAAGAAGAATCTTTCGAACACCTTAAAACAATTTTGTGTATTAAGCCGGTATTACGATTATACAGAGGGAACACCGAAACCGAATTGTATACCGATGCTTCGAGTAAAGGATACGGATCGATTTTGATGCAGCACGATCACACCGACGGTATGTGTCATCCAGTATACTACGCAAGCGGGAAAACTGCGCCTGCCGATGAACAGTATCCCAGTTATGAGTTAGAAATATGCGCGATTGTATAATCATTGCGAAAATTTAGGATATATTTTTTAGGGATTGAGTTTAAAATAGTAACGGACTGTCGTGCATTCACGCTGACTGTCCGGAAAAAGGATTTATGCGTATGGGAGGCGTTACTTCTTGAAGAATTTCGATATACAATAGATTATCGTCAAGTAAGTTGTCACAGTTATGTTTGTTGACGAAGATGAAAACGGGCTTATCGCTAAGTTAACCCATTGCTGCCACGCAAATTTTGCGCGTCTCGCCGTGGATGCCACGGTTTTATTTTTTTAAGAAGACATGGAGTTTCACAAAATATAATAATATTAAGTTACTTATGTTATATTGTAATGGCATTTACAGTATTTTTATTTAAAAAAAAATCTTCATATTGAAAGAAATTTTCTTTAGTGCGTGCACGTGGCCGATGGCCCGACGTCATCGATGCAACGTCACACATTACAAAGTAATAAACAGTTGAAAAAAGATCTGGTCAGAAAGTGGGGAAAGCGGAGGCTCTGTGGAAAGAGGACTGTGCCAAAGGGTACAGCACTTACCCCAGAGTCTTAGAGACTGGCAGTGCTTTTCCTATCTAAATTATATTTCTAACAGAAATATTTTTTGAAAGTAAAAGGCCGTGTCTACTCGTATTATCAAAAAAACATAGTGCTGAATTACATAAGTGGTAATATTTAGAAAGTGGTGCATTAACGTAAGTACATAGTATACATAGCTATATAAATTCTAAGTTTTGAATAAAAATAAATAACTTATTCCCTCAACCCAGAAAAATGGCTCGTGCGGAAAGAATCAGTATTGTTTGAAGAAGAATTTTCTACCAAGGAGGAAATATTCTCTGAGGACGATAGCGACATAATATCGGGGGGAAGTGATACGTGCGTAACCGAGTCTACATCTGAAAGTGAAGACGAAATACGACCTTTTCCAGCAAGACGACTTCGAAGGATTCAATCAACTTCATCGATTAACCGTTTGAGTGCCAAGCGGCGCGATCGCGCTTCTTCTGTCTGTCCTCAAAACTGCAGCGTAATCACAGCAGGCTCGGTTTCTCTCGATGCATAACATTACGGTAACTTTTCAATCTTAGGTAAAAAAGATAAAATTGGAGTAATGTTACACTTTATAGGTCTACATGCTTTTATTCATATAAAAATTGCTGTAATATAACAAGCGCTATAGCGCCGCTTGGCAAGTTTCGACCGGGAAATGAGAAAGACCCGTGGCACTCAAACGGTTAAGCAGCTTCATAGTCCGGATGATGATGCGGATACATGGACAAGCGATAAAAGTGATCCGCCACAGTTCGAATTTAGAGGAAATTCTGGATTCATAATTCCAGACGATGTAAATCACCAGGAGGTTTCTTCCACCTGTTTTTAACAGAATCTTTGTTGAATAAAATTGTGCAAGAAACCAATCGGTATGCTGCCCAACAAATAGCAAAGTCTCACGTATTGCGATCATCCCGGCTGCGAAAATGGAAGGATACCAGGGCGAAAGAATTGCAGGTATTCTTTGGATTACTTATGCATTCCGGTACAATTAGTTTACCCCCCATAGAATATTACTGGAAAACAAGTGAAGGTAATAATTTCGACTTTTGAAAGAAGAGAATGTCTAGAAATCGTTTTCAATTAATTTTGAGATTTCTACACTTTAATAATAATGAAGAACAAGTTGAAGGTCGAGTATTCAAGACCAATTTAATATCCCAACACTTCAATAAAAGTATGGACTGCATCTATAAGCCGGGAAGAAAATTGTATATTGACGAAGCGATAGTTCTTTGGAGAGGAAGGTTGGTTTTCCGGCAATACGTAAAAAACAAATGGCATAAGTGTGGCATCAAACTGTATGAACTTTGTCAACCTGACGGAATAATCTTGAGAGTGAAAATTTATACTGGCAAATATGATGACCTAAGTGGACGAAATCATACTTCAAATGTCGTTCTGGCTCTGATGGATGATTTCCTGAATGATGGCCATCGGCTTTATATGGACAACTACTATAATTCTGTTGGGCTGGCGAAAGATCTCACGAGTAAATCAACATATGTATGCGGCACGTTAAGATTCGACCGAAAGGGAAATTCAAAAATTTGGTAAAAAGGAAACTGAAACGAGGAGACTCTGAATGGTTGCGATCAGGATCCATTGTAGTTAACAAATGAAGAGATAAGCGGGATGTGCTGACTATACTCAACATGCATAAATGCGAAATGGTTTAAGTGGAGAATAAAAATGGAAAAATGTCGACTAAACCAGACATAAAATCAGAGATTATAGTTTGGGAAATGGCAGGTGTTCAGTTGTTATAAGGATTCAAAACTAAAAGTAAATATAAACAGATGCGTAGCACTACTTTTCGGATCCTTTTGTAAAAAAAGCATCATTACTAATCTTAAGATGATATAATCTGGACAAGAAAAGTCAAACACGGACTACCAAATATTAATAAGACAAATAATCACGTACAACTGCCAGATGTGGTATAACATTGGAGAATCAATAATGGAGCTTGGGCAGTAGCAAATATATCCATAAGAGAGGTGTTTCAATGTTGTGCCATAGTCCACGACATAAAGCGAATGAAGCATTAAATTATCATTTAAAGACAACTCAGAATAGACAAGAACAATTATTGAAATACATTACATCGATTCCTAACAAGTACCTCTTAGAATACAAAAACTTGGGCAATAAAAAATATTACTGGTACGAAAATGGAAACAGGAGAATCCGCTGCCCATATAACAGATTACAGTATCTTCAGAAATTAGTAGATATAGAGATATATACGTAGTAGATATACAGAATATAGTATATATAATATGGAATGGAAAAATAAAATAAGATCCAGCCCTTACTAGTTAATAATAATTAGAGTAAAGCACCGTCCATAATATCAAAGGAGAATAAGCGAAAGTAGTATTAAGAAAAGGGAAAAAGGACTCAAGACACCATTTCATCGGTAAGAAAATGCATTTGTCTATGTCTTTTGTATGTATTGTCTATGTATATCTACACGAACTATATACCCGCGATATTTTTGCAGACAAAAGATATATATTCTGTCATACGCTTTAATATATATGTATTTAGCTTTGCACGTATGGGGGAAGATGGTTAGATAAGGACAAAATACGATAATTACGTCTTTGCTCAATTTTCCTATGTTAATGAACGAAAATGTTGGAAAAAAATTGAGGACATTTCGCTCGCTGCGACACATATCTTTCGTTTCAAATTTAGGTTGAAAATCCAAGCTATAAAAATTGTTAAACCTCCGAAAAATCGGAAAAATTCCAATTTCGTTTTGAAGAATTTGCAGAATGATTACCAAGCGCATGTCATAGGGCATATTACTGTTCCTTGGATAGACAGTAAAAGTGGGAAAGTGCCTCGCCTCGACCAATAGGGTGTAGGGGCGTAGGTCGAGTGGTTTAACCTCCTATTCCTGCCTCGCGGCCTACAAAGAGGGCCCCCATGGGCGAGGCATTGGGATACGCCCAATAAGCGCACAAGATCGAAGCATCTAAGTACTAAGATCTTGCTACAAGTTCGTCCGGGTTGCAGGCCCCTTCCCCTACTGGTGGAGGCGAAAGATCTACCCAGGGCGTAGGGGCCTGCACCCTGAGCAAACTAGTAACAAGTCACTACGTACTATGCGTCAGGCTTGCGCGCTTACTGGGCGTAACCCAATGCGTCGCCCAAGGGGACCCCTTGGTAAGCCAAAAGGCAGGGACAGGTGGTAAAAGCACTCGACTTTAATGTAGTGCTATATACCCGCGTACTCCTGCCGACCACTGCCTTAACCAGTTAACTGTGATTGACGAGTATACTCGTCATGGAGAAGCGACACGATTTTTGTATTGACGAGTATACTCGTCATGCATATAAAGCAATGACCATGAGCTATTTAAATTGCAATTTTTGAGAAAAACAAAACATATTCTCAAATTTCAAGATGTGTAGAATATTTTGAGGCTATGCCGGAATAAAACAAACAAATAAAAAACGTATACAGTTTGAGATGAATTCGTGCGTCCCCGTATGCCCCGGTTGAAACAGTTTACCAGTTCGCATAATCAATTTATTTATGTACGATGATAATGTTTTTTAGATGTTAACCTAAAAGGAGCAAAGGCAAAAGTCAAAAAGTTGATTTATAATAGGATTCCTTCAGGTATGGTCAGTCATGGGAGAAATACGTGACGCCGATCAGGCGCTGAACCTATTGATAGTTGCTGGCCCGAAGTTTATTTTATTGCGTTTTTAGTTTAATATGTATGTAATATATCCTTATGTTAACCAAATAAATAAATATTAGTAATAAAGTTTTCAATTTTATAAAATAAACCCATCTTTCTCATCCAATTTCTTACCAGCGCAACTTACTCTGTGATTGACGAATATACTCGTCATAGCTCGATTCTGGCGACACAAAACGGTTCGCACTCTTAAACGAGGGCGCCACAGTTAACTGGTTAAGGGGTAACATCTACCGTAAATTTTCAAAAAATCGAAAAAAAAATATTTTTGTCTCATATGATACTTTAGAGCCTTAAAAATAAGGTGCAATTTGTCTTACAGGCAAAAATATTTTTTAAAGTGGTTTTACAGCTTATTTTATAAAGCAAGTCGTGATGCCTCGGAGCGCGCGCAGCGGTTCAAAGTACATGGTACCGATTCTAAAGGTTCTGAAGGGACATAATACCAACCGAAATTCAGATTCCATCGAAAAAATGCAAAACGAAATTTTGGCAACTTCTTCGACGGATGAAGTACCACAACACGAGAATTGCCCGGCATCGGCATAAATATTGCGTCTTTTATTTTTAACGATCGATTTGAAAGCATAATGGCAATGATGCAGATGTTACAATTGACTATGGGTCGTAATTGTTACAATTTCTGCGTCGAAGCTGACGCACGCCGCATCAAGTTTTCCGAGCACTTGCTGACGGATGCCGCGAAAGATGCACGTAGAGCCTCCACATTTTCCAGGAAAGAGAAAGAGGAAGAAAATATTAATGTAGAAGGACACCTATATGGTGCAGACATTGCAGAATAATCGTAAATATGGCAAAACTAGTAAAACAATATGAAATAATGTTACTCAAAACTTTAAATGCGTTTTTTTCGAAACTACATTTTTCAAATTGGCTTGCAGCATAACCTAAACAAATTTTCTCCGATTCACTTGAAATTTTTACTGTAGCTGTTAAACTACATTCTCCAAAGAAATACACATGATTTTTAAGATCGGTTAAAAACTTTCGTTATTATAAATATATTTTCGATGAATTCTTTGATGGAAATTAGAACTTTTCTGCACGTGCTCGCCATTTCCACAAAAATCAATATTTTACCATATACGCGTGTATTTCTCTAGCAAATTTAATGTAGATTACAAAAAAATTTTGCTTTTTATGCTTAGTGAAAGTGTACGGCACTTCATGCAAACATAAGAAATTTTTTTTTGAGATATTAAAGTATGCACATTAAACGTCTTTAAACCAAATTTTGATATGTTATATCATGTAATTAAAAAAAATTCCTAAATTTACCCTATGTTTTTAGGCGTTAAGCTAGATGTTACCCCTTAAGGTGGTACCTCGGGGCTCAGGGCAACCCCATTTATCCTTAGATAAACGACTGTGGAAAGCGGAAGGATTCGAAGTGTCATGTGGTTTATTGTCGCCCTCACCGGCGTCCATTAAAACAGTTGAAGCCGCCCACATCTGGCATATACCACCTTGATCAAAAAGTTTCAGGACCGGTCGCCGTATGGCACTCTCAGTCACTAGATTGCAATTGTTTTTTATTTGTTAGGTTGCCACATCTGTCATTACCGTTCCCACGAAATTGCAGCGCCATAGCTTGACATTTGTAAAAGTTATTGCGTGTTGAGTACATCTACCATTGTGCGTGTTTTCGATTTTTTGCATACTTGAAAATGGCATCAACTTTGGATCAACGAATTTGCATAAAATTTTGCGTGAAAACGGATTTAACGGTCAGCAGATCTTGGAAATGTTGGAGAAGTGTTTCGACAACGATACTCTTTCGAGGTTAAACGTTTTTCAGTGGCACGAACGCTTCAGAAGTGGTCGTGAGGTGGTTGAGGATGACAAACGAAGTGACAGGCCGTCGACATCCAAAACCGACGAAAACATCGATAAAATCAAAGAAATGGTGACCGAAAACCGAAAATTCACCATCAGAGAGTTGGCAGAGGATCTGAGCATCGCTTATGGACCTGCTCAAGGCATTTTGGTTAATGATTTGGGCCTCAGACGTGTTGCTGCAAAACTGGTGCCGAAAGACCTCAATTTCTTGCAAAAAAATTTGCAACATTCGTCAAACGGATCGTTACTGGAGACGAGTCGTGGGTGTACGAGTATGATACACAATCCAGACATCAAGCGAGTGAATGGCGTGCATCGAATAAGCCGAGACCGAAGAAACCACGTCGTTTTCAATCGAAAAAGGAGGTGATGCTCACGGTTTTCATGGATTACAAGGGTGTTGTGCATCATGAATTCGTGCCAGAGCAACAGACAGTCAACAAAATGTATTATTTGGGCGTTATGAAACGTTTGCGCGAAGCAATTCGCCCAAAAAGACCGAATTTGTTGGCAAACAACTCGTGGATTATGCACCACAGTAACGCACCGTCGCACAATGCGAGCCTTATTCGCAAATTTTTGACCAAAAATAATACGAATATTATCCACCCAGCCTTCGAATTCACCTGATCTAGCTCCCTGCGACTTTTTTTCTGTTTAACCGACTCAAATAACCGCTTCGCAGAACGCGTTACAGCACTCGAAAGGATCTTATGGAAAAATCGAAGACGGCTCTGATGGACATACCAAAAATTGAATACCAGCGATGTTTCGATGATTGGATCAAGCGCTGGCATAAGTGCGTTACAGTCGATGGGGAATACTTTGAAGGGGACGATATCGATTTTGATGGATTTGTATTCTCGATTTTATGAATAAAGTCCTAAAACTTTTTGATCAAGGTGGTATATGCGTGCGTAGCGATCATATGATTTCGAATCGAGGTGGACCATGCTCGTCTCGTCCGCGAGCTAATGTAACACTTTGAGGAATCCATAAATAACGACTGTAGTGTCATATATGTTAGGGGTAGCTGAGTAACGTGAAACGCTCCCCAAGAGAAGTGCTGGCGTAGATCAATGACTTAGTGCAGTCGCTCCGGTAACGGTTCTTTAGTCCCCGAAGCTGCGAACGATTGCTACAGAATGTTGTTTAGAAATTTTGGGACGTGAAAGTCCCACACTACCCGTTCGACGCGAAGCATTCAGTACTTTCACCCCACGCATATTGTGATGTTTCCGCTCTCTGGAGATAAAAAAACACAAATTAATAACTGACTATATACACATTAAGTGGTCAAGTCGAAACATTTCACTATTATTTCAACGACAAAATGACGGTTTAGCCTTAGTGTACATGACATGCGCAGTGTGTAACGTCCATCGGTATGGATCATAACGAATGTATCTCATCAAACTTAATAACGGGGCATAATCGGCAGAATAGCCTAAACTTTTCTTAGTTGAACTCAGAGTAACTGTTAGTAAGAATATACGAAAACTCTCGGAACAAATACCAATTAAATTGACAAAAGTTTTCGGAAGCTCGGAAGCCACCGATGGAGAAAATTAATTTGATGACGCGGAAAGGTCTTATTCTCTCATCGACTACAAAATCCACGACTCGAAAATCCACGACTACATAATATACTGTATCAAACGTTCGGATTCGTTCGTTTTTTTTTTGGTAACACCCATTATTCTAATTATTCCGTGTGACTGCATGTGCCAAACAGAGACTCGATCTAAGACCGAAAGATTATCATGTGACATCGTGTGATCATTCGCGGTGTATGAACAGAGAGGATAAGCCAGGAGGGAAGGCTTAACCGAAATATTCGGGAACCAGTATTCCACCAAGGCATTGATTAAATAAATAGGTCAACCTTAAACATGAACAACTGAAGTTACAAGACGCATTTTTTTGTATTAACATACAAAGGCAAAGTTTAAAATTACCTGCAGAAAAATCTTCATTAATTGGGTTTACATTCCGATTATCGCTCCTCTGAGTGCAAGTTTCTTTCATCTAATCTTATAAAGACCAGATCCGTGGATCACCGATTTTGTTCAGATTTGGTACAGAGTTTCTACGGTAAAAAAAATATATCAAGTACGTACTTGGCCGAAAGGAGCAACATTTCACGATTCTTTTTTTAATTGAGATTAGAGCTTCAATATATGTTTAAGTATTCTATAAACTATTAGGTGTACAACTTTGCTTCCGCCGTTTTGCAATAGATGGCTGTAGCGGTAAGTGGTAGTCGAAATAAATAGATCGTAGATGTCATACAATAAACTTAGGCATTTGTAAACATAACGCCATCGAAATATTAGTCGATTTGTGTCTGCATCATAAAGTCATTCTCGATTAAACATGTCAGCTTACGAGAAATTCTGTCATTTGCGGGAGGTTTTAATTTTCTGCTTTAATATGAAGAAATCTGCGGCTGAGGCTCATCGAATGTTCTCAAATACCTATGGTGAGGCCGCTATTAGTGAAAGAACGTGCCGAGAGTGGTTTCAACGCTTCAAGAACGGTGATTTTGACGTCGAAGACCGGCAAAAAGTGGAAGAGAGAAGGTTTTCGAAGATGCAGAATGGAGGCATTACTTGATCAAGACTCGTGTCAAACGCAACAAGAATAAACAGTACATTGGGAGTGACGCAACAACTTTCAAAACGCCTGAAAATCATGGAATGATTCAGAAACAAGGAAATTGGGTGCCGTACGAGTTGAAGCCGAGAGATGTTGAACGGCGTTTGTCGACAACGATAAACAACAACATCAAATACAAAGACGGAAAGGATTTCTGCATCGCATTGTGACTGGGGACGAAAAATGGGTTCATTACGATAATCCCAAGCGCAGAAAATCATGGGGATATCCCGACCATGCTTCCACGTCGACGGCCAAACCGAATATTCACGGTGTCCAAGGTCATGCTCTGTATTTTTGGGACCATCTCGGCGTAGTGCATTATGAGTTGTTAAAACCGACTGAAACAATCACAGGCGATCGTTATCGAATCATTGCAATTAATGCGTTTGAGCCGAGCATTAAAAGACAAACGCCCGCAATACAACGAGAGACATGATAAATGATTTTACAGCACGACAATGCTCGACCCCATGTTGCGAAAGTGGTCAAGACATACTTGGAAACGTTGAAATGAGAAGTCCTACCCCACCCGCCGTATTCTCCAGACGTTGCTCCCTCGGACTATCACTTGTTTCGATCAATGGCACACGGCCTGGCTGACCAGCACTTCCGGTCTTATGAAGAAGTAAAAAATTGGATCGATTCGTGGATCGCTTCAAAAGATGACCAGTTTTTTCAACGCGGGATTCGCACGCTGCCCGAAAGATGGGAGAAAGTAGTGGCCAGCGATGGACAATACTTTGAATCATAAACGTATAACCAGTTTTTTACAATAAAGCCTCGAATTTCGGAAAAAAACGGCGGAAGCAAAGTTGTACACCTAATACATGGTTTTCAACGTAATATACTAGCCAAATAAGCAAGATAATCGATTACTACCGTTAGAAAGGTTGAACCAGATTGATGTGGAATCGATAGGTGCGCCCTTAGCCAGCGAGAAATGACGAAACAATTTCAATAATGAACGAATATAAACACAGAAATATTACAGTAAAATGAAAACACTTCACGTAATAACATAACACGTAAAGATATTAAAACATTAGGGAGGAAGCAATAAACGACAGCAATTTTGCCAACTGTCCCAGGAAACGATAGCGCAACCTCAAATAATGGAGATCCTGGCTAAGTTTGATTTAGTTAATTCATAAATAATACAAAAAAAAAGATAACTACATCATCAAGATGCCAGTGTAATGAAGACCAAAAATTGAAAAGTACAAGGCTCAAGGTCATACCATCAATAAACAGTACAATCCGATATGTAAAACTAACTGGATAAGACATGGATATGAAAGCTGATGAAATTGGATCCAGTAACCGCGAGAGCAAACTAACACAACCTGTCGACAACGATAAAACAACAACATCAAATACTAAAATTAAAATAACATTACATTCACTGATAACACGTAGGCAAATTAATGGGCGCTACCAATTTTAAATTAGAATTCATATTAGATAAGGCTATACAGAAATCACTACAAAGGCCATGCAGAATTATTTACAACACGTAAGTGTGTCTTGTCAATATTAATTCTCTGATATTTTTTTAATATTTTTTATCAGATGCGCCGCAGTGAAGAAAATAAAAACTACACTGTCATATACTTCCCACTTTTTCACTAATCATTGTACATTGCATTGTTTGCTAAAGCTTTTTTCAAGTCAAGAAAAAATTGCCACGCGTTTCATGTTACTAATATTTTCGTATCCACTGATACTATGATTTATTCGAGGTAAATGAGACCTAAAGTTTTAGAATATTGTCATTTCTAGGAAAGCTTACTTGTATGCCTTAATACTAACGTAATCTAAGTGTACCATCCTTCAATCTCGGCATTTTTATTATGTGTTTAATAACACTGCTACTTCAGATTTTGCTATCAATGCTTACCTCAGTAATGCATTCAATGCCCGATAGAATTGCGAACACCTGGCGAAAGCACTGTGAGGGTTACTGAGGTGGTAACGATCGAGTTCTAACAAAGCGTTTTATTTTATTCAACGAAGTATGTATAAGCTGCTCGTGTCGTTGTTCCTCGCGAAGTATGTTCTCTGACTGTCATTCTAACTTAAATGTTGCTGCGTTTTATAACCAAAGGTTGGTAGGCGGGAGTTGTACCCCCACATTTCCTTACTTTCGCTTGGGGAACCAATCAGAAAACTTGAAAATATTCTATGGAAACCAGCCGCGACAGTTTTCTGATCAAACACGTTCAGTGAAACAAAGACTTATCGGGCCCATACTGACCACCGCAACTGGTCGTCGGTCCCACGAAGCGTCACGTGTTTACAACCGATAAGGTATCGTGTAAAACGGCCGCAACAAAGCCTTCCTAAATTCGGGCAGGCTGTGTACGGAAAGAATACAGTGTTGATGCAAGTGCACCGCAGCACAAATCCCCAATGCATTACGTGCTGCTCAGAATTACTTTCTTTATTTTATTTACTTTATTTCTTTACAGAATTCTTATTGCCCATGACTGAGTTTCGTAGAATATGATACGACTTAAAAATAATAAAAAAAAACATTGTTAAAGCATTGATAAACCAACACTGAAGGTTGTAATATACATTTAAATGTAAAAAAGTACACAAAATACTTACCTACAGAGGTTCGAACCTAGAAAAATTTGCAGAAGTTCAACAATAATCTCAAACTTTGCCGCTTCATTTCGTTATATTTTTATATTGATCGCCTTGTTTAATAGATATAAGGTTATACAATCTTAAACGCAAAAGTAGGTTATTGTTGGCTGGTCTTACAGACTTACGGTTCTCAACGAACGCTCAGAATCTAGAGTCTGATATAATGCATTTGAGCAAATGCTGAGGATCTATTGTATTTTTTATATACCGGCTAGTGTATGCTGCAAAATTCCTTTTATAGGAAAAAACACGAATAAAAAAGCTATATATACACTTACATCTTACATTAAGTAATGTAATGATAAGATGAGAAATGTTGTATACGATGAATTATGGTGTGAAATAATTTATACAATGTGGATGGGCTGATGATGATGATGATATATCTTTGTTTCTCTGCAAAGACGTTACGCTCCAGAAGTCTGTGAAAAAGGCTGACGAGTGGCAATCCGCACTGCGTGCGTTAACCGAAGATAAGTAATCGCGGCGGTCGCTATTGGGGTTGCCACTTGCTACTTTAGTAATCACGTGCATGAATCTCATCTCAAGCTGATTTGAGATTGAATTTATCTTGTATTCTATTTTTTTGGTCTTTACTTTTCTACTAAAGCAACATACAATTGGGATACATTTTGGTTTTGCATTAAATTGTTGGCGTCCAAATACGTAACAGCTTCAACTGGAATGTAAGCAGTCTTTTTTGCATTTTCCAAATATTCGGGTTTGGGAAGTTTGAATTTAAGATTACGCTATTGTATTTTATTTTAAAGATGTTGCTCCAACTATTTCTTATTAAATAAAGAATAAACAAGTAAAGTGTATTTATCTTAGCTTCATCATAAGTTTTATAGCCACATGTTCCTTTGTCTTCTCTCCTCTTGCCTTCCTCTGTATTTATGTTAAACAATATTTGACAACCATACTATTATGCCAGTTTATTGGCAATAACTAGTTTTCTTTGTGAATGCATGGACAGCTGTGAAAGGTGGGAAACTCAATTTTTAAGTTAATCAGTTGTGGTGCACTTGCATCAACACTGCAGTACCATCAAAATCTTTCAAGTCATCTGCAAGAACACATCTCCGGCCTCCAATCTGATCTTTAGAAGAATCCACACTCCGCACATCAGGCCTTGTTTTAAATACTTGCGACTGCTGCTATAAACTACAAATCAGCGTTCAGCACCTACTATCAGCCACGTCACCATTGGTCAGCATCGGACCACTCTTTCAGTATAAAAAGGGCCGGCCGAACAGTAGCAAAAACACATTCGCCCTTGACTTACTGCAGTCCATACGTACAGTCAACACAACAAACGGCGGTGTCACACAGGACCATTGGAAAGGCAGTTCACCTTTTAACCAGTCACGATCTTCACACCTCAACCGTACACTACATTAACGATACACGAGAGAGCTCGGACGACAACTCCACTTTCCTATCGCAATATAGCATTTATCTTTGTACATGTAGTCAACAATAAAAGGCATTCACTAAGAACACGGTTGTCACCACATCAGCAACATCCTCACACAGTAAATAGGAATTTTATTATAACGAGATTCAGAAAATCGGCTTGGTAAGTTTCGAAACAAATTTTATTCTCTCGCGCAAAAACTATCTTTATATACTTCCATTCGCTGACCCCTTTCATGGGAGGCTAGCGGTGGTAGTTTCAGGGGAAAAAAGATTAAGTTTTCTCTTTTGGAAAGAACAAGGCTGCTCACAACGAGGCTGCTCAATACGTTAGGATGGGTCTTGTAAGTAATTTATGGAAGATGGGATTACGAGGGTACTAAAACAAATTTGTGTTTAATAACGAAGTCTGTATCATAATGGTGGACACGTAAAATGAAACTCGGGGCCCGCTGCTGCTCACTTTGACCCACTTCAATCCACCCCACCGTCCGCTCCGATCCGCTTCAATCCGCTGCGGGTTCCTTCAGGCCGCTCGGACAGTTCAATCATCCCCTTTAGGGGTATATACATATAGGGTATATATATTTATGAATAAATATTTTTACATTTTTTCACAAGGTATTCACAATAAAATATTTTGCTATTAAGTAAAGAAGCCTTATTTTACGCCATATTTTCAATTTTCATGTATGGAAATAACCTTGGATTTTATAAAACAGGTTTCGCAGACCTTCGGCTTCGGCTTAAATTGTTATGGGTTTGCTAGCCCCCACATAAACTGTTAAAGGTTCTGCAAACGCAAGCGCAAATTGATTATTACCTCAATTTACATTAATATTTGAAATGTGTGGTCTGAATAGAATACCTTCACATTTATTTGTCATACTTTACCGTTGCGTCACGGTGCCGCTGGAAATATTTTGCATATGTGAGGAAATAAGCATATTTTTTTTCCTCAATTTATTTACTTTATCCATTGTCTATGTTACTTTGCTATAGATAACAACATTGAAAATTCCATAAAGCATCTACTTCTTAAATATTATGCCGGATGGAAAAAACGAAGAGTAAAATGCTTTTACATTATTAATTGCTGGGCACCCGATAAAAAAATCTCTAAAATTTCAGAGAATTAGTGTTGACAATGAATAATATAATTCAATACGAAATTATTTTCTTGTGATTTTTCTTAGTTATTTTACTTCTTACAATTTGGCTTGTCAATATAAAAATCTGAAAAAATCTTCAAAATGCGTCCCATGGATTAAAGTACCCTGATTTTTTCAGTTTTTTTGTTTGTTTGTTCAGTAACATTGGAGAAACTGAGCAAAAACCTGATTTTCGGTTTTTACTATATCAAATCCGCCGAGATGAAATACAGAGTTCAAACTTAACGCACATTGCTAATTTTTGATAAGCTTTCATAAGTATGGTGCATTACAAGTTAAATTTCTTTCAGGGTCACCTTCGGGCACCTTCGGGCACCTTACCTGTCTCTACCCTTTAAGTCATAGTTGTAACAGCAGAAATTATTTGCCAGATTTATATGCCCCTTTATTCCTCTGTTTGGGCGGAATTGCACACGCTGAATAATCCACATCACACCCTATTTCAAAAATAGATTACATTAATGAGAACACGGATAATGACAGTTTCTATGTTAATACAGAGATCGATAGTTCTGATGGATTGTCAACACAGTGTGGTCACTAGAAATCTGTGTTACAAAATGTTTTTTTTGGGCTGTATTGCGAAGAAAAACATTAGCAAATCAGTATGTTGTTGATGATTGTTGTGCGCGTATGCAATTAAATAAAAGTTTAACTTGGGACACTTTGTGTGCTCAGTGCACAATTGTCGGTCATTTTTATGAGTATCAATAACATTTTTGATGAGCATCATTCACGACGACGTGGCAAAACATCTATATTGAGTAAAGTATTTTTGTTAGTTCTGCATTTTATGGAACAGAGGTGTCCATATTGGCTTATCTAACAATAAAATGAATGTGCTGTTCGCTGGAAAATAGTTTATTTTGTGTTTCATGTGAAAATTCGTAAGGATACAGTATCGCTTCTCTGTCTCTTTGCAAGATACGTGTTTGTACTTTTTCGAATTGTAAGTCCAGTAGGTTTTGATTGTCGTAACTCCAATTTTTGTTTTAATACACATATCGACTGTAATGCGCACTGAGCGCTTTTTTTTGTCTTTCGATTCTTTCCTTTGTTATACACATTGCCACTGGTCAAACGAATAGATGAACTGTAATCGAAGAGAAGGATGATTTAAGGTCACTATAAAGATTTACCGCCATATGTATACAGGTGTATATTTAATTATGCAAATTTAATTGTTGGGTTGCGAAGAGTTTGAGCAGCGAGCGAATTACATAAAATTTGTGGAGTTTGAATTAATATGTTAACACTTTATCGACCGCTAGCCTATTAGCCGCCTTTCGATTGCCAACGCTTATCGACCGCTAGCCTATTAATCGGCTTTTGGATATCAACGGTTTTCGTCCAGTGGGATTAATTATTTTGTTAGTAGCTGCACACTAATCTCTCCATATTCTTTCGAATTATAATATTTTTTACCGTTTAGAGCCGACGAGAAGAACACCAAGATCAGATCATCTAGAAAGATTATCATGCATAAAAAAGCATAAACTTATAAGAATAGTGAGAAGTGGTAAAAGCAAAACACCCCAAAAACAATGTAGAGTATGTGCGTCGAAAAAAATAAAAAAGTAGTAGAACATGTTCCGTATGTAAATTTTGTAATATTCCGTTACATAGCGGTGACTGGTACGAGCGATACCACACTCTAAAGAATTATTAAAAAATTGAATTACCATTACCTTCAATATATTTTATGAATATTAGTTTATAAGGCCCTTTATTATATAAAATAAATGCAAAATAAAATATAAATATCAATAGAATGGCATTCCTTTGAAACAAAAGCAATAAGCACAACACAATGAATAGCGAAAATTTAGGCGATATTGGGGGGAAATGCGCGCGCAACAGCCGGTCCTTACTGAGTGGCAGCCTCAACCACGACCGGTCGATAAAGTGTTAATTGAAAATATTACACAATGTTGCTTTTCACTAAATCACGTTTCTCTGAACGTACATAACTCGATTTTGTATACAGTTGAAGGAAGTAGATTTTGATATAATTACTCGACTTTTTTTTTACTATTTATCGTTTCCCTTATTTTCCTTTTTAGGCTTTTCATTTAGCATTACATGTAACCAGACTGCGTATCATCGTTTTTATTGCAAATCCTATAATTGGTTGGAAACTCGCTGTCGTAACCGCATATGCAACGGTGCACGACGGTTGCAATGTACGCGAATGTGTAAGAATCTCTTAAAATTTCTCTCGTCCTCAACATTGATATGTTACAGCATAACAATTAATGAGTCTAGTATTGCCCATACTCATAAAAACAAAAATTTACAACTCCAGGGGCTGCGATACAAATTTCTGCAGCTTTCTTTTAATTAGTCACATGTTTTGTGTTCCTCCAACAATACGTACGGCCACCGTTGTACCCTTTCATTCGAGTGCTGTCTTTTAGCGCCTTTCCCTCTAGTCTTAGGCAGTTCATTAGGTCTTTTACATGCTAGGAGTCAGCCAAAATCCGAACGTAGTAGACATGTGGCATCCATCAGAACTCCCAACATCCAATGAGTCAATCTATCTGGCTCTCTAGAGTGGGGTGGCAATATATGTCCACTAAAACAGTCAGATATATTGGTCCTAAGGGCAACATTGCCACTCCCACCCATTCCACTGACAACCCCCACCCAAATTCACTTTTGACGAGATTTTAAAGGCTCGTTGCGCTATGTAAAAGACCATTCCTTCAAAAACTTTACTGCAATAAAAGCATTTGTGATCACCTCTGTTATTATTATTAGCTTCAAACACAATAATTTGTTAACACAATCAGAACACAAATTCAATTGATTACACAAGCCTAACAAGAAATTAGTTCTCGTTTCACTAATTTAAAGTAAGAACATGGTACAGTATGGTCAGTATGTTATATATCGGGTGAAAAAATACGAAGAAGTGTCTCAGAAATATTATTTATGCGATGAGCGCAAATGTTTGCATTTTCTAGTACACTAGTTACGGTCAGAAATATGGTAAGTAAATTACGGCGGAATTATAAGTTTTCCATTAATTCAACTGCAACTGTGCCTTGTGTTAAAGAGGAAGTAACGTAAAATAATGTCTAATACTGATATTATAGCAATTTTACCTTTTTTTTTAATTAATTAGAGCGATAGCGAAGTAAAGATGCTTTTAAGATAATTTAAAAGTTTGTTCTTGTACGTTAATACAGAAAAAATGGGACTAGCGTTTTCAAGAAGATCCTGATTTCGATATAGTTCACATTTGATTGACTCAGTGCAAGACTGAATTTAGTTCACTAAATTTGAGATCTGGGTCGTATACGCCGTGCATGTCGTGCATACCAGAATCCAACAGTCGTGCTATTGTTCAGATAAAAATCCGAAATGTTTCGATTTTTCCATCCATGTATGTAGTTACTTACTAACATGGGTTCTTTACACCCTTAAAACAGGCAAGATCCACATTTACTTAAACAAGCTATATATACATAGGATAAATTGATAAAACGCTTATAACTGTACCGTATAACTACTTGTCACATGTACATAAACGATAGTCACCAATGTTGTTTCATCGTGTGGGATGTGCCTTGTATACAGGGTGCGTCGCCAAAATTCGGACAAAATTCAATTTAAATTTCCCGTCGTTCTATACCACTTGGAGATATCGCTATTGGCAACGAAATAATTTGAAGCATGTAATAAACATTCATAACCTCGAAACTGTAACTATGTTAAACCTGTGTGCAGAATATAATCGAAGAGCCGCGATTATCGAAAGTATTCGCGCTGGGCGCTCAGCGACAGAAATGATTCGATTCTTCGGATACCCAAGATCGACTGTGTATGATGTTGTCGCGAGATATAACGAGTCTGAGAAGTCCAGCGAAGGTTTTACAACACCGGCGAGGAGAAGTCACTCGAAGGAGCGCGTTTTTAGGACGCCCGAAATCATTCAACGGGCTCAGGAGCTCATTTTTCAGGATCCAGGGCAGTCGATCCGAAAATTGTCGTCGATTGTCGGGTGTAAGCGAAAAAACTATGCGTCGAATCTAGCAGGAGGACCTCCGCTAGCGCGTCTTATGCGATAAAAGTGAGACAGATGCTTTCCGAAGCTGCCAGGACAAAGCGAGTTGAACGCTGTAACCTGCTTTTCTGCCTCCCAACAGCCCAGATTTAAATCCTTTCGACTATTATGTATGCAGCATGATTGAAAGGGTCACCAACAAGTCCAGACATCCCAACGTCTCATCATTAAGAGCCGCTATTGAAGTGGCATACGCCGATATGGACCGAGGCTCGTTAGAACGGGCCTGCGACAGATTTAGACCGAGAATGGAGGCGGTCATTGAAGCAGAGGGGGGTTATATTGAGTGAATGTTTTCTTTATGACTCAACAAACAATATAGTAAAAAAAAATTTTTTACTTTTCTATTATTGCAATAAAAATTATGTTCCAAGAAAATGTTTGATTTGGCCGGATTTTGGCGACGCACCCTGTATAACAAGTACAGGATCGGTCGAACGACATTTTCTTGGGATACACCTGCAGTAATTTCTCCGAAATCTGAATGTTAACTTATATGTTTGACTCGAAAGAGTCTATCATTTGTGGAATTCTCGTCTACGTCCTCTCACACCAAGGATATTTTAGATTTCAAAACTATAAGCGGTTTCACGAATTTCGAGACTATCTGAAGCATAAACCAAGTCCTTTCTCTGCTGCTGCATAAAAAAATCTGTCTCAAGAGCCGGCTATTTTGTATGGATGTAAGAAAGTCTGGAAATCTCATGCCTTAAGTTATAAACCAATTCTTCACGCCGAACTTTATTGAAGGCTTGGAAAAGATACTTTGTTACTTTCTAACGTCTTTCCGATTACGTCAGTTATCTTATGAACTTGCTTTGTACATGAAAGTTTAATCCTGGATTCAAATTGATGGTTTTGAATTAAGGGAGCACATACACCTAGAGATGTTCAAAACAGGCATTTTTTATGAATTTCTTTTGGGAAACGTAACGTATGTAATTAGTCCTACTTTTCTTTATTTTAAAGTACATTATTAGAATATGTATCAGAATAAATTTGAAATAAAAATGTTTTAAAATGATGGAGATATTATCCTCGGCGTAAGACGATGTTGAAAAAGGTGCTCCGCGGTACCGGATGCAGCTCATACGGGATTTATCTCAAACAGACCAGACTAGAATTTTCTTAAACTATATGAATTTATCTAGTCTTTGACGTGGCCGATTTTTGAAATATTGATTTTTGTGGAAATGGCGGCCGTTTAATTAAAAAAGCGATGTTTTAGGGTAAAAAATGATGCTTTTTTGCTCTAAAAAAAAGTAAGGGCTCCAAATTTGAAGTAAATCGGTGCAACCGTTTCCGAGATATGTCTGGTACGCGTTTTGTAAACACGATTCCGACAGAAACGCGTTTATAGTTCGACATTCGGTTAAAACGTAGATAAATTTTTTTTTTTTAATTTACACGGAGCCATCCACTCCAGGCCCCTATAGTGAACCTTCCCCAGACCAAAAGCGGCACCAAAAGCTTCGATCCTAGCTTGCCGGCATAATATTCTTGCACCTTTTGTCTCTTCCTGTTCTCGAAGCTCGGCAAAGTAGACCCGACGGTCGTCCTCAATGGCCGCGTATTGATGTGCATATGGTCCCGTAGAAATTTCCATTGCGTGCATTATTGTCAGTAATCTAATCCATTAGCCCACAACATTTTCTTGCTCCATTTAGACCAATACCCAATAAATGCATAGCAAATATGAAGCGTCTATTAATTTCATATGCTGGTCCAATGAATGGACACGTTGGAATTGAAATTGGATTGCAAGAAGGACACACAATCGAAATTTCAAAACCAAGTCCTCGAGTGCTTTCTCTTTTAAACTCTACATTAGAGTTATATGCTTTGCACCTCACACGCTCAGAAATTGCTGCGAACACAGTGATAACATTTAACCCTTTGCACTCCGAGCACTTTTTACCAAGAGGTTTCAGCTACTCCGAAAGTGTTTACAATGTTGCGACCGTGCAATTGAGAAAGGTGAAAGACGCTGCCGTGTCATTAAAGAAAGCTTGTTTTGAAATTGAATTGTTGAATTGATTGTCAAAAAATTGAAGTGTCATTTGAAAGCTATGTTTTATTAACAAAATTACAATGTAAAGAAAATGACAATACATAAAAATAACAATTATCTTTTGAAATTCTTCATGGTATGATATTGTGAAAAGCAATCCCCAAGATGCATTCGTGGCTTGCCAGGACAAGTATCGCAATACTCACTGGTTTCATGCCTTTCACCTTTCTTCTGCCTGTTGGAGCAAACGACACAATCCGTTTTTTTACCCTTCCGCATTACGTGAAGCTTCCGTTTAACCGTATCTCAACAGATGCAGATGCAGAAGACGAAGCTCTCGATCTTTCTTGTCGAAAAGTGTTAACCAGTTGATCCACTAGCAGTTTCACATATTTCAAATGTGTCAATGGTTTCGCATTTCGATTTTTTTTTACAGTCTTATATATAATATATGAATTGATAACACATACTTCCATGCCCAAAAAAAAAACATTTTCCTCCACCACTTCAGAGATTTCCTCAAAAAACAATACGTGGCGCGGGCCGAAACATCTTCCTACCCGTATAAAGATGATACAATGTTGCCTGTAGATGCTGGCGTGTCGTGTCGCTGCAGCGGCGACAACGGAGTGCTATGGGCTATAATACGTGTCGCGCTAGCGGCGACAACGGAGTGCAAAGGATTAAAATGCGATATCCGATGCTTCATTCTTCAGCAACATGTACCTCGTTCGCTGTTTTTAATTTTCTCGACAAAGCGCTGATACTCGCTGTCTCTTTTTCTGCTTCGTGTTTATTCAGAGGACGCGATCTCTTTCTTTTCGTATCTTTTCTGAAACTGCCAGACCGATGAGATTCTCTGGAACCCTTTTTCCTCTCCATTTTTATCATAAAATTATTTTGTACAACAATTTTCTTACGTTGCCGCGTTTATAACCAAATCAAAACGAACACTTGAATTAACGGACAGCTACTAACGAAAGAAATAGTAACTCCTCCGGCACACTATTCATCTTTAGCTCGAATTACACATTTGTCGCGTCCAAGGGCGTTCGAACGCGCTTGGGCCTGTCTCTCTTCAAATACTATACCTCCGACAATTTTTAAGGAATCACTTTAAAACTTGCAGGAGCTATTCTCAAGACCATATACTTTTTGAATATACAAACAACGAAAAATGTATTTTTTCACCATTTTTAGGTGTATGTGCCCCCTTAAGTCTCATTCTTATAGGATCGGATTTGAACGTTTAAGCAGTAGTTTTTGTAACATCTTTGAAAGCGTTATCAGTATCAGTGAAATTATTTCATTCAATACAATTTTGTATCATTTGCGTTTTTTCCCGGTCCGTGAGTCACTATAATTTCCGCCACTTTCCACTGTCTCGCAGCATAAACAGTCATAAGCAATGCAAAGACAGGATTAATTAGATGTAAAAACTGTAGTATGGCTTTATCAAGCAATTCTTCGAGTACTTGTCTCGTGATTCGGTTAAACACAGGAGGCTTGCTCGAATTTTTTGTTTGTTTTTCCTTATTTGTTTAAGTTTCTTCATAAAATCTTGGCTAATTTGTGCGCTATCCCTTTTTAGCGCATGAGCCGTATTTTTAATATTTACGAGTATTTGTGTCCGAAAATATTTGACGGTTTTCAATGAGTACTGCCATACTTTCGACAGTTACTGAGGTACTTTTTTTATCACTTTTCGTCCATCATTAACTTTTCCGATCAATGATGCCTGTACTTTAGCTTTTTTGAGCTCTTTTTGCAAGTCGTAATACAACATTGTGACTTTTTGATTACACTTTTTCAAATTTGAAACTTATGATAATACACGTATATTGGTGAGACTTTCCACTTAACACCAAACCAAACATGATATCATTTGGACCACATTTAGTTATTTAATACTTCTATCTACTACCTTATACTAATTTTACTTCATTGTCACCTTGATTCTATTTGATAAATGGATCATTATTCACATTGGAAACAATACGAATCCAGTGTTTGAAAACAGTATGAATTAAGGAGGTCTAAATAAATGCAACATTCTACATTAAGTGATATTGGCAATTAAATTTATGTTTGTATTGCGACAGTATGAACATATTACAAGAAAAGTTCTATTCATTTTTTCATCCCCCACATGTACTTCTTACACTCACACACACACCTTATGCATTCGACGCACAATGTGACATTGAAGTTTAATAAGTTACTCAATAAGTAATTTATGCAATGTCTGTAATAGCATTGGTACGCTGATAATTACGTGGCTGAGTTATCCGTACTCTTACCGTGTCGTTTCCTTTGTTACGGTATCTTATCTCGGTTCAAAGAATTACAAAAGAGAGCAGAGAGGCCGAACAAACACTCCCCTAGGCACCAAACTGGCCTATTTCAATTCCGTTCACAGGGATAATGTAAGAATGGTTACTCAGTTATAATCCCTAATAAGAATGTGATTCAGCTATACTCAAATGTATATTTCCTCCCACTATAAAATGCAATAGAAAATATACACGTTTCCTAAATACAAAGTATCAATGACAAATAACCGAGCAGGAAAAAATAATTAAAAAAAATTCAAATTATACCATAAATATTATTTCCTGTCATGAGGAAAGGGAAAGATATTTGAGCGACCTCCTTCATCTAAAATACCCTTTATAAGTAGCAGGATAGCTTTGCAATTCCAACTTTCCTTTGAAATGACAAAGCTCAATGTGTATAAATAATGCAATGCATTTTAATATACTGATACAGCACGTTCTTCAAATGTGACTACTTTATCTAATCAACATTCATTCCATAGCTGTTACCGCTATTACTTTGACATTAAAATGTACATGTGAATGTCGTAAGATACATGGATATCAGATAAATATATTATATTCATACATTTAATTACATTTATTGGTATAGTTGCAGCATACAATGACCTGAATGGTAAAATATTTTTTCCATGTGACTGAACTTATCTAATTTCATATTGGAGAGGTGATAAATGCTGTCGAAAATATATTCAGAATACGGAACATAAGGAGTACTTAATAACAAATATATGCAATTATGTAACACTATAAAATTGCAATTAGTGCTGTGTCCTTAGATTATAACGATATATGACGCTGACCGCCCACAACTATTCTGAATTATACTAATGATATAACTGCAATTAAATCGATAATGTGTAATATAAAACGGTCTGTTCAAAAGGCTGGGTATCCGCAGTATCATTTGAAGCACTTGTTATCAAAAGTATATCCTGAAGAAAACGACTTAAAAATAAATGATTTGCTGGAATGAACTGTAACAATGTGCTATTATTATGAACGCTATAAAGCCTTGGTTACTATTTTATGTCACTATTCAGCAATTAATCGTTTAAGAAGAACAAATATCGACTGCGAATTGTTGATGGAAATCGCATACGCTCCATGCAGTAATTCTTGTGCTGTTAACTAAGCTTATAAGATATAAAAAAAGGCATATTTTAGAAACGGGCATATGGATATTTAGATCGCATCCGACGTCCTCGAGTACCCCGTCCTCGCCCACCTTCATTGTTAGTTCCCCGTGTAGCGTGTCCACGCATTACAGGTTGTCCTACATACATAAGAATTTGTAATATTTTAATGACAGAACTTATATTATGTTGATTACACAATGTTTACTAACCTCTTCCGGACTGGGTTTCCCAAACGATCGGTGTTGGTCTTGCACCACGTGTTGCTCTAAAAGGAGAGCGTGCCGATCGACGTGTCGCAACACCCCTATTTCCATTGTTGGCCACGACTGCTGCTGCGGCTGCAGCTGCCATAGCTCTTTGTCGAGTGTTGCTTGATGGTGAAGCTTCGGCTTCCCTATTCTCTTCCTCAGTATCCTGCTGCATCGTGTCGTTACCTTGGTCCTCGGTACGCTCACCTGTCTCTCCACTATCATCTTCTCCTGAAACCACTGAACCGCTGGTTTCTTCCACTGGTCTTTCACTTTCTGGATTGATACCTACAATGCCGTCATATCAATATAACTTTGCAATTGTTTGTTGAAGCATAGTTTTATCGTTAAATCTTGTGTACCTTCCGTCGGCAGCGTATTAATGGATTCTATAGTAGGTTCTGCTTGTGGCGGATCATCTGTGTTGACTATCCGAATATTGGGAATAGCAGAATCTTCATTTTCATCTATTGACGGGTCCGTAACAGATATTGTATTTACTGAAATAGGTGCTTCTTGTTCCTCAGACAGACCTATGCTAGACTACAAATAATAGTTTACATTACGTTAAAAGGCACAAATGTTACACTTAAGCAATTCTTATAAAACGGAGAAACATTTTTCATTTGGTACGCACGGATGGTGGTAAGTCCGCAGCTGGGGAAACCTGAAGAGGAGTAGTGGGGACGCTTCGGCCGGTACCACCATCTTCCAACTGGGCAATATCTATCCTTGCTTCATCTAAGTTTTCTTGAACAGCCTGAGTAACCACGGAAGGGGCCGAACCAAATATTGTTGTCCGTGCAACACCACTCGTGGGTGCTGTCAACGAAGGTGTAGACGATGCTGTACCCGGTGTAGATTGTTCACCAAATGTGAAGCGACCTTGCGGAACTTGTGGAGAACTGACGGCTTCACCAAATCCATCTCCCCGACGCGGAACAAATAAGGTTGGAGTACTGGGTACAATGCTATCATCGCCTCCATCCTCATACCCTTGTTGTGGCTGCAATATGAAATGAGCAGTTTTTTAAATCGAATATGCTTACCAATATACTCGTAACAATTCAACCTATATACGTACTAGAAGTAAATGCTGCTGTGGTCTGGGCATAGGTGTAATTACACGAGACGAACGAGAAGTAAAAGACGTTGGTGGCTCTCCAGTTAGACCAGCACTACTAATAGCTTCAGATTGTTGCTGTTGCTGATTTGCAGGTGCAGTTACTTGCCCTTGTCTAGGTATTTCTACACTCGTTGAATCCTCCTCCATGATTTCTACTTCATTATTGTCCCTTTCAACCTCGGCTTCACCTTCATAAGGCATCTCCTCCTCCTCTTCCATTTCCTCATATGCATCGTGATCAAATTCCTCTTCTTCTTGTGCTTGATGACTGCCACCGCCTTCTCCTTCATCGCAGTCTACGACAACAATACATCCTTCTTCAATTTCCTCATCTTGATCTCGTTGGCTTGACGTAGGAACCTAAAATGGCAGTATACCTTCACTCTAAGTTCAACATAAAACAAAAACGTAAATAGTGAATTTTATCGGTACATGAAGCTGACCTGATATTCGATTTCCGAACCGTTAGTACTATCGGTTGATGGAATTTCTTGCTGCCGACTTCTTTTACTCTTTGGACTAGATACCTCGTCTGGTCGGCTATGTTCAATACTTTCACTCATTCCAGATCCAGACGCCGTCGAATCGAGAGCTCTAGGTCTTTTATGACCCGTAGTAGTAGCTTGAGATGTGCTAACTGACTGTGTTGAGCTACTAGCCACCGTTTGTTGTTGGTCAGTTAGAATTTGTTGTTGCTGTTGTGGTTGCTGTTGCTGCTGCTGCTGTTGTTCAACCCTTGGACTGACCAATGCAACTGTTTGCTGCTGCTGTTGTTGAGGTTGCGGCTGCTGCTGTTGCTGCTGCTGCTGCTGTTGTTGTTGCTGTTGTATATTGACAGTTTCTACATTTTCAGAATCTTCTCTCTGCGTTGATTCGGCTGATTCACTTAACTGTGGCTGAACAATGAGTTGCCGGAAAGTACTTGAGGCAGTTTGAGAGGAACTACTAGTGCTTGCTGGTTGGAAATCAGTCAAACTGCTCGTTGGAGAACCCGTCTCTGTAGTATGAACTACTTGTTGCTGCGGTTGTTGCTGTGGCGCAACCATTACGGGCGCACTGGCTGTTGTTGGAAAGACGGCGGCCGTTCTAGATTGTACAACGCTCATGGGACGTATACTGGCTAGCGGGGTTTCCGCTCGAGCAGACATTGGTTTTATATTTGCTGTTGGGGGTTCCGTAGCAGCACTTATACCACTCATTCCAGTTAATTGTCGTTGTAATTGGGTTACCCTCTGTAATAAAGTTTCTTTCTCAGCGTGAACTTCTGCTTTTTCATGCTCTAATCTTGCAATACGTCCTTCCATTTGGGACTTAAGCACCATAATTCTCGAGTCCTGGTCCGATGCATCAGAATCACCCGAACCCAAATCAATTTTTGCTTTCAAATCCAAAAGTTTTTTCTCACACATTTTCTGTGATTCCGTTAATTGCATAATTTTTGTTCTTGCACCTTTTAAAACTTGCTTTGCTCGTTCCTCTTTTTCTATGCTCGATTTATTCATCGTATCGATCTCCTTCTTCAATGCTTCTGCTTCTGTTTGCGCTGCCGTCATTTTACGGGTCAATTCATCAATTTTTGTATTTAACTCAAGATTAGCTTGCCGTAATTCTTGTCGACCTTCTTCTCTTAACTGGTCCTCACGTTCTTGCGTTGTGTGAGGTGCATCTTCATTACCAGAACTGGCGCATGTTCGCATTTCTTCCGATCGGTTCTTTTCCTCTTCAACTGTTTTTGCAAGCTCTTCAAACTGGGTTTTATACTTCTTTGCAATTTTTCTAATTTGAATTTCTTTATTTTTAATGTCGTTCAGCACAGCTTCCTTATCGCCGAGTTCTTTCTTCAATGACGCCAAGTCCTTAGCCTTTGCCGAGGAGTCTGCAAGAGCTTCATTTAAGTCTTGGCTTAATTTCCGTGCATCCTCAGAAATTTTGGTCACTTGTTCTCCTTGCGCGTGCACTTGTTTTTGAAGCTGGATCAGTTGCTCTTCCATTTTAGACTTGTCTAATTTTAACTGATTGAATTCGTCAGCACGTTTGGCGTGAGTTTCACGTTCGGATGTCAGCAATTTACTCAAATTTTCTCGTTCTGTTTGTAACCTTCGCCATTCTTCAGGACTTGCTTTATTCGCCCTTTCCACTAAGGCATTAGCTCTCTGTCTCCATCTTGTCGATTCTCCCCTAAGGCCTGCATTTTCTTGTAACAACGCTTCATTCTTTGCTGTCAAGTCTCTTGACATATCCCGAAGAGGCACAACTTCCTCAGAAAGTGCGGTAACTTTGGACAAAAGTTCGGAAACTTTAATGCTAAGAGCATCCCTTTCTTCTCTTAAAATTCTATTAGAATCTGTGATGGCGTTTAACGTTTCGACCTTTCGTAACAATTCAGCGTGTTTTGATGTAGTCACTACTTCAATTTCCAATTTTTCTCTCTCTGAGTTTAGATGAGCTTCACTTTCTTTCAGTCGTTTTTCGGCGATCTATTGTAAAACAGACAGTCTAATGACACATTGAAACGGACTTTTTAGAAGTTAGAACGGACTTAAGAAAGAATGCGATTTGATTAATGTGGGTCTTAATTCGTATTTTACCTCAAATATCTACCATCTGACTTTTAAATGATACTATTAATAATTATAGGTACTTTTCAAACATTAGATTAAATCCAGCATAATATTACTTCAAGAACAATGGCTGGGGTAAATAGATTAAACATACAAAAACGGCAGCTTTGCCAGATATATTCGTCCAATATGGGTAGTTGAAAAATGAATGTTTGTGAAATATCAATAAATAACACATTCAATCTGTGTACAAACCTCAGCTTGAGATCTTAATCTCAAATTTTCTGCGCGCAAAACATCAAACTTTGCTACAGCCAAATCTTTTTCTCTTCTTAGATACTTCATGACTCGTAACAATTGTTCCGCAGACTTCGAATCTTCGTCGAAGGAGCTAAAGCTGCGGTTCATTGCCTCCATGCTCGTATCGGGACTATCCCGACTATTTAATTTTGACTGACAACTTTGAATAACAGCTGCTCGATCACTGAGCTCTTGAATTTGGTCATGTAACAAAGAATTCTGAGCGTCTAGATCTTCAACTCTTTTTTGTGTTTCCTGGATTTCATCGCGAAGCCGTTTTTCCCGCTCTTTATACGCAGTTCTTTCCATTTCCAATGCTTCTACCGCAGCATTTCTTTCTTGGATCAGTGTCGCCACTTTTTGTTCAACAACTTGTGAATCCTCTTTCAATTTTCCTAGTACCTAAGAGCAATATTCTCATGAATCAAAAATAATGGAATTACAATTGCAACTAGAGACTTTCTTCTTACTTGTAGATCAGCTGAGTGTAGCATCATTTCTCTGGCATATTTTTCTTCAGCTACCTTAGCTGCTGTTGAAGCATTTTGTAAATCGCTTTTTGTATCTTTTAGTTCATTTTGTAATTCGATCAGTTGCTCGCGCCATTGCTCTGCTTCAACTAGTCGTTCCTTTAGTTCTGTGTCTGTTTCCTGACGGCCATTGGACACTTTAGCAAGTTCCTCTTCTAATTCGCCTACTTTCTTCAAAAGCGATGCGATTTCAGCCCGTGCCTCTTTCAAAGCGTTTTCCAGTTCCTCTTTGCGATTATTATGCTGAGTTGTTATCTCTTTCAATTGGGCTTCAGTGCTTTCAGCAATGTCACAATACTGTTGACTTTGCTGACGCGCTGCCTTTAATTGCTCTGTCAACGACTTTGTTTCTGCTTGACTTGTTGAAAGTTGCAATTCAAGTTCTTTAAGTCGTTTTAGTACATTTTCGTCGCCTGTAATGACACAGTCAAATATAAACGAATGAATACAGGCTGAGTGACCCAAACCTGTTCATATTTTTATATTATTTCATGAAAATCGACAACTCTCTTTTTAAATATATCAAACGTTCAATGAATTTCAACCTACTCCCTTTTTTTTATGAAAAAATACCTACTCATAATAATGAAGTATGTAAAGCATTATCGAAAAGTACGATTTAGGCAAAAAGACAAGAGAGATACGGAGAGAGAGAGAGAGAGAGACACACAAACCTGAGAATGATTTTGTTATTGAATGGGTAGCAACTTGTTTCAGTTTAATTGTCAATTCTTCGATTCGTTGCACATTTGATGCCTCGGATAAACGCACTTGTTCCAAATCCGTACGAAGCCGCTCATTTATACTGCGCTCCTCCGCTAACCTTTCCTTTACGGTAGTAAGCTGTCTTTCCAAATGCGAGGAAAGTTCTCTAAAGCGGTCCTGTTCCTCCTGTAAACGCCTCCGTAAAGCCGCACACTCTCTTGTCGCATCGTCTAACCTTTGTTCCGCACGCAATTGACATTCTGCGTAAACACGGTCCAAACTAGCTTTAATTGACTCGACATCGGCCTTTAATAGTGCTTGCGTCTGCCTTTCTCTTTGATAAACCTCTCGTTCTTTTAATAGTCGTCCCTCAGAATCTCGCAAAAGTTGCCTCTCTTGTCGTATATTATCCAATTGTACTTCAGCGCGAGAAAGTTGACTCTGTGACGCTAACGTTTCATTCTTCAAGATCATTATGCTTTGTTCATGTTTACCTAGCGAATAAATTGCAATTAAACATAGTTTTATATATAGTATAAATAAGTATATATTTTTATGTATAATTTCATATAGATAAGAAGAAAATATGTGTCATACCAATTGTAATATTGTAATTATTACATTTCTCTTCCAAAGTTTTGATTTGTGATTTATACGAAGACACATTCGCTTGCAGAAGATGGAATCGTTCATTAGCCGAATCTAATTGCGTTTTCAGTTTACAGCATCGAGTTGAACTAGCCTCTGCTTCCTTTCTAAGCCTCTCAACTTCTTCGCCGAGCATTCGTTCGTGAACAATCTTTTCTTTTCTGTACATTTCATATTCATCCATAACTTGTTTAAGTTTTACCTCAGCCTCGTGTAACTTTTTTTCGACCTCCTTATTGTCATCAGGACTTTGATGCCCAATTTCAAAAGTTCGTGATTCATCTGTCTTACTTTCCCGATCGGGCGCTATGTCTTCTGATTTCGCAGCTGAGAGATCCTTGGCTTCCGGCAAACATGACTGCTTAAGGCACTGTTGATACATATTTTTGTACATGTCTCGTTGCCTTGTCAAACCGTCAAGCATTTTTGCTTGTCTGTCTTGAGCTGCTTGCATATCCGCTAATTGTTCCAAATAGCTATTGAAATAAAAATTGTAATTCGCTTATACCAATATACCACAATAGAAATTGAAAAAAACGAATAAAACAAATCTACGAACCTATCCAATTTTTCCTTCATTTCACCAGAATTAATTTCGTCAGTTGCTCGCTCTATTTCTTCTTGCCTTGACGATAACGTCCGTACTACAGATAACAATTTCTGATTATTCTCTTGTAACTCTTCGATGTCTTTAAATGTTACAAATTTTTTGCTTATAAGCACCGATGACACCAGACATTCTGTCTCATTGATAGGTGACACTTCTCTTATGGGAATCGGATGGCCACCTTGAATTTCTTGAATTTCTTTTAATAAGTAACATACCTGCCGCAAAAATAATAGGAACGTAACATTTTTTAATTCTCTGTTTTTTTTTAACAAACAACTCCTGAGAGCACTCCTACTTTATTGTATCAACAACCTGTCTCGCTAAATCTGCCATATCCGTCTTTAGTCTCAGATTTTCCTTATCCTGATGTTTTGCAATACGTCCGGCTTCATCCGCACATTCCTGCAAGCGGTGGTTCTCTGCAAGAAGTTCATCCATCCTCGATGTAAGTGTAGTAATATTGGCTACAGCCGATTCATAATCTTCTCGTTGCTGTTGTATAACAGGTGCTTTTTCTTCCAATTCTCGTAAAATTATATCCATTTGTGACTTTAATCGCTCATTTTCTTCACGTTCTACGTTTAACTCATTAACAGCTTCAACTAATTGTGTATATATTTGTGTAAGACTCAATCCTTTTTTGAGAATTCGGCTAGTGACAGCTGCAGAAGGAGCAAGCTGCTCAACGGCTTGATCCAATTTTTCTGGAATTAAATTTGGAAGAAAATGTTAATTCTGGAAAGAAATTCGATAGAAATGTGAAGGGTAATAGAACTGTGAAATATAATAAGTTATGAGGTATGCCTCAATACGGTATGTTACCTTGTTTAATACTTTTCAGCAGCCCATTGGCATTTTCTAATTCTTTTACAAGCTCATCAATTTTTTGCTGTTTTATTTGCAAATCTTGCGTGTGCTGCAACTGAAGCTGATTGTACTGAGTTTCTAACGTTCCAAATTGCTCTGTGGCATGTTCTAAAAGTTCTTGCAATTCTTTAACCGCATTACTAAATTCTTCTGCCTTTGCGTTTGCCTCATCTGCCATTCCCTTGTAGAGATCTGCTAATCTGGTTTGCGCGCTAATTTCCTCTCTGTACGAAGCGTGCATCGATATCTCATGAGTACGCTGTTCTTCCAATTTTTGAGACAAATCATCGCAACGCTGTTGAAGAGAGGAATGTGATTCTCGTAGCTGTGTAATTGCCTCGTTAACAATGCGCAGCTCTTCGTCGCGCTGTGCCAATTTTGTATCCGTTAAAAGAGCTCGTTTGGATGCTTCTGATCTTGTAGCTTGCAACTCTGATGTGCGCTTAGCCAATTCTTCTTCTAATCCAGCCATTTGTTGGGAGAGAAGGGTTCTTTCTTGTTCTAATCGTTTTTCTCTGAAAAATGTTAATAATTCAAAAGCTGTCTTTAACATAGAACGCTAACATATTTGAATTTATGTACAAACTTAAAGTCAAGCGTTATGTCACGACTTCGAATTTCCTCGGTTTCTGCGAGAGCTTGACATTTTGCGGCGATAGCAGCTTGCAGTTGTGTTCCCAGTGAGGTAAGCTCGATATGCATCCTTTCAATTTCTGTGTCTCGACGATCGACTTGCAATTGGAGTGCATTTCTCTGATCTGCAATTTCATCCCTCTGTCTGCGGAGGTCACTGTTCTCCGTTTCCAATCTTGGGATTATATCCAAAAGGAGACATACATATTTTATTTGAAAATTTATTACTTTAATGAACGCTTACGTTAACTTCAAGAAATGATGGTAGCGATACCTTCTAATGGAATCTTGCAGTTTAGATATTTCTTCCTTTGCAACATCTAAATTGATTTGCAACTCCGTGGAATGTTTTTCTGTTAATTCAAGTTGTGTCTTACATTCTTTAAGTTGTGTATTGGACTCCACTAATTCTTTGTGTGCCCTGTCAAAATTTTCTTCTGAAAATATAAATTGTATTCTGTATATATATTTAGTGTAGAAACTTCCTTTTAATGCAAATACGTTATAACACAAAAGCATCCGATCTAATGAAAAGGTTATCATGTTAAAGCGAATTTCAAAGAAAAATCGTTTACACAGAACGGCATAATAATTGGTAGGAACAATAATTGGTAGGACAATAAATGCGCGGAGGGGATATATATACACATTGTCTAACCGTTAACCGATAATAGGTACTAAGAACATGAAATTGACTTACCAAGATTTTTTCGGTTTGTTACGAAGACTGCCTTTGCCGTCATAAATTCCTCAAATCTTTCGTTAAAGTATGTATTTATCTTCCTACTAATTCCTTCAGGAATTTGCGTTAATTCATCTTTATTCAAAATTTCTCGGAGCACTATGTGCTCACTGTCTTCTGTAATTTCCATGTTTGTAATCATTTACAGACAATGAACGGTGATAACCTATTTTCGTTGATAAGGTGAGAATTGTGTGGAGCGAGAAAAGTTCAATTGGGAAATGAAAAGAGTTTAATGTTGAATAACTATCGTCTTTCACTCCGGAACATTTAACATAAACGGTTATCCGCACGCACACACACACCCGACTAGAACGAATCGATCGTTCCTCTTAGGGCGAGGATACATATAGGCGATGGCTAACTGCTGATGTCGCCGAGGAACTTCGCCTTCCCAATTGCCGACTTCTCATTCTTAATTATTTTACCAATTTATCCGTTATAAAAATAATGCGTGTCTTACAACGATATCAGTACTTCGAGAGATAATCAAGCCTCTATGAAAACTATCGATACACTGATCCTTTTATTCCTGCTTTAGAAATATTTCACGAGAGGACACTGACTAACACTGACTACCTTTAAACCCGACCGGAAGTACAGCATGTGAACTGCGCAATATGCATATATATGCGTATTCATGGCGACTCTCCAACAAGCCCGTCAGAAGAAAAAGTTCATTTGAAAGTTGAGCTATTGCAGAGAGAAAGAGATACTTTATGTTTCAGACTCAAGACATTTTACCAATTTAACCGTTATAAAAATAATGCGTGTCTTACAACGATATCAGTACTTCGAGAGATAATCGAGCCTCTACGAAAACTATCGATACACTGATCCTTTTATTCCTGCTTTAGAAATATTTCACAAGAGGACACTGACTAACACTGACTACCTTTAAACCCGACCGGAAGTACAGCATGTGAACTGCGCAATATGCATATATATGCGTATTCATGGCGACTCTCCAACAAGCCCGTCAGAAGAAAAAGTTCATTTGAAAGTTGAGCTATTGCAGAGAGAAAGAGATACTTTATGTTTCAGACGCAAGACATTTTACCAATTTATCCGTTATAAAAATAATGCGTGTCTTACAACGATATCAGTACTTCGAGAGATAATCAAGCCTCTATGAAAACTATCGATACACTGATCCTTTTATTCCTGCTTTAAAAATATTTCACGAGAGGACACTGACTAACACTGACTACCTTTAAACCCGACCGGAAGTACAACATGTGAACAGCGCAATATGCATATATATGCGTATTCATGGCGACTCTCCAACAAGCCCGTCAGAAGAAAAAGTTCATTTGAAAGTTGAACTATTGCAGAGAGAAAGAGATACTTTATGTTTCAGACGCAAGACATTTTACCAATTTATCCGTTATAAAAATAATGCGTGTCTTACAACGATATCAGTACTTCGAGAGATAATCAAGCCTCTATGAAAACTATCGATACACTGATCCTTTTATTCCTGCTTTAGAAATATTTCACAAGAGGACACTGACAAACACTGACTACCTTTAAACCCGACCGGAAGTACAGCATGTGAACTGCGCAATATGCATATATATGCGTATTCATGGCGACTCTCCAACAAGCCCGTCAGAAGAAAAAGTTCATTTGAAAGTTGAGCTATTGCAGAGAGAAAGAGATACTTTATGTTTCAGACGCAAGACATTTTACCAATTTATCCGTTATAAAAATAATGCGTGTCTTACAACGATATCAGTACTTCGAGAGATAATCAAGCCTCTATGAAAACTATCGATACACTGATCCTTTTATTCCTGCTTTAGAAATATTTCACAAGAGGACACTGACTAACACTGACTACCTTTAAATCCGACCGGAAGTACAGCATGTGAACTGCGCAATATGCATATATATGCGTATTCATGGCGACTCTCCAACAAGCCCGTCAGAAGAAAAAGTTCATTTGAAAGTTGAGCTATTGCAGAGAGAAAGAGATACTTTATGTTTCAGACGCAAGACATTTTACCAATTTATCCGTTATAAAAATAATGCGTGTCTTACAACGATATCAGTACTTCGAGAGATAATCAAGCCTCTATGAAAACTATCGATACACTGATCCTTTTATTCCTGCTTTAGAAATATTTCACGAGAGGACACTGACTAACACTGACTACCTTTAAACTCGACCGGAAGTACAGCATGTGAACTGCGCAATATGCATATATATGCGTATTCATGGCGACTCTCCAACAAGCCCGTCAGAAGAAAAAGTTCATTTGAAAGTTGAGCTATTGCAGAGAGAAAGAGATATTTTATGTTCCAGACGCAAGACATCCAGACGCAACCATCTAACTTAGTAAAAATCTTTTCGGCCGCCTCGGCTATAAATTGAAAGTATTAACGAGTTGGCGAATGTGAGATCGTAGTGCCGCGTACGGGATACGACTGAGTTAATCAGTGATAAAGTCGCTTAGCCGTACTGTAATAATTCTACGTCGTTTGGTTAACTACATTATTGTCATTTCACGGTTTAAACTCTCTGCCACGTTATAGCGTTGTAATTGACTTAAAGCATTGTGGTTAGGCCGGCAATTTGTGATTTGTCAATAAACGACTTTAATATAATGGCAAAATTTGATTTAACGTCCCGTATAGGACAATATTTGGATCGCCATCTTGTATTTCCTTTGTTAGAATTCCTTTCTGCAAAGCAGGTAAGCTCTTAGAAATTTGACAATGTGTTTAATAATTCGCCTTCGTTCAATCGTGTCTTCTTTTATGCTGATTAAGATTTATGATGAAGACGAACTACTTCAAGCAAAGTTGAATATTCTTAGTAAAACGAACATGATAGACTATACCATTGATATCAGAAAGCAACTTTATCCCAACGTAGAAGTACCAGAGGTAGGTCCTAAACCTTCGCTCTTACATATTTTCATATGCAGCATCATATCAACATTTGACAAATTATCAATTTCAGGAATTGAAAGCCCGACGTGCGGACGTGCTTCAAGAACTGAGCATCTTGCAGAATAACGTTTCAGTCGTCGTTGCATTAATGAACAATGAAGAAGTAATGAAAAAGATGGAAAATATGAGAGATTCGAAGGCACTTAACAATTACTTGATACAGGAATCAGACGTGAGTTCAGATTATCATTTAAAGCACTCGACGACGAAGGGAATAAAAGTCATAATGATTTTTAAATTTTTTTCCAACATTTTTTTCAGTTTAGAGTCGAAATGATGGACAGTTTTGTAAAACTGGCAAAATATCGATACGAATGTGGAAATTATTCAGTTTCTACGTCATACTTATACTTTTACATGCTCATAATGCCACCGACGGACAAAGTATAATCAGAAATATTATAAAAGTGAATGTAATTTACAATGTCCCTTAATATATTACGTTTTCAGAATTATTTAAACGTTCTATGGGGAAAATTGGCATCTGAAATTCTTGTGCAGAATTGGGAAACTGCATTGGAAGATGTAAATAAACTACGAGAATATATTGATAGCAACGTAATTGGAAACTCCTTGCAAGTGTTGCAACAGCGCACTTGGCTCATTCACTGGAGTTTATTTGTGTTCTTCAACCATGTCAAAGGGCGTGATCTAATCATTGAAATGTTCTTATACCGTCCACAGTAAGTCTTCTTTTAAATAGAGTCAAATATTCATATATGTGTATTTCTGTGGGCACATGTGCCCATCTACACTTTTGACCGCATACTCATAGAAAATGCAATTCCAGTTACTTGAATGCTATTCAAACAATGTGTCCGCATATATTACGTTACTTAGCAGCTGCAGTTATTGTCAATCGGTCCAGACGACCCATACTAAAAGATCTTGTGAAAGTAATACAACAGGTGGGATATCAATTCTTAATACGTATATAAAAATAATTTTTCTCTGACATGCCCAAATTTGCCTTTGCTTTTTAGGAATCGTATACCTACCGTGATCCTATTACTGAATTTTTGGAACATTTATATGTTAATTTTGATTTTGACGGTGCAAGACAAAAACTACAGGAATGCCAAACAGTTGTATTTAACGACTTTTTTCTTATTGCATTGTTGAATGAGTTTGTGGAAAATGCAAGATTAATGATCTTTGAAACATTCTGTCGAATTCATCAATGTATTAGCATTGGGTACGGTACATCACTTACAGTGGTTATACGTCTATGCACTCATTAATTGGTACGGATAAATGCATTAAATGTGTACAACATTATAGAATGCTTGCGGAGAAGCTTAATATGAAAGCTGATGTGGCAGAATGTTGGATTGTAAATCTTATACGTAATGCACGGTTGGATGCTAAAATTGATAGCAAATTAGGCCATGTAGTAATGGGAGGACAACCTGCTTCTCCATATCAACAATTAGTCGAAAAAATAGAAACTTTAAGTGTGCGAAGTGAAGCATTGGAGAATCTTATAGAAAGAAAAGTTAAAGCAAAAAATCAAGATCCAGTCAGCATTGTGTGGAACTAATCAAGGTCTGTACCATGATACGTCATTGTTATTTCTGTGTTTACAAAAGTTTTATGAATTGAGTGCCTTTAAAAAATTCACTAAGTTATTACATTACTATCTTAATAATATTAATTGTATCGCTAAGTTTAACTAAAGAGCAGCATACCTTTTTCTGAGCAGTGAGATTTGTCAGTTTCAATACATTTTTATTTTCAGTTCTTAATATTTTTTTACGTCTCGACAGGTTATACAAAGATTATGGTCGAAGATGAGTGATGGCATGGGCAAAATCTGGCAGTACTTATGTAAGTGTACCAACGAAATTAATTTCATGATGTCATTAAATAAACAGAACATCATTTCTTGTATTTTGTATACCCTCCATAGCTCGATTCATGCATATAATCATTGTTAGAACAGCAAATAAACATCGATATTATTACATGCTCTCGTTATACGGAGTGGTCATTGTGCCCTTCTTTTACCTTAAAAATGTTTCCTTACTTTTAATCGTACAAAAAATAAGTAAACAAATATCATATGTTGAGAAGGCAAATCTTCCTATTTGATTAGTTATCTATTCAAGATTTTGCATGTTCATTTAAAAAAGTTGAAATGTTGATATATTCAAAGTGTTACAATTTAGTTCGGCAACGCTTATTTAAGACATTTTTCCTCATTGCAGACACTTCAAGAATTACAATAAGATTTCCACATTTGTGTGAAAAATAGCAAATTGACTGTGTAACTGTATGGGGCACCTTGCTAACTTGTTGCAGTATTTAATTGGTCAAGTATTTAATTGTGACATATGCACCTATTCAAAAACGACCATAAGGCAGAAAGTTAAACGGTACAAACAAAATTGTTATACGGCTGCAGCATTGTGTATTTATTATAAACGAATATTATAATAACATTATTATAATAAAATGAATAATAATTTTGGTAAGATAATTTATCACAGTATCATCCCCTTTTTTGTGTGCTTTCTACAACAAATTTTATACATTATCCGCTGATTTTAAAGAATGCCATACTTCAATTTTGTGAATATTAAAATTTGATTGAAATTGAATATGTCGATTTTGACAATATTAGTTTCTAAATGTTACAAAATTTCTCACTGTAAATATCATATATATATATATATATTAAAAACATGTCTCTTGCAATAAATATTACATATATATACCGTATGTATAATGGTTAAATATATACAATATTTGTAATGAGAAAGAATGTATAACTATTGTTTTAAAAGTCTTCAGAGAAAGAAGAAGGAAGGGAGCATGTTCCTTCTTCTTTGTTTCGTAAAATTTGTGCAAACTAGGGTAAAGTGTATATTTTCCTGGAACGATATCACTCGGATAAAGCACTAGCAAGCTGGAGCATAAATACTTTTCATAATAATGCTATGTAATATGTTGAAATGTAGACGAAAATAAATCGCATTGGTCAATTTTCTGGTGAGGTAGAGGCTCAATGTGTTCGAAGCGGAATCGAATTGTTCGAAGAGGTACACAAAAGGAAAATGATTCCCTTTCAAAACAGTAACATTTCACTTCTTCGTCACCTTTCACTTACACAGCCAATTCTTTCCCACACATGCACGATAAAATTAAATTAAATTTCCGTATATATTTAATCTGTTGAGTACTACTACTAGTGTAAAAGATTAAAGAAGCAGTTATCTGGGGTGCAGGAACAGATTAATCAATTTTACATTAATTCGTTTGACTGTATTTCGAAAAATAGAAACTACGTATAATTATAAGTAGAGTCGTATTCTACGTGGGATGGTCCGAGTCGTGTGTATACTTACTAAATAGTAACTATAATGGATATCATCGTACCGGTTAATATAATGTTTGGATTATTCAAGCAACACGTTTATTTCAAAGTGCAATGCAGAAGAATGTATTGCTTTTTTCATTGCAAATATAACAACTGTTACACCACACATTTTTCGTTGTCTAAGATGCTGTCTTTATCTACATAGCCCGTTCAATGCTTTTGTCAAAAGCACTCGTCCCGAAAAGATCGAATTTATTTGTTCAATGACGAATGTATTTGTAATACGGTAAAAACTTTGCATTTGTTATTTACAATACAATCTAGGTTAAACAAAAAACATATTCGTCATTGAAACATGTTTTAGAATATTTAAGGAGAGTAATACGAAAACATACAAAGGAAAAAATTTACTTTAGAAAAACGTGAACATACAGCTGTGTATAGACAAACCATGTACGGAAGAAATGGTACAGCACGACAAGGTAAGGTAAGCCATTCGGATAGTCCTGCCCAGCGCAACTGTAAAGCCTCGTTACCATTTCAGTTTCACAAACTGCATGATGTTCTTCTCTGTCCGTTCGACTTTTAAATAGATTTTTATGACAAAATACAATTTTAAGTTCTGTAGAATTAGTTCTGTAGAATTCACTATTACGAATGAATTTTAGTCGAAGAAATATATAATCTTGGAAGAAAAACTTTGGAATTTTACATGTACATTTATATTTGGCGTTTATGATTAAGCACGCACGTCCACATATTCAAAGGGTTAAAGAAATGTTTGAATTTGTAATACCATTTTGGGGATAGAAAGTGATTCAAATCATGAGAAGATGTGGAATACGGGAGTATTCTTTTTTAAATTGTGATTAATCGAATCACAAAAAAATTACGCTGCCGGTGGTATTTAGAATAACAAAATCACATATAGTTTATTAATCGTTACATATCATTTTCCAGCCAGTAATTCCAAGCTAAGCATGTTTATCATAAAAGCAGTGCAAGTGACAACGGCCCCTGGAGAATGGGCCGACTTAGGCCGCACCGTGCAGCAACCACGGAGACGTCGAATACGTGGGAGGCGTAAACGAAAGCAGCGCAGGAGCAGTGGTTAATAAAGGGTCGGAGTCGGTGACATGTCTAATATCATATGCGGGAGTGGCGCGCTTGCTTGCAATAAGGGCATCGTGCAAAAGGACGGCGAAAAGCCTTATGGGGGTGGTGCGATCCACCAAAGACGAGAAGAGCCCTCAGTCAGGGAGAGGGGTGGACTGGGACTACGGAATACCTCAGAAGCAATGCCACAAACGGTCCACTCGCAAAACGTTACGCATATGTCCGACAATTTGAAGTGTTTGTTCGTAAAGGTATTACAGGCTTTAACTGGCTTAACCTACCGCTAAGCTGCGAGCGGTTCGCGGTGCGATGCAACTCGTGACAGCAACAACAGCGGTGCCAATGGGAGTATTGTACAGCAAGGCAATGGACTCGCCCAATGAGGGAGAAAACCTCAAAGCAGCACGGTGGGAGATGCGCGCGACAAACTCACAGACTTCCGGCAGGAGATCTGGGTCATGATCGCGCAATCTGTCAGCTAGACGCGGGAAAAGTCGCCAAAGACAACAGCGACGCAGAAGCGACAGACACTGACGCTGTCTAAAAAAAAGGCAACGACTTCGAGGTCGATCCCGGAACCGTCGCCCCGCGGGGAGAAGGCGCTGACCAACGCTGCAGCCCCGGCTTCTAAGGATAGTTCGTGAGTGAAGACAGGAGATGTGGACACAAGGCGACAGAGCCCCAGTGAAGCGGGTAAGCGGATGGGAGTGTGCATTCCCCTGCCAGCAGTCGCGTGAGTCGGCTCTGAGGCTTACGCTTCCAGTGGCGAGTAAGCACACATACATGGACCTGATGTGAGCGGGCCAGGGAAAAGTGCAGTACCGGCTGACACTCTCGTCGATCGTTTCCGTGAAGCGATTGTACGATTTCATCACCCCTCCAGAAATGATCGCTGCTGTGACAGCGGCCATCCAGTATGCGACGGGTGATGAGCGAACCGGAGAGGTGCGCGCAATCCCTGCAACGACCGACCCGTCTGAAATAGGTAGGAGTGGCGGGTGCTCCAACTACGAACGCGTCGGTCATGGCGCCAGCGAATGCACAGCACGAATAAACTGCCCGCTAAATAATTATTTTCTATAAAGTATATTTGCTTCTTAAATTACAATAGTTAATAGTATCGAAGGAAACAAGATAGGTGGGAATTGAATCAAAGCGAGTATATATGTCCTGTACAGTAAAGTCTCCTGTTGTCGCTATTGGTCCTTCTCTCACATTGTTATGTTGGTATCTCTACGCTAAACTAAAAGTGATGTCTAGGCCTCTATTATCTCAATCACAGTTAACCAAACAGACGATCTGCTTCCTTTGGTGACATTTCGCGGCTTCACAGGTCATAATGAAATAATACAACTTTTTAATTGGATGTTTTTAATTTGAAAATGGTTACATTATATTAGTCAGACCTTTCCAATTAAAACAACACCAAATGCGACATAGTCTGGGCAAAATTTCCTTGTTTATTACATATTGTATAAGTACTGTAATTTCATTATCGCTTCGGTTGCATTAGAAAAATTGGTTGTTAGTGACATTGGAAATAACACCAGTCCAGTATTTTGAAAATAATAGGATTTTGAGGAGCATTGTAATGCAATGTTGTACATTAAATTATATTGAAAATGAGATTTGTGAATTGCAATTTCGAATGAAACACTTTCCCGCAATTTTTCCAGACACAATCCAAAGACAGATCAATATTCAAATTAAATAAGTCACTCAATAAATACGTAGAAGTAAATGTGAACGGGAGTATGTCATGTTTGGACTTATTTTACTGACAATAATATTAACATTATGGTATAAAAAATGTCCATACAGAAAAAGATGAATATGAAAACGTTTATACCTCGGCTTTATTCCTCGGCTTTGATTAATATGACGTCCACGAGAGACTGCGTTTCATTTATAACCTTTTTTGCTGCTCCTCCTTTGATTTGAACTGCTCCTTCCTAAGTCACGTTAAGTGCTGTTCGTGCGACACGATTGGGTGATTTATACTTCTATGTTTCCTGTACCTCCACTGTCTCCATAGACGGCCCGCAAGGGTGCGGTTGGCGTTAGTGGGGAATCAGGTAACACCCCCATGGAAGGATACATCCACCGCATGGAGAGTGGTGACTCCACGGCTCCAGCTGGTACACCAGTTTTACCGAATCTGCAGGGGTGACCACTGGTAGAGGATTTACATCTAACATGTCTATCCTTACCATTCCTCCTCGAAGGTCCCACCAGAGATAGTGCGTCTGGGATTCCACGGGGGATATGTCCTGTCCATGGCACAGCCAATGGGTTCGGCGCTCGTTAGGAGCTGCAATCATGGTGGCGCGGGGAGCTCTCAGGCTCGGCTGTTGAACAGGGCATTGCACTGTTCCGAAACTGTCCTGGATAGACTGCAGAGGCGGGAAAGTGCCTCGCCTCCACCAGTAGGGGGAGGGGCCTGCAACCCGGCCGAACTAGTAGCAAGATTCTTCGTACTATGCGTCGATCTTGCGCGCTTATTGGGTGTATCCCAATACCTTGCCCATGGGGGCCCTCTTGGTGAGTCGCAAGACAGGTACAGGAGGTAAAACTACGTGACTTAATTATCTCCATAGACACTCCACCGCCAGGGCTTTGAGGTCAAAAGAAAATGGAATTCCAAGGTATCAGGTTGTAGATAGCCCGATTTCTGCTTAGAATTCACGTTAGTTTGTTGGCTTAACACGTTCACGCCGGGACCGATTTTCATGTTTTTCGCTGTGAGGCGGCGCTCGAATTCATGCAGCACTTTATTTGGTAGCGCACGATTGTTGCTTGTTTCAATTATTTAAAATTTATTATTTAAATGTTCAACTATACGGCAATTTTGTCCATTTACTAAACGAACTATATTTTTGATGGTGAGCGGCGTGTAAACAAATGTTCACGCGCGATGGGACAGTCGAGCGTGACCTACCGGTGGGTCACGCCGGCGTGAACGTGTTAAGGTACTTTCTAACTGTCACAGCAACTCATCCGCAGATGAGCATCTCTTCCTGCCGGTATGTGAACCCTAGTTACAGAGTCGCAAGTCTGAAAAGCAGTTTTATCAGGTGTTCGTTCGCAAAACGAACGAAAACCGAACGCTTCACCTCCAGCTCATCGACCACCGTTAGCCAACACCGTTTAGTCTCCCATTGTCCTCCACATTTCAATAGATCCCGAAAAAGTAATCAACGTCCACGCTCAATCTTATCGCTCAACCAAATATCGTCTAATCCTTCCTATCCTTACACATCCTTCCTGTCCTGTCCATACACATGGCACCAATCTCCGCATATCCCCACTTCCTTTCCGAATTTCGAAAAATCCACAAATGAACGCACGAGGAAAAAAATGGGCTGGAGGGGAGAAAGGCACTTTCGCATACTGAAACAAGGGTCTTGGACTTCACTTGCTCGAGCACCTTCATCAAAGTTACAACAACGCAGCACGAACTCTTTCCATAAACTCACCACGAGTACAACATATTTTCTGTTTGTGTGAACCTTATTAATTTTGTGAACCTTAGTAAGTTTGTTTGAAAATATATATTATTTGTTATTCCATTGAACACTTTCTTCGTACAATTTACACCCTTCACCTCCGTAAAAGGTCGTGAAGCAGATCGCGTCAATATAAAACGCGGTTAGAAAAATTTCATCAGGTAGTTAGCCCTATCCAACTCGAACGACTTTAAGAAAAAAGTTAGGACGTTTTACACCAATACGCTGAAGGACCATTCACGCGATGTAATGCTAAAGGTTTTACGCTACCCCCATCGTCTGGGCGACATCTGATCCGAACAGGTAACTGATCAACACTTCAGAATAGAGATTGCCGCCATTTATCCTACGCGACTACGGGTATCGTAAGACACTGGCCAAGTAGATTTTCATACGCGTGTTCATAGTCCTCGGTTTCAATCTCCGCATTGGCTCTGTAGATGCTCGGGTAGTGGTCCTTCCACAGTTTACATGTAGCATCCTGAGGTCCTGAACACCTTCACCTACAGAGACCCGGGATTGACACATGCCGACCACACCGTCAGGGACTACTACTCCCCCTTTGGCAGGTCTACGAGGAACATTCACCGAGTTTTGGCCACACCTCACGTGCATTCCAATCACACAACTAACGTACCCTGGGATCGGGAAAAGCCGTGTTTACCACATACAAGCCCTTGGGGGGGGGGGGGGGGGGGGGGCACTCCAGGCTTAGGGTACTGTCCAAACCCACTTCCTGGCCGCGGCTGCTTATTTACGGGTTACTCCGTTCATTCACAGCTACCCTACTAAGTACCATGACAATGTAGGGCATCTCCTACGCGCAGTCGGAGGGATATCACTGGTCGTTCCGGCTTGGCGTCCGCTTTGCAAGCCAGACGGTGACCCTATCACACCGGCCCAATGCGAAGTAACATGGTCATCCAGGACTGACGTCAGCCGAACATTTCGATGGATGCCACATTTCCTTCCCAAGAAGATGTCGGGTAAATAAAATCCAGTCAAACTCAATTGATTGTGCGATTAGAGCCCCCTACAACCGATACAACAGAGTAGGCAATCCCCTAACTCTGGCTGCACATACGGCAGCACCCATCAGGAAGAAGGACTTTCAGCCTCAACGTACATGTCCCCAAAGAGAGATAGCAGACTCCGATACCACCTGTCTCGTTTAGCGGCCGGTACACTCTCGCACTCATGTACTCATTCATTCAACTAGGGTACCACGGGATCGCGGCATCCCTGTCTGCCACATGCAGACCCATGGGGACTGGTGCCTGACTCCAGGCTCAGGATGACGCCAAACTTGCCAAACTTGTTGTCTCCTCTTATCTAGTCGCTACTTTACGAAGAACTGTGACAATAAAGAGCATTCCCCTATCCACAACCCGGAAACGTGCTGGGTGATCTCCGGCCTAGAAAGGCAAGTAGAGCAAGGTGTCGCCCCCGCATGACCAGGCAGGTACTGTTTATGTTTTCCAGGACCGCTACTAGGTCCCAACCATTCAATGGATGCCTCGTTTCCCACACCAGAAAAGGTAAGTATGGTCCCATTCGGATTTGAACGACGTCCTGGGTCACTCGGCATGCCTAGAAGAACAAAAAGTCAAAGAAGATATTGGATTTTCGTGATAGATTAATAGGCAATAGGGGAAAAAATAGAGAAAGAGTAAAAGGAGGGTTCTGCGGAACGTTTGTTATACAGGAATGCGTCTATACATTCGCAATAAAAGAAAAAAGAACTATTGTTACAGTGTATATGTAGGATGCTAAAAAATTAATTTTCCGGATCGTCCAAAAAAGGAAACAAATTGAAAGTTTTATTTAAGGATAAAAGTGAACTTACAATAAACGGTACGTCTGACTTTTCACAGGAACGTCCAATCAACTTATTTTATTATATGCCTGCAAAAAAGAAATAGGTACGCTTCATGCGTGGTTTCCGCACTCTTGGCACTCGGTGCCCTAATCGTTACAATATTAATTTTATTATCTATGCAACTCTGTCGCAAACTTCCTTCGCCCCTGTACAGACTTCTTTCTTCCTCATAAATATCCAGTAGCTTTTTACGTGCTGCACTTGCCTTACATCAAGACCACCCTGAAGTGCGCGGAATTGAGACGCGCTTAATTAGCGTGTACGCTTCGAATGAGATGCTACCAGAACGCTCAAGTTCCAGGCCCCCTACTCAACTAACGGAATTAAGGCGTTTCTAAACCTTTACCGTCTCATTTATGGACAGTGGCGGAACAATGCACTTCTAACCACCAGGCGGATCGACACTAACTTGCGATATTAATTGTAACCAACGCTTCACCATTGCAACTCCTACCGAGTTTCTTTCTCTGCAGGCCTTCTTGGCTCCCCGAACACTTTATACAGTAAGGTTTCATACCAGCATCTGCGGGTGACTTAATACAAGGTCTTTCGCTATTTCCTATCCTAATCAACCCGTATCGATTATTTCGCCTGACTGTCAATACTTAATATGGTCCGAGAAATTTCACTTTCGCTTAAGGGGGCACATACACCTAGAGTTGTTCAAAATAGGCACTCTTTACGAATTTTTTGTGGGAAAAGTAACGCGTGTAATTAGTCCTACTTTTCTTTACCTTAAAGTACATTATTAGAATATGTATCAGAATAAATTTGAAATCAAAATTTTTTAAAATGGTGGAGATATAGTCCTCGGCGTAAGACGATGTTGAAAAAAGGTGTTCCGCGGTACCAGATGCAGCTCATACAGGATTTATCTGAAACAGACCAGACTAGAATTTTCTTAAACTACATAAAATTATCTAGTCTTCGTCGTGGCCAATTTTGAAAATATTGATTTTTGTGAAAATGGCGGACGTTTAAGTAAAAAAAGCGATATTTTAAGTAGAAATTGGTCTTTTTTGGGCTATAAAAAAAAGTAAGGGCTCTAAAAAAAAATCCGCCACGACAAAGACTGCCTTTTTTCTGGTTCGCGTTTTGAAAACACGGTTTCAAGAAAAACGCGTTTAAAGTTCGACATTCGGTCCAAACGTAGATACAATTTTTTTTTTTAAACTTACACAGAGTCATCCACTGCAGGGCCATATAGCGAACCTTCCCCAGATATCGCGGCATCAAAAGCTTCGATCCTAGCTTGCCTGCGTAATATTCTTCATATGGTCCCGTAGAAATTTCCATGTTATTATCAGTAATCTGATCCATTACCCCACAACATTTTCTTGCTCCATTTAGATTAATACCCAATAAACGCATAGCGAATATGAAGCGTCTACTAATTTCATATGCTGGTCCAATAAATGGACATGATGGAATTGAAATTGGGTTGCAAGAGGGACACACAATCAAAATTTGAAAACCCAGATATCGCGGCATCAAAAGCTTCGATCCTAGCTTGCCTGCGTAATATTCTTGCACTTTTTGCCGCTTCTTGTGCTCGACGCTCGGCGAAGTAGACCCGGCGGTTGTCCTCAACGGCCGCGTATTGATGGACATATGGTCCCGTAGAAATTTCCATTGCGTACATTATTATCAGTAATCTGATCCATTACCCCACAACATTTTCTTGCTCCATTTAGATTAATACCCAATAAACGCATAGCGAATATGAAGCGTCTACTAATTTCATATGCTGGTCCAATAAATGGACATGATGGAATTGAAATTGGGTTGCAAGGGGGACACACAATCAAAATTTGAAAACCAAGTCCTCGAGTGCTTTCTATTTTAAACTCTACATTAGAGTTACATACTTTGCACCTCACATGCTGAGAAAATGCTGAGAACACAGTGATAACATTTAAAATGCGATATCGGATGCTTCGTTCTTCAGGAACATACATCGTTTGCTGTTTTTAATTTTCTCGACGAAACGCTGATACTCGCTGTCTCTTTTTTTGCTCTGTGTTTGTTGAGAGGACGCGATCTCTTTCTTTTCGTATCTTTTTGAAAACTGCTTGACCGATAAGCTTCTCTGCAACCCTTTTTCCTCTCCATTTTTATCAAAAAATTACTTTGTAAAACAATTTTCTTACGTTGCCGCGCTTATAACCAAATAGAAACGAACACTTGAGTTAACGGACAGCTACTATCGAAAGAAATGTGACTACTCCGGCACACTGTCTATCTTTAGCTCGAATTACACATACGTCGCGTCCAAAGGCGTTCGAGGACAGATATCATTTGGACGGCCGAATGTGGTAAGGAGAACATTCTAGAATGAATCCGTTGTCAAGAAGAAAACAGAATAAACGACAAGGAAATGATCGGCAGTTTAGTTCAGTTGAGATTCATTATTTATCCTTATTCATTAATTCATTAAATAATTATTCTCTTAGTTATAAAGAGACGTAAACCTTCCAAATCCTAAATGCGAACGTGCTTGGGCCTGTCTTGCTTCAAATGCTATACCTCCGACAATTTTCAAGGAATCACTTTAAAACTTGCAGGAGTGTAAGAAATAGAGTATTTTAAAATTATAAGATTTACTCGTTGTCCGCTCGGTTCGCTTGCTAACGCCAGAATGACCCCTCGGGCGCAGCGTTTTGGGCCTTCGCGGGCCGCAGAATGTCCCTTATCGCCCGAGACTACGTCATCTCCTTTGTACCGTGTACAAAGGAGGCGCAAGACGCTTAGTCCTATCGCACAACACGTTGCAACATGCGTAAGACAGGTAAAAGTGTCTCTGTTGCCATGCGCTTTTTCCTAAATTTCCTACATTCGGCGGTCCTGACACTTGTGTCTGTCCTCAGACAACGGTATTTGTGTAGGGCCTTTACTAACGCGTCCCGTGTTAGATTCCATCGGAAGGCAGCTTTCGAAGCTGCGTTGCTGCTGCATGTCATCTGCTAACGCCTCCAAGCGTTAGGCTCCACTGGAGGGCAGCTTCCCAAGCTGCGTGGCTGCTCCGCGTTGTCGACTAACGCGCCTAAGCGTTAGACTCCATTGCCAGGCAGCTTCACTAGCTGCATGGCTGCTCCACGTTGTCGGCTAACGCGCCTAAGCGTTAGACTTCACCAGCTGCACGGCTGTTGTCGGCAACGGCGTTAGAGCTTCACCACCAGCTGCACGGCTGCTCCACGTTGTCGTTGATGTTACTGCTCTCCTCCGACGGTCATCTCACCAAACAGCCCGAGATGGTTCTGCAGCACCATCCCGTGCCCAGGTTCAGACCGCCGGAGACGTGCACATGGTATGATGCTACAACATCACACCATGCCTCTTTCGGACTGGCTCGACTACGGTCAAGCTGCTACGAACATCTCCGGTCGACCGTCCCAATCTCATCTGGTCAAGCAGCAGTGCTACAACACAGTCTACCATACAACCAACTTCCAGGACTCGGATCGACTTCCAATGTCACGGTGCAGCAGTACAACACCTCCGGTCGGATCGACGTCCAACACCTCGTTCCTTGTTCCGGATCGGCAATCATGCTGTTGTTCGTCTGCATTCTCTGAAATCCAGTTAGTATAAGACACGGTACTCCATACGTACCACATTTACTCGTCCTGAATCGAGACCCATGGCTTTATTCTATCGCTGGCCACGACCGTTCGCGTGTGTCTGAGGCCCTCTCGTAGATCCTCCACCTCGTACCGATCGTTGATCAGGACCCTCCGGATCCTGAAAGGTCCTTTGAACTTCGGGAGCAGCTTTCGACTGCCACCTGTCGCTTGCTCGCTCGTGATTTGCACCATGACTAAATCACCTTCTGCGTACGTTCTCGCAGCCTTACGGGCCTTGTCGTAGCGCTTCTTTTGCGCTCGCTGCTCCTCTGTAATGTGCGACATTATATCGCCACGTAATTCCGTTAGGTCCAGTTGGTGTAGGTCGTCGCGTATCTCTGCTAAGACATGCGCCTCAGCGGGACTCCGTGTGTCGCACCCAATCAGTGCTTTCATTGGTGTTGTTGCAATGCTCTTGTTATGCATCGTATTTAACGCACTCTGTACCTTCTTTACGACTACATCCCAATCTCTTGGGTCCTTTCCGGCTGCAGTAGTAGTCAGCGCTTGGACAATGGTCTTGTTGTACCTTTCGCACTGACCATTAGCCCGTGGTGTTGCGACGGCATTCAGAATGGGTTTAATTCCATACGTATTACAGAACGCGCGAAATGCATAGGATGTGAAAGCCGTCCCCCTGTCGCTGACAATTCGGTCAGGAACTCCAAACAAATACGTCAAATTGGTCAATATCTTTATGACGTAGCGCGACTTCTGACTCCTCACCGGCTCAATCATAGTGAACTTTGTAAATGCGTCCACGATTACCAAAATAAATTTGTTCCCTTTCCGGCTCGGTTCAAACGGTCCAACGTGATCGATGTGTATCGTGTGGAAGGGAATAGGCGTCTTTTCAATGACGTGGAGCTTACCTTGTTTTTTTCCGACTGAATGCTTGTAGTAGGCGCAGTTTAAGCATGCGCTTATATATTTTGTTATGAAGCGTCGCATCCCTGCGAACCAATAATTGCGGCTGATGCGGTCCAGAGTTTTTTCCACGCCGAGGTGTCCGGCATCATCATGGCACAGCCTGCAAATCTGCATCCGAGCATTTCGTGGTACTACCCAAGCTTCTTGTCCGTTGCCTAGCTTCCTGTATAGCTTATCCTTCTTTATAACGTAGTCGTCAAAGTAATGCTTGCTTTCGCTCGTGGGCTGTTCGTTGATTAAGATTGCTCGTATCCGCGATACTTGTTCATCTTGCAACTGCGCTGCCAGTATCCAGTCACCCTCCGTTATGTCGATCTGAAAAACTTCCAACTCGATCGATACAGGATTGCGGCTCAATGCGTCTGCATGGGCCATCTTTGGTCCCGCGCGATACTCCACTTCAAAAGTGTATTCCTGGACTTCGAGCCACCATCGACCGATTCGCGGCAGCAAATCCCGCTTTGAGAAGGTTGCGCGTAGTGCGTTGCAGTCCGTAACGACTTTAAATTGTAGCCCTAGTAGATATACCCGGAATTGTCGTAATGCCAATACAACAGCCATAGTTTCCAGTTCATATGAATGGTAGCACCGCTGGTCGGCTGTCGTCTGTTTGCTGTAATATGCTACCACACTCATATTACCATTATTCTTTTGCAGTAGTACTGCACCTACTCCTAAGGCGCTGGCATCGGTATGGACTTCTGTTGGTTTTGCTGGGTCAAATATGGTTAATATGGGGCGCGTTGTAAGTTTGTTCTTGACTTCGTTGAAAGCGGTTTCTTGCGCTTCTCCCCACGACCATGGCTCATTCTTTCTGGTCAACCGCGTCAACGGTTCAACTATCGTCGCGAAATTTTTTACAAATTTTCGGAAATAACTGGCTAGTCCCAGAAACTGTCGTATTTCTTTTACAGTTTGTGGAACTTTCATGTGCGTGACGGCCTCGATCTTTCGTTGTCCCGGACGCACACCCTCTTCGCTTATTTCTCTGCCCAGATATTCTATTGATGTCGCGAAGAACGAGCATTTATCGAGTTTTAGGGTCAAGCAGTTTTCACGGAATTTCTGTAGTACTTGGCGTAAGCGAACCATTCCTTCGTCTATCGTTTTTGAAGGTATAATAACGTCGTCCAAATATGGGAATGCTATTGAGTCTTTCAGTTCTCCCAGAACCTTGCCCATTAATTGTTGGAATACCGCCGGTGCATTTGCCAATCCAAACGGCATTCGCAAGAATTCGTAATGCCCTTCGGGTGACACAAAGCCCGTCTTTTCGATGAAGTCTTCCGCCACCGGTACCTGATAATATTCCGATGCCAGATCCAGCCCGGTGAAGTATCGGTTGCCTCCCAATTTATCGATCTGGTCCTCTATTAGCGGCATTGGATATTTATTCTTTATCGTAATTGCGTTGAGCTTACGGTAGTCAACACACATTCGATTCTCGCCGTTCTTTTTCTTCACCAGTAAGATAGGACTCGCGTAGGGTGAATTTGATTCGCGGACAATACCGTTATCGAGTAATTCCCGAATAATCCCTCGTACAACCTGCTTTTCGGGCTCTGCCAGCCGATATGGGCGGTAAACCACCGGCACATCCGTCGTGCAGCGGATCTGGATCGATGCAGCGGCAGTCTTTCCCAAGTCCCGCAATGATGATGAAACGCAATCACCGTATTCTTCGATGACTTCTCTGCATTTTTGTTCCGCGTCTTGGCCAATGTTACCAATACGAAGAGTAGCACCGGTCAAAACATTTACGAAATTAGCTTCAACGACGGCCTCAAATTGTTCATTCGGTACTTGGCTAAACAACAACACATTGCCTCGTTTAATCGTCACAACGTGTTCCTGGTCCAGGAAATCTCGACTGATGATAATGTCATAAACGAGATGGTCTTCTGGAATTACCAACGCTTCTACCCGTGCCGTCGCTTCCATAATTCTAACGTTAACAGACGTTACTTTGTTGCAGTCCAAAGTTTGCCCCGCGAAACCTCTGAGAATTACGGTTGACGCCGGGTATACCTTCATCTGATATTTCTTTGCAATCGATTCGCGTAAGAGTGTACAAGCGCTTCCCGTGTCGATTAGTCCTTTAATGCGATAACCGTTTACCCATATCGTACGTTCATATGGATTGGGCACACGTTCCCCTTTCGTCACAGCATTCGCCTCTTTGCTGAGAAAACATTTATCGGCAGAATGCCCGGTACCTTTACACCGCGTACACTCAATGCGCGGTTTTCTACAGTTTTTTGCAAAGTGCCCTTCCATACCGCATTTAAAACATCTGGCCCGCGTTTGGTTATTCGAAATCTTAACAGGCTCGTCAGGCGCTTTGTTGCCATCTTTGTTGCTTGCGAATCGGGAAATTTTCATAGGGCGTTCCGGTGGACGTCTACCTCCCTCGTGCTTTCGCAGCATATCCTCTAGTGTCGACATGTACGCATATAGTTCGTTCGCACTTGTGTGCTGCCCGGCGCGTACCGTCCTTGCAACGTTTGGGTCCATAATTCCGCCAATCACCATGTCCATAAGATATTTGTCGGGGATGTGAATGTCCAATTTTCTAAGTTTATTTAACTTTTGGAAACAATAGTCCCCCAACGGCTGCCCGGCAGACGCCTTGTACGACGCAGCTTCTTTAAATAATTTGCAAAAAGGTACGGTCTTACGGAATTGTTCTTGTAGGATTCCTTTTGTCTCCTCCCACGTGGTTGCCACCCTCTGTCGCGTGTCATACCACTGACGCGCGTGGCCTTTTAGTCTGGTTGGTATAAGGCGCATTATCGACCGACCATCCCATCCGTACTGCTCGGCCAAATCCTCCACATGCTCAATCCATTTTTCGACCACCAGATCATCCCGCGATGGGTCGAAAAACGGTATCATTAGTTCGTCACCACGGTGAATACGCGCACCATTTGTATCCGCACGTGAGAGAGGGCCCAGGCTGCTTACAACACTTTCTAACCGTTCGACCCGCTTATCACGGCGTCTTCTATCCTCGCGAGACGACGACGACGAGGACGAAGAACGGTGCCTCTTCTTTCGCGAACGTCGTTTGTCCGAATCGCGTTTTCCACTTTTCGCTCGACGTTCGTCTGAGTCACGTCGCGACTTATGACGACCCATTGTAAATCACGGCACTTTCACTGTGTCCTGTGTTACTATCCAGTCTCACAGTTACCAAATCGACGTACAGATGCGCGTAGATCGCTAATTCCACTTCTGATATGTAAGAAATATAGTATTTTAAAATTATAAGATTTACTCGTTGTCCGCTCGGTTCGCTTGCTAACGCCAGAATGACCCCTCGGGCGCAGCGTTTTGGGCCTTCGCGGGCCGCAGAATGTCCCTTATCGCCCGAGACTACGTCATCTCCTTTGTACCGTGTACAAAGGAGGCGCAAGACGCTTAGTCCTATCGCACAACACGTTGCAACATGCGTAAGACAGGTAAAAGTGTCTCTGTTGCCATGCGCTTTTTCCTAAATTTCCTACAATTACGAACGCGAAATGTCGAGAACGGATAGAGAGTGCAGTAAAAGACTATCACCCTCAGAAATACGCGACGTAAGGTTAGAAATGAATATTATCTTAGGAGACGAAGAACCGGTGTATGCGCGTCCAAGACGCTTACCGCCGAAAGAGAAAGACGAGGTAGATGCTCAAATAAGTAAATGATTAACCGGCGGAATTATACAGCCATCATTCTCGGATTTTGCTGGTTCGGTGGTGTTGGTTAGGAAGGAAGACGGATCGGATAAGCTGTGTGTTGATTGAGGATCAGTTAGGCGCGTTACAAAGCGCACAAGTTTTCAGTACACTAAATTTAATGAATGGTTTCTTTCATGCAGCAATAAACGAGAAGAGTCGAAAGTACCCGGCATTCGTGGTGCCGAATGGTCATTATGAATTTCTTAAAGTTCCATTTGGATTATGCAATTTACCGTCTGTCTTTTAAAAGTTTATTAATTTTGTGTTTAAGAAATTGGTTGCCGCAAAGAAATTATTAATTTATATGGACGATATAATCATACCTTCTGAATTTTATGAAGACAGGGCAGATAATTTAGAATTGGTATCAAAGACGGCAAGTGAGTTTGGTTTAGTAATTAATTGGAAGAAATGCGAGTTTTTGAAAAGACGTATAGAATACTTAGGACATATAATCGAAGACGGTCAGCTACAACCCTCGATCGCCAAGACAGCTGCGATTGCGAAATTCCCGTGGCCTAGTAATTGCAAAGGAGTACAAAGTTTTCTCAGTTTAACGGGATATTTTCGTAAATTTGTTCCGCGATATTCGATCATTGCAAGGCCATTGTCATACCTATTGAGAAAAGAAGCGTGGTTTCATTTTGGACGCGAAGAAAAAGAATTTTTTGCACAGCTTAAAACAATTTTGTGTAGTAAGCCGGTATTGTGATTATACAGAGTAAACGCCGAAACGGAATTGCATATCGATGCTTCGAGTAAAGGATACGGATCGATTTTGATGCAGCGCGATTACACCGACGGTATGTTTCATCCGGTATAGTACGCGAGCGGAAAAACTACGCCTGCCGAAGAAAAGTATCCCAGTTATGAGTTAGAAGTGCTTGCGATTGTAAAATCATTCCGAAAATTTAGGATATATTTTCGATACTTCTGAAGAATTTCGATATACAATAGAACATCGGTCAAGTAAGCATATGACACACGCGGATGCGCTAAGTCGTAATCCTCTACTCACAGTTATGTTTGTTGACCAAGACGAAAACGGGCTTATCGCTAAGTTAAAAAGAGTGCAACGCGAAAACAAAAGTGTGCGTGCAATTATTGATAGGGTTAAGAACAAATAACTAAACGGTTATATTGTAAGGAACGATATTTTGTACAGAGATATGAATGGTGATGTGTTACTTGTAGTACATAGAGCGCTGCAGATGCAAGTGGTTCGTCGAGCACATGAACAAGGATATTTTGCGATACTGTAATGTTAGTGAAAAGAAACTATTGGTTTGAAAGAATGAGAAATGTTGCTGGAAAGGTGGTGCGAAATTGTGTTAGTTGTAATCTAGCCGAAAGGAAGGGCGGGAAATCGGAAGAGTTGTTGCATCCGATCGACAAAGGAGAAGTCCCTCTCCAGACTTTCCACATCGACAACCTCGGACCTATCCCCTCCACTAAGAAGAGCTACCGCTACATTTTTTTAGTTGTGAATGTTTTCACAAAGTTCGTATGGCTGTATGCGACTAAGTCTACGGATACTGCTGAAATGCTATGTCATATGCAAAAACAGAATATTGCAAGGAAGAGAATATCGAGCATGAAGGTCCGTTTACGACGTCCACGACGGCCGATTTAATGAAGTCATGGATTCAGGAAGATACGGAAAACTTTGATGAAGACGATGAAGATAAGCCGAATATCTGAGGACAGATATCATTTGGACGGCCGAATGTGGTAAGGAGAACATTCTAGAATGAATCCGTTGTCATAGAGAAGAAAACAGAATAAACGAACAAGGAAATGATCGGCAGTTTAGTTCAGTTGAGATTCAACGCGAGAAGAAGTACGACGCAAATTACAGAGACACTTGCTCTGATCAATTAATTTATCCTTATTCATTAATTCATTAAATAATTATTCTCTTAGTTATAAAGAGACTACATATATATAGTAAACCTTCCAAATCCTAAATGCGAACGTCTGAGTAGGATTTGTAATACGGTGCGAACAAGAGTGCAAAACGACTTCACAACTATCCTAAACAAAAAATGAATCAGAGGTAAGTATACGAGAAGATACACATTTACTGGGAAAGGAAAGGAAGACAAGAATAACAATAAAAGTGGATTCTAATCTAAATAACGAACCCGAGGCTTTCGATGAAGGCACTAAGCCAAGCCCAAAAACACATCAATCCAATATTCGCGTCCTAATAAAACAGGAAAAAGACGCAACGAAAGAACAATGGCTGAAAGTAATAAGAATGCAACTAAAAGGCTCAAGACCAAACAAGGTAAAACATGCACAGTAATGTGCAGTAAAGCAGATATGAATTACTGGCTGACAATGAATCAAATGTGGAAACTGATAATGAAAACCAGAACCAGTACAATAACCCGAAGCAAGGGAGCAACAAAAAGGAAGATAATTGAAACAATGACAGAGAAAACGATAAAAAAAAACTGCCACCAATTCTGATCCATGGAACAATAGAAACTCACATAAGATTATACTAGATTCCATAAAAAATATAATACAAGAGAAATTTCATCTGAAATATTATAATGACAAAATAGAAATATTTACAACATTAAAAGACATTAAAGAATTTCTATAAAAATGTAAAAGTTGAAGTTTCATACTTACACAGTACCTTAAGAAAAAAAGAAAACATATGTAATAAGAGAACTCCATGCTTAAAGTCACAGCTACAGAAATTGAAAAAGATCTGGAAGCACTAGGTTACACTTCAAGCAATATAAATCTCATGAATGGGACTGCAGTCCCCCTCTTTATGATATCGTTACCTACTACGTCGACAAAGCTAGAGAATCAATTCCAACTTAAGGGGGCACATACACCTACAAATTTTGAAAAAATGCATTTTTCGTTTTTTGTATATTGAAAAAGTATATGGTCTTGAGAATAGCTCCTGTAGGAAATTTAGGAAAAAGCGCATGGCAACAGAGACACTTTTACCTGTCTTACGCATGTTGCAACGTGTTGTGCGATAGGACTAAGCGTCTCGCGCCTCCTTTGTACACGGTACAAAGGAGATGACGTAGTCTCGGGCGATAAGGGACATTCTGCGGCCCGCGAAGGACCAAAACGCTGCGCCCGAGGGGTCATTCTGGCGTTAGCAAGCGAACCGAGCGGACAACGAGTAAATCTTATAATTTTAAAATACTATATTTCTTACATAATATGTGATAACGATTCGACTTAATTCTTTTTTTCAACCGTATCAATTTTCATAATGTCGCATATATCATCGCTATTCTTTATGTCTTCCTTTCTATTGGTAATAGAGACCTCACCAGCGTCAATGTTTACTCTGACTGTTCTTAAGAAGTAATTTCCAATAAGCAACCCATGCTGTAATAAAGCGTCGGAAACTACGTATAATTGAATCCGATATGTATTCTTATCGATAGTGATCTCCGTTTCTATCTCGCCGTGTGTACGGTTCTCATCAGAACCTATACTGCGAAATTTCTAACCCTTTGCGGTCGGTGTCCCCGTAGCGGGGACATTTTTCAATCGCCGTAGCAGTCGGTGTCCCCGTAGCTGGGACATTTTTCAATCACCGTAGAAGTCGGTGTCCCTGTAGCGGCAACCTCCGAAAATGCAATTATTTTTGGGGGCTTGGAGATGGGCGTCATCAACTCATTCATACTGTATAAACTAAGAAAACAAGAGAGAAAACAACAGAACAACGAAAAGCCACTAACACACTTAAAGTTTGTGACACATTTAGTCGATCAGTTAGTAGGAAATTTCCGGCACCAAACACTATCTACACCCAAACCTTTAGCGTCATTTGTGGACGTTAAATTAAATAATCAATTCCATATAATTCGTTCAAAAAGACGATAAACACACAGGTATTGTGATACAGGTAACCCTCCTATAACACGGTAGTTAGGTTCCTAGAAAATGCCGTGTTGTGTGAAACCGTGTTGCATGAGACCCTGAGCTAGTACAAAAAGGGGGGTTACGTTCCAAAAACTTATTAAAAACAAATATTTTTTTTTAATTCGACATAAACATCTTAATTTTTATTAAAAATATAAATGTATGTACAACACAAAGTAAACAAAAAAATTTAATCTAACGCCACCATAATTTAATGAATTTATTGGTCGTTACTGCTCAGTATAATCAACCGAGAACGTTTTTTCGGTGGAACGACATTGCTTTCACTTTCAGAACTTTTTTCTCTATTTAAAGTTTTTGTATGTTTTCTCCTCTTAAAAAAATCTGTAATCGAACTTTGCTTGCTGGTTCTAACTAGGTCATTGTAAATTTCGCGGTATGGAGCTAAACAGTTTTGCAGCTCCCTTTTGAATTTTCGACTTCTTTCCGTGGAAGGGTCTGTATTCAAGAAAAATGACTCGAGATTTTCCACTAAGCATAGGCCTTCTTGTATTTTTTTAATGTTAAATTCTTAACTGCACAATCTTCATCAGAGCTAGCGTCCTCAAAATCGATTTGATTTGCATCTAGGGATGCCGTTTCCATCAAATCCGCTTCGTCAACTTCTTCTTCCACTAATAAATCTTGAATGTGTTTGGTAGCCATATCCACAAAACCTTCGCGTCCGATTGATTTAGCGACTTCTAATATGGCACCAATTTCATTTTCTCACGTTTCACGCATGTTTTCTGTTTCAACTGAAGAGGGCCATATCTTCTTCCAACAGGCATTTAAGGTTGATGTTTTTATTTCTTTCAGCCACAAGTGTAGGGATATACGATGTTAGGTGATATCGAAGCGTGATGCGGAATTATATCGAGTAGAATAATTTATTGAAAGATAAATAAAAGACACTAATTATACATATAAATACAAAATGAAAATAGAACTATGGCAATCCGACTACTATTCGGTAAACGGCAAGAAAACGTATCTATACTGGACTGAACTACTCTCTGAACTTGACTGAACGACAACTTAAAACTCTCTGACCTATTACTCAACTATGTCTAAACGAAAACTGTCTCCTCGCCGGGCCGTTGCTATGCATCCCCGTCCTTCCCCAAGGGTTCGGCATCCAATCATTCGTAAAAACACGCATCCTCTCATTCTTACCTACATTCTCTCTCGCTCACTCTAAATGCGTTACAGTCGACACGCGCAATAATGAGACATACGTCACGCATTCTTCAAACAAAACCACGCTATCATTATACAAGGATACACACACACACACACACACTGTCCGGCCATGCTACACAAGGATATGTCCTACGGGGGACACAGGCCCCGATAAGAGGAACAACCGTGTTATAGGATGCCGTGTTGTAGGAGTGTTCCCGCAATTTACGAATCGTGTTATAGCGAAACCGTGTTATAAGATACCGTGTTATAGGAGGGTTACCTGTACTTGTACACGAAAGCCAGGACTTCACATCGGTGATTGTTTCGTGAAATATCATACTCTAGAACATTACAGAGATTAATAATTTGTATTCTTACGTATTAAAAGTAGTAATAAACACAACAAATCAGTTTCAACAAATTCTGTGGGTTTGAATATCCATATATGGACTTTAAATTTTGTACGGAAAAGTAACTGCGAAATGCTAGATTTCATCCGACCTACTGGTACTCTTAAGAGCAAAATCTGCCGACCGCAAAGGGTTAAATCCTCTGTAACAAATTTAAGAAGGCGCGTCGCAACAGTGACATATTTCCTCGTTTGAGGGACATCGCAAGGCGCCGTGCAATAGGGTCTGGGCGTCTGGCGTCTACTTATACAAAGGGCTAAGAGGATTACGTCATTTCGGGCGATAAGCGAGTGTTTGGCGCTTTGTGTGAATACCGTAATGAGTGCATGGGACAGTATCGACGGCCTGTGCTAATTCGTGATGCGTCAATGTTTTGTCTGAATGTTTGTTTGAAGTATGCCGACCGCGACAGAAGACGATCGAAAGGGGAGAGGCGAGATGACCTACGGACGTCTCGCATGCAGTCAGAACTGAAACGTAGAGACGTAGAGAATAAGTTCGGTGACATAGCGAGCGAGTAGTGCAGGCAGAATGAATTGAATATTCTTCGAAAAGCATTTTCCTTTTTGCGTATTATCTTACACCTCTTACCCAGTTTTGGTACGCCGATTTTAAAATATTGATCTGCCACAGTTAAACTTAAATCACTACCTGTATGGACTGACGCTATTAACTTATTGTCCCCTAATTGCACGTCTTTAGAACACTTTCCACAAATCTCCGAACTTACACCACAAACTTTCTTCGGCGTGTCGTGTTGCTCTGTATTCGTCTGGTAATTCTTCGATATGTGATCAAATTCGATGCACCGAAAGCATCTCGTACCTTTGGCTTTCGATGGACATTCCTGACTCCGATGACTCAGCGCTCCGCAGTTGTAACAGCGTGTTTTACTAGATCCTGTAGATGAGTCGCGTGATCGTTCCTTTGTCTCCTTGCTACTATGCATTTTGGCTTTCTCTGCGTACTCTCCTTCATTGTCTCGTACAATTTAAACTTTCTTGTTTGCTCTTGAATCGTCGTTGCGCTCTACAAGATTGTTTTGTTAATCACTTCGTCTTGAATTCCGTCTACAATGTATCGTACTACAGCCGCCGTTTCAATACTAGCTTGCGCAGCTATCTCATTCATTATATAAATGTATTCTTGATACGTCTCATCAGATTTCTTTACTCGTTTCACCAGAATACTATGTATTTTGTGTGTATTCGTTTCTTCTGTAAACTCCTTTAACAGTGCCTTCTTGAGCTGTTTCCGCGACTTACTGCATATCTTAAATCGCACGAATAATTTTACCGACCCTGTAAAAGCCGTTTGCAATCAACTATTTTTTTTGCATATCACTCCACTGGCATACTTCCGCTGTTTCCTCAAATACCTTCAGTCAGCATCTCACGCTTAACATACCATCGCCGTTAAACGTTTTGACTGATTCTTCTACGTCTCTGAACAATAGCATCTGCACTGACCTTCTACGCGCTTCGTCTTTGCTGCTTTCCTCGTCCTCGTCCTCGGAATTGTCTTCTTCTTCTTCTTCGTCGTCGTCGTCGTCGTCGTCGTCCTTACGCTGTACTTCTTTTTTTCTAGCATCTTGCAATCATTTTACTAGTCCTTTCTTCTTTCCCTTCGTGCTTAAACCCATTTCTTTCAATTTAGCCTTCAGCTCCACGTACTTCATATCGCTGGTACTTGATTCAGCTACCACTATCGTGTCATTTTCAAGATCTTTCTGAGAGGATTTTTTAGTTTCCATGGTGCACTAAATACTTTCACTCTTTTACTTATTCACTCACAAGCTCGCTAATTCGATTTTATCCCGACGACCCCCCAAAAATGTAGTCTCTTTATGACTAAGAGAATAAGTATTTAACGAATTAATGAATAAGGATAAATTAATTGATGAGAGTAAGTGTCTCTGTAATTTGGGTCGTACTTTTTCTCGCGTTGAACCTCCACTGAACTAAACAGCCTAACTGAACTAAACTGAACTAAATCTCCTCGTTCGTTTATTCTGTTTCCTTCTCTATGACAACGGATTCATTCCAGAATGTTCTCATTACCACATACAGTTAAGCTCTTCAACTGCTGGCGAGAAATTGTATTTGCCTGCGTTATCTTTCGGCACACAGGCGATAATGAGAAGGACTCGGGCTGGGACGTTACAAAAAGTTCACGTGACCCTGACCAGAGGCACCCTTTTTTTCCATTACGTAATAAGTCTGTCCTACACTTAGTCAATGGTTGAAAGTGTCAGGATGTTGCGGTGGTTGTATCCGTGTTCTTATTGATGCCTCTATTGTTGGAGGCTGAGGTGTGACTGTCTTGGCTGGTGGTGAAGCGCCTTTCCTTTGATGTCGCCGCCGCTTGATGTGCCAGATGTGTGTACCGCAGTGAGTCCAAGGCGAATGTGTCTCGCTACTGTTCGGCCGGCCCTTTTTATCCTAAAAGAGTAGTCCGATGCTGGCCAATGGTGATGTGGCTGACAGTAGGTGCTGATCGCTGATTTGTGGTCTATAGCAGCAGTCACAGGTATTTAAGCTGAAGCCTAATGAGCGGAGCGTGCATTGTCCTAAAGAGCATACTGGAGGCCGGAGATGTACTCTGGCAGATAAGTTGAGATTTTGATCGTGCTGCAGTGTTGGTGCACGTGCACCACAAAAGAATTGATGGCTGCGAGTCGTTTCAATCACACGGTATTGGGTCGCCGCTCAGGATTTTGTTTAGCGATCACCTTCCGGGATGTGAAGACCTCGCATAAGCTGTTACCCGCACGAAAGGACCACGCCCTTCCAAGTATCTCAGGTAAGACATTTGGAAAGGAAAGATCCTAGCCTACCGCGTCGCGGAAGACACGGAATTCAAGTTCCCATAACGAGCACAACCTCGAGCGTGTGATCAGTAGCGCACGCAAGACCGTTCAGAAGGCGATCCAGAGCGCCAAGAACAGGGCGTGGAACGAGCTCAGAGAAACCATAGATCGAGATCCCTGGGGTCGGCCTTACAATATTGTCCTGCGCAAGCTCCAAGACGAGGGGCCTCCGGTTACGAGTAGACTCGAGCCGGAACTCCTGGAACGGGTCATAGGTACCCTCATCCTACCGGATGAGGATGAGAAGAATGGGCGACCCGCTCCCCGTGAAGATCAAGTGGCGGCTGCCGAAGAAGACTTACGTCTTATCACCGACGAGGAGTGGCTCATCGCCACACGTAGGGTCAGTGGCAGAAAAGTGGTCCCAGGGCCTGACGGCCTGCCAGGGAATGCCCTGGCGCTCATCATTCCGGCTGTGGGTGGAAGGATCGTCGAAACGTTCGACGCATGCCTCCAAAAGAAGGTCTTGCCTCCAGTGTGGAAGACCGCCAAATTAATATTGCTCCCCAAGCACGGACGAACAGAGGGCACTGCTTCCCCTTTCCGACGCACCTGCCTTTTGAACGAGGTTGGTAAGCAATTCGAGAGCGTGTTCGTAGACCGCCTTCTGCGGCATCTGTCCGAGGTGGATGCTGATCTCGATGACGATCAATTCGGTTTCCGTCGTGGCCGACCGACGATCGATGCGGTGGAGCGCGTGCGCGGTTTCACGGATAGATATACCCCAGGTGGCGGGGTGGTATTGGCGGTGAACCTCGACATCGTCAATGCCTTCAACACCCTACCCTGGGGGGTGATTCGGAGCGCCTTGGAATACCATGGCGTTGCGGCGTAATTGCGGGCCGTCATCGGAGACTATTTCCGAGACAGACGGATTGCGTACACTAGCAGGGTCGGAGACACCCACCTGCGCAGTGTGAACAGGGGGGTCCGGCAGGGGTCGGTCCATGAACCGCTCCTGTGGGACATCGGTTTCGACGCGGTATCGCGAGCGGCGCGCCCTCCAGGGGTGAGTGTCGTGTGTTACACAGACGACACACTCGTCCTCGTCGGGGGGACTCCTGAAGGAGACTGACTTTGCGGAACAGGCGGTGGCCTCCATCGTCGATGAGATCGAGGCGCTGGGCCTGCGGATATCTCCGGAGAAGACCCAGGCCATGCGGTTTCATCCCCATAGGCTTCGGGGCCCCGGGCCTCCGCGCACCATGCTGTCAATCGGCGGAGCGTGGAAGTTCGACCGATACTTCCAAAATAAGCTTAAAAGGTATAAGTATACGGCTGCAACTTTGGCAAAGCTGCTGCCGAACTTCGCGGGGCGAAATGCGGCGGTTCGCCGCCTGTACGCGGGCGTCGTAACTTCAATAATGCTGTACGGTGCGCCGGTGTGGGCGACCGATCTGTCGCGGGGTAGTCGTGTGGCGCTAGAATCTGTCCAGCGGCAGATGGCTATCCGTATAGTCAGGGGCTACGAAGCATCTCCCCCGAGGCGGCGAAGCCCCTTGCAGGCATCGTGCCTGTCGATCTGCTTGCGCGTGAACAATCGGAGATCTACGATCACCGTGCGGGAATGCGCGAGCGCAGTCAAGATCCGGCGGTGACCCTCAGTGATGCTGTTCGGAAGTCTGCGAGGTTCCGCTCGATAGCGCAATGGTGCCGAAGAGTGGAACCTACATGAGTGGTTCAACCGGAGCTGTCTCAGTTCGCCGGGGTTTGGCGCCACGCAGATACTCACCGGACATGGTTGTTTCTGTGTTTATCTGTGGAAGATAGGGAGGGAACGCAACGCGAATTGTCAGTACTGCAGGGAGGGTAGTGAGGATACGGCGGCGCACACGCTCGGGGAGTGCCTGGCGTGGGCACGTGAACGCCAAGTCTTCATCGATGCGATAGGTTGGGACCTTTCGCTTTCGGGCATCTTACCGAAGCTGGTCGAGAGCGAGGGGTGCCGCCGTGCGCTTAATTCCTTCTGCGAAAACGATATGTCCCAGAAGGAGACTGCGAAGCGGGAACGCGACAAGCAACCCGACTCCGGGCGGAACAACAGGAGACGTGCCCCGGCCATCGATCGCCTGAATGCGCGAGGCGATGGTGGATCACCGCGGCTGCATTCAGTGGAGCTGCCAACCTCATAGGTGGCATATCCTTTCGACTGGCGCACTGGTCGTAGGCGTCGGACACTGCCTGCGACTGGGTAAAATGGTGCACGTTGGCAGGAGCAGGGGTTCGTCCGATCAATAAGGTGCACAAGCGAGCGATGGCGGTGGGCAGATGCGTGGCCCATCGTCGACAGTTATCGGGTATTAGTATGTAACATTATAAGAATGTTTTTCATGCATGTATGAGTGTGTCATTCCTTTAACAACATTTTTTTTTTGTAACTGAAGGTGTGAGTATGTGTGTGTTTCATACCCCGGGTGGTCTATCAGAGATTCCTTCTGGATCTCCGTTGGGAATGTCCGAGTTCGGCTCGCAGCGCCGGATGGGTTTCGGTGAAATTCTTAGGAGAACCCGAAGCCCATGATAATTCGGTGTAGGGAAGTAGCATCGGCAGGGTTTTAGTCGGTAAAAATTCGGCACCACCCCGGCACTTTCCCTTGGAAGTGCGCGGGTGTCTTATGGAAGATTTCCCTTCCATAAAAAAAAATAAAAAAATAAAAAAATAAAAAATAAAAAAATCTCGACCGTATGTTTCGCCGGGTCTGGACCTTCCCTGTGACGTGTGATACTACTGGGACAGTGCTCTTCCTATTCGATTTAGACAAGCGTGTTAGAAATAATCAAGCCAAAACTCGAAAAATTTTTATTTTAAACCAACACGTCCGTACTCTTTACAATGCTCTGGTGTCGCGGTACAGAGAAATGCTCTTCCCCTTTATTCGATTTTTTTTTTTTCCAAACAAAAATCCGCAGCGACGGAGGCATCACAGGTATTTTGATTATGACTCATCGCATTCCGCACAACAATGACTGCTTCAGTGCCGGACAATGACCTAGGGCCCCTCTCAATTTCGCCTCAAAATATTTCTCCGCTAACAAGCGCGAACATCCGTGCCAGGACCCCTCGCCCCAGTAGTGACACTATTCAGTATCTGCATCGCGCGAACTACGAGGGCAACGACGCGTGGACCGTTGGTCCAATACTGCAGGATTGACAGGAACGCGTTAAGAAGTTCTCCGATCCTTTCGTTAGGGTAATCCTCGAGTCTCTTGCGTCAGCACGTCAACCGGGACTTCGCCATTTTCCGGATGGCTTCGCCTGCATCCGCCGCTGGGAAGACGATAGGTTATCGCAGTGTTTCTTAAACTTTTTTCAACTGGGGACAATACATAGAATAAAATATAATTTATAAAAGAACTTAAACTTAAAAGCTTAAAGCAAACAAATGAAAATGTTATATTTGTAATTATTGGAAAATATTCATTCATTTCTTATGATGTCTACAAACTTTTTGATAGGAAAGGTATCCATAGAAGAAAGTTACTAGACTTACTTGTAAAGGTAAATCATTATTGGTGTGTTATGCAATTAAATTTTACAGTTTATTAATCTTGGACCAGATGCAAATTACAATATATGTATATCGAATCTGGTGGAACGACTTGAAAAACTTATCAAATATTGAGTTGCGTTCGTTTTCGCCGGAAGAAACAAAGATAAAGTGGAAGAAAAACTCGCTCCTATTGTAAAAAGAGATACACCATTATCCACTTAATATATTGATAATTTAGGACTGATATCTGTTACAAGCAAAGAATATCAATATATTTTTGTGGTAATCATGGCTTTATTTATGGCTTCATCGTATTTGTTTAGCTTTACCCTGCAAAAATATTAGGCACGAAGAGAGTGTTAAACAAATTAACAGTTTAGCGAAAGGTTTTTGCCAATCCAATACATATAATTTCGGATCGGGGTTGACCGACTTTAAGGAATATTGTAATCAGGAAAGAATGGAGTATACTTCCATCACGGCGGGAGTACCGCGAGAAAATGGCTAAGGAGAGAGTATAAATAGAATAATCATCCTGATATTAACTAAGTTATGTTCCGATAACTCAGATAAACTGTAGCGATGTGTCAATTGTGTGCAATTTATTATAAGTAGTAATTGCTAAATAAGTGTGGGTATGTCGAACTAATGTTTAAAACAAGATTGCGGCAAGCGGAAGATGCTGAAATTTTTGACCATGTACAGTGAGAAGTGGCTGAGTTTTTTTTTATAGCAAATCTAATGACCTGAAAAGGATTTCTAGAGAAAGTTTTGTTAATATTTGGAAATTTGGTAATTTTTTAGTTGTAAAAAAGCACGATTAGCTATGTAGTCTTAAGGGGGCACATACACCTAGAAATTTTGAAAAAATGCATTTTTCGTTTTTTGTATATTCAAAAAGTATATGGTCTTGAGAATAGCTCCTGCAAGTTTCAAAGTGATTCCTTAAAAATTGTCGGAGGTATAGCATTTGAAGTGAGACAGGCCCAAGTGCGTTCGAACGCCTTTGGACGCAACGTATGTGTAATTCGAGGTAAAGATAAACAGTGCACTGGAGTAGTCACATTTCTTTCGTTAGTAGCTGTCTGTTAATTCAAGTGTTCGTTTCGATTTGGTTATAAGCGCGGCAACGTAAGAAAATTGTTGTACAAAATAATTTTTTGATAAAAATGGAGAGGAAAAAGGGTTGCAGAGAAGCTTATCGGTCAGGCAGTTTTCAAAAAGATACGAAAAGAAAGAGATCGCGTCTTCTCAACAAACACGGAGCAAAAAAAGAGACAGCGAGTATCAGCGTTTTGTCGAGACAATTAAAAACAGCAAACGACGTATGTTCCTGAAGAACGAACCATCCGATATCGCATTTTAAATGTTATCACTGTGTTCTCAGCAATTTCTCAGCATGTGAGGTGCAAAGTATGTAACTCTAATGTAGAGTTTAAAATAGAAAGCACTCGAGGACTTGGTTTTCAAATTTTGATTGCGTGTCCACCTTGCAACCCAATTTCAATTCCATCATGTCCATTTATTGGACCAGCATATGAAATTAGTAGACGCTTCATATTCGCTATGCGTTTATTGGGTATTGATCTAAATGGAGCAAGAAAATGTTGTGGGTTAATGGATCAGATTACTGATAATAATGCACGCAATGGAAATTTCTACGGGACCATATGTCCATCAATACGCGGTCGTTGAGGACGACCGCCGGGTCTACTTTGCCGAGCTTCGAGCACAGGAAGCGACAAAAGGTGCAAGAATAGTACGCCGGAAATTTAGGATCGAAACTTTTGATGCCGCTACGTCTGGGGAAGGTTCACTGTATGGCCCTGGAGTGGATGACTCCGTGTAAGATTAAAAGAAATGTTTATCTACGTTTTAACCGAATGTCGAACTATAAACGCGTTTCTCTCGGAATCATGTTTTCAAAACGCGTACCAGACATATCTCGGAAACAGCTGCACTGATTTACTTCAAATTTGGAGAATTTCTTCTAAACGAAAAAAGACAGTCTTTGTCGCGGCGGATTTTTTTTAAAGTCCTTACTTTTTTTTACAGCCCAAAAAAGACCAATTTCTACCCTAAAACGTCGCTCTTCTTACTTAAACGTCCGCCATTTTCACAAAAATCAATATTTTTAAAATCAGCCACGACAAAGATTAGATAATTTTATATAGTTTATGAAAATTCTAGTCTGGTCTGTATCAGATAAATCCTGTATGAGCTGTATCTGGTACCGCAGAACACCTTTTTTCAACATCGTCTTACGCCGAGGACAATATCTCCATCATTTTAAAAAATTTGTATTTAAAATTTATTCTGACACATATTCTAATAATATACTTTAAAGTAAAGAAAAGTAGGACTAATTACATGCGTCACGTTTCCCAAAAAAAAATTTCGTAAAGAATGTCTATTTTGAATATCTGTAGGTGTATGTGCCCCCTTAAGGAGTTTCCATGTGGCCCAGAATGAGTACCCGGGTTATTTATGACGTGGTTTTGATTTATATCGCCTTATCTGCAAACAAGGACAAGAAGAATCCCGCACATACACAGTACGTAGGAAAAAATAACGGAACTTTTTAAATTTACGGAAAATTACTAACGCCATCTTTTAAAACAAGATATAAGTTATCGATCGACGGATTGTTAGGTTATAGCGTTTAAAGTCAGAGTACCTTTTGTCACCTCGTCACAAAAACAAGATGCACCAAAGAGCTAATATTAAATCTTGTTTCAAACTCGGTAAAAGTTTTACAGAAACATTTGAAGTGATGAAAAATGTTTATGGCGATGATTGCTTATCCCGTACACATGTGTTCGAGTGGTATAAGCGATTTCATAAGGGACGTGATGCTTTGGAAGACGATCCAAAGCCAGGCCGACCAAAAAACAAAAATCGCGATCAGTTGGTAGAAAAAGTGCGTGAAATGATCGCCTACGATGCAAATTCGATTGTGAGATACACAGCGGAGGAATTAAATACGATCAAAGGCATGGTTGACGAAATTTTGACGAAAGATTTAAACAAACGGAAAGTCTGTGCTCGATTTGTTCTTCACACCTTACCTGAAGAACAAGAAATTGCTCGTGTTGAACATTGTAAAAACCTTATTAAAACAGTAGACGGAACCGCACATTCCTGGAATCTCTTCTAACTGGTGATGAGACTTAGTGGTTTAAGTACGATCCTCAAACAAAACGCCAAAGTGCTACGTGGAAGTCCTCACCCTCTCCGAAATTGAAAAAATTGCGTTTGCAGAAGTCACGAGAAGAGAGAATGTTGATTTGTTTTTACGACTCTAAACGTATTATACTTCGGGAATTCGTTCCACAGGGTCAAAAAATCTCACTGGCAAATATTATCTGAGTGTTATGGAGCGTTTGTGGAAGAGAATCTTTCGAGTAAGGCCCGAACATCGAAAGCCGGGAAATTGGTTCTTGTTGCACTCGAATGCACCATCTGACAGGTCCGCCGCTGTACAAAAATTGTTGGTGAAAAAACAAGTCTGTGTTCTTCAACATCCTCTGTATTCCCCTGATTTTTTACCATGTGACTATTTCCGGTTCCCGAAACTCAAATTGGGTGTGAAAGGGACGTTTTATGACGATGTTACACAAGTCCAGTCGCCTCAATGGCCCTCGTCATTCCGAAAAATGACCTTAAAATATCTATGCTAGCATTGGTTGCACATGCCCAGCAGTGTATCGATGCGGAAGGGATGTATTTTGAATAAACATGAACAAAATTGCCAAAATAACTAATTCTTTTTTTTTAATTTAAAAAGTTCCGTTATATTTCCGACATGCTGTGTACTAGCCTGGGATGTGTCACTCCATCCCCAACCCACTGTGGGAGGCCCCAATATGGGAGGTTCCAATAAGGGAGGCTCCAATAGGGGAAGAAGGGACACTGCTCATCCTACCACCAAACTTTAAACACTTTGTTTTCGACCACGAAACAAGTTACTTGGCATTCAACCACCATACAAATCATTTTGCATTCAGCTACCACACAGATCACTTAGCTTTTAATCACACGAGAGTACGCATTCAACCACAACACAAGACAGTACTTCTTCTCACACCACACGAGAACATGTTGACATTTGCTGTTGTCGTTAAAAACTCTGGAAAGAGCCAGTACCGTGCCTCACATTTCGGTACATTAGTGCGTAACATACGTCCAGAAAAACAGGTAATCAACTCATTCGTTCTACAGAACGTACAACAATCTGATTAACGAAGTAATAATGGAATGCAGATGGAGGAAAGGTATGGATTCACAATTGTATAAATTGAAGAACATCAGAAAAATAAATTTTTAAAGGTGAAGTTTTTTTTGCACACTGTTTGCACATGATCAGTTTGTTGCGGTTTAATGTCTGACCATCATACTATTCAGGAAAGTAATGTGAGTGATAGGCGTAGTAAAAATCTCAAGACTTTTTCAAATACTCTTACGAGCTTTGTGCGCCTTATTCATGCGGAGAATTCATTTGTATATTGTAATAATTCAACTATTCTATCGAGACCATTAACAATTTATTATATGCCTTCCGATGATGAACTCGGTGTATAACGAACGGAAGGCGTACAAAGCAGAAATATGACAAGACGGAAACGTATGGCCAGGACGAAACGTATCAGACAAAAGACGCGATACATTAGCACACGCCGAGTACACAACAGATTTATATAAACGGCAAATCACAGTTGCACTGCGTGTTTAATGAGAATATTCAGCCATATACTAACTACCGAAGTACAATGAGTTCTAAAAATCTTGATACACCCAACAGTTTGTAAGTATTGAACGTTATAAAAAAAATAAAGTTTCACATTGTTACAGTATCGTCTATGGTTTCAAAATTACGCATAATAATTTTCACTTTGCTTCAGACATTCAAATAAGACAGGCATTTGTAGCTCACAAAAGTTTACATACATTAGTCACAGTTGCAGAAAATCCTAATAGGAACAAACTAGTTTTACATTAATATCTCGGTGGTCTTTCTGTGGAATCTATAACAGCCAGCAATCTTCTTAGCATCGTAATATTAATGACTCAGTAATATTTGGCATAATTTCTCCCCATGTAATTTGCAAACAAGCAATTTTTTTTACACGATTGCCCCATTCAGGCCAAGTGTTCTATTTTTTGATATGTGATTTCATTTTTAGTATTTACATAAACTATATATTTCATACATAAAAATATATTTGATATAGATGTCAGAAAACGGCAATTTTCAATTATATACATTTTGAACAAAAACACATAAAAAATACATTTAATCATGAATTCAGCTATGCGATAAATAAGATTATACAATATTTTCCTTAGAATTATGCACGACCATATGACACACCGTGAGATGCATGAATAGTTTGATATTCCAGATAATCATTCTTCAGGCTGGGTGGTTAGAGATCCGACATCCGCCGTGCGCTCGGCGGCCAGGTAGTCCGCCTTCCGAGGGTAAGACACATCATGCTGCTATTTGCTGCGACAGCTGCAACTGAGAGAGCTTAATAGAGCTTCTGAGAGTTGGTTCGGTTTGAGAGTGCATACTTGCTTTGTCACTTGTTTTATTACTTGTTTTATTCACATCGACGATCATGTGCAACCGGCACGCGGACAATGGTTATTGTTGCTTACCTGGTATCTTGCACCAGTCGGGTCATGCGTGACACCGCGTGGCGATGGTTGAACGTAGTATCCCCCCCGAAAACAGATTTATTTCCATTAATGTATACAATGTTGTAACAAGTTTCTTCGAAAGACACATAATGAATTGTTCAGTAGATTATGTCTCGTACAGTTTTAATTTCGACTTCTGGTTAAACCAAACGCTTTTTTTGAGTTTGCGGCGCTTTTGATGCCGGGCGCTGAAGCCGAATGCTCTTTGTTTGAGTTTGCGGCGCTTTCGATGCTGCGTGCTGATGATTACTCCTGGATATGGAGATAACAACTGTGCTAGCAGCTACTGCGTGTATAATTGATTGCCGTTGATCTGGCGGCTGGACGTGTGCGGGCTTTAGATGTTTTATCGTCACATTGATTATTTTACCGGCGATCTCCAGGGTAAATATTCAGTCGCTAATGCCGTTAAGGATTAGACGTAGAGCCTGTGAGTTGCCACGGGAGGCCTATGTATCGCTTACAGGTGCACAAAGAACTGTGGTGGATGTGTGGGGTTGATGTTCAATAACAACACTTTGGTTATAAATATAAATAATAACATATATTGAAACCTTTTCTTTCTCACACTTTTCTCTACGCACTTCTGTCTTAACTCATCGTCCACGGCCGAGTAGGACGCTGCGTCACCGCACGGTCCCGTCGGTTGTTTGGCCCCCCACTCTACGTACCAAAACAAAAGGAAACTATCCCACAATCACCCCCCTAGTTTTCATCAGTTATCTATGTCAAAAAAGATTTTACGTTCTTTAATATATTTGGTCCGCTTAAGGCTTTTGTTAAACAGTCGGCTCTCATTTGATCACTTGAGATATGTGTGATTTCTATGTTCTCCTTCGCCACAGTTTCTTTAATAAAACAACATCTACGATTTAATAACTTTGATCGTGTTTTGAAATTTCCCCCATTTGCCAATTTAACCGCATTCAGACTATCACATCTAATCTTAATTTTTAAGTCTTCCCCTATTCCAATCTCTCTCAACAAATTATTGGTCCACACGACTTCCTTTACCCCTTCCATCATTGCTTCCAGTTCGCTCTCCGTTGATGACAACGCTACTATTGTTTGTTTTTTGCTCCTCCACAGAATCAGGTCACCATTTCTAAATACTAATATTCCTGAGAATGATTTTGTCCTTTGTCTTATCCCACGATGCATCAGTTTCACACTCCACGATGTTTTCCGAATTCTCGTTCCCAAATACCAGTCGATAATTAATTGTTCTTCTCAAATATCTCAATATTCTTTTCAATCCGGTTGTATGCATCTCCCTTGGGTCATTATTGAATTGAGACAAGCAACTCAGCGCGTAAGCAATGTCAGGCCTCGTGTGTACGCTTAAAAACATGAGTCTCCCCATGAGTTCCTGATAATCTTTCTCATTGGACTCTCTGCTGCCTTCATAATTATCCATTTTTACATTTGGATCCATCGGAGTCGCAGCAGTGTTGCATTCTGTCATGCCATATACTTCCAATAATTTGGTTATGTATTCACGCTGATGAACATATACTTTTCCTCTTTCTTGTTCAACTTGCATCCCGAGCACATATTTTGCTTCTCCCAATGCCTTAATATCAATTTCCTCTCCTATCTTTCCCATATATTGTCTTTCTATCTGTTCTCCACTGGATACAACTATTATGTCGTCCACGTGTACCCCACAATATATGAAATTCTCTCCTTCTTTCTTATAGAACAGACACGGATCTTCTTTTGACTGACATAAACCATTCTTTACAAAGATTTCCGTCATATGTTCATTCCAACATTTTCCGGCTTGTTTTAATCCATACATACTCTTTTTCAGTCTGCATACCTTATCTTTATCCTTTGCGTATCCTTTTGGTAACTCCATATAGATTTCTTCCTTCAGAGTTCCATGAAGGAAAGCAGTTTTTACATCGTACATCTTCATTTTCTTTTCCTTGTCCGCACTTATGCTAAACAATAATCTCACTGTTTCTGTTCTGATCACCGGGGCAAAAGTTTCATTATAGTCGAAACCCGGTCGTTGTCCACATCCTATTGCAACTAGCCGCGCTTTATATCTCCTTTCCTTAGTATTCGGATCCTCCTTTATACTGTATACCCATTTGCAATTTATTATTTTCTTTCTTTTTGGGCGTGACACGACGTCCCATACCTCATGTCTCCTCATTGAATTCATTTCCTCTTCCATTCCTTTTTGCCACTCTTTCCAATTTTCTGAATCTTTGGCTTGTTCTACAGTCTTTGGTATTTCTTCATTTATAACATGCATAGCTAAACTTCGATTTTTAATTCTCTCCGACCTTCTAACATTTCCCTCTTCGGCCTCTTTCTTTTTCTTTTCTCTTTCTAAGATTCTTTGTACTTCCATTGCCTCTTTTGTAGTTCCTTTCGGTCTCCCTTTTTTCTTTGTCTCCATGCTTTGGCTTTCTGGGTCCATATAACTTTCATGTCTATCCTCACTTTGTACATCATCCTCATCATCTGATTCTTCCTCTGACATATTTTCGTATTGACAATCTTCTGTCTCACTTTCTCCTCCTTTATCTTCTTCTATTTCTTCCTCCAGTGTCATCTCTTTTTCATTGTCCTCATCCTGAAATCCGACTACTATTAAATTATTATTTTTCTTATATTCTGTGTTTTCTTGGATTCCAATCAACTCCGTTCCATTCTTCGATTCATCAAATTTCACGTCGCAATCACTCCGTATTTTTCCAGTTTCTTCAATATATATTCTATATGTGTTATTTGTCGCATAACCAACAAATATCCCTCTGCTTACCTTTGGATCAAACTTTCTACTCGATCCTTCCTTATCTAATATATATGCCACACAGCCAAATCTTTTCATGTAACTCACGTTTGGCTTTCTTCCATTCCATAACTGGTATGGTGTTGTCCCATGCACATAGGATTTAATTCTATTCCGTATATGCACTGCTGTGCACACTGCCTCGCCCCAAAAATCCATTGGCATCTGTGAATCTGACATCATTGCCCTCGTCATCTCTATTATTGTTCTATTGCTTCTCTCTGCCACTCCGTTGCATTGTGGTGTTCTTGCTGGGCTCAATTCGTGCTTGATACCTTTCCATGCTAGCCACTCTCTCAAATCTTTTCCTGTAAATTCTCCACCATTATCTGAACGAATTGCTTTTAATTTCATTCCCTTTTGATTTTCATTCAGTGTGATCAACCTTTTTAATTCATTTGTCACTTCATCCTTCCTTTTTAACAAGGTTACAAAAATCCATCTTGAATAATCATCTATGACTGTAAATAAATACCTTTTTTCACCTCTAGTGGATGGTTTTACTGGTCCAACCAAATCCATGTGCCACAGGTCCATAATTTGGTTTGCCCTTCTTCTTTCCATTCTGGGGTGTGTTTTCCTACATGCTTTTCCTTCGATACATGCTTCACACTGCACATTTACTTTGTTGGATTCCTTCAGACCTTCGACCAGTTCTTCATTCTTCATCTGTTCAATGATTCTTTTATTTGCATGTCCAAGCCTTTTGTGCCAAATCTCTGCATCATTCATCATGTTTATCTTTTCACATTTTTTAATTTTTGATTTCACATAATAAGCATTCCCTTCCCTCATAGCTGTCATTTGTACCTGTCCTTTCTCTTTATATATTATTGCACATTTGCTGTCAAATTCTACTTTGTACCCATAATCTGTAATTTTTGCTATTGACAACAGAGGTGTATTTAAGTCTGGAACGCATAACACATTTGTCAACTTCACTCTGTGTGGTGCATCCTGCTGTTTAATTATTATCTCTCCTTTGCCTGTTGAATATAATTTCTTGCCTTCTTTATCTGCCAATGATATTCCTCTGATGTCATCCTCTATTTTATCAAAATGTTTAGTTTCACATGCCATGTGACTTGTTGATCCGGAATCTAATAACCACTCACAGTCGTCATCCTTTTGTTGAATGTATGTCTCTTCATTGACTCTCATCACACTCTCTTCCTCCACCTTCATCATTGTTTCTCTTTTTCTTTCCACAGGTCCATAGCTCCTTCCTCTGGTATTGCCTCTATAATTACCTCTATTATTGCCTCTGTTATTGCCTCTGTTGTATCTCCTTGAATCTCTTTCATATGATGGCCCATTTATTATCTTTTTACATTCTGCAGCGATGTGATCTACTCCTTGGCAATTAAAACATTTTTTTCTACCATAGCAATCCCCTGCTATATGTCCCTTTTTTCCACAATTGTAACAATATATCTGTTTCTTTATTCTTTCCTGTGCTTCACGTACCTCCTCATGTCCCTTTGGGTTTCTTTCTTCTCTCCTTGCTGCCCTTCTTAATTCTTCTTGCTTAAGCGCATGTCTCATATCATTTATTGTTACCTCCTTTTGGCATTCCAATACACGCACATTCTGGTCAAACTCTGGTCGTAAACCTCTCATAATGTACATTTTTAACTCATAGTCTTCTATCAACTTGCCAAGTTGCACACATTGGTTTCTCAAACCTTCAGCTCTATTCAGAAAGGCATCTACGTTTTCTTCCCTAGTCATCCGTAAGTTTGTCAGTTCACTCAGAGACCTTGCCTTTACCTGTTCAGTTTCTGCTGCCATGTCACTCTTGATCCTGTGCCATAATTTATCGGCGTTCCTTTCACTGCTATATTTCATTAATTGTGCCTTACTCATTGTATTTAAAATTATTGTTCTGGCCATATAATTTTCATCATCCCAAGTGTCCCATGCTTTACTTTGTTTTTCAAAATCTTCTGTTTGTATCTGTGGTTTCACTGGTTCTGGGACACCTATAATTTTCTTCCATAATCTCTTAGATCGTAATATTCCTTCGACTTTCTCTCGCCATACGAAATAATTTGTATCGTTCAACGGTTCCACCGCTGATATATTCCATAGATCGGCCATTGGGTCGCACGTGGTCTTTTCCTTTGTTCTTCGCAACACGCTTTTTATTTCGACGCTCGGATATCTCTCTTTGTCTATTTCATCCAACCACGCTCTGCTACCATTTGTGGTGGATGTGTGGGGTTGATGTTCAATAACAACACTTTGGTTATAAATATAAATAATAACATATATTGAAACCTTTTCTTTCTCACACTTTTCTCTACGCACTTCTGTCTTAACTCATCGTCCACGGCCGAGTAGGACGCTGCGTCACCGCACGGTCCCGTCGGTTGTTTGGCCCCCCACTCTGCGTACCAAAACAAAAGGAAACTATCCCATCGATCTCACCTCCCCGTGGTGCGTCCGGACCCCTTTGCTTGCGAAGGGGAGAACAAAACAGGATCGAAGGCAACCTCAGTGAGCATCTGGATTATCAAGCCTCCTTCGTATTTGCCGTGCGGAGCGTTCGTTGTCAGTGGAAAAGAGGATCCTGGTTGTTGAGGCAGCCCAATCCTGCGGGATTGACGTTCCCAACACCCAACTTTGGTCTTCATTTCACTCAGATGGGCGGCTGGACGAGAAAAGAGCCTTTTATTCAGTCAACCGGCTTGGAATGACCATACGTGTTCGCACGAGTGGGTTGTGTTGGACGAAGAACCGGAACGTAGAATCAGAGATTCTGTCGGCTGCGTTTGGCGGACTATGTTCGGAACGACGTCCTAATTTGGCGCCCCCGACTTAGTGTTCTAAGCGGGCTACTGTCAGGTTCCAGTTCAGGGTCCGAGGAGGTCAGGATGCGTAGCCGAATGAAGGCAAAATCTTAATACGGATTCTTCAAAACATATTTCTGGAGAGGAGGTGAAGACGGTAACAGATGAGCGCTGGCCCGTCCCTACTGCAGAGGAAGAGAGTGTGCGTGACGTTTCGGAGTCCATGGACTTGGAAAAAGTCACGCACAAGCGAAAAAGAACTCGCGGTAAAGGTACCGTAGAGGATGACTCATCGTCCTCAGAAAACAAGCCCATGGAGAAGGCTCCGACAGTGGCTACCACACGGCCGGAGGAGAAAGAGCTAAACTCCTAAAAAGCTGAGGGTCGTATTGGCCCGATGCATTGAGCCTGGGACGGTAAAATCCGGTAAAAAGAATAAGGTTCTATTTCTGCCTCGAAAAATCGAGACCGACATTAGTGAAAAAGTTAAGGCCATTCAGGTGACATGTCTGAGCTCATCCAACCGGATGAGCGAAGATGTATCTGCTCTTATTATGGCACAAGTAGAAAAACTCGCCCAAGTGGCTTGCGGCCTTCTACAAAACAAACAAATATTAGAGAAAGCCAAACTGGCGACGAGAGACACGATAAAAGAGATGCATAATGCTATAAAGTCTGCGATCTCTGAGACAATTAAAAAAGTCACGAAAGCGGTGACACCCCGTCCTATGCCGACATGCCTAGGCGAGGGAAACCGAGTATAGGTGCAGCACTCGAAAAGACGCCCCCACAAAATGTGTGTGAGGATCTTCTCTGCCAAAGGTACTAGCAAATATAAAAATAGCGACGACATGAAAAACGCGGTTCTGTCCCTCGTCAATCAGACGAAGAGCAGAATTGCAGTTAAGGATATTAAGCGAATCCACAGTGGTGGAATTGCAGGTTGAATCTAAGTCGGCTGAAAGCCTAAAGATCTTCACTGAATCGACAATATTAGAAAATGCGAAAAAAGCAGAATCTAGAGGACCTTCTTAAGGAAGATTTTGAGAAAGGCTTAAAGCCCAGGTTCAAAACTGAGCAAAAGGCTGAAATAACGCATTGGGTTATTGAGGCTGACCCAATCGTCAGAAAAACTACTAACTGGGACGTTTCGAATTTATATCGGCTGATTGTCCTGTAAGGTGCAGGACTTTCTGACCGTTACTTGGTGCTTGCGACGTCAGGCCTACGGTCTCATGGGGAAGCAGTGGAAATCGAAAAATGAGGTTTGCGGTCACTGGGCCGAAAAGAACCATACCTTCGCCAGATGCTGCAACAAAAGCAAGCCGCCGGCCTACCCGAGTTGTAAGTACTTGTCGAGAGCACACAACCATTCTTCTAGAGACAGAAAGTGTCCTGCGTATAATCAGGCACTAGCGAGCCTCGTGAACAGAACGGCCTATGGATACATTAACACGACCCCGGAGACCGCTGAGACTACTGCAATTGAATATGCAAGGGTCGAGAGCAGTCGCAGCAGAACAAGACAAGTTATGGATAACAAACGCATACACGTGCTACTTGCACAGGAGCCCTATAACTCACAGAGACGTGTCCCAGGGTTGGGGCTTTGAACGAGATTGGTGACGGCAGCGGCCGACGGGGACAAGTTCCAAGCTGCGATCGCTATCACGAACCGAGATTACAACGTAGTCAAAATCTCGCATCAGTGCAATACCCATTGCGTTTGTGCTGAAATAACTCGTGATTTCGACAATCGCTATGTAGTTAGTCAGGACTTTCAATTCTCCGAGGAAATTGAAACAAATCTGGCGACGCTCGAGACACTTTTATTGGAATTGATAGTTCGACCAGTCATCGTCGCTGCCGATGTTAACGACAAGTCACCCATACGGGGTAGCAAAGCATCAAAAAAACGTGGCGAAGCTATGGAAGATTTCGTGTAGCGCAGCATGGCTTGGTCGTAATAAACAAAGCCGGGAATGTTCCGACATTCTGCGGCTCGGATGGCAGTATACACTCGAATATTGATGTTACGCTAGTAACCGAAAAAGCTCTTCACTTAGTGAAGGACTGGAAAGTTCAGCCTGGCTGGACAAACAGCGACCACAGCTCAATCGAGATTGAGTTTTTTTGTTCGTCGAATGACGAGAATGCTGTTGTGAAACCCCCCACCACGGCGCGTTTTTTGCACAGCAAGGCAAACTGGCGAAAGTTTGACGAAGTTCTCATGAACGAATTTGATACATTAAATTCCTGCAGGATAAATAGTGCTGAGGATATGAAGCATATGGCCCAGGCGGTTGAAAATAGTGAGGACACGGCGGCGCACACGCTCGAGGTGTGCCCGGCGTGGGCACGTGAACGCCAAGTCCTCGTCGACGCGGTAGGCTGGGACCTCTCGCTTTCGGGCATCTTACCGAAGCTGCTCGAGAGCGGGGGGTACCGACGAGCGTTTAACTCCTTCTGCGAGGACGTTATGTCCCAGAAGGAGTCTGCGGACCGGGAGCGCGATAGGCGACCGGTTGCGAGCGGACCAACCGGAGACGTGCCCCGGTCACCGATCGCCTCAATGCGCGAGGCGACGGTACATAACTACGGCTGCGGTCGGTGGAGCTGCTAACCTCATTAGAGTCATCTCCTTCCGACTGCCGCACTGGTCGCAGGCGTCGGATACTGCCTGCGACTGGGTAGAATGGTGCACGTTGGCACGAGCAGGGGCTCGTCCAACCAATAAGGTGCACAAGCGAGCGATGGCGGCGGGCAGATGTCTGGCCCGTCGTCGGTAGTTACCGGGTATTAGTATGTAACATTGTAAGAATGTTTGAACGAGTGTGCAGTTTATTTTTGTAAATAAAGGTGTGAGTATGTGTGTGTTGCATACCCCGGGTGGTCTGTCGGAGATCCCTTCCGGATCTCCGTTGGGAATGTGCGAGTTCGACTCGTGGCGCCGGATGGGTTTCGGTGAAATTCTTAGAAGAACCCGAAGCCCATCAGAAATCGGTGTAGGGAAGTGGCATCGGCGGGGTTTTAGTCGGTAAAAATCCGAGAGACTACCCCCGCACTTTCCCTTGGAAGTGCGGGGGTGTCTTACAGAAGATTTCCCCTCCGTCACAAAAAAAAAAAGGCGGTTGAAAAATCAATCATCAAAGCCTGCGAAGCATCGATACGCACTAAGAAAAAGCACGAAAAGTCGGTCCCATGTTGAACGTCGGACTTAACTTGTTTGAAGAAGACCACATACAATTGAGAATTGTGCTTTAAAAGAAGCGCAACGAAAACAAGTAAGCACATTTGAGAGAGAAATATGCAGAACAACGGAGAGCGTACACGTACGCGATCCACAAGGCTAGGAAAAAAAGTGGAGAAGAATTTGGCAACTCAAAAGGGAACAGAGCGCTATGAGGATTTATCTACAAGACATCCCTAAATAGATTCCAAACGGAGCAGGCATTAACACTAGAGCTACCAACGATTAACGTATACCTTCTTCTGCCGAAGGGGTCAAAATGGCTTCTTTCTTAATTTACTAAGCTATTTAGGAAAAGATATAGCAATTTTTACGTTTTTATATATTTTCCTATTTTATGAAAAAAATAGAATATAAACTAAATAATAACAGTGATATAATAACAATAATTTGAAAAATAATTATGCATAAAAGTCAAAGACATTTCTTGCAAGTCACAATCATTTTATCAGAGCGTTTACCACAGACTCGTTTGTTGCATGTACCACAAATATTGTTTGTTTTATTATTTATGCAATATGCTAATTAACACCGTTTATGTTGAATCGGAATATGTGTCCGGTTTTATGACGATGTAGATGATGATAATTCTTCTGCTTCGACTGAAGATCAACCGGTTAGGTTTTGTAGTCAATTGCAAGTTCTTTGGATAACTGGAACGATAACTCTTTTCTTGAAATATTTTCTCCTGTTGTTTCTTTATATAATGTCCAGGCATTCCGGCAAGATCTAGGATATTGTAGAACACTTATAATGGTCATCTTTGGGATCCAGCTTTCACAATATATTTCCGGACCATTCGATCTGTTACATCTACACCAAATTTGGTATTGTTATAGAATGCAACTGTTTCAGATAAACGTTTACCATCTTTTTCAATTTTCACCGACTTATGTTTTGAACTGAGCACTAATACTTTTTTATTGGGTTTACTCTATGTATATGTATTTTCTCTAATGGTGCTAACTAAGAAAGTTCTTTTAGTTATCAGTTTTGTCGCTAATGGTAGAATTGTAAAGAAATTTGTTGTCACTATTCTTCCGCAACCAATATATGGATCTATAAGTTTTAGGAGACAAATTCACCTAAAGGTACGGATAATCTCATTTCGTATTTTCCTAAGTAGAGAAATGCATTTCCAAGATATTTACTTTTTATATCCGACACCAACCAGAATTTTATACCAAACTTATTCGGCTTGTTTGGCATATACAGCATAAATCACGTAAGTTTACCTATGTTCGTAGGGGGTCAAGATGACTCATCTCGGTATATAAAAGTATACTGCAATAAAATTTTCCATCAGAACGATATAAAAAAGAAAACTGTTTTACAGAATTATTTGCATGTCTTAAAAAAAAGTCATACAAAATTTTAAGAAACAAAATGTACCTGAAATGTGTTGTAATTATAAGAAATGCCAAACAATTCATTTGCCCCCCCCCCCCCCCCCCGTAGTTCTAGTGTTAAATTGCATTAGATACCCGAAAGGCTAAACAAAGACTTGGCAAGGGACAGCAAAACATCTGCTTAATACCCTCGTCCCAGATGATGTACACGAGGAGGACGACTGCCTCAAACAAAGACTTATGCGAGCCGATGCTCTTATATTGCCCTTGATGGAAGACACACTAGTCTCCACCTCGAAGGAGCTAGCCAGACTGTACTGTATAGCGTAAGAAATGTCCAACACTGGACAGAATTGAGACAGAGATGATACAGCGATGCCCATGAACCACTGTGAAAACTCTATAATGAATGTTTGGCTTGGCGGAAGTTTCCAAAGCAATGGAAAGTAGGATCAATATTGACACTATTTAAGAATCCACAGAATGATCCATGCGAAATCAATTCATATATGTCTATGTGTCTGCTCTCGGGGTTAGGGAAAGTCTTGGAGAAACTTGTTTCAAACAAACTAAAACCCATTTTTGTACATAGCCGACTTAGCTCCGATCGGAAATACAGATGAAAGTCTGGAAAATCGGCCGAGGATGCCTTAGCGAAATTCCAGTTTGATGACATCCAACCGATCGGAGAAGTGTGTGCTCACACTTGCTTTTGATATCTCAGATGCCTTTCACAATGTCTGGTGGCCCAGCGTCTTGAAAAACCTGAAGTGCAAGGACTGGCCGAGAAATCTGTGTAAATCCATGACAGACTACTTCACAGACCGGGAGGTGATCGTAACCACCTGTCAGGGCTCTTTAAAGAGAAAGTAGTAACGTAGGGTTGTCCTTAAGAGTTGATCATCGGACTCAGCTGTTGAAATCTTATCTTTGATGAATTCCTTCAGACACTGAACGATAAAGTTAAGCACAGCAAAGCCATTGCTGACTTCCGGTCATCAAAATAAATGGCAGAAGTGTGACTATGAACAGGACCATGAAGTACCTTGGAGTTCACTTTGACGTCAGATTGGCGTTGACATCCCATGTTAAATACGTAAAAGACAAATATATGAAAAAGTTCAATAGCTTAGCAAGAAATGCGACAGCTAATTGGGGACTCGGATATAGAGCTATAAGTATGCTATACAGTGGCAGTTTTATCCCGATAGTCATGTATGCATCTGGTGCATGGGCAGACTTGTTGAGCAAATCTCACATAACAAACCTGCAAAGGACTCAACGAAAAGTTCTGCTCGGAGTCATCAAAACTTATTGAACGGTTTCAACCAACGCACTTTAAGTGACTGTAGGGATGATTCCGATCGATGTGCGTATATTCGAGCGCAACTGCATACGCAAAGCTTCGAAAAGTTCAGACTTTGAACTCGAAGACTTTGTATACACACAAGACGAAATTGGATCCTCCCTTTTGTCAAGGCTTTAGACAGGATTTAGTCAAAGTCAAAGCTTTAGTCGGGGTTACGAGTTTGAGAAAGTGGGAGGTACGCCGGGAGCAGACGTTAAAGGGGCGAACGGCGTTTGCTTTCTTTGGAGACTCGGCAGTGGAGACTTCTGTGGTAAGCTGAAGGACAGGAACTTGATCGAGAATGACAAGTGTGAGTATGGGGAAGGGGTACTGTTTCTGGCAACCAGGAAAACCGGTCAACAATGGTGGTGAGGCAAAGCCTGCAGCCCCGCGATACGGGCAGTGATCCTGTCAGATCTAGATGGATGTGATCGAACTGGTCATCTAGGACATGTCTCGGGCAAAAGTGATATGAACTTCGGGATAATCTGCCTTCACATTACTCTGCCACTGAAGTGCGACAGAGTTGAACGCGGGACTTGGATCACGCAGCTCACGCTGCAACTACTCGTTTGTGCCGTAAGAACTCGCCAACTCATCAGTGTCGAGGAATGGAGCAATGGCGATTGGGTCGATTCGAGACAGTGCGTCTGCTGCCACGTTAGTCATGCCTGGGATGTGCCATCTGCACGATGTGAATTCGAAGAAGAAAACGAGGCACTTGGCTTATCGGTGTGAAGTGCACTCAGCCTTCTGCTGCAAGGCAAAGATGAGCGGGTTGTGGTCGATTAAGACACTTAATTCGCGCCCCTCGAGCAAGAATCAGAAGTACTTGACGGCTGCTTCCGATTATAGGCACTATAGTTGCGCTGCGCCGGCTCGAGCTTTCTAGAGAAGAAGCTCAGCAATTGCCAGTCGTCGCCAATCCATTGTTGCAGTACGGCTCCGATCGCTGCTGTTGCTGCGTCTCTCTGTATGGAGAGTTGTGCCTAGTCGTCCGAGAAGGCCAGCAGTGCCGGCATCCGCGAAGCTGTCCTTCAGGTGCTGGGAAGCTTTGCGCATCTCTTTCGTCCACACCAGAGTGGGGTTGGTGTCTGGAGTGGTGCCTGTAACGATGCCGCTTTTGGCAAAAATCTATTGTAAAAGTTCACTATTTTGATAAAACTTTGCTTCCGCCGTTTTTTTCCGAAATTCGAGGCTTTATTGTAAAAAACTGGTTATACGTTTATGATTCAAAGTATTGTCCATCGCTGGCCAACTTTCTCCCAGTCTTTCGGGCGGTACGAATTGTGTTGAAAAAACTGGTCATCTTTTGAAGCGATCCACGAATCGATCCACTTTTTTACTTCTTCATAAGACCGGAAGTGCTGGTCAGCCAGGCCGTGTGCCATTGATCGAAACAAGTGATAGTCCGAGGGAGCAACGTCTGGAGAATACGGCAGGTGGGGTAGGACTTCCCATTTCAACGTTTCCAAGTATGTCTTGACCACTTTCGCAACATGGGGTCGAGCATTGTCGTGCTGTAAAATCACTTTATCATGTCTCTCGTTGTATTGCGGCCGTTTGTCTTTTAATGCTCGGCTCAAACGCATTAATTGCGTTCGATAACGATCGCCTGTGATTGTTTCAGTCGGTTTTAACAACTCATAATGCACTACGCCGAGATGGTCCCACCAAATACAGAGCATGACCTTGGAACCGTGAATATTCGGTTTGGCCGTCGACGTGGAAGCATGGCCGCAGATATCCCCATGATTTTCTGCGCTTGGGATTATCGTAATGAACCCATTTTTGCGTCCCCAGTCACAATGCGATGCAGAAATCCTTTCCGTCTTTGCCTTGCGCGCGGTTAAAGCAAACAAACGCCGTTCAACATCTCTCGGCTTGAACGAAAAGTTAAATTTCAAGTTTCTGAATCATTCTATTTTCAAAAATACATTGTTGCGTCACTCCCAATGATACTGCCAACATTGCGTTTGACACGAGTCTTGATCAAATAATGCCTCCAATTCTGCATCTTCGAAAACCTTCTCTCTTCCACCGCCTTGCCGGTCTTCGACGTCAAAATCACCGTTCTTGAAGCGTTGAAACCACTCTCGGCACGTTCTTTCACTAATAGCGGCCTCACCATAGGTATTTGAGAGCATTCGATGAGCCTCAGCCGCAGATTTCTTCATATTAAAGCAGAAAATTAAAACCTCCCGCAAATGACGAGAATTTGGCTGTAAGCTGACATGTTTAATCGAGAATGACTTTATGATGCAGACACAAATCGACTAATATTTCGATGGCGTTATGTTTACAAATGCCTAAGCTTATTGTATGACATCTACGATCTATTTATTTCGACTACCACTTACCGCTACAGCCATCTATTGCAAAACGGCGGAAGCAAAGTTGTACACCTAATATTTTGATAAAGCACATATTCTAAGAAAGCGTTCTGCGGTTCTGGAAACTCTTTGGTTGCCTGGACTTTCTGCGGAAATGGACACAGTCCTGCGGTAGAAATTGTGTAGACTAAAAATTTAACTTCACTGGCACTGAACACGCACTTGTTTGGATTGATCTCAATCCCGTATTGCCGCCATATGCTGAACATGCAGATACGCCCCCCAAAAATCCAGTCGGTGAAGCACTTTATCGATGAACCATTAAAACGTCTATGCCGCATTCTTGAAGCCCAAGGTTATGTACGGGAACTCAAATAGTCCATGCGGTGTCAAAATTGCGGTTTTCACAAGAAAGTTGTTGTTTCAACAAGAAAATTGTTCCGCCGTGAAGAAACTGTACACAGTCTTGCAGAAACTGAATGGGATATCGATCGAGTTTCGTGATAGCATTGAGCCTGTGAAAGTCGCTGGTGGACCTCCAGCCCCCGCTCTTTTTGGGCACGAGGTACAAAGCACTGGGCCACTAGCTCTTAAATAGCCTGCACAAACCATGCTGCAGCATGGAGTTGAACTCTGCCTGCAAACTGTCTCAGGATACAGCTTTATTTTCAATGCGCGGCATCAAAAGCATCGCAAACTCAAATAAAGAGCGTTCGTTTCATGCGCGCGGCATTAAAGGCGCCACAAACTCGAAAAAAGAGTGCTTGGTTGAACGAAAAGTTAAATACAAGACTATATGAGATAAAGTCTACTTAAAGAATACATTATGTATCGTTCGAAGAAACTTGTTACAACATTGTATACGTTGTTGCAAATAAGGCAGTTTCTCGGGGAGGAGTGCTGCGGCGGCGTCACGTACTGTCATGCGCCTGTTACTTCTCAGGCTCTGGTTTTGACCTGACCACCCAGCGTACCCTTCGAGCCCGTCCACTTCAAATCATCCCGCTATCTTATCCTTAAGGACACTGACGATAACGCAGATATACTGTACGCAGCTGTGCAATACCGATCCTGGTACTGTTCTCGCCCAAAAACGTCCTTTTCCAAACTTTCCCACGTATTTCCCCACTCACGATTCTACCCAAAAACCACCCCATATAAAACCAAACGTCTCGACTCCGAGTAGTTAGATAGATTCCCGACTCCGAAGTTGCAAGAAGGACCTCTCCCGTTGTTGTACATAATAAAACTTATACTATTTTTGCTGTTAAAAGCTTTCTAGTCTGTTTACCTCGCGTTGTTCCGGTGTATCTTTAAGTAAAACGTTAGTGCTAATAGGCCGGCACGACAGTACGACCCGATTGATGGCAGGCACGGCGCACACAACAACCCCGATTCTTTCTCCACCACTACCCCTATCCACTCTCGTCACTAGTCTCCAAACGGTGACAAAGCCAGTGCGTGCTATCGAAACCCTCTCAGTTGTACCAGTCATGAATATGTTTAATCATCACCGTTCAATGAGAAAGGAAGAGGCCGTCACCGCCCGAGTAGACGGTCCATCACAGGATAGCCGAGTAATAGGCATCAACTGGACTCCTGGATTGGATTCGAACCAGGACAACGACAATTTGATGAGGACACCGCAACACCAGTTTCCGGTGAATCGCCTAAAGAAGAAGCCGGTGTACAATGAACAACGTAGACGGAGAAAAGGTGGTCATCGGAAACCTCGGACCAGAAGGAACTTAAATAAAAGATTAGAATACATTACCACTTATCTCTGTTTAAATAGGGACATATTTTTAACATAGAGAAATAGATATTTGTTATTTGTTTTATTATTTATTTATGTATCAATAAATTATTAAACTGTGGTTCTGTAACCACTAATTCTAGAGGTAGGAAAATTTTATTTAAAAATGGTGTGTTTTGTCATTTATTTCGGTATTTGTTCACATAATTTTCATGGTGTGTGTATATTTATACGTATATTTAGCTATTGGTTTATTTATACATTTCTACCTAATATCGTAATACATATGGATAAGTGGATACGGTGGGTGGAAAATTATAATACCCACCGTGTTGAATCGGTGCGTTTAAATTCGCGACCCACGATTCCGTACCCTGCTGTGTAAAATGCTGGTTCGTTGGGCACGGGTACGTATTGGTAAGTTTGAAGTGGACTGTATGTTTAAAACCGGATATATTTACAAGAGAGCTATGTTACAGGACTGAATACTGATTGAAGTGTTCTCTAACTGAATTCCTAAATGCAACTAACTTAAAGTCTAACGCGTTTCATTTCGAAGGGTCGGTAGGCGGGCCTCATACCCCCACCTTTCCTTGCCGGACCGTAAACTCCTCCCTTGAGGGACCAACCAAATATCTGGAAATATTCAATAGAAACCAGCCGCGACAATTTCCTAAGTAGACACGTGTTCCCAATAAGCCTTAAACAAATCTTCTGGTGCTTTGTTCAACGAAACAAAGACTTATCGGGCCACACTGACCGTCGCGACTGGTCGTCGGTCCCAAAAGGCGCCATGTGTTTACGACCGACAAGCCGTGGTGTAAAACGGCCGCAACACACCGTCTCATGAATATTAGTTCAATTAAATAAATTTTACGGCCTAATTGCAATCTTGTGATGATATCAGCTAACCCGATGCCCGCGAAGCAATGCATTAGTAGTACCGCAAGTATTGTGGAGATGACTTCATACAACAGAAGGCGAGGGGTCAGACGGTATTCTCGGTCACGGCGCATTCCGTCATAACCATGCCATGCATGTGTGAATCTATGCCCCACCCCACATAAAAGTCGCACCTCCCTCAGCAAACAGCGCCACGATATGCCTTAAGTCGCACGCAGGAAGACAGTCCGTAGTTTGTTGTCTAGAGATCCCAAAAATTAATGGGAGGGACTTGTTTGGTGGGACCCGATAAACCACTTTAAAGAGACTTCTATTTTCTCTTTTATTTACAAAGTTATACGTTGACGCCACAAAGTGTACAACTATGGGAGTCATCACGTGCAAACTGGTTGGGTTTTCTTTTTGAAATCTCAAGGGTATGCGTCAGTAGTTTCTGGTGACTAACGTTGCACCTAATAACTATCGCTACAAATTTTAGGGGGCGACTAGTGATCAAACTTCCCACTATCTCGACCCCTCAAATTGTATTTATCTGTGCGCCATTTTTTGGCACACGAGCGATAATGAGAGGGTTCGGGTTGAGACGTTACAATATATCCATTATTACGTTCTAATCGCGGTCGCGGCCTCGTATAGGTTTCGGACCTCGGATTAGAAAACGGCGCCCTTTTGGATTTGCTGAATCAACGCACTTCTACCCGGTATCGTGGCGGCTTAATTCGTATAAGGACTGTAATGACTCCTACCTCTCTGTCGCTATGCGTTAGAGCGAGTATTTACAATTTTCTCGCAAGTGACCGATTATGGCACGCTTTATATATCATATAAACCCATGGTCCACTGCACTCCTAACATCCGATCACGCCAACATCTAGGGCAAGAACTGCTGTCCCACTTGGGACAGCGAAGTTATCGTTCCACCGTCACCATGTGAGCATTGTTTCTAGTCCGAGCGCCAACAGTGAGAGAGTAAAAACCAAAAATAAAACTAAAAAAGTACAAAACGTAAAACATAACAACACTACTCAATACTCAAAACTCATGATATACTTAATAAAAATAACCCCAACACAGAACATAACGTCCCCTCCGGGGACTCTAACCCTAGACATTGGGCAAAATTCATACAACGTATAACATAATGGAAGACAACGCACGGAAAAAAGGTTTAAACAAATAGAAACAGAACGAGGGCACTAAACTCGAGCGGCGCGACACCGATTGTCCCATCGGACACTCAACATAAAGTTTAGATGCCGCTCATCACAAACAATCTAGTCCATTTAGTATCAAAATTGCCGTATAGTTGAACATTTAAATAATTGAAAAAAATAATCGTGAGCATCACTAGTCAAGTCATCACAGCGAAAAACATGAAAATCAGCCCCGGCGTGAACGTGTTAAACAAATAGAAACAGAACGAGGCACTATCGAGCGATAACGACTCCGACATGGACACTGAAAATAAAGAAATAGGAAACACAACACAAAATCTCTGTCATACAAGATCAAAGGTAAAACATAAAACTAAAAAAACCAGCATCACTAGTCAAGTCATCCATGGAAATGCTGAAAGTCATGCAAAGTTTGTATAAACTTTGAAACAAACACTGCAAAACAAATACCACATAACATACCACAAAGTCAAAACTGAAGCCTTCGCAACAACGAATAAAGATTATAACAAAATAAGGGAAGAATGTCTAAAGACGAAAAAAAATAGAAGAAGAGGCAATAAGGAAAGACTTAATGGCACAAGGCCTCCCTGAAACAAATGTTTATATGATTAAGGGTATCCAGATCCCATTCTACATGATCTCCTTACCAGCAATAAAATATAATAATATGATAATACAATGAAACTAGCAATTTAAAATGATAAAATGAAGTACATATGTCACATAAAAGTTGGTATGTGGGAGGACTATAAAACCAAACGAAGGGTCATGCAATCCCATAGGTTTCAGGAGTGGGGACATGCTACCTCAAATTGCTATGTAGAACACAGAACTTGCCTATTTAAAATGTGCGGAAAGTCGTCTCACAAAAGCCTGCAGAAAACTTAGAGAAGATGCATCAATTGCGGTGGAAATCATCCAACAAACGCTACAACATGTGAAGTATACCAAAGGAGAATAGAATGGTTAGCAACCAGATCAAAGGCTTTTACACATAAAGCCACAAAAAATACCCAACATTGAGGATGTCACCAGGTATAAAATAAACATATTCGTAATGAATGATACAAGACTGAAAGAAACAACAAAAATAAAGTTTAAAGGCTATAACTACTGTATCAGAAAAGACAATAAAATGAAAAATTTTCAGGTGGATTTCTAACGCTAGTTAAGAAGAACATAGTCCACAAAGAAGTAAAGATACAGCATGATATCCCAAGTGAATACAATAGGCATAAGACTATCCACCAAAGTATACATAATAGGTGTTTGCAATGGTCCAATAAACCATTTTAAGATAAATAAAATTGACAAGCTTCTCAAAATGGAAAACAAGATACTGTTGATTGGAAATCTGAATGCACGGCATCCAGCCTGAGACAATGATAATTTAAATAGCAAAGGTAGGAAAATATACAACTACATATCAAAGAATAACTACAGCATTTTATACCCACATGAACATACGCACTACCCAACTAGTGGACAACCAGCAAGCACAATATACATTGCACTCAATAAAAAGCTTAGAGATATCACAGAAATGAATATACTTCATGAACTAAGCTTGGATTATAACCCTCTAACAATAGAATTGGAGGCACAACACGTAAATAATATAGATAAAATGGGACTTGATTACACAAACACCAACTGGAAAGCTTTCAGACAATTAAATTTATACATAATTATAAACTGAAAAATACAAACATATCCACAAAATTAACCTTTTGACTGCTAAAGGCATATACGTGGGCAGTCCGATAAGTACTTAGCCTACAAAAGAAAAACGAAAATTTTGGAAAATTGACGATTTATTTTTCATCATAGTCTCCTTTTAACTCGACACACTTGATCAAGCGATGCTCCAACTTCTTCAACCTGTCTGAAAAATACGTTTTCTGGAGATCTGCAAAGTAGGCCTCCGTGGCGGTGATAACCTCCTCATTCGACTCAAATTTCTGCCCAGCGAGTGACTTTTTCAAGTTTGGGAAGAAAAAGAAGTCACACGGGGCCAAATCTTGAGAATACAGTGGATGGGGCAGCTGTTCGTAGCCTAATTCAACCAATTTGGCTGTAGCTTGGGCAGAGGTGTGAGCCGGTGCGTTATCGTGGTGAAAGAGCACTTTTTTCTTCGCCAAATGGGGCCGTTTTTCCTTAATTCGGCGTCGAATCGGCTCAATAATTCGGCATAGTACAGCCCTGTAACTGTTTTGCCCTTCTCTAGGTAGTCTATGTAGATCACACCTTGTGAATCCCAGAAAACGGTGGCCATCACCTTTCCGGCCGATAGGACAGTCTTCGCCTTCTTCGGAGCACATTCGCCGGGCGTAGTCCACTGTTTCGACTGTTCCTTAGTCTCTGGGGTCTACCAGTAGATCCACGTTTCGTCGACAGTCACAAAACGATGTGGAAACTCTTTCGGATTGCGCTTAAACAGTGTCAAACACTGCTCTGAAGTGGTCTCACAGATGCGCTTGTTATCCGGAGTGAGCAAACGCGGCACCCATCGAGCAAAAAGCTTTCTCATACCCAATATTTCATGCAGGATATGCCCAAATTTCATCGCTGGATCAAGTGTATCGAGTTAAAAGGAGACTATGTTGAAAAATAAATCGTCAATTTTTCAAAATTTTCGTTTTTCTTTTGTAGGCTAAGTACTTATCGGACTGCCCATGTATATACGCCTTCACAAGTCCATCAATATATACAAAAAGCGTAAATATATGCTCTCTGTATTTTTTTACTATAACACTTTTATTACTGTTTTACCGATTGATTCAACATGGAATTTATGGTCCTATGTAACACAGCAACAAAATATCGGCAATTGTTTCAATATCGTTCAGTCAATTGCCTTCATATTACACTGCTCTTGTACGTACATTCCTGCAAACCTGTTTCTTTACTGCATATGCAAGTATTTATTTATTTCATTTTGTGATTAGTTTTTGAACTTTTCCATTCGTTATTTTTTTAAATAACATAGTACACCCAATAATATAGTACAAAAATGTTTGGCCGGAAGAAAAGAAAACGTGCGTACCTAAGCAATAGTGAAGAGGAAGAAATTAGGAGTATCTTAATGAAATATTTTCCTCGTCTGAAGAAGAGAATTTAATTAGACAAAAAACAAGACACGTTTTGCACCTATTAAGTTCAGACTTAGAATCAGAAACTGAAGAACAAAATGTTTTATAATTGCAAGAAAATAATGGCAATGAATATAAATCGGCAGGTTCATTTGGGGACATCTGTTGGTCGCACCAAAATTGAATTCCAAAAATACACAGTTTTGATGAAAAAGATGCCTGATGCAAAGCAGCCCTGAACAACATGTTAAAACCATTACACTACTTTCAATTATTTTCCCAGAATCGTTAGTAAATTTTATTGTAAAAGAAACAAATAATTATCATAATTATTTAAAAAGAAAGCGTACATGGAAGGTTAATTCGCGAATAAATTCATACTACGATACTAATATAGATGGAATATACTGTTTTTTGGGTACCGTATTGTTAATGTCACGCGTAAAACACTCTTACCCAGAATATTGGTCGAAAGACAAATTTATGAAAACTGACATATTTCATAATTTTATGCCTCGAGATAGATTTTTGAACGTAATGCAGTGCTTACATTTGAGCAATCCCGAAGTATCAAACTGTATAGTTAAATTGTTTAAAATTCGTCAACTAAATGATAGATTCCGATTAATTTTAAAACAAAATTTGTACCCGTTTCAAAATATTTGTATCGACGAAAGCTTATTGTTCAAAGCAAGCTTATCGATCAAGCAATTTATACCATCTAAACACAACCGACTTGGCATAAAGTCCTTCATTGCTTGCGACTGTAAAACGGGGTACATTTTAAACACGATAGTATATTTAAGTTCGGAAACGGAAATTTCTGTATTTCAAGAAAATTCGCTAAATCCAGTAATATAGCCGTGACTCTAATGAAACGTTATCTCTGGAAAAGTCCCAGTTTATATGTTAATAACTAGTACCCTAGTCCGTTTTATTTAACACATTACGCTTGAACCAGACAAATAGTTGTGATGCCGTAAGAAAAAAACGCAAAGATGTACCAATTATTTCAAACAAAATGCAAAAACGAGAAATAGCATTTTTATCGATTGAAATTTTATTATGTGTGAAATGGAAACAGGATAAACACTAGAGAAGTCATTTTGATGTTTTTTACAAGTTTAAATTGACGCAATGAATATCGTATAACATATAAATGGGTTTATGAATAATTGTATTACAATATATATGTGTGTTATACCTATATTGCCCAGAAGCAGTCATTTTGACTAACAAAACCAACATGATTTTTATTTAGGATTACAAATCGTTATATGGGTATAAGACCGATATGGTTATTAGTATAATACTATTGGGTGCATTAGAAAAAGTTATAAATAGTATACATTTTTTTGTCATTTATTAGATATAAGTATTTGTAACGCATATGTTTTATAGAAATACGTATCAGGTAAAGAGTTACAATTCGCGACATTTGATTTACTACTGGTAAAACAAATATTGGAAAAATATTTACGAACTTCATATACATACCAAGGGAAAAGAAATACTGACAATCTCTTACGTCTTATTGAAAGGCATTTTCCAAGTACATATTTTAATCCGTCTGCGAAAAAAAAAGTCAAACGAAAAAATGTGTGGTATGCACTAAACAAAAAATCCGACGGGAAAGTAGATATGAATAGAAAAAATGCAATATAGGTTTATGCGTTGATCCATGCTTTCGAGTATACCATAGAAAAATTGATTATTAAATTTTTCTATTATAATTTTATTATCGTTATTCGTTCATTATCATTTCATTATTTTTATTATTATTATGTTAAAATGATCAAAATATCCTGTTAAAGTTGTCAAACCCTGTCTTACACTATCAATTTGGAATTTTTTCCTTTATATTTAATTACCGATTATTATTGAAGGAATGCACAAATGAAGTTAAGTAAATGAAAATAAGTTAAAAAGTTACTTAAAATAAATAAAAAAATTGATATTTTTAATTTATTTATCATTATTATTTTTGAAACCCTAAGAATGGTATGAAATTTCCGGGTACTCTTTTGGCCACTAGTCAGTAGACAACCAGCCGCAGTGACTGACATGCGACGCGACGCGAAAGGCATTTTCCGACGCGACGCAAAAAAAAAGTCAAACGAAAAAATGTGTGGTATTTCTTCAAAACCGCGCCGCCGTCATGAATAGAAAAAATGCTTATGCGCTTAGCGGTGCCATCTCAGGCACCAAAAATTGATTATCGATGCGGTAAATTTTATTATCGTTATTCGTAATCATTTCGGTATTTATTTGTGTTTGGCCAACGAATATCGTTAAAGTGACAAGTCTGCCTATCAATTTGGCCTTTTGTAGATCATTTTATGAGGTGTCTACATAAGCTATAAAGATGTCTTATCTGAAAAACACAAAAAAATTGATATTTCAATGCGTGCATTATTATTTTTGAAACCCTGAGAATAATAGAACGCTGATAGTCACATTGACGGAACGCTTCTTTCAAGCGCGCCGTCTTTAAAAAAAAATAAATACAAAAAGAACCAATCAAAAAATGCAATCCAATTGCAAAGTTATGTTAATACAACGAAAGTCCGGAAAGACGACAAACTTGTAAGAGCTATTGTGAACACATGAATAATGACAAGAAAAGAATGCACATTGGAGATTGTTTTACAAAACCTACCACAATATTGAAGAAAAACGTATAAAGAAAAAACAGAGAATCCTTAATAAATATCCTTCATTAAGTTAAATAAATGTATGTAATGTTAAAATATACGAGTTTAAAGTGTCCCATTGTGCTTAAAATTATTTTAAGTTAACAGAAACGAACTCATGAAATAGGCGCGCGCGCGCCGGATGACTGTCGAGTTGCTGGTCAGCCCGAGAGAAAAGCGCGCCGCCGTCAAAGGGTTAATAAAATAATAAATAAATACAAGAATAAGTACAAAAGTAAAAAAAAATCGGAGCAGAAAAAGGCGGCAGAAACATAGACTGGATTATTTAATACACAACATGTATAAGAAAACGACAGACATTATAAGAACTATTACTGAACACAGGAATAATGAACGGGAAGAAAAAATGAATGGAGGATGACGAAAAGACCCAAAACAGAATATAAACCAATACCTATTCTAATTTCAAACAATATTGAAGCAATAACGTATAAAGAAAAAACAGAGATGCTATCAAACTAGATTGAAAGAGTACATAACATAAATATGGTAAACAATACTAATGAACGGCAAGAAATAATAGGACAATGCCCATAAATATGTAGCTTCACCTAAAGAGATCCACAAAATAATTATGACTCTACCGGCGAAGAAAGCACCAGGTGCAGATGGAATACAAAATATAGTATTAAAAAACCTATCCAACCTACCCACCACCTACCCACTAATCATATACAATTCCGCAAGAACAGTAAATAAGAAAAAATTAATATATAAAATGATCATAAGACCCATCATGACATACGCTGATGCAACATGGTGCGGTGCAGCTAATAGAAATATCATGAGAGAATAACAGAAGTTCGCAAAAAATCAGACATGGAGTACATCGGAGAATATTGCAATAAGTTAGTAAAGAATTTCTTTAAAAATGATTTAGACAGTAATCCACTCACGAAAAACTTAACAGAGATCAGGTATCAGCCTACGATATCAATGGTTAAATATTTGTAATAACACACACTAACGTTCATGTGATAAACGTGTGATAAGTAAAAATAGGTAGATAGAATAAGTAATATAAGCAAAGGAATATGAATTCATTTAAGAAAGTTATTAGACAGGAAGTAGACTACAAGAATGTAAGAATTGAAATGGGACGCAAACAGGTACACGTAAAGGTGGAAATTTAAAATAAAAAAGGGTTTTTATCTTAACATAATTTACTGTTTAAAAATGAAAATGCAAGACTATACTGAACATGGACCGAAGAAGAAGAGCAGAAATTTAAGATACACGATATCGAGCGATTGATTATAGAATTAGGAAAGAAAAGTGGAGTTTTTAAAGTGTATTTTTGAGTAGTCAGGATGGCGGCGGGATGTCATGAGTGCTACGGGCGCATCAATCTGACTAATTCAGCCATTGCATCAGAGGGCTTTTAGCCGGTAAGAGTACTAGCACGTCGGATGAAATCTACCATTTCGTAGATACTTTTCCGTCCAGAATTTCAATTCAATATATGGATTTCCTGTCTTTATTACTACTTGTAATACGTAAGAATACAAACTTTTTATCTCTCTAATGTTCTAAAGTATAATATTGCGGGAAAAAATCACCGATATGTGTGTGTTTGTCGTCTTTTTTCCCCGCAGTTTTCCTGTCGCCTGAACGAATTGTATGAATGACGCTAAAGGTTACGGTGTAGATAGCGTTTGGTGCCGAAAATTTCCTACTAACTGATCGACTAAACATTTCATCAAATTTAAGTGTGTCAGTGGCTTTTCGTTGTTGTGTTCTTTTGTTATTTTATACAGTATTGACGATATACAGATGACGCACATCTCCATGCGCTGCGGAAAAAACGATTTAAAAATGTGCTATAAAAACAAGTGCATAACTACACTGGAGTTTGTTACGACCCATAGTTGCCAAATGTCGTTTTTGATCGTTATTGCCACGTTTCGGCTACCGTTTTCCACACATCGGAGTGAGATCTGCTCAGTAGCAGAACCGAAAGAAGTAACCGAAAAGCAGTTTTCCAGCAATGGCAGTATACACATTTTCCACCTTAGAAAATCACATTTTTACTAATGAAATATCATAAAAAACATTCTTATATACATACATATTTACATAGATGTGCAATGAGTGATAGTCAAATCCGAAGGTATTTTAACACTTGGCATGCGGGCATACTTTGTCGCCGAATTTCGCGTGCAGCGGGTGTTTCTTCTTGAATCGCGCGGAAGTTTGGTAATTCAGAAAAATCGCTGTAAATCGAAAACTACTTCGTTTTTATGAACGAAACTTTTTTTATTTCACACTTAAATATATACTGTATGATTATTTAACAAAAAACGAACGATATTTTCACGAAATCATAAAAATAAGCGATTTTTAAAGTTTTCCACACTATCATACGAAAAGTCCGATAATTTGTCAGCGCATATTTCTTCATCACTATCTTTGTCACAACGGCTCATTTGATCAATTTTTAATCAATAATGAAAAATTGACAAAACACGTTCATATTGAAACGAAATAACTCTGCAAAAGATTCTCAACAATCATATACAACGCAAATACATATAATGTCACACATTCATGTATTTATACGTATTTAGTAGATTTGTGATATCCACTAACAACACCAAATCAACTAAAAACGTATTTTTACGTGACCTGCGCTCCAGTGACAGACTACAAAAAACGTAAAAATACGTTGCCCGCATGCCAAGATAGAATAACTGTTTTAAAATTCGACTCAAATATATCAGATTTTGACTTAAAAAAGTTATCTCCGATTGAAAAACCATTTTTTTAAGTAACGAGATTAATCACCTGCCATATAAAGTCCAAGTGGATTTTGTTGAGCCATCAAGTGACTGAAACTTGAAACTTAAATTTTCGCAAAAATTCTTGACTGCATTCTGGATTCAAGCTGGAACTAAATTTTCTACTATTTCTAAAATGGCATTAAGTGATTTTTAAGGTGTGGAATATCCTTTGTGTTCAGCAGTGTCAAATATTGCAGTAAGATTTAATTTGTTATGCAGCAAAAATATAAGCGCATTCGTCTCATTAAAGCGTGATTTTCTTTCATTAGTTTTTGTACACTTGAAAGAAATCCTAAAATTACTTCTTTTCATATGTATGTGTATATTTTTTGCGAAAGAAAGAAATTATTTATAGGAATGTATTTATATTTATTTCTTTATTTTATATTTAAATCCGGGGTCACGAAATAATCTCGATGAGATGAAGGAGTGATGAATGAAAAATGTTTAAGAAGCGCTGCTTCAGGCATATATTATCGTATTAGCCGCCTTTTCAATAGCGCTGATATCGTATTTAGCTTGGAATCGGTAATGTCCACCTGGCCCCCCGCTAAGGGAAGGGAAGGCCAAGGGAATTCCATTATTACGATAGACCTATCTAACTATTTCGAAACTAAAAAACAGTGTAATGCCTGCTTATTAACCCTTAACGGACGAGAGGCGACTCTCAGTCGCCACGGTGTTCCGCGCAGCAGGACGAGTGGCGAGTGAGAGGCGACACTCGGTGTATATGTTAGATTTTGTTATCTCCAAATAACAGGGTCGCACTATTGGTTCTGGGAAAGGTTCCTTAGCTATTGATGGTCCCTTATACAATGTATGAAATGACACACAATAACAGAGATAAGATATTGAAACATTCATCGATGAGTGTAGCTCTGACAGTGGTTCCGACATCAGTTAACCCTTTGCACTCGGACATGTTTCTTCACGAAGTAGCGAATAGCGCAACATTTCGTTTAAAATGGTATAGTTTTGAAAAAAATATTCTGCTCAAATTATGTTTTGCATACAACTTTGCTGACACATTTATGTTGAAATAAAATTGAAATTTTATAGCTTATTCTTATCGAATGCGTCATAGTTCATTCACCAATGTGCATTGCGGGTTTATTCAAACACATATCGCAGTGATAACTTGTTTATGATCTTTCACGTATCATTTTTTCTTCCGAGCATATACAATGTTTATACAATAACTTGCAGTTTATCATTCAGCCTATTGCAGGAATATATAGAAGGTTGTTCTTACAGTCGCTAAAATTCTCCTTTCAGTTTATTGACCACGAATTTACTAAATATTAAATAGCACACAGATTATTAATTCTATCTCATTGCCTTAACTTGTAACTCCCCGGAAAAATCTTAAGGAAACAAATATTTGAACAAATGTTTTCTGCACCTACATTTTCCTCAGTAATGACACGAAGTATCTTCGTGTCCCCTCAGAGGGGACAGTCGAGTGGAAAGGGTTAAGACTTGGCAAGCGTGGCAAAAGCATCGGAAGAATTTTTTGTAAAGTTTGTAGTAAAGATTGTAAAGTTTGTTCTACCCGAAACAAGCCAGGTGGAAGACATGAAACCTCATATTATTGTGATAGATGTCCAGAAAAGCCACGGATGCATCTTGGTCAATGCTTCGTAAAGTATCACACACAGCGAAAGTACAGAACATAATTGTAGGATGTGTGATTTTGTATGAACAAGCAATGAGAAAATGTGCGTATGAGAGAGAGAAAGCGAGAGTGAGAGAATGAGAAAGAATGCATGTGTCTATATTTGTTATTATGAAAATTCTCGAAAGAATTTACTATCATGGAAACCAAACAGTATAAAAGTGTTGCGCGCGATATTAAAATAAGTGAGTCTTTGCATATCTTTCAAAAGTAACAGTGTGTGCGTCTTGGCGAATTTTCAGAGAATATCAGCGAATCTGTTTAGCGAGTTTTGACCGAACCTTTGTCAGCGTTTAATGCGGAGTGCAGTGCGAGTAATATTATCACTATTACTTTTGTGATTAAAACCGTTTAATATATCATTCCAATAAAAAATCCTACATAATTTTTGTAAAAATAAAGTTTTAAAAGTGTAAATATAGATAAACAATCGAAATATAACGTTTTTATGAGATAATTTATATGTAAGATCATTTTATTATATTATGTAAGTCACTCAACGCATTCGCAGAAATCGTTTCGTCCTGCTACCTCACCCGGTCGAAAAAGTCGTCGTCCGTTAAGGGTTAATATTTCAATTTAAATGTATCATCATTCGCCGACAATATAATGTATTTAGTTTATGATACATATCTTAACTGTGACGTAACGACCTGCAGAGCGTCAAATAATAATATTTACTGCTGTGTCAATAAAATTGTTAAAAGCTTCTTCCATTGAAGAGAAAAATGTCTGCACAGTCTGACACATTCGTTACACAACTGTTTGTTTGATTCACACTAACAAAAACGTGTGTGCAGTTAACTCTTTGCGCTCGACGCACTTTTCTCTCGGGCTGACCAGCAACTCGACAGTAATCCGCCGCGCGCGCGCCTATTTCATGAGTTCGTTTCTGTTAACTTAAAATAATTTTAAGCACAATGGGACACTTTAAACTCGTATATTTTAACATTACATACATTTATTTAACTTAATGAAGGATATTTATTAAGGATTACGTTCTATAATTTTTCTTGTTGTGGTATTTTGTAAAACAATCTCCAACGTGCATTCTTGGCTTGTCGGGGCGTGGTCACAATAGTACACAGTTTGTCGTCTTTGGCCGGACTTTCGTTGGGAACAAATTTTGCAATTGGATTGCATTTTGTGATTGGTGCTTTTTGTACCTTTTTTTTTTAAATAAGCGAATTGAAAGAAGCGTTGCGACGTCTATCAGCGTTCTATTATTCTCAAGGCATAATGCACGCATTGAAATTCGTTTGTGTTTTTGAGATAAGACATCTTTATAGCTATGTAGACACCTCATAAAATGATCTACAAAAGGCCAGGTAGACTTGTCAAGCGATATTCGTTAGGCCAGACACAAATAAACACCGTTACCACTCAATTTACCGCATCGATGCGAGTGGTGCCTGAGAGGCACCGGTCGAGCTGGCGCAGCACATGCCGTGGTGCACCGCTAGAGCGCAAAGAGTTAATGCTTATCGACAAAACAATGTTTACACAATTAATCAGACAGTGTACAGACCACATCAAGAACGGCAACGAAATCGATTTCAAATTTGCTTTTATGTTACCAAGAATGTCGAATTAAATACAAAGTGCCACAAGGTGACTTGTCCCTATCTCGTTTATGTTACATGTAACCCATTCTCGCCTTTCCACATCGTCTCAACATACCATAAATCCAAAAACTGTTAATCCACTTTAAACGATGTATTTCCTTCAATAAATCTTAGTATATTATAAATAATAAATATTCACCAATGCTTTGTAAAAGACCGCAGAAATAGTGCTAAAAGTGGTGAAAAAGCTTTTATGAGAAATCAGGACATCTCGCGGATCAATTTTCTAAATAAAAATTAACACCATATTATTGTAACAATATTTTAAACTTATTGCCGAATATTAACCACCAAATACTCAATGAAGTTCCCCAAGTAAATATTTCCTGTTAATGACATAATTGATTAATAATGAAGAAAGGCAATCCAAAACTAGCCTATTTTTCTTCAATTCCAAATCCTTGAGGTTGACATAGAAAAAATAAGAGAAATAATTATATTTTAGTTGTATTTATTCTGACCAGTGACTTGACAATAAAATCCATTAGGGAAGATATTAAAAATGAATAAATACTTACTTTCATATAAATATAATAACTACTATGTAGTATTGTCTATATCCGTTTTACTCATGCAAATAATCCTTTCTACTATCATGCCTAAAATTATATTTTCAGCTATCCGTAAATATAATTTTCTATCTTTCCTTTATTAACTTTCGTAATTTCAGATGTTGCATCGTTGACATATGGATTTATGATTTTCAGCATATCTTTGATCAGTTTCAAAGTTTTTATCGCTCATAAGAAGATTTGCAAATACTATGAGGTATATAAAACCCAATAGTATCACTTTTGCATATTCATCTACACACCAAACCTGTTAAACATATAAGAATTTTTTAATCTCCTTGCATTCCAGGAAATATTTATATTTTTACAACCTAATAACAAAAAATTTGAAACAGGAGTATACTATCAATTTATAGCAGGATACCACAATAATAAGAATGTTGAACAAAGAAATTGAGAATATCTATATTTTGCATGTACATGCACTATATATTATCTATATAATATATTCTCAGTCCCTGGGTAAAAAATGTCTCATTTTCATTTTCAGGTTTACTCGTTGCTGTACTTTATACTGTATTGGTAATATAGCAGTAGTATTCCATTTTTTAAAGGCTTAAAGCAATTTCCATCACATAATTATGTTGTACTTGACATATACAATATGGTTGATAATACCATATATGTAATTTAAATATTACACTCTTGGAATAAAGTTTAACTTATTTTAGGTTGCTGCACGCAATAAAGGTAAGATTCAGCTTACACACCTCAACTGCTGCATTTTTTTTCAATTACCCAGGAATACTGACCAGTATATTAAAATGCAAATATCAATTCATTATGAAATACATTGACAAATTTAAAAAAAAGACCTATGCCCATTTATACATTTTATGTGCAGAATGGGTTAAATAATGTTTGTTTTTCAAATAAACTTACTCACGAGTCAAAGGAAATGTCTTGTACAAAAATTTGTCCTGCGCTCAGTGTGTTACGTTTTTACTTTTTTTACTTTCTTGGGTGAAGGTAATAAAAAGATTAATTTTCATTTAAATGAAATTACAGATACTCTTTGCTCATACGCTTATACAAGATAAAATTAGGAACTCAGTACCTCTAACAATATAGCACTTTAAAGACTGAATTTCCAAAATCATTTAGGATAATGACTCTTGGCAATGACAAAATACTCTCATATAATTGTTAGATCAAATAGACAAGGTAATTGACCATGATCGAGCGAATGAAATATTTTTAAATAACATTCCATACTTATGACTTTCTGGTATCCTGCTCTTTATTTGAATGATTACACTTTTTAATTTCTCCCGAGTTTGATTGCTCATTACGATACGACATTGTAAGGCATTGAATTGATGTTTGTATTCTTCAGCTGCGCACAAGATGGAAAATATGAGATTTTCTTAGTATGAAGTAGCGGTCATTTTGTATTCGCCATATTTTTTTACACAGAAAAAGTAATGTACCGCCAAAATATATTTCTTACGGACCTAAGTACGTTAGCCTAATATTTTTAGGGTAGTCAATTCTATCTAACTTGCCCTGCGTCATGATGATATTGAAAAACTTCAATTGACTCGTATAAATATTTTTGCCTAACTAAAATACTTACGCTCCTACATTAACATTGTGAAGAGAAATAATTTGATTGCGAGTGTATTTCTAAAAAACCTATACTGCATTGCGTTTAATATGGAGAGTATATGTACCGATCAATGGGCTGATATCGCCATTCCGTAATCTTAAGGTATTCAAGCTCCTTTCGCAATAATAGCACTCGTTTCAAGTGTAGTTCCTTAAGAAGCCTCTTTTGTTGCTTTTGTTCTTGTAGTTCACACTTCATCTGGTTTAAAATTTTTGACGTTTGCGTACCACTAGAGGTTAACTCAGAATCTTGTGACTCCGATCCTCTTTGTCCCGGTGAGTGACCCAAAGTATTCGATGATAGGGTAGACGCGTTCATAATTAAGCAGAAATTTCATGTAATTTAGGTGTCTTACTTTGAATATTCACCAAGTAAATTGGTATGCACTATTCTTGTAGTTGACAAACTGATTTGCATACAATTGAGCACGATGCATCGTTGGATCCATCACATATAACTTAGATAAAATAGACGTCGCTGCAGATGCAATTTTGAACAGCTGGCGAGAATAAGAAATATATCTTTTGGGTATAGCTCGCTACTTTCGGTACAATACGAAAAATATTTCCAAGAGTACGCCGTATCGAAAGATTCGTTTTCATGGTACAGTGACTTAATCGTGCGCTGGGAAAAACGTAGCCCTAATCCGGAAATGTTCAAAATATGAAAGGCTTCTTCAATATTTTACCCGTTTTACACATTTACAAAGACATTTTGCATGTCCTAGACTAAATCATATTATAAATAATATTTATAGCGTTAATATATGATTTGCATACAATTGAGCACGATGCATCGTTAGATCCATCACATATAACTTGGATAAAATAGACGTCGCTGCAGATGCAATTTTGAACAGCTGGCGAGAATAAGAAATATATCTTTTGGGTATAGCTCGCTACTTTCGGTACGACACGAAAAATATTTCCAAGAGTGTACGCCGTATCGAAAGATTCGTTTTCATGGTACAGTGACTTAATCGTGCGCTGGGAAAAACGTAGCCCTAATCCGGAAATGTTCAAAATATGAAAGGCTTCTTCAATATTTTACCCGTTTTACACATTTACAAAGACATTTTGCATGTCTTAGACTAAATCATATTATAAATAATATTTATAGCGTTAATATATGATTTGCATACAATTGAGTACGATGCATCGTTAGATCCATCACATATAACTTGGATAAAATAGACGTCGCTGCAGATGCAATTTTGAACAGCTGGCGAGAATAAGAAATATATCTTTTGGGTATAGCTCGCTACTTTCGGTACGACACGAAAAATATTTCCAAGAGTGTACGCTGTATCGAAAGATTCGTTTTCATGGTACAGTGATTACTCAATCGTGCGCTGGGAAAAACGTAGCCCTAATCCGGAAATGTTCAAAATATGAAAGGCTTCTTCAATATTTTACACGTTTTACACATTTACAAAGACATTTTGCATGTCTTAGACTAAATCATATTATAAATAATATTTATAGCGTTAATATATACTATATAATATATAATAGTATAATATAATAATATCGGTTTTTTTTTAATTCTTAACCCTTTGCACTTGGCACCGTTTCGGACGTTACCTACCAGCAACTCGACGCCACTTTTTCGCGAACACGTACACCCTTGGAAACATGATATTATAGAGTATAATTTTAGAACCAAGTAAAGAATTGTAATGAAATTTGGTTTATATGAATTTGTGGACATTGAAGAACACATCTTTACAAAAAAAATCAAAATTCATTTTTTATAATTTTCTACAGTATGATAAAGTCTGAAGCAATTCCCAATATGCATAACAGGTTGATTTGTACATGTTTTACAATAAAATGTTGTTTACCGCCTTCCACCTGGTGTTTCCCTATCAGAACAGACAATACAATCCCATTGTTTCTTGTATTCTTTCTGCCACATTTGGAATATGCAGCTTATTATTCAGTCTATTGTCTGACAAATATGTAGATGGACGTATTCGAGATTCTCGAAAATCACGTCTCAACTGCTTTACAAGACTTTTCACAAACTTGTGGTGTGTCATTGGTTTTTGCTGTTTTCTTTCTTCTGAGATTCGAATTGCGAACTACGAACTGAGATCTTGTCAATTTCTTCTCTCAGTTTTCGGATTTCTTTATTATCTTATCAAGTTTCCCATATCATTGAGCCATACCCGTGTACCTTTGTATGCCTAATCCACTAAATATACAAATTGCTCAATTAGAGATATACAAATTGCCCAATTAGAGATTTTAGAGGTATTAGAGAAGTATATAGTCCGTCGTGAATGCACTTCGCACGTTCTTTTTCGACGTAAAAAACGGTTGATTTATTTATCATGCATCTTGTTAATTTTATCATATTTCGATTTGTTTTCTTTGTGCCATTTTAATAGAACACTACAGGAGAACACGTGTTTCTTAAAAAATTGCGGTGGAATAAGTTCATTCTCCGTAATCGCTAATAAACTTTCATGTCCCCTCAGAGGGGACAACCGAGTGATATGCTAGACTTACATTGTCCCCTCAGAGGGGACAACCGAGTGCAAAGGGTTAAATAATATTTTCATGAAGTTTGCTTCAGGTAAAGGATTTGAAACACGTGAACCGAGCGATAGATTTTGCAAGGTCATGATGTATGTTAAACAATTTATATATACATTTGTGAGTTTGCAAAGCTGTCACTTAAGTCATTTATTACATTACAGAAAAGCCAAATAATTTAATTTTTTAACGGAGATCAAAATAAACCGTATCATCAATATAATATTAGTTTTATAAAGAACTAAAGGTACATAAATTTTGAAATTACCACAAACCGTGTAAGTGTTATAATATTATAATTTCAAAAATGATTGCATCGTAGATAGATCTAGTAAAAAGAGGCAAACAGAGGATTAAGCTGATTCTACAATATCTAGTTCCAATATATAAATATTTAAATAGTGTTATTAAAAATTATACTCTTCAATTAATGTTTTATGCTGCAGGCAATTTGCAAAGGTTTGTATAAAAAGAAAGTGAATATTCGCATTCAGTTTTGACATAAACAGAAATACACAACCGGTGATGAAACTCTAATATATATCTGTAACAAGTAGTAATGTTTATATCTGTTGTTTAAAGTAAAGTAACTTTATTGTTTGGTTAGTAAACATAAAAAATTAAAAACCCATTTTTCATATTGTAAACTCACATAATATTCCTATATTCTGTATAAGGAAAGATAACCAGTTTGGCACTGACGCTTTATTTAAAAAGAAAACATAGGGTAAAACCAAGTAAATTAATACAGAGCAGTATCTTTAAACTGTTTAAATCTCTATATAAAATGTTTGTTCGGACAATTTCATGCGTGGCAACATTCAGCAGTTGAACTCAATAGAAAAAGCAAACAGAATAATTGAATATAATTAAACTTGTATTTTGTACAGTAGAATGTCTTATAAATAATAATTGGTATAATATTTAAAATATTTAATAATTTACAAATTGGTTACATTTATTATTGGAAAAAATGATTAAAATTTCAAAGAATGTTTAATCCACAATGTCCTGTTTAGTAGAAAGTCTAATATAAATACAAATGGTTACAAATTCAGAAATAAATGTGTAAAAGATTACAGACTGACTTTCTTTGAATAGGTGAAAAAATTAAATTTCTTTTATTAGATATCCTTATGATCAATAGTACAAAACAACATTTAGAGTATCACGAAACTGAATTGTAAATATCCGATTGATGAAAATTCATCTGTGCTACTTACATTTTAATTAGTAATCATTTGTAATACTTTTTGTAAGTAGAAATTAGAATAGTATGAATTGTATGAAAGTTGTCTTTGGTAAAATATTCCATTACGTATGCACTAGGACCTCGCTTTGGGGAAATTGTCATGTAAGTACGTTTCTATACATACATTTTTACATGCTCGAAGTAAATGAAAATGGAAACAAAATCTTATATAAAACTTGTGAATTTTACAACACACGTTGTACTGTTCCATGTGCATATGTACACTCTTCGTCGAAAATACTTCGTGTAATTAGGAATGTAATCGTACTTTCGCATAACAATATTTAAAAAATTCTTAACAGAATATTATTGCTTCTTCAAGAAGTGTTTGCTTGAGTTTAAACATATCGATTTGGTTGCCGTTAAGTGTTGTTGAGCCCCAATAGTCCGTCTCTTCGATAGCCATAACTCATGTAAAAAAAGTTTCTAATTCACATGTTAAATGTTAAATATTAATAACTTACTAGAAGAGTGACATTCGATTTTTTTATGGATGGACAAATTATTTCGTTTCTTGACAAGATAAAAAGCTTTTCCGTACTGCTCTTCCTACAGTACAATTACAGGCTTCACTGTATATTACCATATTATTATAATTTTCGGATGCATTTCTAAATGTCAGATTTTTATAGTATCCACCCGGATTGTTAGATTTTCAAGTGAGTATTTTTGGTTGTATCATCGTCTTCTGCTTCCCCTTGCAAATGTGTACTTGACGCATGAGTTTCAGTATTAACAGTGTTCAATTCTTCAGCGTTTACTAGATTCGAGTTCTCTGTAATCATACCTTCGGTTTCTATACGAGCCATTCTCAAATCGATTAGATGTTGGGGTTCACACTGGTTGTTAGCATTTTCCACAACACTGTTAGTATTGTTCGAACATTGTTCCTTTATACAGCTCTCCGTAATGTTGCCACACATTTTTTCATCGGAATTGCTGCGCATCATACTTTGTGCTTGTTTATCTTGCAGATTGAGGCACGTACACTGTTTAATTGTACCTGTATCATTGCAAGCAACCTGCTTTAACGCGCAGTTACACTTTATGACATCATGAGATATTATTTCTTGACCTTTCAGTACACTACCTTTACATACGTTTATCGCCAATTCATTGCCTTCTACAGATTGCTCAAGTGCAGCGATAGTACGGACAATAGGTTCTTCTGTACTTTCCGTATCAACAATGTGATTATTTCCAGGATTATTTATTATTTCGGAGGTCAAACGCGTATCTCGCTGATGATTATACCCGTTCGTTTCGACAGACTCGAGAACGCGATTCGGAGTTTGGTTTACTGATGGCTGTTCGTATTGAAGGCATTCAGATGTCATGCTCGTGTCGATGGCTTCATTTTTTAAATTCTGATTACCATTGCTATTCTCAGAAAAACGCAATATTGTGTCGATGATATCCTTGCCGTGATACAGCAACCTAACATGTGCAGGATCCTTGTTGTCAAGTGTTTCACACTGAAATATAGTTGTATCGTCAGCTAGCTGTTGGAATATTTTGTCAGCTTCTTCGGGCCAAGAATTAAAATGATCCGGTAACTGCAGAGAACAACGTTTGCACAACACAGGAATATCTTGAAGGTCCATCGGAAGCATCTTCAACTGATTAGTGTGACTCGAGTTTCCGTAGTCAATATAGAAAACGTGTGCATAACTGTTTTCATACGATAGTATTCTTGCTCTCCGCCACTGACTAGCATGCGAATTTCTGGCTGCGCACAAAATTCCTATTTTAGGATCGATTAATTCTGGAAAGTCTGAGGCAGATTCCAGGCGGTTCAACAGAGTATCGTTTTGCATCACACTATTTTTTATCTGCACCCAAAAATCACTCAATGTATTGATGTGACTAATAAGTACATCTGCAGTACTTTCTTCACCCAAAGGTGATAGTCGTTCTTCGACACTTCTAAGTAACTGAGGATCACAAACCGCTGCCAGAATATCAGTGACATTTTCGTTTTCCAAACTTAGCTTCACTACGGACGTTTCTCCTTCTTGTAAAACATCCAATAAAAATATTGTTGCTCCGTCAGCAGCCAAACTGATAAATTTCTTACATGCCTCGTCAGACCATTTTTTCATGCCCTCCGGTAACTCTAAACAACACTTTCTTGAGAGCGGGGGTATGTTTATCAAATCTTCTGGTATAACACGAATGTCCGTTGACACAGCAGAATTTCCGTAGTCAATGTAAATCACTTGTGTACCGTTTTCAGTGTGCGATATGACACGTGCTCGGTACCAGGACTCATCATCCGGATACTTTGCAACGCACAGCAAACCCTCTGTAATTTCATCTATTTTTGGAAACATGTCCGCGACGATAAATCTGTCAGTTAGTATTTCAAGATCAGCAACAGACTTTTCCTCCTGCACCCAAAACTCGGATGGCGAATCGATGTGACTTACAAAAGCTGAATGAGGGTCTAATTCAAGGTCAACTATTTCATCTATTAGCTCTACGTTCGGGTGAGTCATAATGGCAATATGTTCTTCAACTAGGATTTCGCTGACACTTTTTTCATTAATGAACAATTCTACCTGCATGGGCTTACCGCTTTTAATCGGCACAGCCTGTAAGGATTTCGCCGACATTATTAAATTTCGAAATCGTTCGCATGCATTTTCATTCCAATCTTCAACATCAATTGGAATAACGCGATTTAATTTACATTTAATAGAATACTCTTTTATCGCTTTCCAAGAATCAGGCAGATGTTTGATACTGCCAGATCTATTGTCTATAATGTCGGTATTCCCATAGTCAATAAAACGAACTGTAGTAATGTCCTCATCTGCATCCAAAACCTCTGCTCTGTACCACATGCCGTCGATTGAGTATACGGCTGCGCATAATGCACCTTCTTCCAAGATTCCTTCAACGTTTGAATAGGTGCAAGCGTTCGCTTGTAGTTCCGTTTGTTTTGCCGCAAGTTCTTGTGTTTCGCTAACACATTGAAGCCAGAATTGACTCGGTGAATCCGCATGAGACATACAGACATCGTAAGCATTGCCTTCTACCATACCAATTTCATTCGAAAATCCAATTGACGAATTAATATTCATTTTCTTTCCTGAACTTAACGAATTCAATTTGTCGTTTAGTTTTTCTCCATTTTCGAACAAGTCCACGATCCATCTTTGATTGTCGCGAGAAAACTTGGCGGTAAGTAACTTGCCCGCTAAGTAAGAATGTAATATGTTTGATTGTTCAACATCTGTGCCAGACATTGTTGCATTCAGAGATACGTTAATAGCAAGTTCATGTGGAACATAAAATTGAACATCCAATTGCATTAATGTTTCAAGCGGTACTTCCTCAATATTTCCGTAATCAATCAAAGTAACGTGAGCATCAGATTTTGTGCACTTCATTATTTTCGCTCTGTACCAATATCCATCAGCATTTCGTACAGCACACAGCTGATTGATCCCTGGTTCTATCATTTTTTTCGAGCAATTTGAATAGTATTTGCAAAGTGCCTGGCGCAAACGCGCAGCTTCTTCGTAATCCGATGGCCGTTGCAACCAAACATTACAAGAATCAGTTGCATATGTCACAGACACTTTATAGACTGCATGGAAAATCGGCATAGGACAGATTGGACATATCACATCTGTTCCTTTAGGAATAAGCTTGCTACCTAATGTGTCATATAAGCTTACCACAACTCTGTAAAATATTGTCTTAATAATATCAGTATGAATAATGAATGGAAGATTGTAAATATCGAGTCATATTAGTTACCTATCACAATCAACGTCTTCAATGTAAGTAATTATTTCGGGTCCATTAATAAGCAATTGTAATTGTTTACTCGTTGCTTCAGATACTTCTTCATCTCGAAGGCGACACCTTAGCATCTGGTCCTACATAAAAAACAATAAACGCCTTAAAAAGTTTTTATACAATGTAATACCTATTTTGTATTTGATGCTTATATAGAAAATATTATGATTTACGCTTTTTGCCAAGTACTGTCATTCTAATTATGTGTGTATACGACAAAACCAGAATACCACACATGTATTTTTGGATATACATTTGCAGATACCATTGTAGTACATATTTGTATAGATAAATACGTACATTGTTCCCAAGTACTTTCATGTATTGTATTGTCTATTAAAGATTATACCTTATTTTTAAAAGTTGAAACATTCTTCATTTAAACAAGCCTATGGAAAATATTGAATTTTCTTTGAAGACTTAAATTTTGCAAACTGAAATATAGTGGTTCCCAGTGTAGTGTTTCTGGGTTGAAACAAAGTTCATATTATGTGAAACATCAATCATTTCACATCAACTTTGTTCTCAATTAATCTAATATAGAAGTTTCACGTTTTTCATACGATTTGATATATTTTTTAAATCTTTTTCGTACTTTGGCACACAAAATGTATGGCAAGTATCATTTATAGGAGCGGTAGGGAACTGTGTTCATTAGACATCGATATGTGCACACAAGTTTAAAAAATGTTACAAAAATGATTTTACGCTGTCATTTCTGCAAGGTACCGGTGGCAGTTGAGTATCTTTGAAAGTTGCTAGTAAAATAGCAGCAGAGAAAGATATTTTATAAAAAAAAAATGGCAAATCTGTCATTGGAATATCGATACATTATTAATACGATGATTGTTACAGCTTACTTTCAGTAGATGAAAACATATAAACAAAGGCTACTACTGTAGGAAGATATTCAAGAGCTCAGCATTAAAACATTTGTACAACTTTTTGTAAACTTTTACAAAGGGCAGTGAATTCTGCAAATTCTTATAAGCGTGTCATGTTAGTATATATATTTTATAAAAAAAAAAATGGCAAATCTGTCATTGGAATATCGATACATTATTTATACGATGATTGTTACAGCTTACTTTCAGTAGATGAAAACATATAAACAAAGGCTACTACTGTAGGAAGATATTCAAGAGCTCAGCATTAAAACATTTGTACAACTTTTTGTAAACTTTTACATAGGCCAGTGAATTCTGCAAATTCTTATAAGCGTGTCATGTTAGTATATATATTTCATAAAAAAAAAAAATGGCAAATCTGTCATTGGAATATCGATACATTATTAATACGATGATTGTTATGGCTTACTTTTAGTAGATGAAAACATATAAACAAAGGCTACTACTGTAGGAAGATATTTAAGAGCTCAGCATTAAAACATTTGTACAACTTTTTGTAAACTTTTACATAGGCCAGTGAATTCTGTAAATTCTTATAAGCGTATCATGTTAGTATAGTTTCCACTTTTAATCACAAGGAAATTATTACGTTCTGACATAACTTCCCTTGCATAACATTCAAAGATTTTTTTCATCATTATTGCTACTACTACCATAGGTTTTACCTTAAATGTATTAATTTGTATTATGTTCGGAATCACATATTCTTACAAAAAAAAAACAAAAAAAATGAAAAAAAAAATAAAAAATGTCAAATATCAAGATACCTCTACTGTTATACCAGCGACAGACGTATCGTTAATATCCATCTCATTCTCGATTGTTGCAGGGCATAGCACGTAAAATGTACATTTATTTTCAATGCAAAATACTTTTGTTCTGAACGTCTGACCACATAAACGATTTAGATTTAACTTTTGATAATCAGTTGATGATTTTGGCATTGTTTGCGTGAAATTTTCTACAATGGAAAATTAAGATGCGTTTATAAAATATTTCACGTGATCAAATCGAAGACTAGACAATTCGAGAAGTTTCACTTACCATTGGTTATTATATCTAGGTTGTTATATAATGCTAATTTGTTCTTGACCAATATATCTCCAACACTTTGGTCATTAACAGTTAATGTAACTATATATTTATCATCGTCAAAGTGATGAAAAATACATTCATATTTGTCGGCATTAAAACAACTGTCAATTGCGTTTTCGCTTCCTTTTGTCCAACAAGAATCCATGGGACCGATATTTTTTAATGTACAATGGATTGCTAGTTTTGGCAATTGCGTCAAATCTTTTTCAACGCAATAAATGTTATTTTCACTCACCACCGCACAATTGCCAAAATCTACATACTGGACCAAATAACCTTGAGATTTATTTGATTCGAGTATTTCAGCGCGGTAAAGTACGCCATCATCAGAAAATAATGCCACTACCGGCGTTCCAACCTAAGAAACGGAAATAATATTCGTCAGAGGTAAAAAAATCTATTCTATTTTCTTGTTAACACGTATGTCATAAAACAGTATTGCAACTGAATTATGCAAAATTTAAATAATGTGCAAGTATTGGAGATCAAAGAATCGCATCACTATTCTAACAATAACTGCATTTATAAAATAATTATTACTACCCATTGCGAGTATTTTCGATCTTCAGTAAAATCTCTTGCGCCGGTCACCGGTGACCCCCACGGCAGCCAACGTGTTAATATGTCATAAAACAGTATATTTTTAGCTGGATTTTGTATATTTTCATCATCATTAGTCTGAAATCAGTTTCTTTGCTGCGCGCCTGACAATAAAAGTTATTTGGGTTTATAAACCACGTTACAATTACATCGTCTTTGGCATTAGGTTTGTATACTGTGGCAGACCACTTGTAATCATCCGCTACGTAATCCGTATCAGTTGTCATCCACGTGCTACGATTACTTTTATAATCAATAGCGTCTCTCTTCGCCTTATATAAGTCAGCCTTGGCACAGAATTCTTCATTGAAATAATTAGGACTCGGTGAACCTTTAATCATTTCACGTAACAAAATTTCATACGTATTGTCCCGTTTCATTACAAATTCCGCTTCAAATACTTTTCCATCCACTTTATCCGAAAACGAGTTTGTGTCAATTTCAGATACCGCTAAAAGTTTACAGTGTACTGCCTGTGCTGGGAGTTTTACGAATTCACTATAAATTTTTTTAATCTTGCTGAAAGCAACTAATTCGGTATTTCCGTAATCCACAAATGTCACAATCGCCCCTGCCTCCTCAACTGATATAATCATAGCTCTATACCATTTAAGGTCTGCTGTATACTGTGTAATGCAATATGTACCTGGTACAATTTCTTTGCTAGGAATGGTATCATTACTATTTTCATACATTGTTTGGATACGTTGCATGATGGACTCTAATTCCATATAGTCTGGACTTATCTGAACAAAAAAGTCGGATGAACTATTTATGAACACTATTTCACAGTTCTTTACGGAGCCTAACGTAATATTTGCATGAGGAATTTGAAACTTGCTGCTGCCTGGTATTGTGTCAGTCGCATATGATGAATCGTTGAAAACAGAATTGCAGCTTTCACCGATATGTTTCTGCCCAGAGAAAGAAATTGAAAAGTCATAAAACAGATGTAAACGCATTATTTCAATTGAATTACATATTCGGAATAAATTAGTACAGTTTACCTTCTTACGCGCCACAGCACTGGTTTGAATTTTTTGATCTTTTACTTTCTGTTTCCCCAAAGTGTCAGAAGCTACAAATTCAATGACCATTTTTTAGTTAAATTCGTTCCAATGATTCTTCTATCAATTTATAATAGATTATTAACAACTTATGCATTTGCACGTATACCTTTATCACACGGTTTTCCGTTCTTACACCCGCTTTTATCGTATTTTTTGTCGTTCCATTTACTGTTGTAACCCTTTCCCGTTATGCTATCACATTTAATAAAGTTATTTCTACTATCCATTCTTCCTTGTCTACCACTGCCTCTAGAACTCATATCAGAATCTTTATCGCTACCACTTTTGTCAGAACCACTATTTCGACAAAATTTTGAATCATTCCCATCCAATCTGCTTCTATAGCTTCGAGCATCTTTATCGGTTTTATGTCGCATAATTGTTCCACTTTTGCTATGCTTAACAAACAATTCTTGTTTAGTACAGCTATCTTGCCATGTGCACCCCTTTTTCCCCCGTTCATGATTTTCATTATCGTATTGGGGAAGTCTTGTTTCATATGTGTAATATTTTTCATCACTAATCTTATCCTTCCATGTACTTGATTTACAATTTTCTTGAGAAATATTATCATTTAATTCCAGTTGCCAATTTTCGTTGTAATGTTGTTCTTTTGTGTCATCCAACATTTTGCTAACAACAATCAGCATAATTAAAGTAATTCTCAAGCAAATTAAAAAGGAAATATAAAGCTATATTAAATTCATTAATTCACATTTAATCATAGATCCAGATAAAGAAGAAGATAGATTCTTAGCAACAGATTTAACTTATATTGTCTAATGGCATTATACCGTTTCTAATCGAACTATCCTCAAACACTACAATTAAGAAAAGACGAATTACGTGTATTACGTTTCTTTTGTTAGATTATTAGAAACACTTTACCAACTACATATTACTTCATCCACATAATAGCAGATGTTTAGAAGTACCTTTATGTGGACACATTTACCATTAATGGTATAGAAATGATTTTCGATCGTTAACACGTTGACGCCAGCATATACCATTGTTTCGACATATACCACAATTCACGTTTGGATGTCACCCATGGATCAGCCATCGGACGGCATGTAGTACCGGTGGCTAACTCTATTTTTTAATATTTCTTTACAAAAATGGTTATCGTCGCGATAAAATTTCATGTCGCAGCTCGACGTTTAGTTCGACGCCGCCTGGTAAAGCAAAGTTCCCGATGGCGATAAATACGGATTTCAGCGCCGGCGTCAACGTGTTAAAATAGTATTTATAACAAAAATACCGAAACGTTGATACATTGTACACAAGTGTCAGGAAATGTTAATAGCTGTATCTCATACCTTTGTAAACTATCACAAGCAGGTGTAAAAAATAGTGCAGATCCTATGCTTGCACCCTTCTCTAGAGAAAGTAGACGAGATAACTGTGACTCAATGCTTTCTCTTCTTTGTGGATCATATAAATCAACAAGTATACCATCGCCTCGCGCATCAATAACTTTCATGTATAAGCATTTTTCCAAAATTAAAGATTCAAATTGATTTGAAATTGTTTCATTAATTTGTAATGTCTCACAATAATTCCAAGAACATTTTATGGCTTGTGCTGGTAATTTAGTCACCAAACTTTCGTGAATTACACGAAGTGACGTCACAGTTACAGTTTCCTCATTACCATAATCAACATAAAATATTTTTATTTTTTCTCCATTTATATCAAGAACTTGCGCTCTATACCTATATTATTAACATACATTTATATTTCTAAAATGAATATTTAACACATCTATTTATTAGATATTTAAAACTTACCACTGTCCATTGTATAAGGCAGCGCAGGGTAGTCCAACTTTTAATTTCGCTAGTTTTGGAACTGCAGCAATTTTTGCATCTTCTGCTAGACACGCCATTATTGATTCAAGACATTTCACATCACTCTCAAGCTGAACAAAAAATTTTTCACAAGATAGCACAAAAGAAACATGTACAATTTCTTGCGTGCCTTTTGTAAGCAATCGTGGAGGTGGATACATGACAAGAGATTGCAATCCCATAGGTGCAATAATTGGTATTGAAAATGCTTGTTGCAAAATATCTTTGACATTGTGCCCATTGTCATATAAATCACCGTATTGAATCAGTGGAGGTCCTTCCGGTCGATTAACATGTAAAGTAAGTATTTTTCCAAGAACAATCTTTTGGAAATACTCTTTCATTTCATGCGTAATGTTTAATTCTTTCACACCGCTCATAGTGAATCTAATAGAAAGCACTTTTGGATTGATGTACTGTGGTGGTAATTGGAATATGTCTGTATACGGTAATACTTCGGTATGTCCAAAATCAACGTAATACAATTTGCATTTGTTTTCCATTACTGACATTACAACTGCCCTGCATAACGTTTTATCTTGTGTATAACGACCAAGACAAACAGATCCTGGTAATGGAGGTTCTTGTAATGGGTTCGTTGTAGAATTATTAATGTCCCGCATCAGTTCGTTAAGGGTTTTTGACGTACTTTGCGTTTGAATGGAGAACATTTGTGGTCCATCTTCTACATAAGAGATGCGTACATTGTGTTTGGAACCGATATCTAACACCTGGGATTTAAAAACAAGTGCTTCATGAACCGGTGCCTGGTGCAACACAGAATTCTTTTGTGGTGCATAAACTGAAGAAATGTGTTTAAGATGAGAAATATTCTTCCACAATGCTTGTGATTCATCTTCTGGACCTTGTGATAAATTAATTTCAGAACATACCATGTTCGTATGATTGGTATTTGACATTATAGCTCTAGGCTTTTGATGTACGTGCATTGGAGTTTGTTGCATGTACTTGGACCTATTAATAGAATTAAATTTTTATACAGTGACACAGAATTTATTAAAAGACCCGACGACAACAAAAGTATCGGCCTATATAAATACAACTTATTACATTATGTTAAATAACAAATAAATACCTTAATATGTCTTGTGATGAAATTCCGATTGCCATGTGCTTTTTAACTAATACCTCGGCAAAGTCTTCATTGTTAAACCAAAGTTTTATTAAATGTCGGTTCCCCATTGAAGAACAAAGTGACGCTTTATACTCATTGTACCACAATGTTTTCTTAATTGATTCAATTACTTTGCCATCCCAAACTCCATTCACTGGGTAAACATTAGATAATACAAATTCATGAGCCATCGGTGGAAGTGACTGTAAAGACTCAGAACCAGGCATGCTGTCAAGTAAGTGAATTTCTTGTATCGGTAATACTTCAATATTCCCATAATCAATAAACTTTAGAAGCGCCGTGTGATTTGCATATATGTGTAGCACTTTGGCACGATAATAGCCTTCTTCTTGGAACCTTGCGCAGCAAAGAGCATTGACTGTCAAGTTTTTAGATTGCGGTCCAGGAGTTCCTTGTCCTCGAGTAAATTGTTCTACCAACGGTAATATCATTTGTTCTACACAAGTCGCTGCATTTTTATCCACTTGACCCCATATTTTCAAATATGATTCATCCGCTTCAACATGAGTAACAAAAATTACAAAATCAGAATTCTCGTGTGAACCTGTCATCTTACGGCTCCTGAGATATATAAATGTTCTTTTTAGAATCTGTAATATTTATTAACATAAAATATAACAATTAAATCTTGTATACTATGAAAGTATGTATGAAAAAAAAATTTATGACATAATAAATTTCCTTTCATTACACTTTCTGTTTGTTATATGGGAGGAACGGAAGATGTTCCTTGAAGTAATGCATTCCTTACATATAACGTAAGTTATGTAATAAAAAAATCATATAAATAAATACCTATCTCTTATCACACAGTGTTTATGGAATTCTTAGTTTCTTGATACTCAATTATTAAATACGGTCTTTGTTAATCAACTTCTAGGTAACCAGATTTAATAAGTGTACCGTATCAATCAATCCAATGATAGAATATTACGAATTCTTTCACTATATGTCTTTCATATGCTATTCTTTAGAAGCAAATACTCTTTATTTACTTATTTACAAAGTCCAAATACAACCTTGCATGTTTCTCTTGTTTGGAAATGATACAATAAAAACAGATTCTTCTGAAGCTATTTTCGATTGAAGATAAGATTATTTTCGATTGAAGTTAACAAATGTCAATTATGGCGTATTAATTTATTTCATAAGTTGATATAGAATTTATCTACATAAACTTCAGTGTAATTACACACACTCCACGTTGCTTGCACTTTGCTATTTCAGATTTGATGGTTGCTTGATGGTTTCGCTATCGGTTTACGACATACAATGATACGCCAACATGGCGATTGCCCGCGAATCTTCAAATAACTACACGAGACGTAAAAAGTATCATAACAATACCTTCTGTGTACATCTCATACTGTGTAGCTTTTCGTTACACAAGCATTCAAGTTTTACAGATTTATTTACGTTATCTGCGACGTAGATAATTCCTTACGCGCACAACGAATCACGCGCTATAAAATCAGAATTCGGAAACGGTCAATTGTTATATTTGTGCCCATAATTATGAAAGTGGTCTAAGTCAAAATTTAAAAAAAATGAGTGTAGGGATATAAGATGTTAGGTGATTTCGAAGTGTGATGCGGAATTATATTGAGTAGAATAATTTATTGAAAGATAAATAAAAGACACTAATTATACATATAAATACAAAATGAAAATAGAATATGGCAATCCGACTACTATTCGGTAAACGGCAAGAAAACGTATCTATACTGGACTGAACTATTCTCTGAACTTGACTGAACGACAACTTAAAACTCTCTGTCCTATTACTCAACTATCTCTAAACGAAAACTCTATCTCCTCGCCGGGCCGTTGCTATGCACCCCTGTCCTTCCCCAAGGGTTCGGCATCCAATCATTCGTAAAAACACGCATCCTCTCATTCTTACCTACATTCTCTCTCGCTCACTCTAAATGCGTTACAGTCGACACGCGCAATAATGAGACATACGTCACGCATTCTTCAAACAAAACCACGCTATCATTATACCTTCACTCGCAACAATCGGTCGCAGCCACTCATACACACACACACACACTTCCTACATTTATGCGACACATCTACGGCCGTTTTTCTGATGCTACATGAGTTTATCAGTTATTTCATACCACATTATTTTTAACTAAATTTATTCAATGTAATTTTTACGAAATTGTCAAAAATGAACCATTAGATAGTGGTTGTAATTTCAACATTATATGGAATTCATTTAGTTTTAATTATGAAAGTGGTCTAAGTCAAAAATTTAAATAAATTATATAAGCAACTTGAAAATGGCACGTGGCCTTCTTTGACGCGTTTCTGAACTACATAATAACCTTATAAAATGTTCTATAAAACATCTTTTGATGATTCTAAATTTCACGTTTTGGATCTTTCACCTAAAAAAGGAAGACCAAAAATATACGGAAATATTAAATTACTTCCATTATACACCACCATTAGACCAGTATCGGAAGAAAAACATAAAGATATTATGAGTTTACTACCGTACATCCCTCCAGTTTTTCAGGAACATTTTAAGAATCTTAAATACTCGAAATAATGATAAAAATGGATTACTGTTTAAAAATAATTAATAAATGTAATAAATGTTCACGAATTATTTCAATCAAATTATTGTTTCAAATAAAACTCAAAGTTCTTTATTGCTTTAAGTCATTTATAGGACATTCAGTTAATTTTGAAAATGGTCTAAGTCAATTCAATCTTTAAAAATAATATTATCGTATAAAATTCACACAAAATTTCATATTCATAGTAAATTTCCATTAATTAAGACTAATAAAATTATAAATTAAAATGTCGCATAATGTAAAAATATTTTTTAAATTATTCAAATGCAATTCATTAAATATCTCGAAACAAGAAATATATGACTTAGACCACTTTCATAATTATGGGCACATTTAATTACACGACGCATTATACGAGAATTGCATCATCTAGAAACGTTTCTCGCAATATCTATAGCAATATTTTTATTGTAGAAGCTCGCGTTATATAGGAACTTGCGGTATCTAATTTATTACATATACGTACATTTCACCCAAACTTCTCATAGAGTATCTAATAAAAAACACACGCAACTTTGCCATCTGATGTGTTAAAGGAACAAATACAATATTGATTGTCGGTTTTGCGTAGAAAATGATACACGTTCTTTTAATCTATTATATCTTTAATCCTGTATTGTTACATGATATTTCTTTGAATATTAAGTATTATGTAATGAGGACTCGGTAAAATATGATCATATATTATTTTGGAGAAAATTGAAGAAGAAACAAATAATGACTATTATGACAAGGAAACTATTACTCTTTATGTTATTTGTAATCACATATGTTAACCAATAGCCGATTGTTCTCGAAAATTTTAACATAAGCTATATTGACATTTTTTTTAAAAATGATCCTCATCTGATGGATACGATGTACTAGAAGTATGTAACCATAGTACTGGACGGTTTGAAAGAGTTTCATTCTCCACACTTTCTTCCAGCTCATTGTCACTATTTAATGATAAGTGTTCCCTTAATACTAAAGAGCGCATTTGTTCCAGAACTTGATGTAATGAATCTGAACGTTGATCCAATCTATCATTTGAAGGTGTGGCGTCGCCGCTTGCATTTCCGCCAGCTGGTGTCTGTGGAGTATTACTCGGTGGTATTGGAGTATTTGTACCATCGCCAGTTCCTGTTATAGTCATGATGTTGCATGTTTCCATAACCAGCTCTAACTTTTCAAATAGAAATATACAGTAGAAATATATGGGCTTTCAGAACTATATACAGAAATTAAATGCATCTGTGTAGCTTCTAAAATGCAATAAGGAAAATTTATACATTCTATCTTTCTAAAGCACCAAAAGATATACAGGACTTTTCTTTCAACATAATACCAATTCCATATGTTGCATATTTCTTATTTTTTTTATTTCCTGATAAATCAACATACGCATTTCAAAAATTTTTGAGAAACGTTGTACAAGTTAATAATCAGCTTGACCTTCTTCTACATTCCTTGCACTTCTCTTTAGCAAACTAAACTCATAAATTATTGAGTAAAAATTGCATGAAATGGTGCCAGTTCCATCCTGTGAGTATATCCTCCAACGGAAAGGGGCTGATTTTCAAATAAAATCTACATATCCAAAATTTACTGTAAGCATAGTTCCTCCCGAAATGTGGATATTTGCAACTTTAAAAATGGATATACACAATAGTATTGCGTTATCCATTAAGACAAATACATGACCTGCCATCTAAGCATACAGGGTACTTGTCTTTTGTGCCAAAAGGCTTTATAATACAATAATGCTACTGTATATTTCAGATTGCAGTTGCTACAAATATTATAAATAAGTAAATCATTCCCATAGTCAGGTGAGAGTCGCTTTAAGTACACTAAAATCTCCGACATTGCCATTTCGGACGAAATCGATTCGCAATAGTTTAAAACCGGGGAAATCGTTTCTCCGGACTCATATCTCGCCTTTATAGCTCGGCGAATCAAGATAAGAACATCGAAAAAGGAAAGAAAATTGGGCTACGTAAAAGCCTGCCTATCAGTGCTACAACAAGGAGGTTGCATAAAGTTTCATGTATTCAACTTTGTCTGTATGAAAATGTGTATACCGGATTGTTGATACTGTTGTGATCAAAATATAACTAAACATGGTATAGTTCGGTTCGAATTTACATTTGAGTACATTGAGTCATTTATTTCGTTTCAATGTAGCTTTGAATAAATTACAAAAATAAATTGTTACAAGAGCACACGGAATTCATTGATATATTGTCAGTCGAATGTATGAGCTGTGCCAAGGCAACTTGGATGCAGGGGCGGCATTTGACTAATTATCTGGGGACAGGATCTACATTTCATCGACCAGGCGTATAAAAGAGTCACATTTCAAACTGTACTTCATAAATCTCATTGTAAATATAACCTGTAGAATATTGCATTACTTCACCCTTCTCTAACTCACAGTTTTCAAAATACTGGACTGGTCTAAGTAACAACGTCACTAAAAATAATGGGGGGGATCGGGCAAAAATTCTGAAAGTTTCTAATGTCCAGATGTCCAACGCAATCCGACACAACTCCGATACCCGAACTTTACAATACTTTACATTTTGGTCCAAACTCGAAATGCCCGCATACCTCTACTACCAACCCATTTTTCTAATGCAATCAATGTGATAATGAAATGAAATTAGTTACATAAGTAGTATTAAAGAAGTAGACCTGGTAGACCTGAAAATATATTGCGTTTGGTCTGATTTTAATTAGAGAAATCTTACCAACGTGTTATGATAAGTTTCAAACAAAAAAATGTTATCGAAAAAGTTACATGGTTGTATTATAATATATTAGCGGTAAATTCTGATGAAAGAGTCGCGTCGGGTGACGCATAGCATACGCCGCACGATTGATCGGCTTCGATTAAGATAACAGAGATGTAGGAATAACTTTTATAGGAACGTAAAGACGCTAACAATGACATTGTAAGGGAAGGGCTGGTACGGTACAATGTAGGAGATTTTAATGTATACTTAATAATTACGTGAAACAGAGCAGAAAAAAACAGGGCATACAGGAAAAAGATAAAGACTTATCAATTTAATTATATAATGCATGTATCATCGGTACTGAGAAAATCTACTGCACTATTATCAAAATTGTAAACAAAGTCATGAGTAAAACCATTTGTTATTAGAACTGGCTAAAATGTACCATCAATTGTTGTGAACCATTGAGGCGTTAAACCCAATAAATAATTGGTATTATTAAAAACAAAATTGAACTTTCGAAATAACTTTCGAAATGAAACACCCCTGTATTGTGATTAATACATTACGCGTTGTACGAAATGACGTCGTAGTAAAATTTATAAAACAAGTCAGTGACGATGGACGTAACAAGGTGGATTAAAGTAAACGTCAATTCCCGCATTTTGAGAAAATGAGAAAATGTACTGCACTATTATCAAAATTGTAAACAAAGTCATGAGTAAAACCATTTGTTATTAGAACTGGCTAAAATATACCATCAATTGTTGTGAAGCATTGAGGCGTTAAACCCAATAAATAATTGGTATTATTAAAAACAAAATTGAACTTTCGAAATAACTTTCGAAATTAAACACCCCTGTACTGTGATTAATACATTACGCGTTGTACGAAATGACGTCGTAGTAAAATTTATAAAACAAGTCAGTGACGATGGACGTAACAAGGTGGATTAAAGTAAACGTCAATTCCCGCATTTTATTGTATAGCCCGCTGTGTATGAGTCGCGTTATATGAAAAAGCTGCTCACAATATCTTTAGCGCGTTGTACAAATTTGCATTGTAGAAACTTGCATTATATGGGAGTCCCTGTGCTAGTTTACAGTACTACACTCATTGAGACTTTTTCTAACTTTGAATCATATACACCAGCTAAGTTTGTATCTATACCTGGGAGATGTCATGTATAACCATATATTTAATCACATAAACTCTTGATGGAAAATAGTTATTATATAAGATTTACCCATGTTGTCACTTGCTGGACTAGTTGGTCTCTCTGCACCTCTTATTTCTCTGACAATATCTTCGTCATGGGTATTTAATCTTAAACCTGCAACACCTTTCTTTGGAATATTATGCAAGTCCCGCTTTATTCTTCGCCGCCTTGCAGGATCATTTCTGCGCAACTGTAGCATGGACCCAAAATCAGCAATGTAAAGAAAACCAGCTATCAGTAGTTCGCAGGTCCTCTTTCCTTGTTTATATGCTGTTTCTAATTCAAGACTTGTTCGCTGGTCATACTGCCACCAACCTGGAATGGTATTTTAAATCATTTGGATTAAAACCTGCCCAAAAGTAAAACACACAGCCATAGTTTGTAAACCACTAAGTGCAAACAATTATAATTGATTAATTATATGAATAACACATACTAGTATGGTTAGGAAAACATAGGAAAAAATCATTTTCCATTTATATCGTACACTTTTATTAAGCAAATAATGAAGAGTTTTATAAAACTTGTATATTTATATTATATCACACTATTTATATGTGTGTGTATCTTTGTGCATGAAAATGCATCATAAACTAAAAATTGTGAATACAAATCTACTTGAAAATGTATATCACTTCTGTGTACAATTGTGTGATAAAGTTCAATATAATTCACTGTTATTTTACTTTTACTTTGTATTACGCTGCATTTTTTGAAGCTTTTATCATATAGCCAAATAGTACGCTTGCTTTGTACTTTTAATTTAGTCAAGAAGCAGTAATTAATTTCAGCCTTGAAACACTTTTACACAGTAATACTTTTCATCACGTTTAATATGACATTTGTATCCAGATTCATGTTTTATATATTGACACATCCTTCCAAAGCCAATTATGTACACTATACCACCGATTAGGGTCTCAAATTTAATATCACCTAAATTATAAATTGTTTCCAAATTCTTGCTGGACCTTAGATCATATTTCGACCTACCTAAGGGGTAGGTTGTAAACTTTTCGATTTTGTTAATAAATATAAATAAGATCTATCGACATAAACAATGCCTACATTGATTAAGTACACGATTCCTAAATTTGACAACATAAATTCTTATTTGTTTCTGATTCTCTGCCCTGTAGTTTCCAATGGATTTTAGCGAGTATACAAATATTTGTAAATATTACCATTTCTCCCTTCATAGAACCATTGATATTCTTCCTCAGAACAATCTGGCTCTTTTGACGCTTCAGCGATATCTACCAACTGTGGCCTTTCTAAAAAATCCTGTGGTATTTCCTGCCTACACATGGGACATCTCTTACTTTGGTTTGCCACACCTTTTACGCACAAGTAACAGTATATATGACTGCATGGTAGTTTTGCAGGATGTATACAAGGTTGTAGGCAAACTGCACATTCTGGCACTTGCGTCGCACCTAATAATACAGAACATTTGCAGATAGAATGTAATTGAATACCCTTTATCAAATTTTTAAATTGCAATATGTTTACATTAACATAACATAGCAGAAGAATTCTTTGGTAGTTACCATCTTTGTCATCTGCCTCTATTCCCCTTTCTTTAAATGCCATAGAAGATTTTTCAGAAACGTTTTGTTTCGATTGAGCCATTTTTAATACTGAACGTTTTGACGAATAAGTTAAACAATTTTAACGTTACGTCCACATTAAAGTTGATGTACATTAACTTGACATTGTTGAGAGTCAGCAAACAGTTGAAACAGTCAAATTCCATCTGGACAGCATTAATTCGATACAAAAACAATTTTTAGTAACCATAATTGTACCACGATCCTTATTTGTGACTCATTTTAAGGCTGACATCTATGAGCAACAGATGATATCACCAACAAGATTTTGCTTCACCAATCGTCTATTGGCGATATACGCATTGACATGCGAACGGTACATTGTGTGTTTATTATTATGTCATTTACTAGCCTACTTTATGATTTGCGCTATGGTTAAGCTAGGGTTCCAACGATGCCATGTATATAGTTACGAGATGCAGCTTCTATTTAATGCAGTGTTTATTTAACCATTAGTTTCGGTGTAAATGTTTATCCAGATACAAATGTATCTCTATTACAATTAAGGCGCTAAAGGCCAAGTCAAAGATATTCTAAGTGAACTAATATATATTGTGCTATGTAAATGTGCATACGTAACACAAAATTAAATAAAATGTTGTGACGTAAAAAGTGTGTGAAATTTAACAAAAAGAATGTCAAATAATTGTACATTATATTACTACTTTGAAAGCTTGTTTTCAGTAGCTGGTTAACCCATTGACTGCCATGCAAATTTAGCGCGCCTTGCCCTGGGTGCCACGGTTTTATTTTAAAGAAGACATGAATTTTTACAAAATATAATAATATTAAGTTACTGATATAATATTGTAATGGCATTTACAGTATTTTTATGGAAATTAAAAAACACTACGAGATAACTCGTAGCTGGCAGTTTTGGTACAGACGGTTACTACGAGATATCTCGTAGTTGGCAGTCAATGGGTTAACTATTCACAGGTGCGTTATGATCTTACTTAATGGAGTTGGTGAATATGGCGGCTTAGACCAGTTTGATATCCCTAGTCTAGTGACATTACTAGAGCCGTTTCATACATACTGAGGATCACATAAACAATGGAAATAGGCTATATAGAATATTTTCTAATATTTCATATCACGGAAGAAAACTTTTTGATCGTACCATAAAAATATTACTTATATCTTTAATGTTATCAATATCCGAAATACGTGTATTCTGACACATCTATATGGAAATTATGTGGCTTTTTCCGGTGAGTCTTTATCCTGTGATGTTTTGTCTTATCCTTTAGCTTTGCAAGCTGCCTGGGTGGAATGAGAGAATGAGCGAGAGATGGAGGGAGTGCTTTTCTTCCTCGGACCTGCCTATAAACTCATCATCGACATAACTACTATTTTTTTTTTTTTTTTTTGTGACGGAGGGGAAATCTTCTGTAAGACACCCCCGCACTTCCAAGGGAAAGTGCAGGGGTATTGCCGGATTTTTACCGACTAAAACCCCGCCGATGCCACTTCCCTACACCGATTTCTGATGGGCTTTGGGTTCTCCTAAGAATTTCACCGAAACCCATTCGGCGCCACGAGTCGAACTCGCACATTCCTGTAGGATTTTTTTTTTATTGGAATGATATTAAACAGTTTTAAACACAAAAGTAGTAGTTGTAATGTTTCTCGCACTTCACTCTGTATTAAACTCTAATAAATGTTCGCTCAAAACTCACTAAATGCATTCGCTGATAATCTCTAAATATTCGCTATGAGGTACACACTGTTACGCTTGAAGGTTTCGCAAAGACTCACTTCTTTTATTATCGCGCTCAACACTTTTATACTGATTGGTTTCTAGAACATTCCTAATAACAAATATAGATACACGCATTCTTTCTCATTACTCGTTCGTACAAAATCACACATCCTACATTCCCAACGGAGATCCGGAAGGGATCTCCGACAGGCCACCCGGGGTATGCAACACACACATACTCACACCTTTATTTACAAAAATAAACTCCACACTCGTACAAACATTCTTACAATGTTACATACTAATACCCGGACATGACTACTATTGACCGATACGGCCTCAGAAATAACCATTCATCTTCCTATTTGGAATAAGTAACTCGCTATCCCCCTTCCCTTCCTTTTTTTTCAAATTGCCCGCAGAGTGAGATCTGCGAAACTGAGAAACAGAAATAAAAAGAAAGAAATTAAATATATGTAGTGCTTTCTTACTTTAGTATCAGTAATTATAGTGTCGAAAATATGCATATAATTATATGAACGTACTATCGTACTATTGATATAGTATATTATAGTAAAATACACACATGCACATACTTCATACGTAGAGTCGTCTTTCAACCCAGAATATTGGGAAAAGGTTGTCCAGGATAATTTTAATTTTAATTTTTGTTTTGTGAATATTGGTAATGTAAGTGGCGGAAACATAACTATTTTTACCGCAAATTAATGATATGCAAAATTATACACTAATATTAAAAGAATTAAAGCGTGTGTTGCTGCGCAAACCATAAGGGCACTCAGGTATAAATGGGCAGTCCGATAAGTACTTACCCTAGTATACCCTAACATAGTCTCCTTTTAACTCGATACACTTGATCCAGCGATGCTCCAACTTCTTCAACCCGTCTGAAAAATACGTTTTCTGGAGATCTGCAAAGTAGGCCTCCGTGGCGGCTATAACCTCCTAATTCGGCTCAAATTTCTGCCCAGCGAGTGACTCTTTCAAGTTTGGGAACAAAAAGAAGTCACACCGGGCCAAATCTGGAGAATACGATGGATGGGGCAACTGTTCGTAGCCTAATTCAACGAATTTGGCTGTAGCGACGGCAGAGGTGTGGGCCGGTGCGTTATCGTGGTGAAAGAGCACTATTTTCTTCGCCAAATGGGACCGTTTTTTCCTTAATTCGGCTCAATAATTTGGCATAGTACAGCCCTGTGACTGTTTTGCCCTTCTCCAGGTAGTCTATGTAGATCACACCTTGTGAATTCCAGAAAACGGTGGCCATCACCTTTCCGGCCGATAGGAACAACATCGCCTTCTTCAGAGCAAAACCTCGCCGGGCGCAGTCCACTGTTTCGACTGTTCCTTGGTCTCTGGTGTGTACCAGTGGATCCACGTTTCGTCGACAGTCACAAAACGACGTAGAAACTCTTTCGGATTACGATTAAACAGTGTCAAACACTGCTCTGAAGTGATCTCACGGACGCGCTTGTTATCCGGAGTGGGCAAACGCGGCACCCACCGAGCAGAAAGCTTTCTCATGCCCAATATTTCATACAGGATATGCCCAGATTTCATCGCTGGATCAAGTGTATCGAGTTAAAAGGAGACTATGTTGAAAAATAAATCGTCAATTTTTCAAAATTTTCGTTTTTCTTTTGTAGGCTAAGTACTTATCGGACTGCCCACGTAAATTAACCTGGTCAAGCCGACTCACCCCACCACCGTACGGGTGATATTTAGTTACCCGGTGATTGGTCAGTTCGTCTCCTCAAGACCTATATAAGAAAGACATTCGTCCGAAACACTCAATTATTCATTATTCTATTCCGTACACGACAAAACTACTTACCATACACAATCCTCACTCTGTATAAAACGCAACACTATCTACGACGTGTAAATTAGAATAGTTCAATAAAACACAATCGTTGAACTTACGAATGCGCAATTATTCGCCATTCGTCATATCGCGGACCCTAAAGGTCATCGAAGATTTATTTACGCATTTCTTCGTCATTCAACAGCGTGTTTCGTTATAATGGTTCTACCTGCATTCTGCGTACGCTCAGTGTCAAAATGATCCATGATGATCCATGATGATGCCATATGCTTCCCTTTTCGAAAGATTAATATCGCTGTTCGATCGATTTGTTTTCGTGCCGTTCGAGATCGAAGTCAAGCAGAATATCTTTTTTCATAAGAAAACTGCATATACTACCCGAATGCAATTCGACCACCAACGAGAAACTGTAGAGTACCATAGCAGAATGTGATTACCGTACTACTATTTAAATAACAATTCCTAGATTTAATACAGTGTAGGAATTATCCCAGCAATCTAGTCGCTAATTTATACAAAGCGACATACGTTAGTTAATTAGCTAGCTTTTATAGGAAGGTATACAGGTTAAAAAGTCGTCAAATATTGTTGAAAACAAATCTATTATTACTAAAAGATACTAGACGAAAGTTCACTCTCAAAATTGCTCCTGTGCAAAATTGCTTCCATTAAATATGTATCCCATATTGGCAAAAAAAAATGTGGCGGCTCTGCAGGAAAATCCGTGTACGCGGCAAAGTGTTGCCACGCAAGATCATTGTTAACACATTGCGGACGGATGACGAGATATCTCGTCATTGCTATTTCGTCGTTCGGGGCCATTGACGAGATTCTGTCGCATATTCTGTCGTTTGAGGCAGGTGACGAGATATCACACAGTTGCTACGTGATCGTCAGCCGCAGTTTTTCGTAATTTGTGTTGCGAATTAATTATTTGAAGCACTGAAATATGGATAGCGACAAAACGATTAGCAATATTACAGAAATATTTGTGGACAGTTTAACACTTTGACTGCCAAGCGTTTCTTGCTATGTTGGAACCGCGATGCGATAAAATACTGCAGAGTATAATTAAATCGTGCGAAATGAAAGTAATGCAGAGTTGTTAGAAGCCAAAGTATTGAAGCACCGTTCCAATATCAATTGCTTTTACAAGATTCCAAACAGGCTTCATTGCGAATTTTTTGCATTTTTAGTCATGTTTTGCACCGGTCACCGGTGACCACCGTGGCAGTCAACGTGTTAATTACAAACAAATCATCACTAATTTAAAAATATTTGACGCAAGAAAATACCCGGCCACTGGGTACGATTAGCAATAGAATGCCCGGTCCGCAAAGTGTTAACGGCTGGCACATCTGTCGTGAGCATGCTCAAAGCAAAAGAATAAAGTTTATCATTTTGTTATCGGGACCCGACTGCGTTTAATATCCTAACGAGAACAGTTTTTGTACGGGACTTGAGACAACCCCACAAATTTCTCTTAAGCAGTTGCATTCCGTTCACTATATGAACTGTTTATTTTGAAAGTGACCTAATTCCATTTATCTTCAAATCGAGATAAATAACATTTACTGATAAATAACATGAATTTGTACATGTAACCATGGTAACCGGAAAATATTGAAAAACGGTTATTTTGAGTTAGGCCACTTTCAAAATAAACGGTTCATATACATCGAATTTTTCGAGTCCTAATTCTAAGCATCTGGGGCAGGATCTATCTATATTGACCCTACCGATGAGTCCGCGGACAGATTCGAAACGAAACGTTAATCTTGCCTTTCTTTTTTCATTTTTACCATGCCTTATCATCAACCCTGTGTTTCGTTCCGTCGAGGCGGCTTGCGAAGCTTCGGACGCTCTTCTCATGGCAAAGTTTAGAAATGGATGCGAGAATGATTCGAAAGCCTGAATAAATATGTCGTATTGTTACCCGAGGATTACATCAGGACGTAATAATTTACTGCTGTCTTCTCTATATTCATAGATGGTGATCCACATGTCGTTCTTCCATTTTTCTACACGCTTGACATGTTCTTACAGAGTCGCAAACTCTATGAAAAATGTCCCACCTCTATCGAATTATTTAACAAGCACGGTGGATTCGGATATGCAATTCTTCTAAGTAAATCTATCGACGAAGAATACACTCTGCTTTTCATATATTCCCGTAAAGAGAAGTTTCAAAGATTTGAGTAGAGGGATCAAGGGTCTCACGCAACTCGTGTACTACGTTCAATTCGCCTTTCGAAGATCGTGTTTAATTGTTCTCTCACATTAGTTTCTGCGAAAGACAGAACATTGCCCAAGTACCGAGTAATTTATTCATCAAGAAATTAGAATAAGCAATATTTGAGAGCCGATTTGACAATATTACAGAGTGGTAACGATCATTAAGGTGATCTCTCATAATGTCCACCTAAACAATCAATGGAAAACGGTATTGGTCATTTGTTTCAATAAATGCGTGAAAATTTTCTTCTACCCACACATAATCAATATAGACATTGGTAATTCCATTTCGCACAAATGCTAAATAAAGTGCAAGATATGAAATTCAAATTTGAAGCACAATTTACGAGGAGCCACTATGAAAATTCTATTTTTACTTGATAGTTTGACGGAGTGATTACTTCCAGTTGTTGAATATGGTATGGATAGAGAAATCACTAGTGAAGCAGTTTTCAGACAACAGTAGTACCGATCCGATGGTATCGGATGTCCTTCTTACGCTGTTTCCTATGTGTTATTCTGCAAGCCCTAATGTGATTATCTGCATTGGGTGCCGATACAGAGCTAGGCCTGTAAGAGTTTCGATGGCAAGTAAACAGGTCTGACTCAAATAAACGTTGGTGAACATTTTGAAACAGCTTATTAGAGGTTGCTCTTCAGTTAGGAAACTTTTCTACATATAGATGTCATGCAGCTAAAGCAGTTTCAGTAAGCATGTTCGCGCATGAATAAAATGCATATCTGGCAGTACCCTATTACAGTAATATGTCGACATCTCTAGCAAGATATTTTGTTACTGTGCAATACCAAATCTTAATACCAGTTGTGTGTAATACGATCACTCCTCTGATGAAATACCAACGAAGCCTTGTGTATAGAAACGGAATGAGGACATTCAAAATACAGTTTATAAACCATCAGGTAAACGCCATGTGTACTGATAGAAGCCAATAATCAATCATGATATTAACATACAGAAATGATTACATTTCAGAAATGGTTAACCTTCCGACGTATGCTTACTAATAATTTTTTTTGCACAATATAGTATGCCATAGGTACATTAAAACTATTGAATGAATTTTTTAACACCCTGTACACGTCCGTTGCGTGTACTTTCTATATTTATGGAGCATGGGAGGGGGGCTATTTGGACGGAAAGAGAGAACTGGTCAAAAACGACAGATAAAGCGGACATTTAATATCTGGACTATGCTCCATATATAAAGTGCGCGATGCACCTGTGGGTTTCCCCTAAATCACCTTGTCAAGTTACTTTCTAGACTGCGTTCAATTTTGGCTTACCATCGAACAGCGCTGCCTTGGAAAAATGCTTTGCTGCCTGCAGCTCATCACAAATGAAAGTTTGTTCATTATTTACATGATTACCAACAAACTTAGCAATGCTTAAGCGGATAGATTATATGGTGGCAGTTGTATTTCAAGCTCCTCTGCAAGGAAAGCGAGCTTTACCCGATGAGATAACCAGAAACCTCGGGCACTCACACGGGGAACCTCGGAAAGGCTAGTCTACTTGCGATGTTTAAACTCGCCACAACATGCAGAAAGTAGTGGAATAAGGGTTTGGAAAATGACAGGAGGCGGCTGTATACCTTAATGTTATGTAAATTATTCGCAATGTACACCGTAGCATACATTCAGTAAATGTTTAAACTCGCTGCCCCTCTGATTGATTGCTCACCCTGTATGCAGACTGCTGCTCGTATTTTAATATCACTGGGTACTACAAATCTGCAGGGTATTATTATTATGACCACAGTAGCGCGATATTCAACAGTCTCCATGTATGGTACAATCTGAGATAACTCGGCCGTGTTTCATAAGCACAGAGTACTTCAAATATGTTCAGACCGAGACATACCATATTTGTTGTACTGTCCGTTCCAACATTGGACACACCAGATGGCAAGTATCCTACGCTTGCAGTGCACACTTACCCGTAGGAATAGCGTATTTACATTTTGGTCTGCTTGCCATCACAGACCCTCTGTGATGGTAAGCAGACCAAATCAGCATATATCAATCACCAGCCAAATCACCATATCAACATATTTACTACCCATTCCAGAGACTTTCCTCATCTCAAGTGCACAATGCCTTCCCGCATATCATGGCAAGGTGTTTAGCTTGGGTACTTTGGGTTCATCACTCCTCTACTGGAGTCCAAAGGAACCCACAGGCCCCGGGGAAAGATGAAGCAGAGAGACAGAATAAGACGGGTGGATGTCAGATGATGTATGTTTCCTTGATTCCTCATGATATAGTACAGTTTCAAACTGACTGACCAACAAAGGCTTTTTTTGATGCGGTACGTGCACGTGCATGAAACTGTGTGTGAATAATTGAAGGTGTCTTATCATGGGGTTGCTACTTGCCGAGTTGCCTACATTTACTATGTTTAATTTTAGTTTGGTAGATGTGCGATCTATTTTCTTTGATGTTCATTTACCGGACCTTAACATTTTATGTATTATGGAAGAATGTCTTGAAAATGATATTGAAATACTTACGGAACTCACAAGAATAGCTGGTTCTACTGACATTGATGCGTTGCTGGAACTGTTACTGCTGTTACGTGAAGTGAGTATACTTTTTGTGTATAGTATTATTGGACTAATGATTCCGATACGTGGATATATTTATCTGTGCCATCTATCCTGTTTATAAAATATTAAAATAAATTAATATTTATAAATATTTATAAAATGTATAAAATAATCGGTAGTGCTATCACACATTCCAGTAACAGTCAGTGGTTTCTGAAATGCTTAACGTCTCTAATTAGTTTGATTACATGTTTTCTTAAAGCTCAATAAAAGTCTTGTTATCTAGCTAAAACTTGTCCCCATTATTTGCTACACTATGTCCAATAAATATAAAAGTAATTGCACTTTTATAAAGAATAGAAATTCTATATTTGAATCGTACATATTTGAATTTATAAAATAATCTTTCTCAGTGACGAGGAGTTAACATTTTCTTGCAAATCAATAAGTTGCTGTATATAATTTAGTCTTATATGGTATTGCTACGTAACAAATTAAAAATATTTTAACATCCATATAGCTCATCATGTGGACGGGTGTCGACATAATAAAAAAAGCCAAAGACTTATATCAAATCAAGTATATAAAATCTTTTTCTCAGCACATCCGTAACTACCTCTTGCTCTTTTCCTCAGCAATTCAAACCTTATTCAAACTTTATTTTCTTCTACTACATGTGACAACATCAATCTTTGTTTTTGTGAAAACAACATATGCAACAACGTATCCAAAAATTATTCATACTTGCATAATAACTAATTTATTAATGTTAATCAATAAATTTTTTAATATATCATATATTTTGAATCAGGTTAGAGTATTGTTCCTTTCCTCGAAAAAGTGTATTGGCTTTTTATATTAGTTAATGCGGTTAGTAGTTAATTAGGAGTCCATGTGCGAATCGATTATGTTTTATTATTGTTAATGCTAAATTTTAGTGAGAGATGTTGGTCGTTACGTTCATGTTTTGGTAATTACTTGATATGTAGGGTGTGGACATTATATTAACGATTACGACAGATCGTACAGATAAAGATAAAGCATATTTTGGCAACAAAGCTCTACGGTAATAAAACCAAATTTCTTAACTGAGAACAGTAAAATCATTTTCGTTAAAATCTTTGGTTAAAGCGTTAAAAGCTTTTTGCTCTGTTCTCACAAACTTGCATTCTCAAATCATGTCACACTGTCAACTTTCGGTCTCCCTCTCACCCATTCACATCCGTAGACTCACATAAATGTAGAATGACACTCTACAATTACACTATAATAACACTCTATAAGCTACCAGATTGTTCATTAAGTTTTGTCGTTCGATAAGAAAAACACAATGTTATGGTTCAAAATACACTTTATTATTCAGTATAATCTCCCTGAACATTAATGCACTTGCTCCAACGATCCTCCAATCTGTGGATCCCATCCCTGAAGTTTTATTCGAAAAACGTCTGCAAAATACGTTGCAACAGCCGTTATGACCTCTTCATTTGACCAAATGGAAGTCGCTGATAACAAATCTGGTGAATACGGCGGATGCTCCAACAATTCGAACTTTAATTCATGGATTTTAGCCATTGTCAAAATGCTCTTGTGACACGGTCGTTGTCCTGGATGAAAAAGGATTTTTCTTTTGCAAACCGGTGTTTTTTTCACGAATTTTTGGTTCAACTGGTCCAATGTTCTACAATAGAATGAATTGTTTTTGCAATTAGTTATTGAAAAGAATCCAGTCAAATTTATTTTTTACCTTCATGAGAATATCGTAATCTTTTACTGATATTTTTACGTATCTCTTTGAAATCCCTTCGACTTTGAATGCACTAAAACTACCTTCTTTTTCTAGGTGATTTCCTTTTTCCGAATTTTCTTTTCTATTTGTGAATTTCTTTAATCCTGTTTAAAACTTGTTGTTGAGAAAGTCGCATTCCCATGTGTTTTTGTTCAATTGTTTTAGCAAATGTAAATCCCAATGTGCTTTTTATATTTCATGGTTGATTGAATCTCAAAAAGTTTTTGTAGACTTCGAAATCCTTTGTTAGACTTTAATTGCTTTTAGAATTATGCCTTTCGATCTTCTTATCCATCGTCTGGAACGACAGAATATAAATTCAGACTCTTCCTTATTATCTCTGATTGAACTGAATGTTGATAACTACCAGTTAACATTCGTTTCTCCATTTCTCCACTGAGACTAATTGGGATTACAAGGTTTAGAATGATATGAATTTTTATATAATATATATATATTTTATATAATTTATATAATATATATATACGTGTTATCAAATGGGTAAAATTCAGCACAAATAATAGGGGACAATTGCAAACACGTTCTATCATTTTTATTGAGAGAATCAACCTGTGTCATAAATGACATGATGGAAAATGCTTAGTGGTTAATATGGTTTTTTTGTATGATCGCCTTGCAACATAAGATTTTTATTGACGAAATTGATCCTTTAAAAAACTAATTTTATATTTGACCCTTCCATTGAATTTCTATAACAAAGTGCATGAGTTTTACATTTTTGCGATTACGTATTTGACCAAATCGTGTATAGAATTTTGTATATACATGTATATGTTTTTATTTTGATTGTTATTTGTTAATAATCTAAATACATTCCTGAACATTAGTTATCGAGAATGTTACTCTTTATTTTTTACCTTCATCTTCCTAATCTTAGATATTTTTAGCATATCTCGTATGCCTTCGACTTTGAATGCATTTCATTTTTAATTTTCTTTTTCCGAATGCTTTCTCTAATTTGTTCTCTCTAATCCTGTATGTACTTTGTGAATTCCCATGTCCCATCTAGCTTTAAATTGTTTTAGCAAAGTAAATCCCAATGTGCCGATATTACTGGTTGATTGAATCTCAAAAAGTTTTTTCAGACTTCGAACCTTTGTTAGCTTTAATTGCTTTTTAGGAATTAGCCTCTCGATCTTCTTATCCATGTCTGGAACGACAGAATATAATGACTCTTCCTTATTATCTCTGATTTTACTGCTATGTTGATAACTACCAGTACTTTTCAGGTTTCTCCATTTCTGCACTGAGACTAATTGGGATTAGAAGGTTTAGAATGATATGAATTTTTATATAATATATATATATTTTATATAATTTATATAATATATATATACGTGTTATCAAATGGGTAAAATTCAGCACAAATAATAGGGGACAATTGCAAACACGTTCTATCATTTTTGTTGAGAGAATCAGAATGTGTCAAAATGACATGACCCGTAAGCTTAGTGGTTAATATGGTTTTTTTGTATGATCGCCTTGCAACATAAGACTTTTATTGACGAAATTGATGACAACACTAATTTTATAGTGTACTCTTCCATTGAATTTCTATTGACGTAGAGCATGAGGTTTGTCTGTTATCTGATGTCTTGATTTATCACGGGTCCGTTTGATTTTTATTTATTTGACCAAACGTGTATAAATGTATATACATGTATATGTATTACTATTTTACTGTTATTTGTTAATAATTGAAATATTCATTGCCTTTCCTCTCTTCCTACTCTTAGTTTCCAGCATATTCGGATGCTCTGGTCTTGAGCATTTCATTATTAATTTTCTTAATGCTTTCTCTAATTTGTTCTCTCTTCCTAGTCCCTTTAACATGTCGGACCCTGCTAATCGACACTGTCATTGTACATGACGTTACGGACTGACATTGTACTAGACGTTTCGTTTTAAAACGACAGTGTAGGACTTATAAAATAAACTTGATAATTCTAATATTATAAAAACAATATGTTTACTCTTTCTTAATCTAATTGAAACATTCTAAACATAAATGTGGTTTAATTTCAAGCATATCGCAAAATATTACGACTTTTCTGGTATTATTCCTGGTTACTTTTTGATCGAATAGTGTTATGTTTATATAGTAACATTTACAGCAGTATTTTCAGATTTGATGTGCTTTTCCTCGTTTTTTTCAATCGGTGAACAGGTTCTAAAATGGTCTGAGTCGGAATCTTTTTATCAAGGAGCTAGGTGATTGAAACAGCATTTTTTTTTGCAAAATATCATCAAAGTATTCAGCAAAAGCTGAAACACATATTCCTTTGTACGGCTTTATTGTTTTTCGTAATGAGTTACTGAAAACGTACATTTAATCTGAAAGATCGAGAACTATCTTTCCTCCATTGCACGTGACGATTATTTGCCGTTTGCGGAAAAGATCTTCTTTTGTATGAGTATTTACCATTTCCATGAGTCTTTTTGTGGAGAAGACTAAAAGAGCACATTATCCTCCCATTTCAGAATTATTTTTCCTTATTATTTTCCTTCCTAATATATTTTTTACGTTTCAATTTTGTTGACAACACTTCGTTTGGATCTGCTATACGATGTCTCCAAAATGTACATACTAGTTGAATATATTTTCTCATTAGTATTTTCCTGTTAGCATTAGCATATTATAATGTATGATCTTTATCAAATACATCTTCGCATAAATTTATTACAATATTGTGGGATTGCGTGTGGGGCGGATATATTGATTAAACGAGAGTGCTTCTTGCTAAAAATCTATATTAAAAGGTATAAAAAATAATCTAATTGTACAAATACTGGTCACACACACACATATACTATTCGTCGTCGTCTTTTCGTCATAGGTCTTACCGAGTCGCCGTCTTGTTGCGAACTGCCCTTCCTGTCTCATCTACGCACGCTTCCGTCCCGTACGGTTTGACCATCTTTTGTCAAATCGTCCGTCCGTCTGTCTCTGTCTCTTTGTGTCGTACTTTGTCGCCGTCGTCGTCATCGTCACCACGCATTCACACTTACAATACTACAATATTCAATAATGTATTTTCTTTATGAACAGATTTTTCCGTGTAAATACAGAAACTGTATTTGCAGCTGTACGCGCAATACGTGTTGAGTACCTTTATGCTGTATTCGTGGTTCTTCTATGTTTAATATGGTCTAAATACAATTTGCCCACGAAACAGAATCAATAACCTCTCAATATAGAATATTTTGCGTGGATCGCAATATTTTTTAAATTTTTGGTTAGAGCATCAATAATACTAATGTAACTGAGAGGGATCGAATAACTCACAAAAGCTGAGGGAGTAGTTACCTTTGTTAGGTAACCCCTTCTATACTATCGCAATTTACAATTTAAAAACATGTACGTAATATTACAGTGGCATTGCGTTTTGTTTTTTGCGAAAAATCGTTCGGATATATGAATGTCTACATTCTCCAAAAGCTGCATCCTTAACAAAATTTCGAACCGATTCCTACTCATTACTTTTTTGTGAAAATATTTTAGATATATATAAAAGATCTTCGAACTAACATCTTTTTATAGATGGAAGTTTCACAAATCGCATCCATAAAATCCACAACATAAAACGCTCTCTTTCGTTTGTATTAGTTGGTACTTATTTGTTGAAGCGCTTGGAAGCCTTCTTAGAGTATGCAGCACATTGTTTGTATGTTTCTATTGTCCAAAATTTCATTGGTAGCAAACTGTCCACGAAAGTGTTAAATTTTAATACAGTTCTATACTTGCACAGTATTTTTGGATACCATGTGTACTCACGAAAGAAATTAAATTTAATTGGTTGTCTGTAGGTTCTAACAATTTCACATTTTAATAATCAGTCCCATCATTACGCATGTAAGAAATGTCTTACATTAGTTCATTTAGTGAAAATTTAGTAAAAACTACTATATGATTCACTATATTTTTACTTCTTCATCCACGAGAACACAGGGTTTTAGTCAGCTTCACGCACAGAGCCACTCCTTTTCGTTCCTCTTTCATAATAACATCATACCCCCCCACAACCTCAACTCACGAATCCAACTGATGAACTTTGTAAAAAGCAACTTTGCGTACAACTTTGCCTTTGGTCGATCGGTCAAACGGAATATATACCGATTTCACATCCGCACGCAATGTATTAACCATTTCGACATTTCTTCGACTTTTGCATGAATCGCTGTATAATTCTGAATCTAAAAACATAGTTCATTTTCCAATCCGCACAATATACATTCCTCGAACGCATTTCTTCTGTATTTGGTCTTGACTATGTCCTCCCATCTTAATCTTATCCATTGCTTTTGGTCCCTCTCTTTGTTTTCTGGTTCTTTTTCTTTTCTTCATTTTCCTTCTTGCTTCAATTCTCGTTTCCTATCCTTTTACTGCGAAAACAGTACATGGATTTCTCTACCTTGCGCCATTTTTATTGAATATTTTGCTTCTATATTTCTGTTCGCACCTAATAGTCCCATGATCTCACCTTCTTCTGTTTTTTTTTTCGCATATTTCCTGTTTCCTTATGGTGCACTCCGTCGGGTTTCCATTTTCCCTCTTTTTAGGTGCTTCATTAAATATGTTTTCGGTCATCTTGAATTCTCTATTTCCATACTGTCAATTCTAATATGCATTTACTGGCTCTCATTCTAGTTACAATTTCCATAGCTTTTTTTCCCACCCCCATCTACCGTACGTACGTGAGCGTGTTACTATCCAGGCCCACAATCATATTCGTATACCTATTTTGCATTCTTTCTACCTTCTCCCGCTTACTCCAGTTCCAAACCGATGACGAATGGGAGGAGGATGCTGTATTTTTATCAGCAAAAACTTCTCTCATACCACCCGCCTACTTTGATTATGGCCAACTCTGGGACCTCTTTGAATTTGTCGAGAGCTCGCTAAGCGTTGCGAGATTAACTCCATCATCCCTTCGGGAACCACTTTATAGTTGCCGAAATTCCACACGTGATATTCAAATGTAACACATTCATCATATCTCAAATACAATATATATTACCGAACACGCATGTATGCACACAACACGACACACACGCAGGCTTGCACATTTCCATGTCATCTTAAGCCAATTCGTCGTATTTAGAGGACGAGCCGGACATCTACCCGCCACCTGTGTCTGTTGAGTACACCTTATTCAGTGGACAAGCCCCAGTGCAGCAGCCGCAAGAAACTGCTAGCCAACTAAGCTAAGATTGCCAACAGCTCGCCGGCCGCCGCTGCGCTACCCATCGTTACCTTGCGCGTTATGATGGCACATTGTGGATTGATCACCGGAGATTACCTTCGGTTGAACCGTGGGGTGTCGGCTCGCATGACATTTTCGCAAAAAGAATTAAACGTACGAAGAGATGCCGCCTTCTCAAGTATCTCTGGTAAGATACTCCGAAGCGAGAAATACATTTTGAGCGTATGCTGTGCTATGGCACTACTATCCTCCCTACAGTGATGATACTGGTCGGACGGTTTCCTCCCTATTGGACACAAATAAACACTGAAGCATCCATGCCCGGTGAACATTTATGTCGCGCAAAGACGGGCTTTTGAACGATCGATTACTCCGGAATCAGTAGGAGTACACGGAGGAGTTTGCGGCTCGTCCTATTAGCACAATCCTCGAATCTTTCACGCTATAGCGTGATAGATCCAGACCTCGCCCTTCTTCGGACGGCTTCATTCGCTTCCACCGCCAGATTGAAACCTCGCTCGCACAGGCCCGCACGGTGGTTGTAAACCTCTGATTATTTCGATGAGAGCAGGTCGGCAGGGTACCACGTGTGCTAGGTTCCTGGACCCCTCGAGTGAGATGTTTTGGTAACCTCGGACCATTCAAATAGCCATACGGTAATGGAGAAAATCCCCGACATTTCGCAGCAGCCATCTAACACTGCTACCGTTCCTTATCATTGCGGTAGGAGGGACCAGAAGTGCTGGTCGAACTTCAACCATGGATCAAAGTTGAGCGCAAGATACCTTAATCTCGAGGTCACCTCCATCGAAACACCCCCGCCAGTCCAGAGCGAAGCCGACGGCGGCTCGGGTTCCCGTAGTCTGCGTTTGCGAAACCACATTGTCCCGGTTTTTCTTGGGACAATCCACAGGTCAAGTGTCTCGATTTCTCCAAATATCACCGAATACCGCTTTTTCCTCAAGGCGGGTTACCCTCCCCCAGGAGTCCTCCCGACGAGAAGGAGCATGTCGTCTGCTTACCACTGGAGGGTGCACCGTACGTAATACCGCGTCGTATCCGATTGCAGCGGAACATCAGGTCCAACATGTAACTGCAGAAGACTAAAATCTAATCTATAAAAAAATATATTCTTTTTGCTCTCACATTTTCCGCTATATGGGCGAGGACGGAAGTATCAATTGTGTGAACTAAAGACATAATATAATAATATTAACATAATATTACTCTATACCTGCCACACGATGTGCCACCAGAGTGATCTTACAACTGACTCCTACGGGACACCCCTAGTTATATTGCACAGCTGGGTGCATTCAATCCTGTCAGTGTATCTAATTTTCCTCTCTCGCAGACGGTACTGAAGAGGGTACTTAGGATCCACTTCAGGAACTCCGAGTCGAATCTGCTCATAACCGGAAGCCTTCCATCTTGGGGGTTGCGTAGGATAATCAGGTAGGGACGAACCCAGGGATCCCAATTGAAGGTATCTTTGAAATCGATCCACGTCCTGATCTTCGCGATTTGAATCGCCTTCTCGATAGTTTTACGAGTATTAATGTATGCGGCGTTCTTGATTATCTCCCTGTTCTCCTTCTAACCATGTACCGATAATATTGCATTCTTCATGTCAATCATGTCTATTCTTTTTATGTTGATCTTCTTTTTTCAATTTTTATTCCATCTGACTAACCCCGCCTTTCATTAATAACCTCTTTCTCTCTTTTCCTCTTTACCTTATTCCATTATATTTACATTCCTTTTTTTAAATTCTCCAACGTCCCCTGAAATACATCTTTGTTACGTTTGAACTCTCTTGTAATTTAATTTTTTATTTGTTCTGCTTCATCCTACATGCTTCTTAACATTTTTCTTCTGATTGTTGTCACATCCTGTTCCGATTTATTTCCCCTCCTTGTTCAGACTTATTTTTCTCATGTTTTCTTTATTTTTACTTGTTTCTTTTATTCTCTCAGTTGTCGTGGGTCTTTCCCTCTTGCTCTTTTCTTCCTTCGCATCCGTCTGTACAAGTGTTGCCAGAAAAATCCCTTAGAAGTCCCTCGTGTACCACGTGGCCACCCAATTGCTAACTGAACAATGACATCAGAAACATCTTGAAAGTAGATATAAGCATCGTACTTCCTACTACGGTTGTATTGTCCAATGGCGTAGATACTTGAAAATTCAATCTTGTCTAATATTACAGATTAAGACAACATTGTCACGTAATCAAATAAATATAGATTTGTAATAAAAGGGGAAATATAATGGAAAACACGATATTAAATTGAAAAATGTACTTAGTCGTATAATTATTTTACAAAGTACTGATTTTGTTATTAGTTAATACTACATCTTGTAAACTCTTTAAAAATGTGAAGCGCAGAACAAAAATGAACCTAAAATAAAGTGTAATTTGACTAAAATCTTGATCGTTATAAATTGTTTACAAAGGTGAAACGTATAATATAAATGTTCATATTAATACGTATAATAATGTCGTATATATTAACTCAGATGCACCGGGATCTATTGAACTAAATAACTTATAAAAATAAAAAGTAAACTAAAAGTAATCTTGGGTTACTCTTCTTCGGTCATGTTTTCTATTTCTCTTCTGTCTTTGTTTTTCTCTTGTGCCTTTTCTTCTCCCTGCTTTCCCGCTATTACCATCTTACATAATGTATACGTTTTATAGGTACGCAAGATATATAGACTGTATGTATAATAACAAAATGAGTAACAACTAAGAAAAAACAGTGGTTCGTAAAATAATTATACGAATATATTTTTCCATTTCAAATTGTGTTTTTTTATCATACTTCTCCTTTTACTACAAAGCTATATTTACTTAATTACGTGACAATGCCATGCCAATCTTTCGATCACACCACATTCCACCTCTTTGATATTAACACTTTGCGGACCGGACATTCTATTGCTAATCGTATCCAGTGGCCGGGTAGTTTTTTGCGTTAAATATTTTCAAATTAGTGATCATTTGTTAGTAATTAACACGTTGACTGCCACGGTGGTCACCGGTGACCGGTGCAAAACGTTTGACTAAAAATGCAAAAAATTCGCAATGAATCCTATTTGCAATTTTGTAAAAGCAATTGATATTGGAACGATGCTTCAATACTTTGGCTTCTAACAACCCTGCATTACTTTCATTTTGCTCAATTTAATCATACTCTGCAGTATTTTATCGCATCGCGGTTTCAACATAGCAAGAAACGCTTGGCAGTCAAAGTGTTAAACTGTCCACAAATATTTCTGTAATATTGCTAATCGTTTTGTCGCTATCCATATTTCAGAGCTTCAAATAATTAATTTGCAACACAAATTACGAAAAACCGCGGCTGACAATCACGTAGCAACTGCGTGATGTCTCGTCACCTGCCTCAAACGACAGAATATGCAAGACGATATATCTCATCAGTGGCCCAGAATGACGAAATACGCAAGACGATATATCTCGTCAATGGCCCCGAACGACGAAATAGCAATGACGAGATATCTCGTCATCCGTCCGCAATGTGGTAACGTCAACTTCAGTCGCTTGCCGCCAAATGTATGCACACGGCCGATCAACATTGTCCTTGGCTGTCGAGTATCATCCGATATATGACCACTGTGTGGAAGAGTGTTTTACCTTTAGGTATGTACGCCGTTGGGTCGAACAAGGTCTAACGTCACGCCGAAAATGCTTCCAATTTCTTATATCAGTCCTGATGTCACGACTTCGCAATCTATAACAAAAATCTGCGGTTATTTGTCCGCTTCACAATTTTGGCATGCTTCCTATAACTCCCATGCGTGTTGCTACCTTCTATTCAGTCACCCGGCGTATTTCTAATCCCATTCTGACTTTTTACTCTGATTTTGTTTTTCATTACACTTTTTACCACACCATCTGTCAACCCCTTTAGCTGTTCTTTTTCTCTTCCCTAATTTCTATTCTTTATTTCACTTTTTATGGCTTACTTATTGTACTTTCTCATACAACTCTCATACTGCCCGCGCAGTCTCATACACCCTCTCAGAGCCAACCGTCAAGATTATGCATATACGTGTATATATTTTTTTTATTTTTCAATAGTGTCGGGATATTCTGTCACTTTGGCACAAACGTGACAGATTGGATATTATTTAAGAAAGGCACATTTGCATATTTTGTGGTATAATCCAACTCGAACTCATAGGTACTTAATATGTACATATAAAACGGGCAAAATATCGTCATAGAAAGCGTTATGCATTGTATGAAGAATATTACTTTGAGAAACTTCGAAACCATTTGTATGTATTTAATAGAACAACTTATTTGATATACATATATTTGGTTGCTCATTCTGTTCCTTCATTTCAGCAACAAGGAAGAAGTGGAGAGTAAACAGGTAATGAGGGAATAACGTTAACCTATATAGGACCTTTTACATCCCTATGTGAATTGCTTAAACAGTTTGCTCTCGCGGAGGTTACCTGTACTCCAATATCATCGTACAGCATTGCTTTTTTAACATTCTAGGTTGTTGGAAAGAAACGTGGCGTCATTTTTATTTGGATTTCAATATGTTGTATTACTTCTTGTCACTTTCTCTTAAAACCTTGCAGTATAAACTATAGTATATTCGGCATTCACGTAACGAGTTCTAGATACGAGGACCGATTTTGCGGACACGCATATTGTAACGAAAAGGTTGAAGAGGGTACCGGAACTTTCGCGAAATTATGTGTCGGAATAGAAGAATTAACAGTTTGGCATAGGAAAGCAGCTTAAGATGATTAAAAAAGAAAAAGGTTGAGTACGTTTCGTGCCAGATCTACTAGCAGGCTCATCAGGAGAGCTAATGCAAACCTATTTTATTTATTTATTTTTATTTTTTATCTTAAAAAAAACGTTTATTGTAACCTAATAAATATATGTTTCAACTTCTTCTTTTTACTTACAGTTAAATATAACTTTTTTATCATCACTGTTATAAAGTCTTTCATTATCAATAGATCCGCTTTATATAAAATTGCTCATTAATACCACCTTTTTGAACTTGATACTACATCCCATACCAATCAAATGTGGGAAAATTGAAATTAACAGAATATAAATATATGAGGAAGAACTAATGAAATAATGATTAAATGGGTTAAAAATATTCGTAAGGTACATACACAAATACATAAAAGTATTGATTTTATTGATTCTTTGTTTGGTAATGATGTGTTATATGTTGCGTGCCAAACCATGGAACCGCGTGCATTATTCCCAAGCATGCTGCCAGCGCAGTCACTCGCAGAGTTACCACATGATTTTTGGCACAACAAAGGCAGTCCATGTTCGAAACCTTCGAGTGGTTTCAAGGGTTTCAGAAGACACCAGTTTTATATTTTAGATAGTCACGCTATGCCGAAAAAGGCATGTCGCTTTTTGTAAACATTTACAATCAGTACGGTTTTATCATCCACAGGACATGATCCGGTCCCCACATTTACACCTCATACTTCGGTTTCACAGTTTATAATAATTTATTCAAATAATTCGTACCAACAGTTCATCACGCGTTGGTATTTAAGCGTGATTGTAATAATAAAAGTAAACTTAGATTTACTGATAATAAAAGAGTATTTTTAATTCTAAGCCTATAATACTAAGCCTATAACTAGTTGTACAAGACAGTGTCAGCGGAGGACGTTTGGGATGTTTAAAACAGCATAACACTTACAAATATACCCTGTCTTAAGCATAACACAACTATTTGATTCTATGAGCCGGATATTCCAATTTTTAAGTGAATGAGTCCACAAAATTCCTAAATTGTTTTCTGTGATTCGACTCCTGTAGTACGCTACAGTAATCATTAAATTGATGCAGTATTCGGTCAATTAGTTGTCTACGGACAATGTCGCTGGAAGCAGAGTCATATACCTGTGTATATACAGTATACAGTATGATCAGAAAGTACCCGGAATTTGTAACTAAAACACATTGTTTTTAATTTTCAGATAAATTTATCTTGTCGCCTTCGAAATAACATCCATCTGAAGCGACACACATATGTCAACGCTTAACCCAGTCCTCCATACACTTTCCATAAGCCGATGAAGAAATTGCCTTCAGCTCCTTCGTCGCATTTTGTTTCATGTGTTCTATAGTCTCAAATCTCTTTCCTCGAAGAGGTCATTTGAGTCTAGGGAAAAGAAAAAAGTCACATGGTGCCAACTCTGGCGAATATAGTGCTTGTTCAATGGTATTTGTTTGATGTTTGGCCAAATAATCGAGCACAATGCGTGCTTTGTGAGACGGCGCGTTATCGTGGTGCAACATCCACGAATTGTCTTCCCATAAATCCGGTCGTTTTCTACGCACAGCATCCCTCAAATGCTTCAAAACGGATAGGTAATACTCCTTGTTGACTGTTCGACCCTCTGGCAAGAACTCATAGTGGACTACACCTCGATAATCGAAGAAAACTGTGAGCATGACTTTGATTTTGGACCGACTTTGGCGCGGTTTTTTGGCTTTCGGCTCATTTTCCAGGCGCCACTCGGACGACTGTTGGCTTGTTTGCACGTCATACTCGTAAACCCACGTCTCATCGCCGGTAATTATCCGTTTCATGAAGGTTGGATCATTTCTTGCCTCAGAAATCATCTATTCCGCCACTTTCTTGCGATGCCCTTTTTGAATAAAATTCAGCTCTTTTGGCACCGCGCCGCGCTGCAACGCGTCTCATGCCTAAAATATCCACTACAATGTGCTGAGCGGTTCCATATGAAATGTTGACCTCACGAGCTATCTCTCTCAGGCTCGCATCACGATTTTCGAGTACAATTTTTTTCACTTTTTCCACATTTTCTTCGGTATTTGATGTCGAAGGGCGTCCAGAACGAGGCAAATCTTCGACAATATCACTCCACTCTTGAATAACTTATACCATGCGTATATCTGTGTTTTTGAGAGAGCAGACTCCCCAAATGATTTTTCCAACATTTTCAACGATTCGGCACATGAAATTTCGTTGGAAACACAAAACTTCAAACAAATTCTTTCTTCGATAGAATTAGCCATTATAAAAACGACGAAGCACAAAAACTTGCTCGATGTAAACAAATGCCAAACAAATACTAGTGATCAGAATCTTTTGAAACTTGGCACAGATGTCTCTCACAGGTGTACCAATTTCAGAAAAAAAAAATTTACTGGGTATGTCAACGGCGATTCTTTTAAATTACAAATTCCGGGTACTTTCTAATCTTACTGTATAATACTGAGACGAACTTTTCGTCGATCGGGTTCATAGCAAGCGCAGAATCTGCAACTGGCTTCGGAACCATCAGCGCTCATAACAGCCACGAGCGTCATGATTGAATCGCAGTTAAACATGGGCATATATTAATATTGGGATGAGTTTTTCGTCGATGGATCAATTATAGGCACAGCGTCTATCCAGCATCCGTGTGGAATTCCGCATGTAACTCTGCATCTGCAGAATTCTGCCGTTTTGTCCGGGCACTCCTTCCATTAGTCTGACAGAACGGACCCGACCAGGTTCCGAAGAAATGTCGGTACCCGGTCCCGCAACAAAGGCATACATATGTTGCGCTAGGGTAGGGAGATAGAAGCGTTGACAAAGTCCAGTGAAATTGTCAACACCGCCTCATGCTGGGCAGTGACCTCCTCCGAGAGGAACCAAACACGACAAAACGCGTCGATAGTGGATCGGTCCTATCGGAATCCGTACTGGCACGCTATCAGAACGGCGCTTATTGTGGACAGGTGTTCAACGAGACGGGAGACTATTATCCTTTCGAATAATTTGCCCATCTTGTCGGGTAAACCGATCCGCCGATAGGCGATTCTGCAGATCTTCCCTGATTCTACAGGAAGACGAATTTTGCTGTCCTCCATACAATCGGGAATTGACAAGTTTCGAAGCAGGTGCCAAACAATCACCGGAGTCTGTCACCAAGGACGCTCGATGCCTTCACCCATATGCGGCCGAATATACCATGAGGTCCCGAAGCAACAACACGTATCTCCATTCGGACTATAGCCCTGGCTAATTCCCCCTATGTAACCCGCACCACGGCGAATCAGGTGGTCGCGTTCGCTGGTACAAGAGGTGGTCTATCCTCACTGTCAAAGGGGAATAGAGGGTCTACAATGTTTCCGAGGAATTGCGGTGGAAGGACTTTGTGATAAAGGGCGCCTGCGGTGGTACCTTGCTCAACACTACTTTGTACGACCGATCCTACGCATGCCTGTGTAGTCTCTGGAGGATTTCCTTCCAGGTCTGGTCTTTTGCCTAGCGGATTGTCAAGGGTTGTCTGTGCTTCACGGTCAACGCCATATCTCGCCGCCTTATGCGGCCGGCATGGTTGTGCTCACGACGCTGGCGCACACACACCTTGCGCAGGTCCGAAGATGTTTTGCGACCACCAGTAACACTACCTGCTGCGAGAGGAATCGAGCTCGAGTTATGGCCACATCGCAGACTGTGGTTCTGAAGTTCCTTCCCCCCTACCCATGGGTCAATGGGGCTGGTCTAACCAGGCCACGGTGTTGATAGTAGCCATTAGGGCATCCTCATCAAGTGCCTGATGGACGACCAGGGAGGTTTCTGGAACACGTCATGAACACGTCCTCATGATCGGAGAACATGTCTATCTCCACCGCCATCTTCCGTCGACGATAAACGTACCCTGTCACTTAACTGTACCTCATATGGAGGAGCCCAGCCGAACCGCATCCCACCTCTTATGTTTTCCTAGGTCTTCCCCACTCTGGACGTTGAAGGCCTCCAGGACGAGGAAGGGCCTCCTCGGTTTATAAATTATTGTCACGGAGTCGTCATTATCAAACTCCCAGCCTGGAGGAATGAGATCGTGGGGGATGTACAACACCCCGGGGTCTGCGACAAGAGCCAGCTCAACCGAACCCGTCCGCACAGCTCCGATCAGAAGTTCGCAGGCCCCGGCGGAGTGGTTCAGGTTGGTCTGGATAAGCCTTTTTTTTTGGTTGGAGAGGAGGGGAAATGCATTTTATGCACACCCGGCATACGCTCGCATCCGCGTGCACCAGGTAGTGTGGAACTCGGACGCAAGTGTTTCCTACCCACTAAACCCACCCTCTTCAGCCTCTCTAAGATGCCATGCTCCACCCGGAACCGTCATTAAACATTACTTCGGGAGAGACATCACTAGCCGTATTTTGGCTGCCTGAGGAGGCCGCCACTTCCCTAGAAGTGCTTGGTATTCGGAACACCGGGTCGAACCCGCAAGGTAGTCGGTAGACCCACCTTTCTCTGTGCAAGTCGTGCACTTGTACTCTTCAGTGCATTCAGCCATCTTATGGCCAGCGGCCCCGCATTTGCGACATACGTCGATAGTGACGCGTATGCACCTCGCCGCTACATGCCTGAAATGGTGGCGCCTGAAATGGTGGCACCTGAAACACCTCACGATTGGGAGAAGCATCCGCACGCGCCCGTATACAAAACTCACGCGGATCCTGCCCGCCTTCTCAAGGGTACCCGCGTGGGCCCCGAAAATCTGACCGTGGGCAATTTTGCTTCCCTCAAAGTAGAGGCGCACAGATTTAACATCCACACGGGCATCCGCTGGTAGGAAGATCCACGTGGCGGCCTTAACTTCTTCTTTTTCGGTTATCTCATCGAGATCTTTTATTTCAAATTCCCGCATTTCTTGCAACACTCTTGTATCGCTTCCATCCTCTAAACACGACGCAGTCTCGCGTATGCCTTCTGCACATTCCCCTCTTTTCTCTTAACTTTGAGCAGCAAATCACCGCCCCTAGTCTTCTGGTGTCCGGTGACCCCGACCTCCTTAAAATCTGCCTTGTTACATATGTCTCTTAAGAAATCTACATAGTGTGGGACCGAATATTAGAAGATTCGCGAAAGAATAATGCGCCGTATCGAATGCGTATAAGTTAGGGTGAGTGGGATGTATGTATGATATGTAGCGTGAGCGACGACGCATATAACAAAAGAAGATTGAAGATGCTGTTGTTTCATACGGGCAGTCGTAGCCGGACCAGCAAAGACGAAAGACGCACTTTTAACAGACGTGCTCATAAGAAGTTCGGTTGTGTGTGTGTGTGGAATTGTATTCTGACTCTTTTTTAATTATATCTTATCCAAGTTTGATTATAATTATTTAATTAATACCTGGAACCTACAATAGCTTAGGGCCTCCGCCCCTTAACACGTTGACGCCGGCCTGACCCACTGGTGGCCCATGCTTATCTGTTCCCTGCGGCGGCATGACCCACCGGTGGCCCATGCTAGATTGTTCCATGGGGCGGCATGCATCACCGATGGGCCACGTTTGTATACAAAAAAATACATAGTACAAAATGTTATTTTATTGATTTAACATTATACATTAACATTTCTACCTTATAGTAAAGCATTTAACACAAAATACATAACTTATAATTTAATCAATACATTGAATATAACAAAATATAACTACTCATATTACCGATGCAATATTTTAAAACATTTTAAACAAAGTGCCGGCTTATCCGGACAACTGTTACAAAAGGTCATTACTTTTTTTGTTTTGTTCGTGGCGTACTGTGTACCTTTTAAGTTTGTTAAGCGTTTGTAACACTCTTTACATCTTTTCCTCGTCTTCCTCGCGGATCCTTGGTATGAACTTAAAAAATGTTTTTTCCCTCTACTTACTATTAGTTCTTCATTAGGGGGATTCTCAACTCTCTTCAATAGGTAATCAATAATTTTTTCTCTAAATTTAAAAATTTTGTAACGTTTAGTTCCCCACTTCTTGTGGATGTACCACGCATTTACTAAAGAGGTCCCGCATAATAGCTCCATGACAACTTTACGATACCATTTTACCGTTTTCCGTAAGTATTTATAATACGAACACATTTGGTCAGATATGTCAACGCCTTTTTTCGCACTATTGTAAGAAAAAACGGTATCTGGTTTTAATTTATCATCTTTGCCACGTATAATGGCGCAATTGTGAGATCTCGAAGTGGTTAACATGCACAGGGGTCTTTTGTCTGTCCACTTCAAAAATTTCACGCCGCTCCGATTTTCAAGAGATATAATATCGCCCTGTTTCTGTTTTTGTTTTCCCTGCGGCGGTAGGAATTTTCTATTAATTTTGACTGTACCGCAAATATATGTTCTTTTATTGAGCGCATTTGCATACATCGCCTTTTTAGACCAATATAATCGAAGTTCGGGTACCTGCACTACACCCATAATGAGATACCCATAAAGGTATTAAATTCACTTTTTGTAACGGGGTTCCATGGTTGTTGATGTTGTCTCCTGCCATATGCCGCATTCACTATGCACTGTACAGCGTATCTGTTAGTCTCTTCAACGATGATCTCTAATATCTCGTCCGTGAAGAATAATTTATATAAGGCAACAGGATCGTCACAGTCCGTCTCTTTCATCAGTAGTTCTTCTTCTTCCGAATACTCTTCCTCTGATGCAGATTTTTCTGCAATTTTCCGCCATTGCGCATCATCATCTTGTTCCTCATCAAACTCCCAAACTTCTTTCTCCGTGGTATTTCTATCAGTTGCCGTGTCCGACGATGATGATGAAAGTATTCTATTTCTTCGACTCTTTCGCATGATTCCAAATACGGATTCATCAGACGAATCACTGAATTCCATATCCATTGTATCTAATATTTAGATCGGTAAAAATTAAAAATAAAAAATGCTAACTGCCTTTTTAGAAGGAAAGGAACTTTTTATTACCGTTACACTTACCGGAAGAAATGTGTGCCCAGATAATTCGTTATGTCAGAACTCTATTGACCTCGCACCTCACAGACACTTCACACAGAATACTTGCACACTAACATTACTCTTTCTATCTTGCCGTCAACTCTAAACTCAGTAAAAATTACGTCGTCGTCTAAATGCTCGATAATGGTCCCTCATTACTTGGTGACGGGCTTATGGCCATAAAAAAAGAATTAGGGTTTTTCCTCAATTCATGCGACTGGCCACCGTGGGTCCTATCGGCAGGCCAGACCACGCGCGGGCCACGTGATAATTTTGGAAATTTGGTCTATTCGAATCAGCTAGTGGGTATTAGGGCGCGATCATTGAACAGTATAATTTGGTGCCGCGCCGCCCCATGGGACGGACCGCTAGTTGAAGCGCCGCCGCACGGAACGGGCCCCGAATATCCGCGCCGGCGTCAACGTGTTAAACCAAGACGGCGTCCAGGTGTCGCCTTGGTGTCCGAAACTCGGGTTTCTTTTGACCTTGCGCTGGTTTCTTTGTTGGCGGTGGTATTTGTTTTTCCACAACAGTGCGTGGTAGTGTGCCGTCAGCGCCGGTTAATCTTATAATCTTCCTTCTTTTGACGACAGTTGACCAGGTGTCGATGGGCGCCACCCTTATGCGCTGTGGAACTGCAGGCACTGCATCACCGTTTTCCTCATTTTCAGTGCGGACCTCGGTGGTCTTCTCATCTTGGAGACAGGCCCCCTTCCAGACTAGCCACCTCCCAGTTTGGAGACCGCAGAGTGGTACTGCGCGAAACATGCCAATAGTTCATCGCACGTAGATGTCCAAACAATCCATTGTAGTAACAATTGTAAACTTCGATTTATTTGCAGTATAATAGTGAATTTGCTTCTGAGTATATAATAACAACTAGTGGTACAAGGACAGTACTGGGATATTTAAGGCAGTAAAATAATTATGCATATACCCTGTTTTAATTACTACCCAACCACTCTAGTTGCATGTGGAATTGATGTCTTTTGCAGTGCAGTTAATGCTAATTTTTATAAGCTTGATTTTGTTTTCTCTGTGTGTGATACAACCTACATATGTTTTGTAAATATTGGATATAATTCATAACATTCAGGTAAAGAAATAATGGTGGCAATATGCAATCTGCATAACCTGGTCCTAACCATAAACTGTTGTCCCTGTTCGACATTGTTATTGTCCAATGTTACCTTATTATTTTGAATATGACAATTTATTCTACATTTGTATTTACATTAGCCATGTTAAATATATATTTTTTTTATTATTTACGGTGTGTTTCTAATTTTTTCCACTATTTTTTATCTACTTAGGCATGCTCTAAGGTAGTTTCTTTCAAATATTTGAAGCTTCTTTAAAAATAAGGTAGTAAAAAAAAGTAGTAGTACATAAACTTGGTCCTTACATTTAAATGTTTGTCAGAGAAAAGTTCCTTCAATTTTTCGAAACATTTTTTGATTTTCTTGCTGCTTTTCCATGTGTGATACATCAGATGTATCAATCCATGAGTATTCCTAGATATCCGACTCAAGCTCTGTATGATACTTTCTCATTCTGGCATCTATGACACTGCTGGCTTACCGTAAACAGGTTTTCTAGCTTTTCTTGGACTGGTATTATTCTTTTCCCCTCTGTATATGTCACTATATCATTGGCAAAAGCTATTGCTCTTTTCTTTGTGTCAGTGTTTGTACCAATTATGTTATTGATGTTGGAATTAAATATATAGAACAGCACTGGTGAATTGGCAGTTCCGTATATAGTGGATTAATTAAAGTATGCTCATTTTTTTAATTACATTTTCCATCTATAATTCTGAAGTTTCTAGTGTTTATCATATTTCAGATAATTACTATATGTTGGAAAAATTTCTTTGTGGTTGATTTTTATATTAGGTCTTGCAGACATACTGTAGTGGAAGCTTTCTCCATATTGATATTTTAAGTCCCAATGCAATGTATCTTATTCAACGTCTATGTCATGTCTGCTTCGAACTTTCTACTGACATCAATTGGTGAGTAACGATGACAAACACCAAACTGTTATTCTGGAATGGTTGAATTCTTGTCATTGCTGTCTGGTATAGATCTGTTCATGAATATTTCGAATGTTTTGTGTATTGGGTGGAAGAATTATTGATCTGCAGCTGCTTGCGCCTTTTTTTGCCCAACATTTTTTACAGAAAGAGCTTTTTATTGATCGTTCTGGAACGTGCGTAAGATTTCGCGCGCTGTTGAAAAGGACCCTGTATAATTTTCGTTGGCAGGTGTTTCAGTGCTACACTCGACATTCTGTCTATTCCACTGTAATTTTTATTATTTATCTTTATAAATATTTTAGCTAGCTTAATTGCGACAGTGAAATTTAATGAGACTTTCTTTTCTTATCTCCTTGTTCTATTTATTTACTTTTTCAAAATTCTTTGCCAGTGCTTCTGATTTGTGCTCCCTATGAGATATGTAGCAATTGCCATTGTTGTCTATGTTTCAGTTCTCAATATTTATTTGTACATCTTTTATTTCTTTCTTTTTTTTCTCGTTTTACTTTAATATTTTTTTTATTTCTATTCTTCCTTTTGATTCAAATATGTAGTTTATGATTGGGAACATGTTTCGTGAATCATTTGTTGCAATGTTTTCGATTTTATTTCTCTAGTAGCTGTTGACAAATGCTTAATATTCTTCTAATAGTTTTCTAGTAGTTTGTAAGATATTGTTCAATATTTGTAGTTCCAAATTTATTTCCTGGAAAGAATGCCTTTTCTGTTTTCGACTTTTCTAATTGTTGAGTTTGTGTGATAGACCATATCATCATTTATGTTCTACGTGGACATTTCATGTTTGATCATTTCAAGAATATTACTTTCCAGTTGTTATATTGTTTTTGTGCTATCAACGTTATTATCTGAAATTAGTGCGCTCGCACATAACATCGTCGGAGAAGGCTTTGATTCTTTTGGCGATAATGACCTGGACGAGATGATTGAGGACCAAACTGTCGATGATAGCTAATTTTGTTTTACAGCAGATAAAATATATGCCAAATCTCGAAAAAATTGTTTATATTGTTCGTCATAAAAACTATTTTTATGGTACCAAAAAACAAATCAATTGAAATCCTATCTATTTTGTTATGCGAATTTCTTTACAAAATTATTTAATTTATGTATATGAAAGCATCGCTATTTCATAAATCAATTGATGTATTGTTATTTTTTTTATGCGGTCCCTAAGCTTACTACCAGATGCTAGGTTAGAGTTTTATGTTTTTCTCAATTCTGAAGAATGTTGTTCAGTCCACCTTCCTGTAATTAAAATGTAGCTTATCATATTGTATTCGTGTTTTACAGCTTTGTTATGTTCAATATGAAATTTTGTATGCTGCTTTGACCCAATTGAGTTTTTACGGTTACTTCACTGTGAGCCTTAGATTTATTATTGTTAAATTCAAGTAAGACTGGCATTTTCAGTAGGAAGATATATTAAAATAGTACAATTTTACTTTAAATATATTTTATATAAACCATGTTTTGTTAAAGAAATTTTACTTGCTATTTTTATCATTTGCCCATTTTTTGTGCTTGCATTTAAATTACTTGCCATTATATAGTAATTTTCAGGTTTATTCTGTTTGCCAGATTTAGGAAATCTTTCCATTTCGTGCAGAAAATCATTATGTCCACCATGTGAGACATATATTAACATTATTATGCAATTCTGGTCTGTACCTATTTTAATTTTTATTGATAATGTTTCAAGTTGTTTCAATAAAATGAGATTTGATTTCTTCATATTTCATGGATTACTTCATCAATACATATTAGGTTGCATCCTATCTCTACTTATTGTATCATCATTTTTCAGCTCACTTTTGTACTTTGGACTCATTTTTGTTTTCCCTATTAACACTGGATTTGGATTTTGATCATTCAGAAGCTTAACATGAGATACTCTTTCCTGGTCATGTATGAGTGAATTTACATTCATGGATATTATTTTTACTTTCTTGGCATATAGGTGTATTTTCAGTTTTGTTTGATGCATTAGAGTCCATTCTTTTGTTATTGTTGTTATCATTTAGTAGGTATGGATTGATTATTTATTCTATATTTTCTTGTACGATTTTTGTTTCTTGTCTAATCTATTGTGTGATGCATTGCACAAATGAGACTAAATGCATAGCTTTTTATTTCTCCCTCATAAATATTACATACCTCTTCTGTGTACACTTCCTTGGTAATGTCTGCTATTGTTGTAATTTGTGCTAGCGTTTTCTATTGGTTTTTGTGTGTATTAATAGTTTTATTTTCATTCTAACGTCTTCGAAGATATCTTATTTCTATTTGCTTTGCACATCCCCTGTGTAATCAAGGATGTCCAAGTTTTTGTCATAAGTGTAGGGATATATGATGTTAGGTGATGTCGAAGTGTGATGCGGAATTATAATTGAGTAGAATAATTTATTGAAAGATAAAAAAAAAAGCACTAATTATACATATAAATACAAAATGAAAATAGAACTATGGCAATCCGACTACTATTCGGTAAACGGCAAGAAAACGTACCTATACTGGACTGAACTACTCTCTGAACTTGACTGAACGACAACTTAAAACTCTCTGACCTATTACTGCACTATAACTAAACGAAAACTCTATCTCCTCGCCGGGCCGTTGCTATGCACCCCCGTCCTTCCCCCAGGGTTCGGCATCCAATCATTCGTAAAAACACGCATCCTCTCATTCTTACCTACATTCTCTCTCGCTCACTCTAAATGCGTTACAGTCGACACGCGCAATAATGAGACATACGTCACGCATTCTTCAAACAAAACCACGCTATCATTATACCTTCACTCGCAACAATCGGTCGCAGCCACTCATACACACACACACACACTTCCTACATTTATGCGACACATCTACGGCCGTTTTTCTGATGCTACATAAGGTACTGTAGGTTCCAGGTATTAATTAAATAATTCTAATCAAACTTGGATAAGATATAATTAAAAAAGAGTCAAAATACAATTCCACACACACACACACAACCGAACTTCTTACAAGCGTGACTCCCAAAAGTGCGTCCTTCGTCTTTGCTGGTCCGGCTACGACTGCCCGTATGAAACGACAGCATCTTCAATCTTCTTTTGTTATATGCCTCGTCGCTCACGCTACATATCACACATACATCACACTCTAACTTATATGCATTCGATACGGCGCATTATTCTTTCGCGAATCTTCTAATATTCGGTCCCACAGTACAAAAGAAATGTGTTTGCACACATAGATTTCTCTGCATGTAATTGGTATGTACCTTTTTTTTTTTTGTGACGGAGGGGAAATCTTCTGTAAGACACTCCCGCACTTCCAAGGGAAAGTGCAGGGGTAGTGCCGGATTTTTACCGACTAAAACCCCGCCGATGCCACTTCCCTACACCGATTTCTGATGGGCTTCGGGTTCTCCTAAGAATTTCACCGAAACCCATCCGGCGCCACGAGTCGAACTCGCACATTCCCAACGGAGATCCGGAAGGGATCTCCGACAGACCATATAAGAAAGTATGCAACACACACACACTCACACCTTTATTTACAAAAATAAACTGCACACTCGTTCAAACATTCTTACAATGTTACATACTAATACCCGGTAACTACCGACGACGGGATTTTTACCAGACATCTGCCCGCCGCCAGCTCGCTTCCTGTGCACCTTATTGGTTGGACGAGCCCCTGCTCGTGCCAAGGTGCACCATTCTACCCAGTCGCAGGCAGTATCCGACGCCTGCGACCAGTGCGGCAGTCGGAAGGAGATAATTGGCATGTACCTGGGACATAAAATTGCTGCATTTAATGCACCAGTATTTCATATCGAAATTTGATGTGTTGTATGCTCACATTATATGTTCGCTGCTCTCTTCGAATTTTCTCATTGCATTATCTGGAATGGAACATATTTAATTTTATCTGCTCTACCAAATGTGCTTTCTGTACCCAATTGTATCAGCTGCAGTGGAAGAATATGATTTATGATTATGATATGAAGATTATGATACATTGATCACTTTTTGACAGCATTTCTAAAAGGTCACAACTATTGTCAGTGCCCTTTATAATAAAGCTGTGTCTCTTTTTTTGGTTGAGTGTGTATGTATAATTCTGTTTATATTTTTTGAAGAAGTGCCCTTTACTTGCTTAGGTTATTCCACGGTAGCTATTGTCAATATATGGCTGTTTTCAAGGTTTTTTCGTTACGTTACAGTGGTGTTTGTATAAGTTTTTTTCCATTGTTTTTACGATGGCCTTATCTTGTGATAAAATATTAATCAGTGGTGGAGTGTTTTTTCTTCTGATGCTACATACTATATGGATGAAAACTGACAAAGCAAGACATTTTTTTTTTTTACAACGTTGGGGGGTGGTGGGGCAGGAAAAAGTATGTATAATAAAAGCCATTTACTGTAAAAGTTGAAACCCACTTACAAATTGGTTGGCAGTGTAAACTATTTGTTGAATGTGTATTTGAACACTTGAGACTATCTAAATTGTGAATTAAGGTGTTCAATTTCTCAGTTATTAGCGATTATATATACACATATACTTTGTGTATAATAAATTTCAAACTTTTAAAAGTATCAAAAGCAAAAAATGTTGTTTCCACTTCACCACCTGATCATAATATTGTACAATTTTATTAGCAGTTGCTGTTGGAACCGTTTCTCAACGAATCCTTAAAACAATTTTGCCTACGATGGGAAAGGGAAGAAAACACATTGCAACAAAAATGTTTTAAGTTACCTTGAAATTTTCATTATAAGGTATTAATGTTACCATTTTGCATTACAGTATTGAACTAGCATGTGTTCTGAAGATTGCACAACTATTTGGAGGTGATCAATATGATTGCCACATGTTATTTTATTTTAAAATAATAATGAAAAACAGAACAGGGATAAGTATTGGGTGGTATAATTTCTATAAAAAATCGGCGTTTACTAACATATAATTTTGTTATAAAGTATTGTAGGACTTTATGACATACTTTGTGTTTATTAAAATCAACTTTTAACTTATACAGAGAATATTCCTTTAACCTTACCAGAATATTCTCATCACACTTTTAAAAGGGACAAATGAAACGAATAGTGATAATTCTCTAACAATCTCATTAATGAGAAGTTTGCTAATAGCCTGAGTTTTTAATAGCAAATACCAATATACTAATTCAAATAAAATGTGATTCAAATAATAAGGGTATGAAAATATATAATCAAATAAAATATAAAAATTAGCCGGTAGAAGTAAAACCTGAGAAGTAATCAAAGCACTAATTCAAATAAAATGTGATTCAAATAATAAGGGTATGAAAATATATAATCAAATAAAATATAAAAATTAGCCGGTAGAAGTAAAACCTTGTGAATCCCATGGTTTTAATCCAGTATTGAGTACGATTTTATTCCAATAAATGACACAAAATGAGAATAATATACACAATATTATTCAAACAATTGATTCATTATGCTGTTTCGAAGCAAAGTTCTTTTACCAATCCCTCGTACAAAATGCAGTAACTTAATTAACACTAGATTGCAAATAATATTGCCCAAAAACAGTCAAAATGACTGCATGTGAAAAAATAACAAATATGTAAAGAAATTTGTTTAAAATTAATTTTTAATATTTTTTATTTACAGTTATATAACAGGTCATTAGTAAATATTAACTGTACATATTGACTGTTTTCAATGAACTTAACCCATATTTCCGAAAGCAAGGCAAATTTATTTGATTGTAGGCGTCTACTGCATTCGGTTCTTTTGTCAAAATGAATAAATCGTAGGATTTGCTTGAACTTTTCTCTGGCAATAGTTTTTCGAAAAGATTCGGGACCCCACTTCGCTGACCATAAATAACTCAATTTAAAATTTGTTGCCTCGTAAGCTCCACGAGCATATAGAATCCCAATAAATGCACGTATTTCCAGTAATGATATTGTCCAACCGTTCCGCAAAATTCGGCGACATTCTTCTGTGCACTTTCTTATATGTTTGATAATATAGTTATCTATTATCAACGATAATGCACTGATAAGATTATCTGCCACAATATATAATCAAAATAAAAGATGGTATCCTTCCAGGAATACCACATTCGTCAATTTTTGTCCACACAGTACCATCAGCAGCTGTTTCGACCTCCTGAAACGTATTTTCAGTTTCTTCATCAGAATCTGAACTAGTTAGCACCCTACACCTTTTCCTGGGCATATTGATGACACTTTCATTTTCATCATTGATGATCGACTTTCATCACTATCTTCAGCGTCAGATGTTTCACTTTGAATATAATCCGCTTCATCTTCAGATGATAGTTCATTTGTTGCATTTGATTCTATATCGGAAATGTTAGCTTTTCCACAAAATTTATAAAGATTCGAATAATATACTACAATTGAGCAACTGACACTATTATACAAATCGACAATTTGTTATGCATCATATTTCAATACAAAGCCGGACAGGTCATATAAGAAATTTACTCAATTCAATAAATAAAAATCTTTTGATTATTTAAAATTTACCAAGCAGTCAAAATGACTGCTTCTGGGCAATATAGGTATAACACACATATATATACGGAAATAAAGGAGGGCGGAAGTAACTACAATTATTCATAAACCCATTTATATGTTATAGAAAAAGTCACCAAATTCTAAGAAATTGTGTCATCAATTTCATAATTGTTTTTCTAATTGAAATTAAAAAACAGTCAAAATGACTGCCTTGGGCAATCTAGTGTTAAAAAACATGGGCACATTAATTTCACATTGTTTATCAAACACCACTCTTTCTTAGAGTCGATTGGTTGAATTGGTCGATATGTTGAAATGTATATCGGGTAGGTATGAATGATCTCATGAAGCAATAGATACGTATATTCCATGAAAAATGTGTATATATAAGTATAAAATTCTGAAGCAACAGAAAATTTGATGGATTAAAATACAAACAAATTAAACAAAGGCTAAAACATTTTCAGTACATTGAGGTTTGTGAAACATACCAACTATAACTTTTGAAAGTGGTGCAAATCCAAATTTTTGTAAAAATCTGTAGTGTGATGTCATGGAAACAAAACATTGTAAAATTGTTGCTCATAGCAAATCAACCATCAAATCAAACAGTTTTTATATTGTATGTTCAAATTATACCAGCAAGTCAAAGCCATATCTGTAGTTTCCTAAATTTTTGCATCAATGTCCAAAAACAGATCAATTTTTCATATGTGAAATAAGGTGGAACAATACAAGTGAAGAAAGTGTGAATTAGGGAAAACATAATAGTATCATTCTTGAAAAATTAATCTTATATAGTAGTGTTTTAGAAAATGTCTGTACAATCGGATGGAAAGTTCAACACGTGTACTATTGAGGTGTCTATAAGATAAAAAAAAAAAAAGTAAGACAATCTGCGTTTCTTGGAACTTCAAACCCCTTGATTGTTTTTCAAGAACTGTGTGTTAATATTTTGAAAGTGGTAAAGTTAAAAGCTTATTCCGGTTGAATCTTATCCATAAAGTAAAGTAACATCTTTGGCCTGCCTGTGCATAATTTCTCGCAGACGATTAGTCCAACTTGAAATGTTTACCTTATATCAAATACATACGAGGGCAGTCCGATAAGTACTTAGCCTACAAAAGAAAAACGAAAATTTTGGAAAATCGACGATTTATTTTTCAACATAATCTCCTTTTAACTCGATACACTTGATCCAGCGATGCTCCAACTTCTTCAATCCGTCTGAAAAATACGTTTTCTGGAGATCTGCAAAGTAGGCCTCCGTGGCGGTGATAACCTCCTCATTCGACTAAAATTTCTGCCCAGCGAGTGACTTTTTCAAGTTTGGGAAGAAAAAGAAGTCATACGGGGCCAAATCTGGAGAATACGGTGGATGTTTCGTAGCCTAATTCAACGAATTTGGCTGTAGCTTGGGCAGAGGTGTGAGCCGGTGCGTTATCGTGGTGAAAGAGCACTATTTTCTTCGCCAAATGGGGCCGTTTTTTCCTTAATTCGGCGTCGAATCGGCTCAATAATTCGGCATAGTACAGCCCCGTGACTGTTTTGCACTTCTCCAGGTAGTCTATGTAGTTGACATCTTGTGAATCCCAGAAAACGGTGGCCATCACCTTTTCGGCCGATAGGACAGTCTTCGCCTTCTTCGGAGCACATTCACCGGGCGCAGGCCACTGTTTTGACTGTTTCTTGGTCTCTGGTGTGTACCAGTGGATCCACGTTTCGTGGTTAGTCACAAAACGACGTAGAAACTCTTTCGGATTGCGCTTAAACGGTGTCAAACACTGCTCTGAAATGGTCTCACGGATGCGCTTGTTATCCGGAGTGAGCAAACGCGGCACCCATCGAGCAGGAAGCTTTCTCATGCCCAATATTTCATGCAGGATATGCCCAGATTTCATCGCCGGATCAAGTGTATCGAGTTAAAAGGAGACTATGTTGAAAAATAAGTCGTCAATTTTCCAAAATTTTCGTTTTTCTTTTGTAGGCTAAGTACTTATCGGACTGCCCTCGTATCCTACTATATACCCCTTTTACGTAATTCTGGCCGCGAAAGCATCAGTGACTCATCCCTTTATATTGTTTATCGTCAGGAATATTATTCATATCACTGTTTTTGTGTGTTATTAAGGTTAACATTTCTGTATATTACTTTTGATTTTCTGTAATACCTGTAATAACGAGATAGATGCGGTATAAGAACATATGCGTAGATTATTTTTTACAGTTCCATAAAAAGAAGATAACATGTTATATCTGATAATATGTTTTATCTACCAATTTGTCTTTGGTGACATGTCACATTAATATTACATTATTTATGGGTAACTGTTAAATATCAATAAATGTTTACCAAGATGTTACAGTTTATTCTACACGTTGTTAATTGTTTGTTATATCCCCAAGAAGAAGCTATTTTTATAGACACTGCTTAATCCGAAATCTACGGCGGACAAATTTTGATAAATATTTTAATTATTATTTCTGCGTAAAAATATTTGAACCGTAATGAATTAAATTTAAAAATCCTTCCGTACAGTTTTAATCAATATTCCGGATATTATATATTACTTAAAGCCCTTTACATTTTGTAATTGTCTTAAAACTTAGGGTTACTTAAATGTAATCAAACTATAAATAACTTTAATAACACATTTTTGCAAACTTTGCGGTTTTAAAATAGTGAAAATCCATTTCAAATTGGCGGCTTTAGTACATTTGTCGGTTAATGTTGTGTGAAAGTATATATCTAAGAATTACAATTATGCATTACAACAAAAAGTACGAAAGGGCTCTATTAACGCTGATAAATGATCCGACACAAATTGAAGTGCAAACAATACAAACCCGGAAGCAAGGAAGATTGGACTCATATCGGTTTCAAAATAAATGGCTGATGTATGCAAACGACTATTTGAACTGATTACATTATATAGGTTATCAATTAATACTGCCAAGCAGTATATTTCAAATAATGAATTCTAAGCTGTTCATTTGGCCTTAACAAGCATCGCTTCTATTTAGCTTAACTGTTTTTTATTGTGGCTGGCTTTACATGATCATTGCACAGTTATATTGAACATCAAACAGAATGCTTAAGAATACTAAAATATGTGACTCTTCAATTTTCGATTGAAAACGCTTCCCAAGATTTAAGTAACATTTGACACTGCATCACTGTGGTTGCTACTTGGTAGAATGATTGCGTTTGTTTTCATGTTTTCCATCTCTGCGCTCTGAAGTTTTTCTGGTGAATCATGTCCTTCGCCGTAATGCTGTAACCAATAAGAATTGGAACAAAATTAAAAAAAATCCTATCAAATTTGACAAAGGCTATGTGAAGACAATAAGCTATTTACATCTCATTTCATTAGAAGAAAAAACATCGATAATCTTTAAATTGCAGCAATGGTCAAAACATTTTTTGAAATCATAAACAATGTTGGCACATGTTTAAATATCTAATGGTTATTTGGCGATATTGTCTACTATAATCGGCAGCAATACAAACCCGGAAGCAAGGAAGATTGGACACATATCGGTTTCAAAATAAACGGCTGATGTATGCAAACGACTATTTGAACTGATTACATTATATAGGTTATCAATTAATACTGTCAAGCAGTATATTTCAAATAATGAATTCTAAGCTGTTCATTTGGCCTTAACAAGCATCGCTTCTATTTAGCTTAACTGTTTTTTATTGTGGCTGGCTTTACATGATCATTGCACAGTTATATTGAACATCAAACAGAATGCTTAAGAATACTAAAATATGTGACTCTTCAATTTTCGATTGAAAACGCTTCCCAAGATTTAAGTAACATTTGACACTGCATCACTGTGGTTGCTACTTGGTAGAATGATTGCGTTTGTTTTCATGTTTTCCATCTCTGCGCTCTGAAGTTTTTCTTGTGAATCATGTCCTTCGCCGTAATGCTGTAACCAATAAGAATTGGAACAAAATTAAAAAAAATCCTATCAAATTTGACAAAGGCTATGTGAAGACAGTAAGCGATTTACATTTCATTTCATTAGAAGAAAAAACATCGATAATCTTTAAATTGCAGCAGTGGTCAAAACATTTTTTGAAATCGTAAACAATGTTGGCACATGTTTAAATATCTAATGGTTATTTGGCGATATTGTCTACTATAATCGGCAAACAATACAAACCCGGAAGCAAGGAAGATTGGACTCATATCGGTTTCAAAATAAACGGCTGATTTTTGCAAACGACTATTAGAACTGATTACATTATATAGGTTATCAATTAATACTGCCAAGCAGTATATTTCAAATAATGAATTCTAAGCTGTTCATTTGGCCTTAACAAGCATCGCTTCTATTTAGCTTAACTGTTTTTTATTGTGGCTGGCTTTACATGATCATTGCACAGTTATATTGAACATCAAACAGAATGCTTAAGAATACTAAAATATGTGACTCTTCAATTTTCGATTGAAAACGCTTCCCAAGATTTAAGTAACATTTGACACTGCATCACTGTGGTTGCTACTTGATAGAATGATTGCGTTTGTTTTCATGTTTTCCATCTCTGCGCTCTGAAGTTTTTCTTGTGAATCATGTCCTTCGCCGTAATGCTGTAACCAATAAGAATTGGAACAAAATTAAAAAAAATCCTATCAAATTTGACAAAGGCTATGTGAAGACAGTAAGCGATTTACATCTCATTTCATTAGAAGAAAAAACATCGATAATCTTTCAATTGCAGCAATGGTCAAAACATTTTTTGAAATCATAAACAATGTTGGCACATGTTTAAATATCTAATGGTTATTTGGCGATATTGTCTACTATAATCGGCAAACAATACAAACCCGGAAGCAAGGAAGATTGGACTCATATCGGTTTCAAAATAAACGGCTGATGTATGCAAACGACTATTAGAACTGATTACATTATATAGGTTATCAATTAATACTGCCAAGCAGTATATTTCAAATAATGAGTTCTAAGCTGTTCATTTGGCCTTAACAAGCATCGCTTCTATTTAGCTTAATTGTTTTTTATTGTGGCTGGTTTTACATGATCATTGCACAGTTATATTGAACATCAAACAGAATGCTTAAGAATACTAAAATATGTGACTCTTGAATTTTCGATTGAAAACGCTTCCCAAGATTTAAGTAACATTTGACACTGCATCACTGTGGTTGCTACTTGGTAGAATGATTGCGTTTGTTTTCATGTTTTCCATCTCTGCGCTCTGAAGTTTTTCTTGTGAATCATGTCCTTCGCCGTAATGCTGTAACCAATAAGAATTGGAACAAAATTAAAAAAAATCCTATCAAATTTGACAAAGGCTATGCGACGACAGTAAGCGATTTACATCTCATTTCATTAGAAGAAAAAACACCGATAATCTTTCAATTGCAGCAGTGGTCAAAATATTTTTTGAAATCATAAATAATGTTGGCACATGTTTAAATATCTAATGGTTATTTGGCGATATTGTCTATTATAATCGGTATAGTAGATATGTAACTCTGACCAAATATTATGAATTGTACAAATTGTATATGGCTAAAATATAATAAGATATAAATCAATACTCAATATAGATATAGAACAATACTAACTTTGGGAAGACTTTTTTCCATTGTTGCTCATTGTTTATTATTGTTAGGTACGTTTGACTAAATATATTTGTCTACATACAAGTTAAATAAAATGATTTGTGCGGACTAGTAGTTTATTCTGTTGCGTAAACATTTCCAACATTTCGTTATTCCTATATAATACACGAAAAAAAACCCGTTACATATGGGTAAGCTTAGTTATGCAATCGACTCATAAAGACCTACACATATTAACCCTTTGCGGTCGGCAGATTTTGCTCTTAACAGTAACAGCATGTCGGATGAAATCTAGCATTTCATAGTTACTTTTCCGTACAGAATTTAAAGTCAATATATGCATATTAAAACACACAGAATTTGTTGAAACTGATTTGTTGCGTTTATTACTACTTGTAATGCGTAAGAATACAAATTTTTAATCTCTGTAATGTTCTATAGTATGATATTTCGCGAAACGATCACCGATATGAAGTCCTGGTTTTTGTGTAGAAGTATCACAGTACGTGTGCGTTTGTCGTTTTTTCCCGCAGTTTTCCTATGGTAACCTACTGCACAATCTTTCTTGCCTCGTGAACGAATTATATGAAATTGATTATTTAATCTAATGTCTACGAATGACGCTAAAGGTCGCGGTGTAGATAGTGTTTCGTGCCGGAAATTTCCGACTAACTGATCGATTAAACATTTCACAAAATTTAAGTGTGTAAATGGGTTTTCGTTATTCCGTTGTTTTGTTATTTTGTACAGTATGTATGAGTTGATGACGCACATCTCCATGCCTCAACAAATAATTGAATTTTCAGAGATTTCCGCTGCGGGGATATCGACTTCTACGACGATTTAAAGATGTCCCCGTTACGGGGACACCGATCGCAAAGGGTTAAATATGCAATTTGAAGCATAGCATGTAAAGTGAAGTAATTTTTTGAATGTGATTTTTTACGTTTTCATTGCATCGAATCATACGGTTTAAAAGTTTATTGCAACATTGGAAGCAACATTGGAAAAGTGCGCATTTATTCTTACAAGAACTGGCCACACTCAATGCAGCGCCAATTTTGTTCAAACTTCCGTAGACGTTTATGGACGAATTATCAAAGGATCCATCTATCGGCGGTTTTCAATAGACTGACATTTAAAAAAAAAAAAGAAAGTTTGAAGCACGATGTCCATATCGTTCCGATTTGAGAATTTGATTTCAGTACATTCTCTTTCTTTTAATTTTGATATTTATTTTGTACAATTTACTGTCTTTGGTATTCCATTCAAAGTATTGCTTGGATGTTGTATTGACTTGGATGTGATAAACTCTATTAACAAAGATGTTCTATATGAAATTCATTCAGTATTTTAAAGTACAAATATTTGCATTATATGATTTTATTTGAAGATCGTAATACATAAATTAATTTTATAAGTTACCAATGTCGTTAACATAACATTCCTTCTTTACTGAGACATTTTTAATACACAATGGATACTCCAAGTCATCAGAATATTCCAATATTTTTTACAGATTCATGTCCTAAATATAGCCTGTATCGTCCTTTCCCGAAAATTATATATATACATATATTTAAATGAAAAAATAACCTTCAATTATTACTACGAATAGGCTCAGGATTTTGAATCTAATTTGCTTTCAGGTAGGTGCAGTTTGTGAGTGGTTTAATTTATTTATGTTTATATTCGCACTGTGGCATTGTTTAAATTTCAAACATATCTATGCACATATATTTTTTTTTGGTCAAATATATATTCAAAATAAATTACTATGAATTACATGAAAATATAAATCACCTAAACGTAGGTTCATGGTAAAATATGCGGATGCACTTGTCTCTTTTTTTTTTGGTCTACAAACGCCTTTCAAAGCCTAAATCAAACAGATATCCCATTAATCGCTCCTTGTTACTATTCTTCTCGGGAATTAACAGTGAAGCAGTAATTAATTATACATAGTCTTTAACAAATTAAAAATCATGGGAGTGTTATCAATACCTTTCAATTGTGAGGGGATAATAATAATAGTAAAACGCCAACGGTCTGTTCCCAGAAAACTTCATGCATTCTTTAAGTCTGCATTATTATGTTCAAAACGTCTAGATCTGAGCAATCTGTTACAGTGAATACGTTTTCCACACTGAGTAAAATAATTATTTTGTTATGTACACATTTATGGTACATTTGAGGCTTATGTAAAATTTTTAGCTCATAAATAATGATTAAAACGAAAAAGCATCTTAACCAGAAAGAGTATTTATGATAGGTGTTTTGATTATGTGAAAACTATATTTTGTAATTTCTAATTGGCTCTTGCAATTTATACAATATGATTTTAATGTTTGTTGTCATTTGAGAAACTAACACAATTTTTGCTTGATCCATTAGTTACATATGTATGACGAAAAACACATCATATTCAAATATATATTCAAATAAATTACTATGAATTACATGAAAATATAAATCACCTATCCACATTCGGAATCAATGAAATAATATGAAATTATGCATTCGAATTTCCTTCACCATCTGCAAATACATTTTCAAGTTATCACAAACTAGAAGCTCTTTCTAAATTTTTTAATTTGTTTAACTTAATATTTAATTAAATTAGATGATTAATTTATTATACTATGTGAAGTACGGGAATGCAATTTATTAATTACTGAGAAGAATAATTAAAACATAGCTTTTTTTTCATGGGTTAATGTTATATTTCATCTAAATAGCAATGAGTAAAATAATTATTTTGTTATGTACACATTTATGGTACATTTGAGGCTTATGTAAAATTTTTAGTTCATAAATAATTATTAAAACGAAAAAGTACCTTAACCAGAAACAGTATTTATGATAGGTGTTCTGATTATGTGAAAACTATATTTTGTAATTTCTAATTGGCTCTTGCAATTTATACAATATGATTTTAATGTTTGTTGTCATTTGAGAAACTAACACAGTTTTTGCTTCATCCATTAGTTACATATCTATGACGCAAAGCACATCATATTCAAATATATATTCAAATAAATTACTATGAATTACATGAAAATATAAATCACCTATCCACATTCGGAATCAATGAAATAATATGAAATTATGCATTCGAATTTCCCTCACCATCTGCAAATACATTTTCAAGTTATCACAAACTAGAAGCTCTTTCTAAATTCTTTAATTTGTTTAACTTAATATTTAATTAAATTAGATTATTAATTTATTATACTATGTGAAGTACGGGAATGCAATTTATTAATTACTCAGAAGAATAATTAAAACATAGTTTTTTTTTCATGGGTTAATGTTATATTTCATCTAAATAGCAATGAGTAAAATAATTATTTTGTTATGTACACATTTATGGTATATTTGAGGCTTATGTAAAATTTTTAGCTCATAAATAATTATTAAAACGAAAAAGCACCTTAACCAGAAACAGTATTTATGATAGGTGTTCTGATTATGTGAAAACTATATTTTGTAATTTCTAATTGGCTCTTGCAATTTATACAATATGATTTTAATGTTTGTTGTCATTTGAGAAACTAACACAGTTTTTGCTTGATCCATTAGTTACATATCTATGACGCAAAGCACATCATATTCAAATATATATTCAAATAAATTACTATGAATTACATGAAAATATAAATCACCTATCCATATTCGGAATCAATGAAATAATATGAAATTATGCATTCGAATTTCCCTCACCATCTGCAAATACATTTTCAAGTTATCACAAACTAGAAGCTCTTTCTAAATTCTTTAATTTGTTTAACTTAATATTTAATTAAATTAGATTATTAATTTATTATACTATGTGAAGTACGGGAATGCAATTTATTAAGTACTCAGAAGAATAATTGAAACATAGTTTTTTTCATGGGTTAACGTTATATTTCATCTAAATAGCACATTTTGTACAAACACCATAATTTTACTAGTATGAAAATTTTGCTTGTATGAAAATAAGTCAGTATGAAAAATTTTGTTTTAATACATTTTTATATTATGAAAAAATCATAAGTTCATCCATTCATATAATTCTGTTACGCATTCGGAGACGAGATTTTTAGTAAAAAATTATACATTGTAATTGTTCGAACAATATATGCAAATGTGTATTCTTTTAAAGTTAAATTACTGCTCATGTCACAAGCTGGAATTTTGATTTCCTATAAATGACTATAAATGCAAATTTATTGAAAATATAGCTGTCTAATAGATTGCAGCTGGTATTAAGCAAAACTATACTTGAATAAGTTTTATTAACCTAATAAAATTTTTCTTAGTAGAAAAAATATACTTTATTATTGAAAATCAGAATATTTAATGATTCAGGGACTGGCCTGTGATCGATGCCGCATTAGTTTTAAAACGAACTTTTGAGCATAATTTTTTTTATGAAAGAAATGATGTTACCATTATATATTTATGCTGGTTTAGCGAAATGTTATGTTTTTTTTAACCGACAATGGTTATTACCATTAATATTTTCGATAGTAGTTTGGTTACTATTACTCAGGAAGAAGTTCTTTTAAAGGGATACTTCTCTTAAAGGGATTTTCTTCAAGCAGCTCTATACTATTATTAACACTAGATTGCCCAAGGCAGTCATTTTGACTGTTTTTTAATTTCAATTAGAAAAACAATTATGAAATTGATGACACAATTTCTTAGAATTTGGTAACTTTTTCTATAACATATAAATGGGTTTATGAATAATTGTAATAGGTGTACAACTTTGCTCCCGCCGTTTTTTGCATTGGACGAAAGGGAAAAAACGGCGGGAGCAAAGTTGTGTACCTATTAGTTACTTCCGCCCTTCTTTATTTCCGTATATATATATATATATGTTATACCTATATTGCCCAGAAGCAGTCATTTTGACTGCTTGGTAAATTTTAAATAATCAAAAGATTTTTATTTATTGAATTGAGTAAATTTCTTATATGACCTGTCCTGCTTTGTATTGAAATATGATGCATGATAAATTGTCGATTTGGGCGTATACTTGATAAGTGTCAGTTGCTCAATAAGCTAAAGTAGTACTAGTTATTCGAATCTTTATAAAGTGTTGTTCTAACAAGTTGTTTATTTTATTTCTTTTGCGCCCTAACTTTATGAAAAAAATGTCGAACAGAAATGAGTTCTTGGAAAAGCTAACGAACATAAGTGAAGAGTGCTCCGATATAGAATCAAATGCAACAAATTCTGAACTATCATCTGAAGATGAAGCGGATTATATTCAAAGTGAAACATCTGACGCTGAAGATAGGGATGAAGAGTCGATCACCAATGATGAAAATGAAAGTGTTATCAATATGCCCAGGAAAAGGTGTAGGGTGCTAACTAGTTCAGATTCTGATGAAGAAACTGAAAATACGTTTCAGGAGGTCAAAACAGCTGCTGATGGTACTGTGTGGACAAATATTGACGAAGGTGGTATTCCTGGAAGGATACCATCTGCTTGTATTTTCAAGAGTGTGAAAGGGCCAACAGGCTACGCAAAAAGGAACATTGTGGCAGATAATCTTATCAGTGCATTATCGTTGATAATAGATAACTATATTATCAAACATATAAGAAAGTGCACAGAAGAATGTCGCCGAATTTTGCGGAACGGTTGGACAATATCATTACCGGAAATACGTGCATTTATTGGGATTCTATATGCTCGTGGAGCTTACGAGGCAACAAATTTTAAATTGAGTTATTTATGGTCAGCGAAGTGGGGTCCCGAATCTTTTAGAAAAACTATGGCCAGAGAAAAGTTTAAGCAAATCCTACGATTTATTCATTTTGACAAAAGAACCGAATGCAGTAGGCGCCTACAATCAAATAAATTTGCCTTGCTTTCGGAAATATGGGTTAAGTTCATTGAAAACAGTCAATATGTACAGTTAATATTTACTAATAACCTGTTATATAACTGTAATAACATAAAAAATATTCAAAATTAATTTTAAACAAATTTCTTTACATATTTGTTATTTTTTCACAATGCAGTCATTTTTACTGTTTTTGGGCAATATAGGTATACAAGAAATCTCGGGCAATCTAGTGTTAAGACAATCTTTCCTTGACACATTTCTTACCGGTTTCGCGGAGTGTTCATCTTGTGGACTCTTATCAGCTCCATCATTTTTCTCCTCTATTTTATTTCCATCGTTGCCAAAGTTACATTCGAGTACGTTTACGTGCTTTACGTTTGCATCAATATCTTCTTCTATTTCTCCTTCTTCTCGTTCTTCAAGCTCCGGTTCTTCTCTAAGATCTTCCATTGACTGTTAAAAAAATAGTTAAGCATATTGTTGTATGCAATTTAAAAATATTGTATACGGTAAAGGGTTTATTGTTATGTTTAATATCGGCTTCATTTTATACGTTTTGAGCAGGTTGTATGAACTAAAAGCTTGAAACCTAATGATAAAGTGAAATTAATAATCGATACAGAAATGTCTTTTTAAGACCATATGAATCTACACTAACCAGTAAGTCGTACCAGTGATGTTACATACGAACGATTATTTTAATCTATCTTGACATGACTTAGGCAGCTATGAATTCGTGTATACATTTCTTAACATTGATTGTTGTGGAAATCGATTCAGATGATAGCCGCATTATTCAAAGAACTTTATACAAAGCATCGCTCATACGTTCTTGTCATTCCAGAGAAACAATTTGTAAAGGTGTTTTTGGTTTCATCCTCTCTATACAATGTGATATGTAAGTTGCTTTGAAAATTAATCAGTCACGTTTAGTCTATATAACCTCATCATTCAGCAATTGATCATAGTAACTTAATTTATTTTTGTGTGTGAGAGATAAGAGTCATGCATTTTATCAGCAGTTTTATTGTCCTCTCTTTTCATCAGAAAAATGTTTAAAATTGTTTGCATAAGCTTTGATACATTTCCAATTTGTTCTTTCTGCATTTTAATGGACTCTGCTCGTAATATGGATATCAATTGTTAGAGAACAATTCATGATTTATTCTAGTATATCCCCCGATCCTCGGATTTATTATTATTGTCTTTTGATTTTCAGAACATCTTAAGAATTAATACGTTAAATATTTCAATTTTACTTGGAAGTTATGTAAAAAGTATATTTCGAATTTGGCTGAATTTGTATCGGCATTGCTCAGATGGTTTACCGTGGAATAAATGTAAATTGTATAAATATAAAATTGAAAATGTACTTAAAATTTTGGAGGCTACGAGCAATGGAGAAAAATCGATTAATGCATCGTGTGCCCTTCATTGATGAATGACACGATGAATGATCAATATTTTCTGTGGTGTCGATGGTTCACTCGTATGGTGTACTCTGTACGTAAGTGTGCAAAAAGGTTCTTCGCGGGTATTTGAAAGAGCACGTGTATGTAACAAAGATCGGTATAAAATATGTAAAATGCAGAAATGTTGCATGCAAAAACCATACTGTTCGAGCTTCATAAAGCTTAATATATATTTCTTACGAAAAACAAAACAAAATGTCATTACGAATGGATTTGGTTTCGAAGACTTAGAGACGGTGCCTGTATTTACCCCTAGGAGTTCGTTTCTTTCTGGTTCTTCATCTACTGAAAAATGCGAAAAGAATCTTTTCTTCATGCTGTAACTGAAGATATTGAAAACTGATAATGACATATAAAGACACGTCTATAACAGCTATACCTTTGCCATGAATTTTTTTGTCACTGATTGACTCTTTAATATCCAAATTCGCCAATGATTTAAAATCCCTCGGTCCAAGTTTCGGGTGCATGCCGTTTAGTTTCATGTCATCTTCCATGACACTTTTGAAACCAACCGTCTTCACACTACTGGCAACCAAGGAGTCCGTGTATTGTTGTGCTTGGGGTTGTTGCCATCTCCCCGATGCAGAACTCGTTGATGCTGTCGTAGTTGTTCCGCCACCTGTTGTTTCGCGCATGCGCCGATGACGATCCTTCCTGGCACTTCGCCATATTTCGTAAATGCAACCGATAACTACTGCAACGAACACGCAACAAAGAGCAATGAAAATATACGTGCCAGCTCCTTGTTCTTCTTGCGTTGCGTCTGAATATTGAGACTTATACAAAATCCTTTCGGGAGGATCTTCCACCCACGCTCTATCACGTCCCTACAAAGTATTTGCCAATGATATAGATCTCTCTTCAATATATATATGTACATATATATACGCACAACACTGTCGTTTTTCGCTGGTTCAAGCCCACGTACTTGGGCGTGAAAAACAGCGCACTGAGCACTTCTTACTCCGGCAGGTATCGTTGCTCTCACCGTTTCACTGCCCTGCTTTGTAAAGAGCATGTACTCTTCAAGGGGTTTCATAACTGCACCATTATTGATCGATACAACGACGTCTACGAGAGAAAAAAAAATGGAAACACGGATTTAACCGTAATATTAATATGTACATACGTGGGCAGTCCGATAAGTACTTAGTCTACAAAAGAAAAACGAAAATTTTGGAAAATTGACGATTCATTTTTCAACATAGTCTCCTTTTAACTCGGTACACTTGATCCAGCGATGCTCCAACTTCTTCAAACGGTCTGAAAAATACGTTTTCTGGAGATCTGCAAAGTAGGCCTCCGTGGCGGCGATAACCTCCTCATTCGACTCAAATTTCTGCCCAGCGACTGACTTTTTCGAGTTTGGGAACAAAAAGAAGTGACACGGGGCCAAATCTGGAGAATACGGTGGATGGGGCAGCTGTTCGTAGCCTAATTCAACGAATTTGGCTGTAGCGACGGCAGAGGTGTGAGCCGGTGCGTTATCGTGATGAAAGAGCACTTTTTTCTTCGCCAAATGGGGCCGTTTTTCCTTAATTCGGCGTCGAATCGGCTCAATAATTCGGCATAGTACAGCCCTGTGACTGTTTTGCCCTTCTCTAGGTAGTCTATGTAGATCACACCTTGTGAATCCCAGAAAACGGTGGCCATCACCTTTCCGGCCGATAGGACAGTCTTCGCCTTCTTCGGAGCACGTTCGCCGGGCGCAGTCCACTGTTTCGACTGTTCCTTGGTCTCTGGTGTGTACCAGTGGATCCACGTTTCGTCGACAGTCACTGTACGACGTAGAAACTCTTTCGGATTGCGCTTAAACAGTGTCAAACACTGCTCTGAAGTGGTCTCACGGATGCGCTTGTTATCCGGAGTGAGCAAACGCGGCACCCATCGAGCAGAAAGCTTTCTCATGCCCAATATTTCTTGCAGGATATGCCCAGATTTCATCGCTGGATCAAGTGTATCGAGTTAAAAGGAGACTATGTTCAAAAATAAATCGTCAATTTTCCAACATTTTCGTTTTTCTTTTGTAGGCTAAGTACTTATCGGACTGCCCACGTATATAGAAGTACATATGTGTACTCATAATATTTGTTAAGCCCGTTACGTCCTGAGATAAACCAGAGAACATTATTTCTTTCAAATAATTTCGAAATTAATATTTTTCACCCTCTACAAGGACTTTATTGACATCCCTAATAGTTTCTAGTGGTAATCACTGGGAGAGGAATTTTGAAAATTGTACGTGTTAGCCTGAGGTTACTTGTAAATGAAATATCTATACATTACTTCTTGGAGCGCTACTTACTGCTGAGACAACCAGTATATCCCTTATAGGCACTGAATCGTGAATCTGTAGTATTCAAACCACCTAACTGAATTTCTGTGGCTCCCGGACTTCCTCCATCTTCATCAGCCAGTGTGAGTACTGGAATTGGTAAAAGCTGGACTGGTTCTCTATCAATCTGCATATGCAAAAGAAATTGTCACATGGCGTAACTGGATATTAACACTTTGCGGACCGGGCATTCTATTGCTAATCGTACCCAGTGGCCGGGTATTTTTTTGCGTCAAATATTTTTAAATTAGTGATGGTTTGTTAGTAGTTAACACGTTGACTTCCACGGTGGTCACCGGTGACCGGTGCAAAACATTTGACTAAAAATGCAAAAAATTCGCAATGAAGCCTGTTTGGAATCTTGTAAAAGCAATTGATATTGGAACGGCGCTTCAATACTTTGGCTTCTAACAACTCTGCATTACTTTCATTTTGCACGATTTAATTATACTCTGCAGTATTTTATCGCATCGCGGTTCCAACGTAGCAAGAAACGCTTGGCAGTCAAAGTGTTAAACTGTCCACAAATATTTCTAATCGTTTTATTGTATATATCGTAATATCGTAATATTGCTAATCGTTTTGTCGCAATCCATATTTCAGAGCTTCAAATAATTAATTCGCAACACACGTTACGAAAAACTGCGGCTGACAATCACGTAGCAACTGTGTGATATCTCGTCGCCTGCCTCGAACGACAGAATATGCAAGACGATATATCTCAGTGCCCAGAATGACGAAATACGCAAGACGATATATCTCGTCAATGGCCCCGAACGACGAAATAGCAATGACGAGATATCTCGTCATCCGTTCGCAATGTGTTAACATGGGTTTATGGCAAAACTCACCAAAAGAGTTGCAGTGTTATTGTCCCGTACATAATAAATGCTATGTCGAGCTCCATTCAGGAAGTTTCTGTCACTGAAGCGCACACCGTAAGCAGAGCCCTCTCTATCTTCCTCAAAGATAAGTTGAGCTTCTGATGTCAATGCAACCAATAGATAGTAGCTTCTTCTGAAAAAATGTTCTTCGAAAGACATCCAGGACTTCGGATGAAAGAACGGAAGTTTCTTGAAATTTGCTGCATATTTGAAAAGTTAACGAATGTTTACTTGTTGTCCGTTTGTAAGAGAAGTAGGGCTGTAGTCCGCTGTCGTAGCTCATTGGTTGAAAAAGCCAACTGTACTTTTACCTGATTGATTTCACCATCAACATCAAACTTACGCTGTAGAACACTTTCCCCGCTAAAGTCTGCGCCTTTTTCTATATGTACGCGTGTTGAAAGAAAAATGAAACATAAAGTAAAGAAGCGATAACAAATTCCCGATTAGTTCAAAAAAGGTCTGATTGAATACACGTAACTATCAGAATAATGTACTTTACCATCAGCGCAGTGTTCCCCGAAATAGGAAGTCAATTCACAATTACACGAAGACTCTTGTCTACTAAAGTCTTCGGTGCAGATGCCTAAATTTTTGCAAGGCATCGCATCACATTTCATTTGACAATTTGGAAGTACGGCCTTACTACCTTCATGATTTGCCTCGTTTGCAAGGCTCGGCAAATCAACTAAATATTCACCGATCATTAGACCACGCAGACAACCGACATAGCCTTGTATCAGTCCACCTTTTGTTCCAACTCTTAACAAATTATCAGGATCAAAGCCACCCAGATTCACCTAATATAACCATATCTGTTTAGATTCGTGGTACAGAAATTCTACGTAGAAATCTAATTGCAATCTACCTGAAAGTAATCCGTCGGCGGAGCTGGCGGTCGTTGTGGAGCAAGAACTTCTTTTTCAGGGTTGATCCAAGGTTTATTTGAATAAGAATCAAGTAATACTGGTGTAGCGTTTAAAGTAACATTATATTCATTTACATGCAGCGTCGTTGATTTTTCATCTCGAATAATTGCAATCTGCACTGACATCCCTGAATTGACGCCTAAAAAATAGAGTACCTACATTATATCTTCAATATGTCAATTCTCAAGGAATTCTCATAAATATAATAATTATTGCAATATATATATATATAATACATGTTGCAATAGCAAGAACTGAGAATAAAATACCTGAATGATCCACAGTAATGTTCTTAATTTCGTTACCCGCATTGAAGAGGTATATGATACTTGTACCATTAGATATGTAAAGGTGTACGAAATTATTGAGATGGTCATTAGCGTAAAGAATAAGAGAATGCGTATCATACGTTCGGAGATTGATAAGGATATTTTGTTGAAGCATACTCTTTAGCATATTCTTTTCTTCATCATCGTCTGTTCCAAAATAATTTTTTTTTAAGAAGGCTCCGGGTGAAGTAAATGTCAGTGCCTTATTATTGATATCTAATTGACAAAGAAAAATGATTTCATTTAGAAGTCATACAATCCAATACAGAGTGTCATTTAGAAATAAGACAATAAAAGCCTCAAAAACTTACTAGTTTCACAAAAAGTACCTAAATGTGCCCATCTATTTTCACATACGCACTCGAAATTGCTCCAGAGTTCCACGCATCTTGCACCATTCTGACATTTATTTGGTTGACAGGAAGGTTTGCAGTCTTTAATAATTTCCGAAAGATGTACTGACATATAGCTATGAATGTCAAGTATCTCACCATTTACTACAAGACCACGAAAACAACCTATCAAACCTTGTCTGACAGAACATGTTTTGAGATGTTCCCTGAAAAATAAGGAGATAAAAATAGGAGATAAAAATAGGAGGACATAGAAGTTCAGACAGACTTGTTTCACATTCTTAAAAAGTTTTGAAAGGTACATAGAGCCAGGGATTACATTATACTACTTACGCTGTAGCGCCACCAATAAACATAGATCCCTCGAAGGGACCAAATTCTTCTTCGGGCTGTAAGTCTACCATTTGATAATCTGTGTTAATCATAAATCTGACGTGATAGTCATTATAATCAATCCAAATTTTTTGCCATTCGCCATTGTTTAGTTTTCGCTGGCTTTTTACTTCAAGTTCACGTACGGTTCCGGTGTTTAATGTAAAATTAAACGTTAAGTGGAATTCGGAAGTCAGTGCAACCATGAATGAAGGATAATTATTTCTGATCGGTGGTTGATAAAGAAGTATTGCTTTCTCTCCAGTCGTCCGAAAACTAAATGCTATGTCGCCTTTTCGCCATCCTGGCACTTCAATATATGATTGAGAGGTAGTGAATGTCACTACATATTTTTGCGTATCTAAACGATAATGGTGATTGTATAGTCAATTAATTATCTGCAGTCTGTACAGACTGTCTGTGCAAATATGAAGTGAGAGTCTCAATTTGTTATTAATTTGCCTACTTGTTTCAACGCACTCCAAGGGTCCCAATGTTATACGGCCTTGCGCATCCTCTTCCAAATCCTTTTGTTGCAGAAAAATCATTTCAGTTATACCAAGCGAACTGGGTGTTTCGTAATATCCTTCGTCAGAAAGCCACTTCCCAGCTTTTTCCGTAGATACATCGCAGTTACAGCTTAAGTCAGAGCTCGCGCACGTTCTGTTCACTATAGTGAAAGTCAGCAGATTACGGGATATTCAGCGTATGTTCACCAAATAGAGATATTTTATCACGATAATATTATAATATTTACAACATACTTCCACATGGACATGATCCCCGATTGACATTGCCAATATAATCAACAGTGGTTCCCTTTGAACTAAGAAACCATGTAGCACTATGTAGCTCTAACGGTGCTTTGTAACAATCGTACTTAACATACTGGCTGCAATACAATGAGTGAGATATCAACTCTTGAAGCATCTCAGCCGTAAACTCTCTGTATTTGATACTGAAGGAGAAGTCCGATTCCGAGATTGATCTTACATCCACCTGAGAGGGAAGATTGTGTTCGACGATTGTTTTCGTCGAGTCTTCGATTGACTGAAACTCACATTTAACTAATGCGGGGGGAAATCTGCCATTTCCATCAATATCAATCTTATAGACGTCATCTTGTGTATAACCCAACAAAGCTAATTCCTCACAAGTTTTTCTATATTCAGCTGGAAAATGTAGCACATATTTTACAAAACAATTTTGGTATATACTTAACATTCAGTTTAGTCAGTCAGTCATATTGTAAAAAAATTCACCGAAGTGACAATTTTCTCCAAGATATCCAGTGTCTGCGCAGTCGCACTTAATTCTATCCTCTTTTACTGAGCATTTGCCACCGTGTTCACAGGTATTTGGCCTTTTACATGGGTCTACAAATTGACAATTATCGAGGGCGACTTCACCAATCACTCTCTCGGTGTTAATAACATACCTAGGTTCAATTCTTTGGTCATTTACTTTGATCTCTCGCATACAACCTACTAACCCTGATTCCAAAAAATACATGTAATTATTTGTACAATTTAATTTTACTTCTGTTGACTTTTGGATGAATTCTTACCAGCATTGCTGTTTCCACTTCCTATAATAACTCTGTCGCCAAGCTCAAATGCCATTGCAAACAGTTTGCTTTGCTTATTCTTATAATCTATTAATATGCTAAGTTCACCCTTTGTGTAGTTAAGTTCAAGAGCATGCCAAGATGTATTATATGGAGGGAATTTTACTGCAGCTGACACAGTCACATTTTCTGTTAAGACTGGTATTAATTGGAAGCGGATCTCATCATTAACTAGCCGAAGCTGTAAAAAGTAATGGTTTTAAAGCCAAAATAGATATACTTAGTTGCTCGGCGATCACAGTTAATAATTATTACCTCCCAATAACCAGAGCCACGTTGACTCTTTACATCTCCAGACGCTACTACTGCAATCGGTTTTGAACTTTTGAAATCAAAGTTTAGTTTAAGTGAGTCTCGTTTCTCAATTGGCCACCAAATGTGACTTCCAGCGAATGGATATGTGATCGGTATGACTTCAACATCTATCTCATAATATTCCGGTTGCAGTACCCCAATATAGTGTACCATGGGATTGGACCGTTTTAGTTCATAAATAATTGACTTGTCATTGAAGAAAACATATTTAAGGGACCCTATTGGTGGTAATTGTGACAGAATTTTACATATTTGAATACAGTATTTATGCGGTCTACTTAATGTCATTTAGCAAGAAGAAAATAATATTTGAAATTATTGCATCTGACATAAGACTATAACATCACGAACCTGCAAAGTTGTTGTGAGATAACAAACCCTTCTTTTTGTGTAATTCGGGACCACCTCCAATGTATATCTCAGGATCAATTATCATATTATAATTTTCACCAGGGATCTCAAGAACTTTTACTTCATCATCCAAACTGACAAAGACCACTGAGGCATTATGAAAAATTGTTAGGTTGCTCCAGTGATTGGAGGTTACATAATCACCGAGTACCGCTGCAATCTTTGAATTATGGCCAAAATCAAGCTCTACGTGTACAGAACCATTCATAATCGATGCAGCTACATAGTGGGGTGTTCCATCAATCTCTCCAGACGCATAGAAAAGAGCAGAATCATCCCATCTTGTCTATTAGAATTTGCAAACAAAATATCCCAAGTTGGAATATACTTATAATCTTCATAATTGTTTTCGTAATTTGTAATTCAAACGTGCAGTACCTTAAAGGCAAGGCTAATTCTGTTAACGGAAGAATGAACACGGTCCTTCCAGTCATATACGCGGAATGATACGTACGAAGATCCTCGCAATGTCAAAATGGTAGCAGCTAAAAATTGATTTCATCAATTATTTTTTTTCTATCTTGCATGAATATTTTGAAACTTATTTTTACGCACTATACACGTCGCAACGTTCGCTTTCATACATTGTCCCAAAACAATCACAACTTAAGCTATTATAATGATTTACACATTGACTGGGTATGAAGCAAAGATTTTCTCGCGTTCTGCACCTGCAATATGTACGGCCATTATATCAAGAGAATTCGTATTAATATCTTTTAAGTTAATGACTAAGTTACTTGTCGATGCAGCCCTCCTTTACATTTTCATGTTTTGTAGCTATCAACGGACGAATAGGAAGTAAATCACTCGCTGATTTACCGGAACTAAGAACCATGTCGCGAATGCAACCAACAAATGATTCAATTATGTATTTTACACCGTGCAATCGCTCCTCTGAACTTAATCCTGTAGGAATAGAAGTAAACAGAGAAATATAGAGATGATTAACGAGGAAGAATGCAATTCAGTTGTTAATTACCTCCTACGAGAACAACAGATGCTAATTCTTCAGACACGCCATAATTAATGACACGCTCAAGAACTTCGAGAGTTGTTTCAGCATGTTTATCATCGACTCTGGCAATTAATTTTGCCCCGTGAACGTCAATTCTTACAAGAACGCTGTGCCACTCGTCTCTATTCAGACCTTCACCAACTGTTAAACTCGTTGATATTTTTCCGAATACATGCACGACTTTTAGCTGTCCCTTTTCTACAATAACATATAGGGCATACGGATCTAAGCTTTCCGGGCGATCCTTTACACTATGATAAACCAACAACCCATGAGGTAGTTTAGTACGAAATTTGAACGAAATTTCACGACACAGCCTGCAATGATTAAATGAGTTTTATCAGATTTCCAGAATACATATTTTACATTGTGCTATTTACTGACATTCAAATTTCTTGAATATTAAAAATGTTACCTTAATTGAAAAGTTTTAATGCCATTACCATCAAGTTGTATGAACGTATTACTTTGTGCAAACATAAAGGTTTTCTCATGGCCAGTCTCCATAAAAGTTAATTCCTAAGAAACAGGAATTTATTAAATACTGGCTATCAGTTTCAACATTTCTTGTTATACATGTATTCAGTTACTGGTTTAGAAATGAGTTACTAAATGACTATGCATCAACTTAGCATTATAGTAGAATAAATAACAGTTACTTTTCCTCTTTTATGTTTTGGCACTGGTGGTTTTGTGGGTTTAGGAGGTGCAAATGTTGGTCGGATAGTGCTCTGTGTTGTTGAAGGTAAAGGACTTGTGCTACTAGTGCTTGTTACAAACATGCTTCCTTTTGTTACCAAATATGGTGGTAATGTACCTAAAATTCATGTACTGCAGTTAAATGAGTGTTGTTACACAGCATATCATACAGTATAATTGAAGCAATGAAAGTTAACAAGGTTGAGCAATCGTAGAATAAAATTTGAGAAAATGTAAAATGTAATAAGAACGTGTGTAATCACATACGGTCAGGTCCACCCACACAGTAATATAAGCATTCTGCTTCTGAATTAAATCGATTTTCATTTCCTAAACATCCACCGTAAGGAAAGGTCCTGCACTTTCCATCAGTTTTACTGTAAGTCCACTTATGAACATAGCTCTTGCATGGGCCTGGCTCCGTTTTTACAAGGCATCTATCGGAAGGTGTTCTTCTTGTTGTTGTATAAACATCTCCCTCCCCAACCGTATATACGTCCACAGAGTCTGTTGAACTTGTTACCATCTTTGTATAGATATTTAACAGCATAAGGATCCCAAGGATCCTTTTGTGGTAATTGGCCATTGTTCTTCATTCGCTATAAGAGAGGAACAGTTACAGAAATTGGCGAAGCCAAGATAAAGAACAATCCGTAATACTGTAAATGTATACTGTAAACAGTTGTCAATAACCAGTTGATAATTAATTCATTTTTATTTGTAAATAAAAGTTACGTGAAATGAAGAAGGATAAAGTGTTATAAAATCTTGGTAGACAATGTTCATGACAACTTATTACTTCTTGTGTTATGATCAATGTAGTTATAATGAAAGTTGGAGTATTATAAGTTTAACTAATAATAATGCATAGGTTGTACGCAGTGCTCTTTTTATAAAGTTCTCAAATGACATATTCTCTATAATTACATATTTATCATTTAACGTTGCATTAATATAATATTTATAGTAATACTTGATACATTTTAAATATACATTTTAGAATTTGTACTGTTCAATAGATAAATTTATCATTGTACATATTTTCATATGTTTACAGGTATATATATTTAAAAATATCGTAACATAGTTTGAATTACTGAAACAAAGTGAAGATATGCTACTGATACCATTACATAGTTTTAGCACGCAATCACATTAAAGTTTAGAAAATATTTGGCACTTGCACAGTATTTATTACAAGAAGGTAATATTACTATAAAGGAAGATTTGTAGGACAACAGATCAATAGGTGAAGTACAATATTACAATGTCTGTGGAACTGTATTGAAAGAAACAGTGTAGAAAAATGTTAGCGTCTATGCAGTGTGATAACCATACGCAATGAAAAATGCCCAACTTATTAGATGAACTAAACATAGTGTATATTGTGAAATAGAAAAAATGGAATGCTGCAAAGTGCATCGCAATTAATGACTAATGTAATGATCATGTCTTTTCCAGGGACTTGGCTGAAGTTTTAATTATATTTCAAGTATTATCCTACATGTGAATATATCACTCTTAGCTTAGTGCAAAGTGTTTTGCATTGGCAAATGATCTGTACAATTTTATTGGTCCAACTGGTCTGCAGGAAGATCAAAATGTAATATTGGTGACAAAATGTGCATTATTCAAGTATATTCAGTAGTTTTTTGCATAATTTTATCTATCTTGTTTCTATTATAAGATAATTTTATCTATGTTGATATAAAATTGCGTCATGCTATTTTTACAAAGTTAAGGTGTGGTTATATTATTGTTTACTCACTATACATATTAACTTTTTTGGAAAATGATTTAATAGTTATGTTACGCATATATGTACTGGTATTTACTCGTACTATACTAACTCAAGTGTTAATACATTTGTTCCTTTACCATAGAAGCCAACTCATTTTGAAAAACATAATAATGTATGCTTTTTAGGATTATAGTAAGCGTTTCAAATGTAACATACCATTAAGTTAGCAGTAACCATATATGCAATGGAACTACGGAATGTATTAATACTAGAAGACAATTTAGCTTACCGTTGTGAAAAAATTATTCTGCGTGTTATGTATGCGATAAAAAATCTTCACATTTTTTTATTAAATATGCTGTTTTATTTATTAATTGTATTTATTAAATGTGTGTTCCTGTGGATATACAGGTGTATAACCATGTACGTTACAAATATGCAAAAAATAAAGATAAATGGCGTATGAATTAAATTAGAATTCATTTATGGGTTGCAATGAAAGAATGTAATTAATGAAAGAACTAATTTCACTGAAATACACATTCATGTATAGGAACAGAACGCTCTGGGAGCAAATTCAAACTGTTTATCAGTCAATAATGAGCTATTTCTATCTTTATTGCGTATCAGACGTCTTACTTCTTAACATTTGAATGGAAATAATTACAAACAACAAAATAGCAATTAAATTGATTTTTGTACTTACTTATCAGCCAAATTGCAACAGAACAGATTTGCAGAAATTACATATTGCGTATATATTGTATAGGAATTAAATTATTGAATTTTATTAAGTATTGTGTGACTTTCGTAAAACAACAATGTATTTTACAATATAACAATATTTGAAGCTCGTGTATTAGCAACATAGAACCCCTCATTTTTTTGTTGAAGTCGCCATTTTTTCTTCATGTGCAATTAGCATTATAATACACTGTTCGAACGTTTGTATGTTTTCTCGGATAACCTGGTTACGGAGATCGATCCATCGATCGAGGGACAATCGGGACAAACATGGTTTTTCGTAAAAGAATTGAACGAATGGAAGAGAAAAATAGCTGCGTGTAAGGCTTTACTTATGAATGCAGTGCAGTATCAGAATACACGAGGATTTCTGATGAAAGAATCAGTTTGAAATCTGAAACATGCCCTTTTCCCCTACATTTTGATTTCTTAAAAACCTTCAAATATTAGTCGTGCTTATTTTCTTGTTTGGAAAATAATACTTCAATTGTAAACATGTTATTTTGCCGTTTGAACTTATCTTTTGGGGCAATCGTGACGCTATTGTACATAGATATGCATATATTAATTATTATTAGAAAATGATATCTGTAAGTCATATATACTTCACTTTTTGATTATCATCTGAGAATTTTTCGAACGGTAGCAGAAACAGATCGTCGCTCCATTTAGGACATTGGAAGCGACCTTGATATCTCGAGAAAAAAGTTCCAGAAATATCCAGAAATACAGTTCTGCTTAGCGCCGGACAGTTTTTACATTAGTATTTTTTAAGCCATTGAAATTGTTTTCATGCATGTAATTGATCATGATAATATTATAACGAAGCCAGGATGATATTTACTTTTAGGCTAGATACCGCTTAGTTGATATGTAGTTGATTTGTAGGTATGTCTACAAATTGAAGACAGCAGGGTAATTAGACATTAGTTGTTGAAACACAATGGCAGCGAAGAGAATATATTTGATTTATCCTCGAAATAGTATTGACATTTGGTCACATGGGATTGCAGTTAGCGAACATTGACATTCTGGCGCAGGAATATTTCTGCAGTCGTAGTAAGGTTTGTACAGTTATCAAAGTAAAATGCGAATTTAACGGGACGAACTTCTATGTAAACATTGAAGGTAGTACTTTTTATCATATGATCGTTCGAGAGTTGGAATGAAAGAGGAATGGAAGAGGTAAAAGGGCGAAATGAGGGTGTCGGTGATATCGGTTGTTTAAGAACTATATGTTTGGGATGAGTATCGTACATATTTGCGTACCTCTGTGACCAGTGGTCCAGATGAGATCGCAGTTCATCCGGAGCAGGATGTGACGTCAGAAGGCTCTTGCCAAGCACTGTCCGACGGCGGCTGCGAGTCAATTGTCTTCTTTCACACTGATACATACCGATTAAATCCCGTACTGACGGCACAGAGCGACGCCGCGCTCGACCTCCACGCACCCACGCACGACACATCCATCCACTGCACTACTCAACTCCTACTATCTTCTCCTCGCCCCTTTCCCGCCAACCAACTTATTATATGTGCCCATAATTATGAAAGTGGTCTAAGTCAAAATTAAAAAAAAATGAGTTTATCAGTTATTTCATACCACATTATTTTTAACTAAATTTATTCAATGTAATTTTTACGAAATTGTCAAAAATGAACCATTAGATAGTGGTTGTAATTTCAACATTATATGGAATTCATTTAGTTTTAACACTTTATCGACCGCTATTGACTGAAGATGCCACTCACTAACGACCGCCTCTATTTTGGATATCGCGCAGGAATTGTGTATGTGCCTATTTGCAACGTTCTATAACTCAAAAATACCGATTGTGTTGTTGAGAATCCTTTGGTTTCAAAGCAGTGTAATTTTATTGTTATTTAGAATTGTTATAATATCATTCGATATATATTTTATCTAATATAACCGTTGACCACTGAAAAGCCGATTAATCGGCTACCGGTAAATAACAGTTGGAACCTAAAAGCCGATTAATCGGCTAGCGGCAAAAATTTAAATAAATTATATAAACAACTTGAAAATGGCACGTGGCCTTCTTTGACGCATTTCTGAACTACATAATAAAATAAATGACAATCAAATTTTAATAATAACGACAACTTCATTTTTAACGAAATCACTAGAAGAATCAATAACAAGAAGAGTAAAAAATACCGCGGGTGAATCTGTCTCTTGGCTACAAATTCAATGGATGAGATTCTTGAAAAATGAACCTTATAAAATGTTCTATAAAACATCTTTAGATGATTCTAAATTTCACGTTTTGGATCTTTCACCTAAAAAAGGAAGACCAAAAATATACGGAAATATTAAATTACATCCATTATACACCACCATTAGACCAGTATCGGAAGAAAAACATAAAGATATTATGAGTTTACTACCGTACATCCCTCCAGTTTTTCAGGAACATTTTAAGAATCTTAAATACTCGAAATAATGATAAAAATGGATTACTGTTTAAAAATAATTAATAAATGTAATAAATGTTCACGAATTATTTCAATCAAATTATTGTTTCAAATAAAACTCAAAGTTCTTTATTGCTTTAGGTCATTTATAGGACATTCAGTTAATTTTGAAAATGGTCTAAGTCAATTCAATCTTTAAAAATAATATTATCGTATAAAATTCACACAAAATTTCATATTCATAGTAAATTTCCATTAATTAAGACTAATAAAATTATAAATTAAAAAGTCGCATAATGTAAAAATATTTTTTAATTTATTCAAATGCAATTCATTAAATATCTCGAAACAAGAAATATATGACTTAGACCACTTTCATAATTATGGGCACATATCTATTATTCTAAACTTCACTTATTCTAACGTCACTTATTCTAAACCGTCATTTTTCGCATTTCTCGCATCAACGAGAAAAGCATAATACTAGAATTTACGATTTTTCCTTTACTCACTCACATTATATCCTTTAATCACTTACATTTAATACAGTGGGCATACTGTTCAGTATTCTTATTATAGGCTCATTTAAGCCCCCTTTTCGATCGTTTTTCATGCAATCGTCTTGTAAGAAATCAAGCCAAAAACTTCGCTATTTTCTTGCAAATTAACCTATCGTACGGTATTATCTTTAATTTAACGTTGCAGCTAGGATCATTACAAAACAGCATGATAATTATAGCGAACTTATTACTGTCCATTTAGACAGGTCACTTAGCGTATTGCAAAGATATACCGTAAACATTGTTAATGGCTCTGATAATTGCTGCTAATATCTTTGACCCAGATGTCACTGCATCCTTTTTTCGCGTTTGCTGTCTCAAACTTGCGTTCGGTAACAGGGATTAGTGAATATTCGCTTAAATCGTAATGTTGAAATCATTTGACAATACAGCTATAGATTTTTAAGTACCTTTGTTAACCCTTTAATTACGAAAGAATTCTATAGACCCTCTCACGAGTCTATCGATGTATACGAAAGACGTCAACATACATCCTCTGCATTTTTTTTTCTGTAACATCTTTACTGTTTCACCGATTGATTCAATAGGAAGTTATCGTTTTATCTAATATAACATCCAAATATCGGCATTGTTTCATTATTGTTCAATCAACTGTCTTCATACTATTGCCACTAGTCCCATACGTACACTCTCCTCTAATCACATCGTCCATTGATTTCCCTTCTTTCTTTATTGCACATGTAACAGTAATTTATTTCATATTATGATTCATTTTTCATTTTATTCATTCCTCCTTTTTCTAAATAATATAGTACACTCTAAAAATGTTTCGTCAGAAGGAAAAGAAACATATGCTAAGTACTAGCGAGGAGGAAGAAATAGAATTTATTGATAAAACGTTCTCCTGGTCTGAAGAAGATAGTTTAACCCTTTGCACTCCTATGTCGAGTGTGACTCGACATCAGTTTTTATCTCAGGGGCTCCTTTGTCGAGTCCCACTCGACATTTTTTCATGTCTAAATAAATAAATGTCGCGCACTGGTTATCGATGCTCTCTCAATGTCATTAGAAAGGCTAAACACTCAGGTAATCGAAGAGAAATAAAAGAACCGCATGTGATTAGAGATGATAATAAAAATGTGGCTGGTTTCGATGTGGCGAACCAATACGCGACATCTTATTGTTTTTCACGTCGAGCACTCAAGTGATGGAGGAAATATTTCTTTTGAGGATTAGAAAACTCCATAGTAAATGCGTACATTTTATACAAAGAAAAAAGAAAAAACCAAGGAACAAAACCTATAGCCCACAAAAAATGTTGCGAAAAGAATTTGTCGATGTTTACTCGTGATTATCGTGCTTCAAATATGAAATTGGGGAGGCCTGAAAAATGTGATAAAGACGATCGCTTAGATGGAAAGCCTAATTTCATCTTCGTACATCCCGAAGGAAAACGCAAAGACTGTGCAGTTTACTCAAATAGAAAAATACCTGGAGGAAGAAGAGGAAACACCAATTTTTGTGAAACGTGCGAAAGTAAACCAGGATTGCATCTTCGAACTTGTTTCAAAAGATATCATACGCTTCAAAATTTCAAAATACGACAGTGTAAATAAAACTCGTATTTAAGTGAATTTGTTTCTTCCTTTATTTATTTAAATTGCCTTATTTTTTAGTTAAAGAACATTTCAAATAAAACACCTAAAAGCGTTGGGAGCTGCTGGTAACGAAATTGAAATAAAATTCGGAGTGCAAAGGGTTAATTAGAGAAAAAACAAAACGCGTTTTGCGCTTATTAAGTTCTGACTGAGTATCAGAAATTGAAGAACATGCGGTTTCACGATCGCAAGAAATAAATGGCTACTCTATACTCTATAAATGGAATCTACTCCGGTAGTTCAATTTGTGGACTTCTGTCGTCGCACCAAACTTTAACTCCAAAAATACACACTTTCGATGAAAAAGATTCTGGACACAAGGCAGTCCTGAACAACACGTCAAAACCGTTACATTATTTCCTATTATTTTCCCCAGAGACATTAGTCAATTTCATTGTAAAAGAAACAGACAAATACCATAATTATTTAACAATAAAGGTACCGTATTCCTTATGGGTACCTCTTTAGGTACCGTATTCTTAATGCCACGCATAAAAAAAAAACTTTCTTATTCGGAATATTGGTCGAACGGAAAATTTATATAAACAAAGGTTTTTTATAATATTGTGCCCCGAAACAGATCTTTGAACATAATACAGTGCCCACATTTTAGCAATCCCGAAGTAGTAAATTGTACAGATAAATTGCTTGACCTTCGTGAACCAAATGATAGATTTCGATAGCTTTTCAAACAAAATTTCTACCCTTTTCAGTATGTTTGGATCGACGAAAGCTTATTATTATTCAAAGGCTGCTTGTCGTTCAAGCAATTTATTCCATCTAAACACAATCGATTTGGCACAAAGTCCTTCATTCTTTGTTACTGTAAAACAGGGTATATTTTCAACATGTTTGTATATTCAAGTTTGGAAACACAAATTTCTGTGTTTCAAGAAAATGTGGATAAATCCGGGAATATAGTCATGACTTTAATGAAAGATTATCTTGGAAAACGTCACAGTTGATAGCTGGTATACGAGTCTAATTTTATTTAGCATATTATACTTGAACCATATTCCAATTATTTCAAACAAATTACAAAAAGCACAAATATCATTTTGATCGAGTGAAACTAGAGTTTCATGGTAGACAATGTATGAAATTGCAGAATAAAATGGAAGTTTGGAAGTTAACCAGTTTACATGACGCTGATATCGTACAGACAGGAAAGCTTCATTACTGAAAAAAATTACTGATGAAAGAACCCAGATGTCTTCAAGATCACAATCGTTATACGGATACAGTCGATAAGACTGATATGGTTATTAATACTACTGAGTGCAGAAGAAAAAGTTATACGTGGTATAAACAATTTTTTTTCTTTTCATTTAGTAGGCCTAGGTACTTGGAACACGTATGATTTGTATAAATACGTATCAGATAAACAGTTACATTTCACGAAATTTCATTTACTACTGGTAAAACAAATATTTGAAAAATCTCTACGAACTTGAAATATATACCAAGGGAGAGAAATACTGACGACCCATTACGTCTCATTGAAAAGCATTTTCCAAATACGTATTCTAATCCGTATGTGATGTACTATAGGTTTATGCGTTAATCTGTTCTTTAGAATATATCACACATAAATTTATTATTAAGTTGTTTTTATTATCTTTATTCGTTCACTATCATTTTTTTAACTTTAGTATCATTATGTTAACTTTGTCAAAATGAATATATTCCTCATTACTAATTTTCGATTTTTCCTTTTATATTTAATTACCCATTATTATTGGAGAAATGTACGAATTATTTATTATTTTTACTTATAATTATTATTTTCTTAAACTCTAAGAATAGTATCAAATCTCTGGGCACTGTTTTCGATTTAGAAACGAATAAGGCGCCATTCGTATTGTCGGATTGCTCCGAGATCACGCTGCAATCAAAGGGTTAATAAAGTTTCTGTTCTATTTCTAATTACTGCAATGAACAAATGTTGAACTCGCGTTCTCTATTTATGAGCCCTTTTAGTCTCTGTCAGATTCCACGATATGTGACCTTTTGTCAAGAGAATTTGCTTACCATACTAACAAACTTTTATCTTTAGTTTAGCTTACCGATTCGAAAATTTCGTAGTAGGCCGTAGGTAGAATAGCTAACAACAAATTACTACATCTGTTCAAAACAACCCAATATGGTTAATGCATGAAACGATAGGAATACGTGAAACGGCACTCTATACTTTTGTTTCCTCATAGTCCATTTTTCCATTTTTTATAATCAAATTAATTATGAGTTATTAAATAAGGTATCTCAATGCTATTGCGTTTTCGTAGACAAGTTTATGTTTTAATATATTCCCATACTTATTGATCTCTCATGCGGTGCAAAATTACCGCTTCCTCCACCTCCTCTTCTACTCTCTCTGAGTGCAAACGTGTTAAAATATATAGGTTTTATTATATTGAAAATAAAACGGTAAATGTTTGCAGCGTGTATTATAATTTCACTATGTTTTCTTTTATACGGATCTCATTAAATACTGTGATATATTCAGCGTAAATGTCAGCTTTTTTTTCCATTCTCTGTTGGTGTAGTATTATAAACTCTATAGATAATATTATTGCTTCTGTTGTTAGTACCTTTTAAAATATGTAATTTATGATATTATAAATGTATTGAAGGGCATAGGGTAATTACTGCATTAATAGCATAATATTAAATTGGTGTTGTACAGGATAGGAAAATCAAAATTTACGTTTGCAATGTCTTTTCTAAAATTTGGTTCTTAAACTGCCTTAAAAACGGTAATGTTTTATTTAATATTTTGCTAAAATTAGGAATATGAACTGTTTTATAGAGCTTAATTTTGAAACAGCGGTTTGTATATATTTTTAGTTATTTTAATAGTTCTTCCAGTTTATTAGCAGAATTTAGGATTCTATACATGCTTTATTGTTGTGTTCATCAATCGTTATGTGAGATTGTATACGTTTAGTCCACTTTTAGCGGTATTGCAAACTCAACAATACATAATCAGATTCAGTTACTTAAGTACCTTACAATTTTACGTAGATATTTATTTTTTAGCTCGGCGTTAGGACATTTAATAGTTTTTCGGAAGTACGTCAAATGCCATAACAATTTATTTGACGCACATTATGGAAAAGATAAAGTTCGGAAATTTGACAAGCCGCATGCCATTATCAAAAACAATAGGTATCATAACATGATAATTAATTTGAAATATTAGCGAGGTATACCCTGCGTATAATTTCTTAGTAGATAAATTGGAGATATGACTATGTTAATAATGCGAGATTAGTGTTTTCGAAGATCTGTATTGTTGAAATGAATAAAATGGTAAATATTTGTCCTGTAATTAGCTTTTACGTACAATTGATTTTTGCATAGTAAGCTATTGACCAGAAACTGGCAAATGAACAAATAAGTTTATCTGAGCGAACTAACGTATCATTGCATTCTCGTTGGAGAAAGTATTCTGCGACACCTTTTACGCTTTGTGCCATTACGTTCACCGAAGGCGGAATTTATAGTTCGATTCGTGTTTGTAATGACGACTAAAATTTAATTGCAGATCCGTCCAATTTTATTATGCAAAGATAATCGCGCGAACCCCAGTGCAAGGTAATTTTTACATATTTTAATGAGGAAACTGACTTTACGCTGAAATTGATGGAAATATTTTCGACATTTCAACATAGTATACCGTTTTCTTTTCCCTTTCGCTTCATTAAATTCCTCTTTGCGTTCTTTTAACGTTTTGTGCCTCTCTTACGTAGATTTCTCAGCAGTATAGCGGTTATAATTATGCGAATATCACACACGATGCGCTCAAAGGGCATCCTACTCAAGATCACGGGTTGCCCCTAAGGTCTCCACATTCGCAGATGCCCATGACGTATTATTTCTACTATTTACACTTTAGGGAAAACATTAATTCGTAATAAATTATGAAAACATTAAACGGTCTGTTTTGTAACAATGGCGAATAATTAGGAAATATACTTGAAATTGCTTTTGTTTTGCCTGCACTTCGTAAAGCTTGCATAATAAGAGTTTTCACCTTAGGTAAGTATAGAGCACATAACTATGGTTTCTCCGCATCACGCGTGCCGACAGTTTTCAGGCTATATCAAAAATTCTACTTCCAATACGCGAATCACCGCAGGTTAACATTTTATCATTATACTGATATGTGAGAAATTAAATTGCAATTGAAATGATTACATTTTGCTTATTCGTGGCAAATCAAATAACAATGAAGAAATATTGAAAGAAAAGGTAGAAAGATTTGTAACATTCGATGATACCGAGATTAATGTTAACTGGATATAAAAGGTACGGATTTTTTAATAAGTCACTCTGTAATTAGAAGTACAATAATGTTAACGATCATTTTCATAATTGGATAGTGTAAATATATAAAATGCAATTGAAATGATTACATTTTGCTTATTCGTGGCAAATCAAATAACAATGAAGAAATATTGAAAGAAAAGGTAGAAAGGTTTGTAACATTCGATGATACCGAGATTAATGTTAACTGGATATAAAAGGTACGGATTTTTTAATAAGTCACTCTGTAATTAGAAGTACAATAATGTTAACGATCATTTTCATAATTGGATAGTGTAAATATATAGAGTATAATTTGCAGTGATCAATATGTAAGTATGCGGAAGGAAAAAAGAAATGCATACACCTATGAACGTGCAGAAACGGATGAAATAATGACGAGCAAACAGAAAATATGGCCATGATATTTACCAAGCTGGCGCGCGCGTGAAAGTATTCGCTCGTCGCTTTGTGTGCTATTCAAAAGAACGTACGTGATTCCACATAACGGGTGGCGTTGAAAAATAAACGTTAGGAAAAATTAAATTCATCGGCGAGAGAGTTAATCTTTTTTCGAATAGGAAAAAATGTAAGAGGTTAAGTGAAAGAAATTGTCGTTTACGTAAGAATGGATTTTAAAGACGCGATTCGGTTATTAAGATGAAATGAGATAAATTTGAGGCGAGTCGGTTATTAACAATCGACTAGGATGATTGGGTTAGAGAATGTTTGTAGTCTTCTGTGGAAATATGGTAAAATGTAGATGAAAAGAGTGGTCGGGTAGTCGTGTGGTATGAAGAAAGGACAGGCTCGCAGCAAGCTCGTATCTGGCAGGTAACCAGGCAAACAGGCAACAAGTAGTACATAGCGGCAAGTAACTGAAGAAGGTTAGAAGAAGGAGGAGGGAGAATTGGAGGCTGGTACAGGGGCACCTTTTGCGCTGGGCGCTCAACACTCACGGCTTGGAATGGCAAAAAGAGAGGAGGCTCTCTGACGTCACGACGTTGCTCGAGTGACGGTGCCGCTAGCCTCTCACTCGGTCGACAACGTTCGGTTCGCGAGGTTGCCGTTTCCTTCTTCTATTTCTTATCCTCATCTTTGTCGTCGTCCACGTCGTCGTCGTCGTCGTCGTCGTCGTTCACGTCGTCGTTCACGTCGTCTTCGTCATCGTTCTTGTCCTCGTTCCTTCCTAATCATTCTTCTTACAATCGTCAGCGTCACCAAACACACCACCATATTTCATCGAACTGAGCTTCATTCGTATCGAGGACTTCAACGGTCATTTAAATTCATATTAATATATATCTATATATATATATATCTATATGTGTGACGATCATTTAAATTCGCGTTCTATACTTCTTTAATGGTTATATATATATATATATATATACACACACACACGCATAAACAGAGAAACGCGAGAGCGCGCGCGCGCGCACGCACACACGCATGTATGTGTATGCACTCGTGCAAATTACCTTTTCATCTGACAGTTTTTTAAACGATCATCCACTCGCTAAAAGTTTCCAGTGTTCATACATGCAATTTCTTGCAAAAAAGATCTCATATTAGTGTACTACGTTTCTCATTATTTTTGGTGTACAGTGTCAATCTGGATACAATATTGGATGGATTAAAAAGAAATACTGGTAAGTGATGTCTGCTTTTCTGGCACTACTATTTTCGAACCGTATTAAAACAGGTATTTTGCAATGTTCCTCTCTTCCATGAGACGTTTGAAGTGAATGGGTCAGAAGAGAATGGCGGGAGAACAGATCGAGTTCAGAGGGTGGGGCAAGGCATAAAAGTGGGAGACCAGAACCTGTGATGAAAGCTTTAAAATGTGTTTTTCGAAAAATTATCCTACTACAAAGTGATGATTTTATTGCTCCGGTGACTCAGAACGGGAAACAATGTCCAACAATGGTTTGCGGGAGAGAGAGAGAGAGAGAGAGAAAGCGAGAGAGAAATGAATAATAAAATAAATTCACGTCGATTGTCTCTTCAGACAACTTTCAAATATTATTACAGAAACATATTTGTATTATCTTGCATCAGCGTTTCCTTCAAATATTTCTACACTTCTAACTAATAATGAACCATAAGCGAATGTGTAGGAGCGTAAGGCACCTAAGGTGGAACTTACCGTAAGTTATCATTGCGTTTCGGAATTTTTGAAAGTATCCATTCGGCTTTCTGAGGAAAGTCGCCAAATTTTCTGTCCGCTTTTCCAACCGTAAATAATTGCAAACATAATTCGTATTTCCATTTTGTAACACTGACATCTCATTTTCTATCTGTTCATTTCTAACGATCTTCAAATTATACTTATTTGCTATAAGGTATATATTCTCACTGCGATCCAACATATGTATATACGTGAAAGAGGGTCCTTGAATCAATTTATCGTACACGTATCGACAATTTTTTCGCATATGGTGATACGTTTTAACATTGTGGGGATGTTAATAGTTTTTAGAATTATTTATTTATTGAAGATAAAGCGAGATTACGGAAAATACTCCCTACTGAAAAATAGGAATTATTATATTTTTACTTTTATATAGATAGATCTCTGAAGTTTGCGGTAATGTTAAAAATTCGACGTACGGAAATGTTTCTTGGTTAAAGGTTTGCAGTATAACAAAAAGGATTTACACAACAATTGGGGACAATTATGAAAATATCAACGTCACCGCAATTTCTTTTAATACAACACTGAATATTATTCCTTACAGAGTGATAGTGTTTTTGACATATGGTCAAAGACCTGTGTTATAGAATCAATTTAATAATATTGACAGTATAGCCCCTATTAATAGAATACTTTCCGTGCGAAGAATTTTTCACACAATTTGAACCGAACCTGTACAAGTTATTGCTTTATAAAAACCACTCTGTACAACTTTTTAGTTTTTGTTTAATCAAATAATGACAAACATTACTAGAGTGATCTCGACTTATCTTGAAAATTACCCAATAATACATACCCGTACGAAAAAATAATTAAAAAAATTATTTGCATGTTTTAAAGCAACAATTTTGTAAACATCTTATTAGAATACTGTTACTTCCGAAATATTTTGAAGGATCGGTTCATTTAAAACAAGTGTATCATTCTGCTGAAATGAAAAGAAGAAATAACGCACATGCACTTCTTCTAAAAGGATAAAATTATAGGGAGATCGATGCTACCCTGCAAGGCAGTTTTTTATTATTGCGCAAAATTATACATGGAAACAGTAAATGCAATATTAATTGGAAAATAAGAATACATATTATCATAAAGCTAGTTTGTCTTTAAAAATGTAATTTCGATTGAAAATACTAGTTTATGGTTACGATTAATACTTATATAATAAGTGATAATTAAACAATGATGTTCCATTCTTTCATACTAACATCTCTCATTTGATAAAACATCTTGGGCTTTCTGCGTTATTACCTTTATTCTTTAAAATTTACTCAAATCCATTCATATTTTAATCTTGACATTAACAAATTTTATAAGTACCCAATGTATTATATCGGCACATTTGTACCTGAATACTTTTCCTACCCTTAAACTCAAATTTCCGTCGATTTCTGCAGTTGTGCGATTCGCTTCGGTATATGTACATTCTAAATATTTGATATATAAATATGATTACTCTTCTATAGAAAAATCAAACTTTATTCGTACTGCCAATGTTTCTGCAGGTATACACTCTTATAGACAAAATGTTGCGTTTTTGATTTATTCTGTTTAAGAAGGACTGCTGTCGTATTGTTCGGTCAAGCATTTTTTATCTTAATATTCGTGACAATTGAAAAGTGTTTGCGATTTCTTACTCGAACACATGTCATTATCTATTGATTTTACTATTCGTTTTCCAAATGTATTTGGAAATCTTCATTGTTAAATAAAGATCACACTTGTAACTGTTTCGGTCACATCAATTCCGTAACATCTCACGAATATTATATGGATATCCGAGATGCCCAAACTTAATGAATATTTGAACATAGTGAGTAATGATAGTGAAATATTTTTCAATTAATGTTTAAAGGATTTAAAGGGGCTATTATATAGTAGATGTTTATTGTCGTTTTTATGAAGATTACAAAGAGAGATTCAAAGCGTCAATGCAGTGTACTATTTTAGTGACTTCATTTACATAGGTATTTGAAATGATATCAATTAATATCGTCATGATATTATAAAAGTGCCGAAGTTTTCAAATAGTACATACGAAAAGATAACAATGCCAAAATAGTTCTTTCTAAAGCCACTGAAAAAACATAAATTTGAATTCTTTCGGAGTAAAATAGGCAAATATAAAAGTAGTTAATTAAAGTTAAATATAAAATAGGCAAATGGGCAAAATAGTTAATTGCTTTAGGATTTAAAGGGGCTATTATATAGTAGATGTTTATTACAAAGAGAGATTCAAAGCGTCAATGCAGTGTACTATTTTGGTGACTTCATTTACATAGGTATTTGAAATGATATCAATTAATATCGTCATGATATTATAAAAGTGCCGAAGTTTTCAAATAGTACATACGAAAAGATCACAATGCCAAAATAGTTCTTTCTAAAGCCACTGAAAAACATAAATTTAAATTCTTTCGGAGTAAAATAGGCAATAGGCAAAATAGGCAAATATAAAAGTAGTTAATTAAAGTTAAACATAAAATAGGGAAATAGGCAAAATAGTTAATTGCTTAGGAGGTAAAAATAAATGATGAAATTGTAGGAAAAATTAACCCTTTTTGCACACTTCTCTTTATATACGGAAGATGTTTACATTTTTTGCATGTTCGTATACCCCGCATCAAACTGGGTAGCATATGTTTTGGAAGATTTTTTTTTAAGTTCTACGTAATTCCACAAGTTTCATAAAACTTAAAATAACACCTGTTGCTCCTTCAGCAGGGATACAGCAAGAATTTATTCTCTTTGTCATCCATTTTTAACTATAGCATGAATTATGTGACCTAATTTATTTTCTTTTTTTTTTTGTATTTAACTTCATATATTCTCTTAATGGTGACAGAATCAATGTGTCGGAACGCCGAGCGCAAATACATATTTTCTATAATCAGTGTATTTAATTGTATACCGAAATACTAGCCATGATTTTATTTACACAGTCATTTTGGAGCAGTCATAAATCATATTTATTACAGTAATATTTGCTAATGTACATTAAGCAGAGAAAGTTTATCAAATTAATGTTACGGTATGTCATGTATTTGACAAGGGGCCATCCAAACACAAAGAAGTCTATACACTATTCTTTTTAAATGAATCCCATTGAAATACAGGGCCGCCTTTCTATCTTTCTAGAGGTGCTATAATATTGGTTTGTGTCTATCAAATGGTAGAGTACAATTTCATTTGAAGCGAAAGCTTAATACAAGAACTGAGTGCAACGTTCAAGGTGCCCCCCTTATTCCTTACAAACAAAACTAATCGGCAAATTGTCTGTTAAAATAGAGTAAGTTCTTTTTCCATGCGATTATAAACCGAAGTTTTGGAAGAATTACTTCGTAAACTGAATAAAAAGCGAATCTTTTTCAGTTTGTGGAAGAAAAACAATATCATATCCCGTTTTAACGTTTACCATTTTTATGAACGCTGGGTAATTTAAAAGAACAAAGCGTAACTAAAGTTACGGATTATTCGCTGATAAATCAGAATTATATATCTTGAATTTTCATTTTTTTTAACGTATTTTAAACGCTTTAAAAGAACAAAGCGTAACTAAAGTTACGGATTATTCGCTGATAAATAAGAATTATATATCTTGAAATTTTTTTTTAATGCATTTTAAAGTCATGATATTTTCGCTGTCTGAACTGGGAAGAACTTGACACGTATACATGAATACAAGATTTCCCGATCACACAGACCGATTGTTTCCTCAACAACGGTTACCACGCTGTTGTGTTGATGTGGTAAGTCAATGTCAGTTTGCAAACCAAGAGCATGTGAACTTGTGGACAATCGTGAAAGCATCACGGAAAAATGTTCTCTTCAATTCTTTTGTAGAAAGTAAATGCGGTGAACAGGTGTTCTCAAATAAATCGCTCTCACTGCGCTCTTCTCATTACAGAACGCATTATTATTTGCTGAGGCTCCTTCAAACGGATGATATATGAATCGTTATAAAGATACTTCAGTTTCTGATCAATTCTTACACTGTTAGTGTTAAGTTCTATGAAATAAGAGAAATACTTGATTGCACAGTCAATAGCGTACGATTTATTATTCCACTCCACTTTTAGAATGAGAATGTTGTTTAGTTGTTGCTATATACATTTTATTTCTTATTTCTCAGTAAAGAAGTATTGGAGAGCTATTTTTATTTCATCTTGATGTTAGTTAATTTTTATGACGAAACCACGAAATGCCTGAATGGAATATCAGTTTGGAAATGCTATATGCTATATGCACATTTTCAAGACAACTTTATTGCTGTTGTTCTGTTTCTGTAAGGAATAAGAAGCACAGAGCGAGTAACATAAGAAGTATTTTCTCCATCTCATATTTTTCCATGCACATTTCATCATTCGGAAGGTTTGCGGATGGTACGCATGGTGCGGCCAATTATTAGCAATTATATGTATGTTGACATTTGAAAGTATTTCTAAATGTCATATAAAAAACAATCGTACGTTTTTATGAATAGATATGAACCATGCGGCTTAAAGATACTGGAAACTTTATGTGTATACATCAATATCGCAGGGATACGTTAAATTAGATTTGTGCGTTTTAATCAAAATCAGTCGATTCTTTCAGTCGCGTAACACAAATTATTTTTCGCAGCGAACATTGTACAGAATATTTATTTGAGTCTTCAAGCATTTAAGGAATTATTCAATTGCGTGTCTCATGTACGTACTTATATCGCGTTTTCTTAACCGTGTAATGTTAAATTGCACGAATTAAACGTACAGTGAAATTTGAGTATAAGGAAAATACAAAAATCCTTTGAAACATGCCAACAATTGCATCTCTACTAATTTAAAATACTTGAATGTCTATAATTAGGCTAGATAGTTACTTGTGTTTTTTTTGCAGGAGAAAGTGCTACACACAGACATTCTAACTGAAACTAGATTCGTAAAATACCGTACATACCGTAGGGTAATATCAAGTGTATGCATACAATAACGTACATTTATGTGAGCAAGTACATATATATATTTATCGAGGCAATGTTATTAATTGACGTTATTTTCTAACACTTATTTCAATCTCTTTCAAACTTTACAACTAAGAAGCCATATGAATTTTTTAACTCCTTTACTCTCTTTTCAGTAGACAAAAATTGTAGTAACTGGTACAACTAGAAAAGACACGTAACCGATTGGTTCTTATAGATTTGTTGCTTTCCGAGCGAATTAAAGAGAAAGTTATATCAACTGCCTCCGTGTGCTGTTACGCTTAAAGCATTTTTTTCTCTTTGAACCAAAGAGAAATGTTCGCATTTGAACTTTCAACATCGCTAATCTGCCAATCCTGATCTGGTCACCCAAAAGTCTGTTTTTATGAAACATACGTGAACCGTCAAACGACAAACTGCAGGGAACGATTTAGGCTAGGTTAGTTTCATTGATGAGCCACATTAACCCTTTGCACTCCGACTTTTATTTCAATTTCGTTACCAGCAGCTCCCAACGCTTTTAAGTGTTTTATTTGAAATTTACTTTAACTAAAAATATAAAGCAATTTAAATAAATAAAGGAAGAAACAAATTCACTTAAATACCAATTTTATTTACAGTATTGTCGTATATTGAAATTTTCAAGGGTATGATATCTTTTGAAAAAACTTGCAAGATGTAACCCTGATTTTCTTTCACACGTTTCACAAAAATAGGTGGTTTCTCTTTTTCCTCCAGATGTTTTTCTATTTGAGTAAACTGCACAGTCTTTGTGTTTTCACACGTGTGATCTATATTTTATTTCAATTTCGTTACCAGCAGCTCCCAACGCTTTTAAGTGTTTTATTTGAAATTTACTTTAACTAAAAATATAAAGCAATTTAAATAAATAAAGGAAGAAACAAATTCACTTAAATACCAATTTTATTTACAGTATTGTCGTATATTGAAATTTTCAAGGGTATGATATCTTTTGAAAGAACTTGCAAGATGTAACCCTGATTTTCTTTCACACGTTTCACAAAAATAGGTGGTTTCTCTTTTTCCTCCAGATGTTTTTCTATTTGAGTAAACTGCACAGTCTTTGTGTTTTCCTTCGGGATGTAGGAAGATTAAATGAGGCTTTCCATCTAAGCGATCGTGTTTATCATGTGTTCCAGGCCTCCCCAATTTCATATTTGGATGACGACAATCACGAATTAGCATTGACAAAATCTTTTCGCGAAATTTTTTGTGGGCTATAGGTTCTGTTCCTTGGTTTTTTGTTTTTTCTTTGTATAAAATATACGCATTTACCATGGAGATTTCTAATCCCCAAAAGAAATATTCCCTCCACCATTTGAGTGCTCGACGTAAAAAACAGTAAGATGTCGCGTATTGGTTCGCCACATCGACACCATCTATATTTTTATTATAATCTGTGATCACATCCAGTTCTTTTATTTCTCTTCGATTACCTGAATGTCTAACCCTTCTAGTGACATTGCGAGAGCGTCGATAACGTGTGCACGATATCTATTAGGTTGGTGCATATGAAATGTCGGATTTTCTTTACATGGGAACGATTGTTTCCCTGTTTTCGTTATGCTTTCGTTTTTGTCACAACATCGTTCATAGTCATACTATTCATTGCCAGAATCACATTTCAACAAAGATTTTCTCAGACGTGTCCCATTTTGTTATTTGTTTCGAATTTCGTAAGGATATGAATTCAACCGATATTCGTGTCATTTTTTTATATGAGTATAAACTTGGTAATAATGCTTCAAAAGCTGCATGCAATATAAACTAGGCGTTTGGGAAGAATTCTGTTAACACGTTGACTGCCAAGCGAATGTTGCTATGTTAGAACAGGGATGCGATGAAATACTGCACAGTATAATTAAATCATGCAAAATAAAGGTAGCGCAGAGTTGTTAGAAGCCAAAGTATTAAAATACCGTTCCAATATCAATTGCTTTTACAAGATTGCAAATAGGCAAATAGGAAAAGCGCAGTGCTACTTAGAAAAATTTCGGTTTGGCGATTTTTCCCTACAAAATTAACCGTGTGGAAGACCCAAAACGTATGTAAAAATTATGTTCTGAAAGCATTGGTGGAAACGAATCCAGCTGTATCTACAAGGGAATTCGCTACCAAAATGAAAGTTGACCATACAACAATATTGTCACACCTTTCTGAAATTGGCAAGGTGAAAAAATGGAATAATGCTGATCGTTACTAACCCGATTTCAATCAAGAGCCATTTTTCGATCGAATTATTACTTGTGATGAAAAATGGGTTCTTCATGACAATGGGAAAAGGTGTGCTCGGTGGCTTTATAGGAATGAGGCTTGTGCTCGTACTTCAAAGATATCACTTCATCCACGGAAAATGTTAATAACAGTTTGGTGGAATGTGACTGGAGTAATGCACTACTCATTCCTTAAAACTGGGGAGACAATTACAGCCGAAAAGTACTGTCAGTACATGGATGAAATGCATGAAAAATTGAAAATTATACGCCCAGTTTTTACGGGCTAAACAGTATGAAATTGAAGGCAATCTGAAAAATTCCATATCAGAGTTTATTGATTCTGAAGCTCAGAATTTCTTTAAGACCTATGCATTAAAATGTCGTTGGGAATAGTGTATTGAAGAAAAAGGAGCATATTTTGATTAAATAAATAGTTTTTAAGAAAAGATATGCAGTTTACATATTCACTTCAAAATCCGACATTTTATATGCACCAACCTAATATTTATTTAGACATGAAAAAATGTCGAGTGGAGCTCGACAAAGGAGCTCCTGCCATAAAAACTGATGTCGAGTCACACTCGACATAGGAGTGCAAAGGGTTAACCTGAACGCAACAGCGTTTCGTTCGACCGCTTGTGCGACTGTTAGAGTATCAGATCGTAAGATGGTGTTTCGCATGAGTACCATCATACCATCCGGTGTGTGTTACCTACCTACGTAACGGTAAGTCCAAGAGCTAAAGACATGAGAATATCAGGTTTCCACTACTGTGTAGTAGTTTCAACGATCACGCCTTATGCTGTTAACAGTTTCGGTTTGTCCGCTCGAAATTTACACCAAATACAGAAACAATTTTGCGCCTTCACGCCACACATTTACGAAAGAAGTTCCTTTACTATTTGTTCTTGCATTTTACTGAGAAAAGCCAGATATCGTGCAAATGCAAACAGTTTCCTCTGGGCTTATTGGTCGTCTGTTACATTTACATAACAGACACGCTGCAATACGGCAGAGGCAATTTTGCTTAAAAATGACTATGAAGAAACAGTTACTAAATCAAGGATTTCCTTATGTTTACTGTTATTTTGCACGACGGATGTCAATTTTTCGAGTGCGTACTCCGTGGTACGCATTTGAGGTATGTGAGAGTGGCTTGGATTTCACGAGCAAGAAAACTCATTCGCTTCCTCCTTCGTACGGTCAGAAACTCTCTTTAGCTCCGTCTTACACAAGCTAGCAAGAAGGAAAAAAGAACGAAAATGTCAAGGATGCTCGTTTTCAGTTACAGTTGTTGAAAGAAAAATTAGATACCATTGCCAAACAACCTAACTGGCTGTGCACCTTTCTGAACCATGTATAGTATATGATATTTAAGTATCATCATTTACATACGGATGCACATAGCAGTGACAGTAACGTACAAGCAGTCACAGTAGAAGAGAAGAATTTTTTTTTTCAATTTACGTATTTCTCTACACACGTATGCGTAGCATAACGTGGCAGACATTTCCAAGTATTTGAGTAGGGCTGACTAAATTCCATAAGATTTAATTAAAACATTTCTCTTCTATTAAATATCGTTCACGAGTTATATCAATATATTTATATATAACCATAAGCAGTTAAAATATTATATACGTAATATATACGTATAATACATACGTATTATAAATGCTCCTGTATTATAGTTTTCAATCAACAGAAGTCAGTTAGATATACCAAGTTATACTTATCGGTGCTTTTATTGCGTTAATCAAATAAAAGACAGAAGTTTGTTATCTAACTCGGAAGAAAATCGGGAGAAGCATTTATTGACATTGAATATAGACTGCATTGTTAGTTGATCGACTGGTTTGATACGAAGTGATCCAACGATAATTCCATAAGTTGGTTGATTCGATACAACCTGGATCAAGTTGTCATTTAAGCAGCTTGCACAGTACCATTGGATTTATATTATTTCTTCTTCTTTGTTTAAACTTATACTTGAAGTATACAATCTTTTACACAATTTTGTGCAGAAGACTATTTGTACGCGATTATATTAAAGCGCAAAGTACCAGATAGACGCTTTTTCTTTTATCGACGGATCCAAAAGGCTATTATATTATTTATCGAACTGTTTAGTATGACTTACGTTGTATTCTTATATAAGTATTCTTTACCTTTGCTTAGTTTACATTTACCAGATATTAACGTATCAGAAATTCAATAGTATGTATTACAATGAATTTACGTATTTACAATAAATGTTAGAGAATGTTCGAAAATATTTTTTGATTTATTTTATGACGCTTCTTGTAGTGCTGATAAGCTATTCGGTATTTTCAGTCAAGTTCTTTTTTCCCCCTTTGCCCTTCATGCGGCTTTATGAAAAATATCAAATAGATTTAAATCAAGGAAAGTAGATAGTCAAGATGTGTCATTATGGTTTGCTGCTTTTTCTTCTTGGTGTAACACACTTAATTACCTTCTCGTAATGTGATCTTTATGAAGTAGTGCCCTATCTTATCGACGAAATCTTTAGTTGAACTATTTTTTTAACTATACCATATAGAAAACGGGTAATTGTATTGCCTTAAATGTTCATATTCATTGCACATTGCATGTAACATTTGTTTCTGTAAACCTTTTCTAGGTATACAATGAAAAAAAGTGAATGTAATTTCTCCAGTTAACTAGGTGATTCGGTATAACATCGAATTAGTATGAACGTCGACAGTTGTGTCTATTTATTGACATTTGTTAACCCTTTGCACTCCTATGTCGAGTGTGACTCGACATCAGTTTTTATCTCAGGAGCTCCTTTGTCGAGTCCCTCTCGATATTTTTTCATGTCCAAATAAATAGACGTCGCGCACACGTTATCGACGCTCTCGCAATGTCAGTAGAAGGGCTAGACATTCAGATAATCGAAAAGAAATAAAAGAATCGGATGTGATCACAAATTATAATAAAAATATGGGCGGTGTCGATGTGGCGAACCAATACGCGACATCTTATTGTTCTTTACGTCGAGCACTCAAGTGGTGGAGGAAATATTTCTTTTGGGGAGTAGAAGTTTCCATAGTAAATGCGTATATTTTATACAAAGAAAAAACGAAATGCCAAGGAACAAAACCTATAAACCACAAAAAATTTCGCGAAAAGACTGTCGATGCTTACTCGTGATTGTCGTGTTCCAAATATGAAATTGGGGAGGCCTGGAACACATGATAAACACGATCGCTTAGATGGAAAGCCTCATTTAATCTTCCTACATCCCGAAGGAAAACACAAAGACTGTGCAGTTTACTCAAATAGAAAAACATCTGGAGGAAAAAGAGAAACCACCTATTTTTGTGAAACGTGTGAAAGAAAATCAGGGTTACATCTTGCAAGTTCTTTCAAAAGATATCATACCCTTGAAAATTTCAATATACGACAATACTGTAAATAAAATTGGTATTTAAGTGAATTTGTTTCTTCCTTTATTTATTTAAATTGCTTTATATTTTTAGTTAAAGTAAATTTCAAATAAAACACTTAAAAGCGTTGGGAGCTGCTGGTAACGAAATTGAAATAAAATTCGGAGTGCAAAGGGTTAACATACACGTACACCTGCATCCTCGATGACGACGTTACATAGCGTCGCCGATTTGTCACACATTTTCGGATTAATTACGCAGTCTGATAGAAAAATGACAACAGCATCTGTCAACTTTCCACAATATGTCTTTCAACACACTGTTAAATATTCTTTCGCTCTGTTAACTATGTACGCCTAACGAGTCGAAGATGAGAAGCGCGCGTGCGGATCAGCTACTTACTCACACTCCACTTGCTGAATTAATTTATAGAACTCATTTCCATCAACTGCAAAACTTTTTAAAAGTCCTCTTTTCATTCCATCATCAACAAAAAGAACCGACCAAATATATCCGACCAAAAGAAAAAATAGCATTGATTTTGGATTCACTTTTCTTTACCAACGATCAAATAATTACGAACCGGTCAAGGATAATGTTTAACACATTAATCGAAATACATAATTATTCTGGTTCTTTATTACTATACATATAAAAGTTATCACTTCAACATATACTAAGTTCGAAGTAACGTTTGCTTGACCGAAGCAGAAGACTTGAGAAGGACCTGGAAGAACCTTATTCAAATTCGCCCAAAGTCTTTCTACGCCGATTTGCTTAAATATTTAATTAATGATTATATTTATATTTAAGCATATAAATCATTGGCGACATTTGACACATTTTAGGCATGTTTGAATCATTGCTTTCTGCGCTAGGTTTTTCATGTTCAAGATATTGTGTCGTTATTGCTTGAACACAAAAAGTTTTTCCAAGGTTTTCTTTATGTCATCTGAAAGAACATAAGACAAACCCCTAAGTACGCAATGTTTATTCAAATTAGGCGATTTGTTTTCTGAGTATCTCAACTATTGTCAATTATTCGAACAGTAGTACATACATCAATACATTAATTAGAAAATACTCTATATCCTGAAGATTTCTTGAAAGATTTCGTAAAGTTACAATTTTCATACCTGCCTTCTAAAAGATTTCATGACAGACGAAAACTGGGAAGCGATGATATTTGTATATATATATTTGTATATATATATTTATATATACAAATATATATATATACAAATATCATCGATTCCCAGTCGATTTGTATATATATATTTGTATATATATATACAAATATTATCGATTCCCAGTCGATTTGTATATATATATTTGTATATATATATTTGTATATATATATATATACAAATATCATCGATTCCCAGTTTTCGTTTGTCATGAAATCTTTTAGAAGGCATGTATGAAAATTGTAACTCTACGAAATCTTTCAAGAAATCTTCAGGATATAGAGTATTTTCTAATTAATGTATTGATGTATGTACTACTGTCCGAATAATTGACAATAGTTGAGATACTCAAAAAACAAATCACCTGATTTGAATAAACATTGCGTACTTAGGGGTTTGTCTTATGTTCTTTCAGATGACATAAAGAAAACCTTGGAAAAACTTTTCGTGTTCAAGCAATAACGACACAATATCTTGAACATGAAAAACCTAGCGCAGAAAGCAATGATTCAAACATGCCTAAAATATGTCAAATGTCGCCAATGATTTAATATAAATATATTTCCGTAATTCTCAGTTCAGGTATTTATTTATTGTCCTTAAAATATGGTTGCCTGGGCGTGTTGAACATTAGCTGTGCTCATATTTATCTGTATTTTCTGTTGTAGCCTTAATGTGTAAACAAGTGCTCTTAATAACACATAACTAATTCACGCTCTGACTGGGCACTATTGACGCATATAAAAAGGAAATATTTTTTTTATGTATAATGTCTTAAACATAATTTCAACTTTATCAATAATGTGGATTCGATATTTAAGTCCTACTTGTAACATGATATGAATATATATTATAATCTATAAAACAATTTTCATTGTTGACGATAAATTCGTATTTTTCCAAAAAGTAAATGATCCGTTATACATGATTTAATCAAACTTAAGTGGTATGTATCGATAATTGATGAAAAATCTTTTATGACACTGCAGAACAACTTTCGTAATCCTGAGGCATCATACCTTTAACATTTTCAACACTTTAGCAGAATCAATGATACTTTTGGATTATCACTATCGCGATACACGTGTCTGAAGCAAGTATTATGTATGGCACGAGCAATTTTTAAATTTTCAATTCATTTACGCATATATTTTGACCAAATTATATTTTTGAAATATTTAAATCTTCTTAACGAACGCATCATTTTTTACCTCTCGTTTCTGTTCAGCATAAAACCGGCTTCGGTGCTCTTCTAAATTCGTCAATGGCTTATATCCTTGTTTAGAAACGGACAGAATTAAAACTTTACAATTATTTTGAACAACTCATTATTAGCGTGCAAACATCCTCTATCAAGTATGGACGCATCACCCGATTTTAAATATTACTGAAACAACTCGTTATTCATATATTGAACAATTCTTGACTTGATTGTGTATTTATCGTATTTGTCATCATAGGTTCCAAACCATTTTTTGAGGGGGGAGGGGCACCGTAGTAAGAGTTAGAAAGGACAATTTGCACTTTTATTAAAAAATCCCTTAACCCTTTGCACTCCGAATGTTATTTCAATTTCATTACCAGCAGCTCCCAACGCTTTTAAGTGTTTTATTTGAAATTTACTATAACTAAAAAATAAGGCAATTTAAATAAATAAAGGACGAAACAAATTCACTTAAATACCAGTTTTATTTACACTATTGTTGTATTTTGAAATCTTCGAGCGTATGATATCTTTTGAAACAACTTCCAAGATGTAACCCTGCTTTTCTTTCGCACGTTTCACAAAAATAGGTGGTTTCTCTTCTTCCTCCAGGCATTTTTCTATTTGAGCAAACTGCACAGTCTTTGTATTTTCCTTCGGGATTTACGAAGATAAAATGAGACTTTCCATCTAAGCGATCGTGTTTATCATGTGTTCCAAGCCTCCCCAATTTGATATTTGGAGCACGACAATCACGAGTAAGCATCGACAACCTCTTTTCGCGAAATTTTTGTAGGCTATAGATTTCGTTCCTTGGTTTTTTGTGTTTTATTTGTATAAAATATACGCATTTACTATGGAGAAATATTTCCTCCACCACTTGATTAGTCGACGTAAAAAACAATAAGATGTCGCGTATTGGTTCGCCACATCGACACCACCCATATTTTTATTATAATCTGTGATCACATCCGGTTCTTTTATTTCTCTTCGATTACCTGAATGTCTAACCCTTCTACTGACATCGCGAGAGCGTCGATAACGTGTGCACACATCTATTTATTTGAACATGAAAAAATGTCGAGTGGGACTCGACAAAGGAGCTCCTGAGATAAAAACTGATGTCGAGTCACGCTCGACATAGGAGTGCAAAGGGTTAATTTTCCGTTTACGCGTCCCACATGTCATTCTATGGCTAACCCGCGTATCTTTTCTTTGTCAGAAGTTCTGTAATCGGTTGACGGGTCACTACCGAAATCGCCAATAGTCATACACGTGGACATTATATGTATCGGTTCATGATAACGTATGGTGAACGATACATGCACGCATTTGCACACGGGCATGGGTGTCTGCTGAAATATTCCTCACATCTTCGACATTGTATGGATAATAATATACAAGCTGGGGAAATATGAAAAAGTATCCCAGGAAAAAAATTTCGTACTGCTTATAGTCAAATGTTTAATAATAAATTAAGTTAAAATTATATTATAGGTTTCCCAACGTTTGGATAGATATGCATTCTTTTAAGGGGCAAATAACTTGGAATAAAGTCTGATGCTTAAAATGTCATGATTTGACACTTTTTTTTCGTAAATAACTAAGACAAGCAAAATAAGGATCTTTGTTTATAGATAATTAAAAAAATTGCCCACATAAGTTAATACAAAAGGAAATAACAATAGTAATTAAAAAAAAATCCTGATTTTTCGTGAATCCAAAGTTATTCATAATTGTTCAACTCAGTAGAACCAAAGAATGCACCATTTTATGACGTCCTGACGCTTGTGTCTTGTTACTTTTTTGCTCTGATCAACATCTCCATCCATTATACGCCGTGCCCACTGTGTGGACTAAGACTCGATCGTCGTCTTATCACTGAGACAAAAGTTTGAAATGTTTCACGCGGTTTCTTTTATGCCTCAACAGCGAAAGTGTTAGAATATAGTCTCAACTGTCACAGTAAACCTGAACTTTGGACACACCATTTTTCGACTAGACCTCACCCTATGCCGAAATCTTCTAATTTCCCTTTATTTCGCATTTTACGATTCTTGCGCGCTTTTATGTATGGCTAAACTACGTATCTTTTCTTTGTTCAGAGGCCTATAATTGGTTGCCGGCTCGCTGTTAACCCTTTGCACTCCTATGTCGAGTGTGACTCGACATCAGTTTTTATGGCAGGAGCTCCTTTGTCGAGCTCCACTCGACATTTTTTCATGTCTAAATAAATAGATATCGTGCACAGGTTATCGACGCTCTCGCAATGTCACTAGAAGGGTTAGACATTCAGGTAATCAAAGAGAAATAAAAGAACTGGATGTGATCACAGATTATAATAAAAATATAGATGGTGTCGATGTGGCGAACCAATACGCGACATCTTACTGTTTTTTACGTCGAGCACTCAAGTGGTGGAGGGAATATTTCTTTTGGGGATTAGAAATCTCCATGGTAAATGCGTATATTTTATACAAAGAAAAAACAAAAAACCAAGGAACAGAACCTATAGCCCACAAAAAATTTCGCGAAAAGATTTTGTCAATGCTAATTCGTGATTGTCGTCATCCAAATATGAAATTGGGGAGGCCTGGAACACATGATAAACACGATCGCTTAAGTTGGAAAGCCTCATTTAATCTTCCTACATCCCGAAAGAAAACACAAAGACTGTGCAGTTTACTCAAATAGAAAAACATCTGGAGGAAAAAGAGAAACCATCTATTTTTGTGAAACGTGTGAAAGAAAATCAGGGTTACATCTTGCAAGTTCTTTCAAAAGATATCATACCCTTGAAAATTTCAATATACGACAATACTGTAAATAAAATTGGTATTTAAGTGAATTTGTTTCTTCCTTTATTTATTTAAATTGCTTTATATTTTTAGTTAAAGTAAATTTCAAATAAAACACTTAAAAGCGTTGGGAGCTGCTGGTAACAAAATTGAAATAAAATTCGGAGTGCAAAGGGTTAAACAATGAGAGCGAAAACTCCAGAATATCCGTAACGTGGGCTACCGATGATTCCCCATAGAACTTCTTTCGTCACTGCCTCTAAACAACCAAAATCCACGTTTGCTGAGACAAGCTATACCGTATCAAGCAGTAATTATTGCAACTGGGCCCTTACTGATACCATTTTAACGACAAGATGTGGCTGATATTTCTTTTTGTTACATATTTTTTTGTAATTCTGTTTCTTATAACAAAAACTAGCCGTTTACTGTGACAGGTGCATAATAGTGACAATTTCTATTTAAGTAGATTTAAAGTTAAATGTATTACAAAAATTCCGTTCTATCTAATCCTATGTCTTAGTTTTTCACCGCTAAAAAATATATAAAAATCCGGACAAGAAATGCGTTTTCTTGTTCCTAACGCTCGAGTTCTAATCACGATGATTATACACTGTATTACTTAACTCATTTGTTGATAATGGGATGTTATTTTTTGGGAAAATGTGGTTTGAATTAATGATGCTATCTGCATGTATAGTTCCTTCGCTAATATATCGTTTGCAGGACTCGGAGTTTTAAGAGTGTAAAGACCATGAATAACGAGTACTCCTGTCTTAGCTCGTTTTTGTTTAAATAAAACAAAGATTTTTCCAATCTTTGCAACAAAAATACACTTTGAATGATTATTGGTAAGATATCTAATTCCAAGCCTTATTAGTTATGAAGTTGTACTTTATGCTGTTAAAATCGAACTGTGTTGCAGTCTGCATTCGCATGTTCTTTCGAGTCATTAACACTTTGACTGCCATGATGGTCACCGGTGACCGACGCAAGAGATTTTACTGAAGTTCCAAAATATTCGCAATGGGTAGCAATTATTATTTTATAAATGCAGTTGTTATTAGAATAGTGATGCGATTCTTTGGTCTCCAATACCTGTACATTATTTACATTTTGCATAATTCAGTCGAACGCTGTAGTATTTCATAGCATTGCCGTTCTAATATAGTTAAATACGCTTGGCAGTCAACGTGTTAATAAGAGGATACACTTGTAGAACCGGTATAATTATCGTTACTATCCAAATCCACAACAAGACGAATGCCACACCTTCCACAATTGTTGAAATTCATTATTATTCCCCCTTTTGGAACGGTACCCTATTTTCTCCAACGCTAATACAAAGTTGCTTTCATCGTACTTTTAAATCTTTTCTCAACAAAGAATTCGAGAATACGCGTTCTGAGTACATAGTAATACACGTTCACGTATGTCGGACATTCACATCTCTTTCATTATTTCGCTGCAGTGAATAAAAAAAGTTTATGCGTTCAAAACCAAGAAAATGCTTTTTTTCATAGCAAACTTGTAAATGTCATTCATCGTTTTCCTCAGCAAATCTAAGATACTTTCTTTGACTGTGTGTGGTAATGTCTACTTTGGCATCAATGAAACTAACGTGTACTGTAAAGTACTCGAAAGAGATCCGTTCGTACAAAGTAATCAATTCGTTAATGTTTATCAATAAACGAATTAATATATGTAGGAATTTTATTACGTGAAACTAGAGAGTATAATATTTATAAACAATGACAACACAATCAAGTCACTTTCGTCTTATTTCCTAATCTGTCGTCGTTTCGTCGTTTCGCCTTTTCGTCTTTACATCTTTTCGCCGTTTCGTCTTTACGTCTTATCGTCTTCACGTCTTACCGTCAACTGTCTCCTTAGCAACCGAATAACACAATTCAATAAACTCGTCTCCTACGATGCATCAATATAATAAATGAAGATCATAGGTGACCTTTCCTCGCCAACTAGAGAACCCTGTATCTGAAATCCCACATATACCATATTATTTAAGCCAGATTGGAGGGTTGTTTATATTTTTCAAGATGCATATTCACTTCTCACATTAGATAATACTTTACAGTCCGTGCGCGAATTGATTGTGTGTTATTACTGTCAATGCCGAAACAGGCCGAGATGTATGTATTTGTAAATATACTTACGTTTTAATAGTTATTTCGTGTTTAGAGTTTGAACGTAACATAAACAATTTTTTAATATCAACAGAATTTTTAAATCGCAATTTTCCGGTCCTTAAACTTACGATGGAAAATACAAACAAAGATGAACACGGCTGATCTTCATATTCAAGCAATAACGTTTTAAAGTGCAGAAAGATAAAAACAAGTTAATAACTTAAATACTTCATATTTTAATCACTAAAAGCTAACTATACGTATTCGTATTAAAGCCAGGTTTGATATATTAATTCCCAATTTATTGTTACAACTCGAGAACTGAAAGGTTATCCAAGGTTCGGCAAAGCAAAGCCTCATCTAAGAAATTTTCCATAAACATCAGAAGATACAATTTTGAGTATTCTAAATATTATGAATTATTAACACATGAAATGATCGATAAAACGCTTATCACTTCCGTTTAATAAATCAAAAGTATGGGAAAAACGTTAGGCTTTAATGTTATTATTAGGTCGAAAGTTCTGGCCTACGAAAAACTTTGTGAAGTTGTGACATTGGCTCTCCTTTGTCCTTCTAGAAGGCTTCATTTCAAGCGAACGGATAGGTGAAAAGTGAATTCTTTAATCGATGTATTGATTATGTATTGATCTGTCATTCCAGGAGCGCGTGACAGCGCAAGGATGAAGAGCCGCCAAAGTCGTGGATCCGTGCGTACACGAGCCACGAAGAACACCAGCTTCATTTCCACAACTATCGGAAATGACTATGACGAGCGTAGCTGTCGCCCAGGGTAGCCTCGGTGTACCTTCAACGATGCTTTCTCCGAACATGTACTATTCACAGCACGGATTAAGCCCAAATTCGGCCTCGCCGGTACCTGGCAAAGTGAGTTCAATTTATCACTTACTCAACCATTTGTCATTGTTTTCATTTGATACCCACTAGAATGTTGCATAGATAAAATAGACAAATTCTGGTTATGTCAATCTATTTGTATATCTACCAGGTTGTTCAATAAGTTTTGTCGTTCGATAAGAAAAACACAATGTTATGGTTCAAAATACACTTTATTATTCAGTATAATCTCCCTGAACATTAATGCACTTGCTCCAACGATCCTCCAATCTGTGGATCCCATCCCTGAAGTGAGATTCCGGAAGGTCTGCAAAATACGCTTCAACAGCCGTTATGACCTCTTCATTTGACGAAAAACGCTTGCCACGCATACATTTTTTGAGTTCTGGAAACAAATGGAAGTCGCTGGGGGCCAAATCTGGTGAATACGGCGGATGCTCCAACAATTCGAACTTTAATTCATGGATTTTAGCCATTGTCAAAATGCTCTTGTGACACGGTGCGTTGTCCCGATGAAAAAGGATTTTTTTCTTCTGCAAACCGAGTCTTTTTTCACGAATTTTTTCCTTCAACTGGTCCAAAAGGTTGCAATAATATTCAGAATTAATTGTTTTACCAGTTTGCAAGTAATCCACAAATAAAATTCCTTTCGCATCGCAAAAAACTGATGCCAGAACCTTCTTGGCCGATTTCTGGACACGAACTCGTTTCGAAGCCGAACAACTAGGTTCACACCACTCTTTAGCCTCTTGTTTTGATTTAGGATCATGGTGATAGACCCAAGTCTCATCCATAGTGATGAATCGACGCACAAAATCCACTTTATCCTTTTTAAAACGCTCCAAATGTTGTTGAGAAAGTCGCATTCGAATGTGTTTTTGTTCAATTGTTGGCAAATGCGGCACCCATTGTGCACACAACTTTTTAAAACTCAAAATTTCATTTAAAATATGACTCACACTGCCTAATGAGATGTGTAGAACCTCTACTAAATCCCTCTCAGTCAATCGACGTTCTTCCAAAACCATATCCTGTACTTTGGCTACGATTTCTGGTGTTGATGCGGTTTTTGGACGTCCTTCACGTGGATCGTCTTCAAGGCTTGTACGACCACGTTTAAATTCAGCAACCCATCTTTCTACTGTTCTAATTGAAGGTGAACGTTCATTATACACTCTTAACATTCGTTCGTGAATTTCTTTTGGTGCTACACCTTTCAAAAATAAGAATTTTATCACTGCACGATATTCAATTTTTTCCATTGTCGAAAATACTGTGACACGGCGACACTAAATGGCTTGTAAACAAAGAATGAATTGACTGATTGAAATGAACCTTCACATATGTTGATAAGAAGAGTGAACCAACAAAACAAAAACAAATTTGGACTAGTAGCAACGCCCTCAACAAAACAAAACAAAACTTATTGAACAACCTGGTATATATCTATGCGATCTATTTATTATGTGAACAAATTTTCGAGCTAAAATTCATACCTTGTACTGAAAGGATTTCCTAATTCCATAATCAGTACCCCTACTTCATTAAAATTAATAGTTATTAGTTAACAGTGTTCAAGAATTCCTAAATTCAATTTTACTTGCAACTAGATCATTCAATTATTCTCCATTACATTTAATAAAGACACGTAACCGTATGTTTGAAATAGGATGCATAATCCGTGAAATTTGCAGTTTCTCAAGTAATTTTTTACAGATAACGGCTTTCTATATATTTTCTAAAATCTCTACATTAACTGTAGATTGAAGTGTTTCCAACCCTTCAGTTGGGGTGATAGAATAATGATTTCTCGTATATCCTCCATCGGCATTACAGGTTCAGAACTTCATCAATTTACTTGTTTTGCATATGACGATTATTGTCACGTTAATTGCACGTCATATGCGCGGGTAAATCATTTACTTACGAACAATTCAATTTTTAATTGGGAAATCATGTTATCGATATAATTTGGGTTGGAATTCAATATTTGAATTAATTTATAAAAATATGTATTAGTATTTAATTGTATCATTATCGATCTTGGATGGTCGTCCATAATCCGAAACCATCTTTGACAACATTTACAATATCTTTCCCAAATACAGCCATACATTTTTACATGCCGATTCGTAATATTTCAATTACTATGATTTTTAATTGGGATAATGGTAAAACAAAAAAAAAAAAAAAAAAATCATATCGCCAGATGTTTTTTTTATTTACAAGATATAATAAAATAATAAAATAATGAAGAAAGTCAACCGAGAATTATTTGGTAATGTTACGTTTTCAAGTATAAATGTTGGATATTCCGTATAAATGCGCAAAAATAATGCGAAAAATGTGAAGCGAGCAGCAAGATTTAAATTCTTCATGATCTTAGGTCAACTATTTATAAGCAACATTCGTATAAAGTTGATTCTTATTTCCGCACATAATACGTTCTCGAATCCTGACAGAAATAACTTGATTTGCCGTTTTCAAATCGTTTGACAGCAGTTTCGAAAAAAGAAAAAAAATATATCTGTCATTACTTATAAAATGTACGCGTGAAACTAACTGATATGATGTGTGCATGCGTCTTTCCGTTCTGTATCATGCCACAATTCCCGTTGATGAGCTTGAAGGAGTATGCGTAACCGGTTTACGTTTGGCCCACATCATCGTCATCAGACGAATAACCAACGAATTGACCAATTGGTTACTCGATCGAGTCATCATTACTGTAATGGACCTTTCGAAATTCAGTTTTTCGCGTAACGCAAATCCTTCAAAATATATTGCGGCTTGTGTCATCCGTCCTTTCGACACTGACCGATTGTTGCCTGCATAACAAATCGTCAAAGTTTATTATATCTTTGCACCTTGCTATAGGTGACGTATCTGTTAAGCAACATAACGAAAATGTCAGTTCCGTTAAATATTGAAGTATGCAACTATAGTTCACATCACGCTATACTGTATGTCGTGGTTCGTGCGCTTCTCTGATTACACAACTTAAATTAGATATATGCGCATGTGTGTAATAGCAATTGCACAAGCTACACTCGTCTTTTTTTAAATTTCATATACAGCGATAGTCAGTACGTTATCGATACAAAATTATTCTACTAAGCCATTCTTTAGCGCTTGGCATTGTATAATACAAGGCATACAAGTACTAACAACAATCCCTTTTTCTCAATGGAAAACATTAAATTAATTCATTATTCACAAATTGTCAATTGAAGGTATTTATAGTTGTCGGCAGTCTTTTCATTTTGTTGAGGCGGTGGCATACTGCGGAAGGAAGAAAATATTTAAAGAATAAAAGCATTTTGTATTATATGTGATCACCAACACGTACTGTGGCTGCATGCATTAATTAACACCAAGGTAGATTGAGACAGAAGGAGCCCACTTTCCCCTGAAGACCAACGCCCGTATGAGATGACCTCAGAAGATACGTACCATCATTCGTGCTCACAGCACTTTTCCTTCAGGGTTTCATTCTTAAATATTACTCTGATGTCTTATATCTTTTAGTATCAGAATATTTGCCATCATTTCAGAATCTATGCGTCCAATTTTATTGCTTCTATATTTTATGTATATAAGCAGCCTAACCGTGCCTTACATCTTTTATAAAATAAAAGTTTACTTTTGTCTACAAAAGGTGTACTCATTCGAGTATTCATTCAAGAATAAAAGTACTTATTTTAAAACTTATGATTATCAAAAAACTTATATCATTAACATTCGAATCAGCAAAGATTATAATGCGATAAGGGAAACTTCTTTTTTTTTTTGCTTAATTTAACTTATTAACAAGTAAACAAAAACGAATTTGGGGTCATGTCCGTATGAGTTATTTATATTATCATAGAAACTGTTGCTATTCAAATAAAATAATCTTAACTGTACTTCAATGTTACAGGAAGCCTTAATGGTGAAATATTCTCAACAACCCATATTAAATTATTGATCAATGTTTTCATTACATGACTGAATACTATTTATATTTAAACAAACCACGGATGCACTAAAATTACAGTTTTACGTTACATACCGTGATCCTGGCAATTGGAGTAGATACAACTTTTTTCCATGTGAACATGAATGTAAAATATTACAAGATTACTGACATCTAATTTTCTCTGACCTTCCTTTCACTGGAATCACACGTTGATCCTGTAAGGTGCAGTTATACTTTTCTTTTAATACGACATTTTCATCGTTGTACTTTCAGTTTTTTTTTCATTATTCCACTTGTACAAGCATTATGGCTAAGACCTTAGTGAAGTAGAATAACTTTACAAGATATTCAAGAAAACTCATTACTCTATTTCTCTTGACACTTCTTGAAATATTAGGTTGGAAAAATGGTGAAAGATTAAACTCAGTCGCATTTTTTTAGGCTATCAATTTTTCTACGTAAATAAAAAAATCATCTGGCTAGTGAGTCATTCTGTTTTTTTTTTGACTGCCAAGCGTATTTTCCTATATTAGAACGGCTGCTATAATATAATACGGCGTTCGGCGTTTTTTTTAGCATTCATCATTTACTTGTGATATTTTTTTTCAAATTCCGTGAAAAACATGTCAGTAGATAAAGTGCATTTTACAAGATATTCGAAAACTGCATTTCTGTTGATGAAATATGCCGAAAAAATGGTGAACGCATCGATTAAATCAGTAAAAATGTATTTTTTTTCTACCAATTCTTTCTAGAGATTTGTAAAAAAATCAATAATTGTCTCAAAAACGATGGTTTAGCTTCAAATATTAACACGTTGACTGCCAAGCGTATTTTCCTCCATTAGAACGTGATGCTATGAAATATTACGGCGTTCCATCCAAGATCGATATTTTCATGATGTTTTCAGTTTTTTTTTTCATGTTCCGGTAAAATAATGGCAAGATTTAACAAGTCGAGAAATTGCAAAAGAGTTTGGCATTCATCATACAACACATTAAATGTATTATGATTAATATTAAACACATATTTTTATAAATTAATTCAAATAGTTTCTTTAAAATACGACAGAACTTTCCCTCCAACCCAATATGTCGAAAAAATGGTGAAGATTAAACCTCAGTAAACTATGCTACATTTTTTTTTCTATCAATTCTTTCTACATTTACCTAAAAAAATCAATAATCCGCTCAGTCTCAAAAACGATCTTGCATTCTGCTTCGAAGAAATATTAAATTTGTTTATGGATTGACAATCAGTAAAATCACACATTGGCGATCGTCAGTTCAAGCTATCATACTAACGAGAAGAAATTTTGCTGGAATTTTAGACGGCGTTTCTGAACAGAAAGTAAAGCGACCCACATATAGACATTTTTCCCATACGCATATGTTTCCAAAGACAATGGATTTTAAATAGATACATATTTGAGCTACAGCGAAAAAATTGTTTGCGAAAGAACCGATAGCCGCGTGAAAGCGAGTCGGGCTTTTTTATGCATATATATATATATATATATATATTTCCTGCGGTCGCCGGATGGATTACTTGTACCTATTCATTCTTTTTTTTTGTTGGCGTTTCGTGTTACTGGCGTGGTACATTGAATTGAAATAATAAGTGTTGTAAAATGTAAGTATTCGTCCAACTTTGTCTCTTTTGGATATTGTGGTAATTTTTGCAAAATTATCAATGTCTGACATAAAAAAGTTATTAATGTTTCCCACGAAAAAAATATTGTGTCGATTGGTGACTGCTGGTCTTCAAGCAATGTTATCATTTCTTGTCAATTCCGAGAAGGTACAGTGGAATTGAAAGTGTCCATTCTTAATTTTAAAAGATTACGTCCTTTACCTTTAAGTCCTACAGTTATATATACAAAGATTCAAAAAATGTATGTAATATTAATGCGAAATAACATTAACAGAATTGCAAAAACATGCATAGTTTATTGTACGTAATGGATTTTTTCATTGTTGTGTTTGCTCTTCTATTTAATTCCTCTGTTTCAACATATATGTTGATACATTTTCGCAAAGAAACGTTGCAAATCATATCTATTTAGAATCAAGAGTGAATACCATCAGGCTTTCAACATACGTAAAAAATAACATAAAGTGTTTTCAAGAGTGGCAATAACTATTTTGTGTTACACATTTGTTACTAAGAAAGAATTATTGTGAAAATGATTAATATTTTTACAAGAATTATTCATATATTAGAAAATCTGGACGAGATCAACGGTACAAATATGCATATTTTATAATACTTGGAAACTTGCAATATAACATATCAAACTTATGATAATAAATTTCAACTATAATAACTAACTAACTAAAATAAAGTAAAATAAATATAATCAGTTAAATTAAAATTTGAGAGAAATGGAATGTTACTAAAACAATTTTTGGATGAAATAACAAATATATAACTTATTTTAACCCAACCCTGAGTTACGTGATGAATTCTGCAAAGGAAAATCCTATGCTTAAAAAATACCGACAAACAGATCTCTTAATCTTTCGTTTAAGAACCCCAATCGATACTTCCAAATCAAGTGATGTTCCATAAAATGTGATTTGTCCTTGTAGGATCACATTAGAAAGGTGTTTGGCTTTACTCATTGATAATATATCTTCAAAACATTCAAATACGTATATTTTATTATGATCGCTCTTAAGATCTTTTCTTCTTTCACATAGACAAATTGAGATGACACACTATCGATAAAGTCATGCTTACATATGTCGTAGCAGCTTACAATTTTGTAACGTTTTAAATGTATCCATGTGAAAAATGATATGTGCTTTTGCTAGAGAGAGTATGAAATTTGAATTGCTGGTAGGCTAAAAGATGTGGAAGTAAAAAGAAATGCAATAGAAGAAAAAGGTGATACGGAACGAATTGAACCCCCCTTGATCTCTCGCTTTCTATTTCTCTGATAGAGTATTTATAAGTAAACATTTTTGTCACAGAGCTATGATACTTTGAGTAAAGGCGGGAAGAAGTCGTGGAGCGTGAGATTAGGCCTGTCGAGGCAAAATCAACATCCGGATAATTATGGAAAGAATTGGGGAAGCGTAAGCAACAGTAGTGTACTCTCCCGCCACATGATCTATGGCGATCCATGGTTGTACGGGACAGTCCGACGTAACAGAGGCGATTCAGAAGGCCGAAGTTTTGTAACAACGCCGCCAGGACAACAGAACGTAATCCCGTCGAGTGTCCTGCCAGGAACGCCAGTGCTGGTAGTATGTTCTTGCCCAGAATTCCTGAATGGTACTAGCAGAAAGGTCGGCAACTGCCGCAGGTGTGGCGGTCACCGATGGCTCGGCGTACCACTGGGCGGTACTTGTCGACTTCCGCCATCATCCTCAAGAAGTAGACCGAGCCTTGCAGGTATACTTAGACATTCCGACATATACATTTCAAGATTATTATTAAAGATTATTATTAAAGTTGCAGCATTCAAATTTTCAGGCATGATGAGAACTTCAATGGACGATCCTTACGACCAGATGCGGCGAAATCGTCTAGTAGAGCCGCGATCGAGATCACGCAGCATTTCACCCCACAGACTTTCATCGCAACGTGATCCGTGGAATCAAAGTATAGCGAGGGCCAGTGGTAAGCGTGCTGACAATCAGGGGACTTTCATTGAGGGGATGCCTCCGAACTCTGATTGGTATGAAAAAATTGACCTCAACGCGACAACATCGACTGTAACGTTATCCAGTTTAATGACAACGACGCCGACAATGTCAGTGATGGCACCACTCAATACCACGGTAACGTCAACATGCGCAACGACAACAGCCATCACACCTGGAATAGGGCAAGCGAAATCTTCCATTCCTTCGAACGAGTATTGGCTCGAAGTAAAAAACCCGTCTATCAATGGTCCCCCTCTCTCTCATCCAAATATTCCCAAACATGAACGCGGTGTAAGAGCTGCTTTTCCGAAACAGAGCAAACTCGAAGGAAAGAAAGATAAAGCTGGTGACATGAGAAAAAGTATTTTGGAGTGTGATGTCAATCCCTATTTGCTCTTAAGAAAAAGAGTTAAAGATGAGGATGACCTGAGTGACGAGCTCTCGGATAATGCGCTCGAGCAAGATGAAGCTTCCGCATCATTCAATCTTTTCGACCCTTCGAAAGTGAGATCAATTGAAAAAATACCAACTCGAAACGCTGTCGCTGCTATCAGCGGGCAAAGAGTTAGAGTATTCCATGAACCGAGGGTAGAGATATCAGACGATGAAGAATTGATTCCTATTACCAGAGTTCCAATTCCTAAGATATCTCCTAAGAGACCACCCAGGAGACTGAAAGATACTACGAAACGATCGTTGAAGAGTATTTTAAAAGTAGGAATGAACGAAAATGTGAATCAAAGAGAGTTGGGTAGGGGAAAAAGTGTTCTTTTCAATGTTGACAACGTCATCTTCGCTCCAGAAAAACCTACGGACACAACTTGGCTATCGTGGAGTATGATCAACAATAGAATTGCGGGTTACGAAAAACGGAAAGGTCAGCAACCATTTTTAAACAACCAAAGTGTTTCGAATGAAAAAACCGAACTTGAAAAAGTAAACAAAAATCGTAAAAATGATTCGGTTTTGGAACATGAAAAACATAAATTCATCACAATTCCAAACATCCATACTTCTCGAATGAGTAAAGAGACAACACAAATTCCTAGAAACATTAATACTAACTCTTGGCCAGACGGGATCAAGGCTGACAAGTCTGTGTGTAAAAAAAACGAAGTTCGAAAGAGCAGCGCGAATGTTCGTCAAACACGGAACCTTGAAAAGTCTGTGCCAATTACTAGTAGGGTTTTCCCTCATTTAGAGGTGGAGGAACAATTATTAAACGAGGAGAACCAATGTTCCGATAATATCGAGAAAGGATGTAAGCCGAATAATCGCACTGATTTGAAGATTGCGATGGAGGAACCAAACATTGGGTCGATGCCTGTCATTACTGTGGATGAAAAGGATTTAATACTCAAGTCTAAAGGTACAAGATGCTCTCTAGAACAAGTAAACTTTATTTTTCGAAAAACTTTTCATTACAAATTATTAAAATATTAATTCATAAATCGATTAAAAAAAATATTGCGAAGACAGAAAAATTTATTAGATTGAGAATTAATGAGATGCATCATAACACAATTATGTTATTATAGTATAATATTATAATGCAACAGTGCATTTTTATGCATTACCACTATTTACAAAATTTTTAATATGACAACATTTTCGACTTTCTACTGACAGGATTTATTACACAAAATGTTTTTAAGATCTTTGCGAAAGCATTCAGTATGTTTTATACGTATCAGTACAAGAGAAAGGTTTCTACAAACGTATATTCGGCAACATTATACCGCTTTTACGATTTCCTATACGCACGTCTAATGCATGTTAAGTGTCATTCAGTGAAACGATATCATATGGAAACTAATTCGTGTCACTGACTTTGGACACAAAGTAGGAGTATTTGCGGCGCCTTTATATCTTTTTTCTTGCTTTCAACATTGTTAAAACACCGTAACGAATATTAAAAATATATGTTCTAATAAAAGTAATAGTATTATATGCATGTTAGGGCATTTGACATATTAAATGCTTCTTGATACGGAGTGTAGTGTGTGGTCAAAATATTTGCACACTATCCTGATGAAACAAAACAATAACAAAATTCTCGTATTTATATTGTTATACACAATATAAGAACAAAACTCAACCTAACTGTAATTAATGAATTTGAAGTTTGGTTCTGGAGAAAGTATTAAAAAGTGTGTCTATGCATTGCGTAGAGGTGTAAAATATTTTTGAAAGAATATGAACAGACATGTTCTAGAACTTAAAATATTTAGAACTCCTCGTGAAAACGTCTCGAAAAAATATTACACTTTCGAAATACATTATTATGTTATAACTTTTGTAAGTAGTAGGTAGGGGACGAATAGATTAGGTGCCTAGCTGCTTTGCTGAACTGAAATGCATCCCAGATCTACATTAGTTTCGGTAGTTGCGTGTAGTAAGATTCGGAACGTTTCACATAAACTAAAATGTATAAGACGGTCAACGACATAACGTAGGTGCCCCGTCTGCGGTCTGTTATAACGCGTTCTTAATATTTATATTGTGCGCAGACATTTCAAGTTTTGTTTTTTTATTTCGTCTGAGCTATGATATAAATACATTATCTTTTAGGCACCATTTTAGAAGAATATTGTATAATGCGCAATTGACAGTATTTCTTAATATTTCCTTAATTTTCCTTAAATATTTAAGTTTGCAAATTCGGTCTATTTCATGTTAACATGCTTTCAGATCGATCAAGGAGCACGCATCTGATACGTAGTCGGAGTGATCTATCATCGTATAATAGGCACATGAAAGTGATCGGTGACGTCTCCTTTACGGATACAATGCGAATCAGCGTTTGCCGCAGGAACAGAAATGTCCCATCGTTACAACTTTTACCGCCATCGTCTGTAGCATTTGCAGATACGGCACACAATCCAGGCGAAACTGACGAAGAAATGACTGAATGTGCAGCGATCGGTTCGAAATTTGAAACAGATGTTGCCATTAATACCACTGATTTGTTCCACAAAATGAGACCGACCAATTGGTCACCTCCTCCGGAGAGACAGAAACAACGGTATCGTGCCTTAAAATCGATGTGTGACAAAGTTCAACATGAAAATAGTATAAGTGATTTAAGTCCGGAGATAATACAAGCAGGAAAGTCAGTTGAACCTTGCGATAAAGTTTCTCATCAACGAACAGAATCATCAGGATCACTGACTTTATCTCGCAATTCTTCCATTAGGCAAAGTATTTCTGATCCTAAAGTACGTTTATCGCCGGAGTTATCAGATAATAATATTTGCAAAATCACAGTAAGTCCGCGAACATCTCCACTGGTACATCGTCTTTGTATTGGACCTGATGCACGGGGCACAAAAAGAACATCAATTATAATAAATGGAGACCCACCTAACCATGATGAAGTAGCATTAAATAATAAAGTGACCATAAGTGTTGGCGGCGAAAATAGCACTTGTAACCCAACCGTGATATCCATCAACAATTCAAGCCCACCAAAGAATCAAAATCTTGCAGAAAATCGTACCTTGGTGATCTTGGGAAATGATAGATCCGATATCGTTGTAGAATCACGACATGAGGATGATATTCGTGACACTAATAACGATAAGATGAGCGAAAATGTTGACGTTCAAATAACGACATTAAAAGAATGTGAACTGCAGAATTTGTACAATCTCTCATGGAATGATGAATGTACAGGCTTTTGTAATAAGGAAGGACCAATGATGCAACAGTCGGAAAGTACAATGTACGAGTCCTTTGGAAATACAAGTTTTGTCGAAAAACAAGACCATACTGAGCATAGTGATAATAATCCTGCAATATTTATTGAACGAGGTGAACAATTATCAAAAGAGGCCGTCATTTCAAAGTTATTAGAGGATTCGTTAAAAAAGGCTAAAGCAAATGGCGAAATACTCAATGAAGGCAATGGTGAGGCAATTCTTAAGATCTTGAAGCAAAGTTTGCTTAAGAGTAAAGAATACTCCGATACAACTATCGAAGACGTGAATATACAGGAGTCAAGTCTTAACGCGGATACATCCGATTTAATACCAATAAATCTTTTTTTGGAGGAAAATCCGTATGAAGTAATTAAAGAACCGATCTACGAGGAAATACCGGATGATCCACCGCCACCACTGCCTCTTAGCCCGCCACCAAGTAGCGATTATTTCAAGGGTAGAATGTACATTGGTGACATGGACATTTATAAACTGGACTCTTACACGTTCGCCGACGATACTTATAAAAAAACAGTGGATCACGTTTTGGTTGACCCTTACAATTCGAAAACTTCCGAACATTTTTTAAAGAAAATCTCTATGCCGTGCAATGATGAAAGTAATTCGACTAAGTTCAAACTATTCAACTTTTTAATGGACGCAAAGGAACAACCTGCAACTCTCTTGGCAGAGGACGAGGATGATGAAGAAGACTGCGACGATGCAGGTGTCGATGATGACGAAGACAATGAGGAGGAGGAAGACACAGACAGGGACCTGGAAGCACTCTACCAGCAGAAAGAGATCAGTCTTGGAGATCTCAGCTCCAAAAGTTCACAAATATCAAATGTTTCCGACAGCAGCGAAGAATGTAATATTATTCTGACTGGTTCATCTAACGTTCTAAAGGTGAGGACATTGAAATGTTTCTTATTCGAAGAGGTAGAAATAAGGTTCAGACAGAGCGCTGCAGTATTCTAGCGTTTCATTAAGATGGCACACGTTACAATAAATAAATTATTTAGTGTGCATATTTTTATTTCTTTATCAGTACAGCAATCGGTGTTACATAAAACTTGTTATCGCGAATATATTAATGAAACAGAAAAAAGGAATCTATTGTAGACACACTAGATAAATTAAATTGACGTGACTATCATTAAATTGCGTGCTATAACATACCAAGAATAATAATAGTAAGAAGAAAAAAGATAAATTAAAGGTAAAATTTGCATTTTAATCCATTTTTCACTATAACTTTACCATGGTTCTGTTACGAACACAGACGCATAACTACCATTGCATAAAAAAGTGCTGTTGTTTAAAAATATTCTGGCATCAATTGATCTTGTAAAAAAGCAAATAACTAATTACCTCATTTATCTTTATGCCAAGCTAGTCAAATAGAAAGATACTGCAGAACTTTTTCCTACGCGATATTGAGAGAATTGAAAATGTCGAAAAAGTGTAGACATACCGAATGAATCGCCGATATTAAAGTTAACGAAATGTTGATATAGGAGAAAAGTACGGATATTGAAAGAACAGACAGCGGCGTCGGGTCCGAAAGTAGTCAGGCAAGCAGTAGTCGAGGCGTCGCAAGACGCTGGAGAGGCGGCCACGTTTCTTCTGGATCCGGTAACATTATGGGCGCTATTCCGCAAGTTCTTTCTACGAATACAAAGCTCTGCGAGGACTGCGAACAACGGCTGGAACCCTTGGTGACGGACAGGTAGGCGCTCTTTCTTTCATTGCCCCTCTTTCTATTAGACTAATTATACTTATATTCATTGCGGCAGCGGCCTGGTATATGCACCGTTCGTCTGCAGAAAGTGCTCAAAAAAAAGGGCTGAACGCAAGGAAATTATAACCGAAATAGTAGAAACTGAACAAAAGTACGGAAGAGATTTGAAAATTATTTTAGAAGAATTTCATCGGCCAATGTTAAGGGCAGGTCTTCTTACGTCTGAACAACTCTTAGCTATTTTCTTAAACGTGGAAGAACTGCTCGAACATAATCTTGTCCTTGCGGAAAAACTTAAAGATGCTGTTGAATATGCACAGGTAAGTGAGAAATTATTCTCCGTTACTGCTCTAATTCATGATGGATTAATATTTTAATATACTTGCAGAAGTGTGGAGATGAGGATCTATTAACTGTCGATCTAGGCAAAATTTTTCTTGAATCAGAAAGAATGCTACATGCGTTTGAAAATTACTGTACGCGTCAGGGTAGTGCAAGCTTATTGTTGCAGAATCTTGAAAAGGAAAAGGAGCTTTTACGAATTTTTCTTAAGGTGTCGCAGATGGAAAACACGGTTTTACGTCGAATGAATTTAAACTCTTTTCTAATGGTAATACGAAAAACAAACGTGTCGATAACATGCGTGTTTTGCAATGTGGGAAATCCTCATGATATCATTCCATCAGGTTCCAGTTCAAAGAGTTACCAAGTATCCGTTATTACTCGCCCGACTCTTAAAAGCTACACCTTCTATTCGTCTAGACATTCAGGAAGCAAAAAAGAGACTGAAACAGGCGCAAACAAATATAGAACTTCACCTAGAACACATGAATGCCGTAAGAATCTTTATCTTAACATATGTTGTAATAACGTCAATATCAACTTCCAATGTACTGTAGTATATATATACGTATTTTACACGTTTACGTTTTATATTATATACGCACATAAATCTACAATAATATATAACCGCAGGAAGCAAAGGATGTAACTTCCACAAAACTATGGCGACGAATATCGATTATACAAAATGGTAGACGATCAATTGGAGAACAAGATATGGTCAATATCAAGTTAAGAAAGGTAGAACGAAGCTGTCAAAATACCCCCCCTCTTTCTCTTTCTCTTTTTTTCCTCATTTATATTCTATATGTTTCATATTGGATTTGCGTGGCAGATGGCAGTCGAAGTTCTTGAATGGGCTCACGAAGAAGCCAGATTTGTGTTAGAGGGTCGCTTGCTCGTTGCCCAACCCACTGATAATAATTGGAGGCGTGGTCGAACTATTAAGCTTGTTCCTGTTACCGCTATGCTTGTTTCCAATGGCAAGGTAAAAGAATTCAAATACATTTTTGTCATGTAATTGAAACATGTAAGTACACGTGTAATTTCGATTGCAGCCGAGTGCAGAATATCGACAATTTCCGGACGATTCTCTTTTTTCAAGACATGTTGGTGTCAAGGAGGCCACCCTTCTTCTAGTCAAAGAAAAATTGGGACGTTGCACATTATTGCGTGTACGTTATTTGAAATATATTTTCTTTGTAACAGCTTTTTTTAGCTTTCTTTGACATAAACGATGACGATTGTGCTTTAACCGTTTTAGGAGCCGTTATATCTTGACAAGTGTATAGTCTATTGTGAAACAGATCTTGAGGACTATTTTGAAATACAAGAATTATCTTCTAAGGAAACGTTCATATTTAAGGTGGTACAGATACTCCCATAATATATAATAACTACACGCTAATTTTGAATATTGCCAGTCGTGATGAAAAGTATAATATTTTTCAGGCAGAAGATGGCAGCCGAACGAAAAAATGGTGCAGGACTTTGCAGGTACATGCACAATCACTTGGAGCTTGGCGAAAACGCCGTGGCGCTTTACCGAATATCATGATCTGCGGTGTCACCAGAAATTAAAATTTCTTTTTAGCGAATCGACTATCAGTTATTTGCATCTAAAGAATTACTGAACCAAAGCATCTATCTTTCCCTCTTGTTGCTTTCAAGTTATATTCGAAGATCGAAGTTAATTCTATTATATTCAAAAGCGATAACAATTCGAAATGATCGACCTATCGTATTGTTTGTGTATAAAGCGATGAACAGATGAGTCTTCTACTCTGAATTTATACACAAGGCATGCGGTTATTTAAATAAAATAATGAATATACCGGTTGAATATACCGGTAAACACGATTTTACTTGAATAGTAGTTACTTTTCGATTGAGTCCAAATTACTGTATTTACATTACGAAACATAACACAAAACATTTTTTGAGACATTGTTGTGCCTTGCCGGACTCTATGATTATGTGAATACTACTAAAATTCGATATTAGTGTTTTGCTTGAACTTGCTTTATTTAAGGAATTTCTTATGACATTAAATGTCTGAGACTTATCCGTCTGTTAAAAGGCGATACCCATTATGGGATGTTTCCCTGAACTTTTTCAATATTTACTAAAAACATCCCTTAACGTCATTAAGAACTGCGAAGATATATTTGCTTATTCAATAAAATAAGATCCTGAATATATGTAGCCTTTTCCTTTAACCGAAATAACGAAAAATCAGAACTTTTCGGTTGAAATTTGAGATTCTTTTAACAAAATAACTATACTATAATATAGTACAAATTAATTTTTACATCAAAGTTAAACAAATAATCACTAATAAATTAAAGAATATACATCATAAACTAAGAAATATTAGCTATATATTTCAAAATTCTACATTATAAATAACTTGTAACGACAAAATAATAATTGTGTTTTTCAAAATTGGACATCATAGATAATTTATTGAGGCGAATTAATTAATCTACTGTCAATGCAAAATAATGTTTTCGAGAGTTTGCAAAATATTGCCTTGGGATTAAGAATTAGTTATTCAATAGTTCATGTTTATTACTACTGATAGGTGCACTAAATTGTGCACTGTTAATTTGTTCTGCTCACCTATAAAGAAGTAGTCGGCACTTACAATTAAGAACTAACCGATATTTCTATGAGTAGATAATATCTGTGCAATTTTTAAGTCACGAGATTTACATAAAACGCAATGAATCGTACACGTTTAAGAATGTCCTTTTAAACAAATCATCGTACAAACCCGTAAAATTATAAACGATTATATTATATAAAATTATATACGATACCTTGGCGTACAACCAACTATTGTATTAGGAGTCGCACACTTGCAATATGACCCGAAGATAGTTGAATAATTCGAGCAATTACAAGTATTTATATAATGAGATATGTGCCCATAATTATGAAAGTGGTCTAAGTCAAAATTAAAAAAAAATGAGTTTATCAGTTATTTCATACCACATTATTTTTAACTAAATTTATTCAATGTAATTTTTACGAAATTGTCAAAAATGAACCATTAGATAGTGGTTGTAATTTCAACATTATATGGAATTCATTTAGTTTTAATTATGAAAGTGGTCTAAGTCAAAAATTTAAATAAATTATATAAACAACTTGAAAATGGCACGTGGCCTTCTTTGACGCGTTTCTGAACTACATAATAAAATAAATGACAATCAAATTTTAATAATAACGACAACTTCATTTTTAACGAAATCACTAGAAGAATCAATAACAAGAAGAGTAAAAAATACCGCGGGTGAATCTGTCTCTTGGCTACAAATTCAATGGATGAGATTCTTGAAAAATGAACCTTATAAAATGTTCTATAAAACATCTTTAGATGATTCTAAATTTCACGTTTTGGATCTTTCACCTAAAAAAGGAAGACCAAAAATATAGGGAAATATTAAATTACTTCCATTATACACCACCATTAGACCAGTATCGGAAGAAAAACATAAAGATATTATGAGTTTACTACCGTACATCCCTCCAGTTTTTCAGGAACATTTTAAGAATCTTAAATACTCGAAATAATGATAAAAATGGATTACTGTTTAAAAATAATTAATAAATGTAATAAATGTTCACGAATTATTTCAATCAAATTATTGTTTCAAATAAAACTCAAAGTTCTTTATTGCTCTAAGTCATTTATAGGACATTCAGTTAATTTTGAAAATGGTCTAAGTCAATTCAATCTTTAAAAATAATATTATCGTATAAAATTCACACAAAATTTCATATTCATAGTAAATTTCCATTAATTAAGACTAATAAAATTATAAATTAAAATGTCGCATAATGTAAAAATATTTTTTAATTTATTCAAATGCAATTCATTAAATATCTCGAAACAAGAAATATATGACTTAGACCACTTTCATAATTATGGGCACATATCTACTATCTAAAATATCCTACTATTATAAATTAATAGTTTGTTGTTAAAACGATTTTATACTTTTCTTTGATTCCTTTAGTATGTATATATATTTATATATCTGTAACGATACAGTAACACATGTTATCATTCCTATTTAAAGAAAAAAACGAGCTCAGAGCTATTGTAAAAAGCATATGACGATAATAAGAATGTGCCAAGTTGAAAATAGAAAATCCTTCAAGTTCTTGTAAAGACAACATGTTTAATTATATTCAATATTTAAAAGTATGTAGTTGTGTTGATCTTAGGTTCCAAGCACTGTATTGCCCCCCTTACTCTGTGGTTCAAACCGAAATTTGATATCAAACTCTAATAAAGTCCATATGGATGCGGAGAACTGCAAAGTTACAAGATATTCCTATACTTTTTTATCTGTTTCTTTAGCTTATTTTGTATATGACGAAACAAAACATTTTCACATATATAAAAATAATCCGAATATATTTTTTAATGCCTTTTTGTATATGTTTTGTATCTGCAAAGAGCGCAAACAGATAGAAGTAATAACTGTGATACTGATAAATATTATATTCTTACCGTATTACTACACATGGTGCAGAAATTAATGTAATGTCCTATAACATATAATATATATCATATGAATATCTGTATGAAGCAAAAGTTGCTAAATATCAATGAAAATATGTACTACAATTATATTTTTGCAATCTTATTTTTTTTTGAGTGATATGTAAGCATGTAAATGTAAAATTTAATTCAGAGCTTATTATACTTCAGTAGTCTGAAACCTAACAATTATACCGATAGTATTAAATCTATCTACGAGTTAACTGTTGCATCTGAAGTAAGTACATTATTTACTTCAAATTAGCACAAAATTGGCAATGTAGTAATATTACTAAAATATATTCTTTATTACCCCTGATAAGAAAAAATGGACAATTAGATGAAATTTAGCATAAGAAAAATATTATTGTAATAAACAGACTCGTAAAAAGAAAAAAAAAATATGATTACTTTTAGAAAAAATGTCACAGTAAAACTGTATCTTTAGGTATCCATAAATAAAATAGTGTTATAATATATAATAATAATATTACACTAATATTATACTAATGATATTTAATAATTCAAATGTATCAGAAATTTGTATGCCTTGTGTGATATATGTACAGACAAAAGTACGAGTAGGGTTAGTGTTTTGACATGAAAGATCATAAAATAAGCAAGATTTAATATATCGTAGCTAAGGATTTTATCTTCCTTCTGCCAACTTAGAACTAAATACATATTTCTTTGAAATATGCAATTTGTAAATTGCTGTATCCAAATATAAATATTTCCTTTTATTCCTTTTCATCTTTAGCGATTATCGAGGTGGACTGTTTTGCCGATATTCCGAAAAAACAATTGACGAACCAATATTCAAAGGCCATTTTCCCGAAAACAGAGCCTCATGCAGAGAAAATATATGTATACATTTTTACGCGTTTCTTGTAAAGCTCTCTGTGCAATTTGAATAGAACGCAACACGGTCCAGTATAAACCTGTGCTTTGCAGTAAGTCATCACGTAATACGCTAGAATAAAATCAGCGATGTAACACTGATTAACACGTTGACTGCCACAGTGGTCACCGGTGACCGGTGCAAAACATTTGACTAAAAATGCAAAAAATTCGCAATGAATCCTATTTGCAATTTTGTAAAAGCAATTGATATTGGAACGGTGCTTCGATACTTTGGCTTCTAACAACTGTGCATTACTTTCATTTTGCACGATTTAATCATACTCTGCAGTATTTTATCGCATCGCGGTTCAAACATAGCAAGAAACGCTTGGCAGTCAAAGTGTTAACTGATTAGTTCTACTTAACAAATATTTTCATCCATTAACATACTATGGAGGTTTCATATTGAAATGTATTTATTTAAATATTAATGCATACTAAGATATAATACATATGTATATGTATACCAGCGAATCCACCAATATTAATATTACACTTGTCCATCGTGATCGATGGAACGTGAACGACGCATAATTTGATAAATGTGACGGATCAACACAAATTGTAATCAACTCAAACTATTGAATATCTTCACGATAGTTATTGAATGTAATCTGTTACATGAACGTCTGCAGTGTACTGAGATTTTAATATGCGCCGAGACGCTCGATAGTTGTACAGACCAATTTCCGGATGTTTTTCAAGAAGATATTTATAGGCGCTGGCTATCCGATCAACATCTTCCACCGTTAATTGAGTTGCTTTCACTGTCGGATCGACGTCAGCTAATTTACACGTCATTGCACTCAATTCTTCACGGTACTCTGGAGGAAACAATGTCCTGTAAAACAACAGTATGGAGAAATATTAATTGGATAATTGCAATAGGTATAAATTTGTATGGTAACCGATTTAACAATATAACATTAATTTATCACCAAATATCACCCAAAGGTGTTAACAGTTTTATTGATTTAGACATAATTCGCTGGACTGTGTTAACCCCTTAACGCCTGAATTTTTTTCTGATGAAAAAATAATTACATAGTATATATTCTGTTATTATGCACATTTAAATCCGTCAACAATTTTTATTTGTGTACTGTGCTTGTGCACTAGTATATATTGGTAGTAGGAATGTATCCTATTCGCTACAACCGACACTTTTATGAAATTCTCAATTTTAAACCCATATGCGACATGCAAAGCAGTATGTCGCGAATTATCCTCATTCGTCGTTAAGGGGTTAATTGAATGAGTGTATAAACTACAAATGCAAAACTTGCAGCAAATGTGTTAATTAGTTTAAAGAAATAGTCACGATAGATACACGAAAATATTCATCAGTAACTTGATAACTTACCCAAGGCATCTTATACAGTACTTTTGGCGAAAACTAAATACATGGCGTGTAACTTTTTCAAAAAATTTAAAACTATGCTGTGTGCGTGGGCGAACCAACGGTACAAATGTAACCACCCCGACATCCACATCTGGCTTAGGTACAAACGCACTTCCTGTAATTGAACAAATATCTTGTTATACGGTCAAGTTACACTAAATTATTATTTTTTCATTGCTACACATTCATTATTTAGATAATTACCAGGGATTTCAAAACGTAGTAGTGGAAATGTCCATGCCTGTGCCATTACTGAAAGTCTGCATCTTTGTTGTTCACCTGCTTGGGCTGTCAATCGTTCTGCAACTTCCTTTTGAAATGTCAATGCCATCTTTACTCTGCCGTATGACCATACGCCAGTGCGATCAGCCACAGCTTCAAGCCATTTTATTATAAGAGGTGTGGAAACGCTAAATGGCAAGTTACCGATCAACTGAATGTTTGGAGGTTGGTCATTCCACATTTTTCGTTCATCAGTGGGAAACATATTAGTCATGTCTACTCTCATGACATCTCCATATATTATACTCATTTCTCCATTTGCACTTGTAAACGCCTCAGCTAACATATCTAATGTCGGTTTAAATCTATAATCCTTCTCTACAACCCATATTTTTCTGGGAGATCTCTTTATAATAGACCTTGTTAATCCTCCTGGACCCGGTCCAACTTCTAAAACATGCTTTCCTCTTAAGTTTCCAGCTTTACTCACAATTTTATCTGTTAAACGCTCATCCAAAAGAAAATTCTGAGACAATTTTTTTACTGCACTAATTTTGTATACTTTTAATAAATCTCTCACAGTCGGTAATGGTGGAATCCTTGGTATTATCATGTTTGCTTTATTCATGTTAAAACTCATTGGAAATTATCGATATTTCATGCTAATAACGAAGAATGCTGTACAATATTAATTTGTTTTATCTATGATTACTTCTATGTTACAACACGCCAACTTTATCGAATAACAAGTATTGGTATACAGAAAATCCTATTGCACTGATGAAGGCTGTTCTACTACTTTTTCCGGCTCATTAAAATCATCTAAAAAGCTCTCCTGTTTCCAAGAGAGTATAGTATAAGTATAAAGGCCAATTGCAACAGCTGCCAAACCAGCACCAAAAATGTTGCACGATTTCCGTATTTGTTTATATTTTTGCACTTTCTGTAATTGTTCCGCTTCTATACGCCGCATCAGAATTAAATCGTAAGGTTTCAACTTTGAAGCATCTCTTTTAAGATCAAATTTCGGCATATGCTCACTGTCCATTTTTTATTCAGCTGTAAAAAAAAGAATATGCAAACAAGTTTATTGTAGTTAAAAATGTTATTTAAATGATTACGAAACGAAGTAAATGCAAAATAAATCCATTGAATAGTAAGGTTATAAATAGTTATTATCATTTTAACAGAACACGGGACGCTGCCGAGCAATCCATACGACCGAATGAAAGATATGGAATATATATACCTGTGCTTACGAGTAATCCGGAGTGTTAGAAATTTTTGCCACTACAATCGACTTCAATGCGCACATGTTATAATTGTTAAAATGTGTGTGACCATTTCAGAAGAATGCCGACAGTAATCGTTACGATTTGATGGTTAAGAACACGTTGCGGCGATATCGCCTAACTTCACTCGGTTAATCGTTACTGCAATTCTATCTCGTATGCGGCGTTGCTTGATACCCGCCAATCATGCCAGTGGTTCAAAATAAAATATTCAATTTATCATTTCTTTCACCTGTAGCCAATCTGGAAGACTGTCTGCCAGATCTTTCGATACTCCATTTCACTTTATTTTTCCTCTCGAGTTTTTCGCAATACATTCGTGGGCTCATTCGTACGGAATAAAATCATTTCATGGAACTTCAACGAAATCTTTATATTTTTTATCGGGATTATAGGATAGTAAGAAGTATTGCGTCCCCCTGTTGAGGGCTCTGCGTGGCTTGGTTGGGAAATTAGTCAGGTCCTACCATCTTTGTAAATATACAGTATGATCAGAAAGTACCCGGAATTTGTAACTAAAACACATTGCTTTTAATTTTCAGATAAATTTATCTTGTCGCCTTCGAAATAACATCCATCTGAAGCGACACACATATGCCAACGCTTAACCCAGTCCTCCATACACTTTTCATAAGACGATGAAGAGATTGCCTTCAGCTCCTTCGTCGCATTTTGTTTAATGTATTCTACAGTCTCAAATCTCTTTCCTCGAAGAGGTCATTTGAGTCTAGGGAAAAGAAAAAAGTCACATGTTGCCAAATCTGGCGAATACGGTGCTTGTTCGATGGTATTTGTTCGATGGTATTTGTTCGATGTTTGGCCAAATAATCCAGTACAATGCGTGCTTTGTGAGCTGACGCGTTATCGTGGGGCAACATCCACGAATTGTTTTCCCATAAATCCGGTCGTTTTCTATGCACAGGATCCCTCAAATGCTTCAAAACGGATAGGTGATACTCCTTGTTGACTGTTCGACCCTCTGGCAAGAACTCATAGTACACTACACCTCGATAATCGAAGAAAATTGTGAGCATGACTTTGATTTTGGACCGACTTTGGCGCGGTTTTTTGGTTTTCGGCTCATTTTCCAGGCGCCACTCGGACGACTATTGGCTTGTTTGCACGTCATACTCATAAACCCACGTCTCATCGCCGGTAATTATCCGTTTCATGAAGGTTGGATCATTTCTTGCCTCAGAAATCATCTCTTCCGCCACTTTCTTGCGATGCTCTTTTTCAACGAAATTCAGCTCTTTTGGCACCGCGCCGCGCTGCAACGCGTCTCATGCCTAAAATATCCACTACAATGTGCTGAGCGGTTCCATATGAAATGTTGAGCTCACGAACTATCTCTCTCAGGCTCGCATGACGATTTTCGAGTACAATTTTTTTCACTTCTTCCACATTTTCTCCGGTATTTGATGTCGAAGGGCGTCCAGAACGAGGCAAATCTTCGACAATATCACGTCCACTCTTGAATAACTTATACCATTCGTATGTCTGTGTTTTTGAGAGAGCAGACTCCCCAAATGATTTTTCCAACATTTTCAACATGAAATTTCGTTGGAAACACAAAACTTCAAACAAATTCTTTGTTCGATAGAATTAGCCATTATAAAAACGACGAAGCACAAAAACTTGCTCGATGTAAACAAATGCCAAACAAATACCAGTGATCAGAATCTTTTGAAACTTGGCACAGATGTCTCTCACAGGTGTACCAATTTCAGAAAAAAAAATTGGCTAGGTATGTCAACGGCGGTTCTTTTAAATTACAAATTCCGGGTACTTTCTGATCATACTGTAAAATGAAGGCTTTAACTCGTGCGCGGGACGGACTACTACTCATCACGCGGTGGCGGCTTTTTATAACAATTAACGCTAGGTTTACCTGTTTAGGTTTACCTATCAATTTGACGGATTTCAAACTTTAAAATGAAACACGCATAAAACCATAGCAATAATCTTAACTACTTTGCATCATAATTTCATTAAAAAAGTTTATACATACAATTATTATTTCCTTAAGCTTTCTAAATTTTGAAATTTCTATGTGGTATACCTATCTCTACGAAACCCGTCAAATTAACGGGTTAGTTGATTACATAAACAATCTTTATATATTTGCTTCGTTTGTAAAGTTATTCCTCCAATAGTAAATATAAGAGTGAAACAAAAGTCTAAGATGCCCCCAACGCAATATCTCAATAGCGTCGATATTAAGACACAAAGCGAATTGTCTGGCCCGGGTGTCATCCCAAACAGCACATATTACTAAAAGATGTCCATATGACGACTTTTGAGAGATGTCTTTTCGGTATAATCTAACGATGCCTTATGGACATCTAAAAGATGCCAAAATATTAAAGATGTTTTTTGTGCTAAACACTAGTTGGCGCCACCATTGTGAATTACTATTGTGAAAATTAGTTCGGTGTGGTTCGGTGAAACAAAAATAATTTAACGGGAACAAAATAATTTAGAGAATAGTATTCGATTGGCATAAATTACATTGATTTTATAGTAGGATGAAAAAAATAAATAAGTTAGAAAAACGAGGTTATTTAGATTCAATTCTGTATACCTAAAGTCCAGTTAACCTTACTTTTTCTATTTTTCTAGTTTACATTTTTTTCTAAATATTTTAAGATGCATGTAAATAAATAATGCGAGCTTCCTTTTTGAATGTAATTGATGCTATTTTCAGTATTATAATATTTTGTAGTGTTAATTTATGCCGAAGGTCGAATAAGTTCGGACAAGATGCCAAAACGAAAAGGTTTCCGGCATTTGAGACAAAGGCAAAAAAATCATCGTCTAAAAGCGTCGTCTTGTATTTATCCTATCTATTTACAGATGAAACTTATAATATTTATTATTGTAAACGAACAATATCCATAATAAAAAATAAAAATGGAACACAAATAAATATCCTTGCGATAATTTTAATATAAAACATAAAAGAGTATTTAGGCATGCCCAAGAAAAAATGATTTTGGCTAATAATATCTTTATATTATATGAGCCGTTTATTTTGAAAGTGACCTAAGTCCATTTTTCAACAATTTCTTTTTGGTTGACTGTAATAACGTTTATAATTTTAGATTAGCTGTCATAGCTCCTCTCACCAATGTGTGGTGTGTGTTTGCGTGCTTTTCTATTCACGTGACTCAATGGTTTGGATTGGTTTCATGAAAATGGTTTTTGAGAACGTCTCCCGCCCTGGACCAGCCACCACACTTCTTGGCTAGACTCGTCGACGACAGTAAGGCTGTGCCAATTGAGTCTTGTCCTAGAGGTTTGACGTAACCGAATGGTAGAAGTGCTGTGGACCATGGGTTTATATATAAAGCGTACCACTATCGGCCACTTGCGAGGAAATTGTAAATATTTGCTCTAACGCCTAACGACAGACAGATAGGAGTCGCCACAAATACTGTTTTCATTGGGATTCCCCAAACATTTTGGATATGTCCCATCCTCATTTAGTCTTGCGCCACTTAGTGGCTTCTGAACACATTACATAAATTTCCTACATTTCTCCTAGGGCTACCACATGTTCAGATATATTTCAAATTTATAAAATCAAATGGGTGGCGATATAATCTAAAGATACCAGAGATTTTTTCGTAAAGTCCTAAACTAGCATGCCTATATTATCACTAGCCGAAACTATTTGTCGATCGCATAAACGTCATGACGGCAGTTCAATGAAGACCATTAAAAATGTTAAGAACCGTTAAAGCATTCCTCCACTGTTTCTTCTCTTTAAGACCACTCTGTAAAATTATGCATATTCACCCCTCGAAAGACTTTACCCTTTAATTTGTATAATACATATAATTCGCCCAATTTTTACGCATTTTTTTCAAACGCGTTAACATTTTTCTATTAAAAACCAGTTGGTTCTGATGAAATTACGTTACGAAATGAAATGAGGTATAATATGAGGTCATGTATATCGCCATGGCGACGTCATTATACTATACAGTAAAGCTTGTTTTTGTGCGGTGGATAGGGACCGCATAAAAGAAATCGTACAAAAAAATATTCGAAAATTTTATAAATTGTTACATATAATAAACAATTTTGTGCGATATAGTACCTAAAATTTTTTTTATGCGGTGGATAGGGACCGCATAAAAAAAGTCGGACTTAGAAAATACATCAATGATTTATGAAATAGATGAGAGAATGCTTTCAATTAAATTAAATAATTAAATTAGACCTAAAGAAATTGTAAAAATATTTAATTCTTCATCGTACATATACATGGAGAAGTTTTCACATGTATACATGTGTGTTTGCGTGCTTTTCTAAATCAATGGTTTGATTGGTACTCGTCGTAATCCAAAACGCGCATCTTCTTGTGATGGATTGGTTGAAAATCGCTTTCGTCTCTTAAAGATAGGATTTCAAATGATTTGTTTTTTGGTACCATAAACTCAGTGATCAGTTTTTGTATATAACGGTCGACTATCGGTCACTTGCTTGTAAACACTCTAACGATAGTGACAGACATGCATGATCTCAGTTCTTTTGGAATTTAAACGTCTTTCCGATTGGTATCTATTTTAAGAAAATGCGTTTCCAATTTTTTCGAGATTTGGATCCCTGCATATATTTTATCTGCTGTAATAGATTCCGGTTCTACTTGTCCATTTTCATAATCTATCAAACTATTGATAATGTCACTATCATCGACAGTTTGGTCCTCAATCATCTCGTCCAGGTCATTATCGCCAAAAGAATCAAAGCCTTCTCCGCTGATGTTATGTGCCAGCGCACTAATTTCAGATAATAACGTTGACGCGTTTTCGGTAACGTTTTGATTAATTACGCATTCGTATATTTCGTCTACAACATGTATATGTATATTGATAGGAAACATTAAACTGGTGCTAACGCCGCTTAGATTCATATAGTGCATAAAAAAAATCGCACAAAAAAGGACCGCACAAAAACAGGTTTTACTGTACTACTTTACTATACTATTTACCTCCGCCCATATCGCAAAAACCCCTCAGATCCCATGATTTGGTAGTGCTGGTGAATACGTAGAAAAGAGAACTATGAAGTACTCATTCTCGAGAGTAGCGCTACCTTTCTTATATACATTTCTATAGTTAGGTAAATGTCACAATACACTATTTAGCCCCGGGCTTAGGCGGAGACGCAAATATTTCGGCAGACTAAAGATAGCAATTCGTACACAAAAATTCGGAATATTGCTAAAAGGGTCACTGCGTTTAGGATATAAACGTTGTAAATGTGTTCAACTGTTAAATGGCGGCTAAGTTGATAGCCCTGGGACTGGCAAGTAACTAGACTGGAAACGCAGGGAAATCATTCTAGTGCAGAGCGGGTTTAGACTGCGATATTTACGAGGATCAGAGCACCAAAAGAACTGGTGTGTCGGAGGTAGTCCTTCGTGTACCTATGTAATGCGATACGCGATGCGAATCTTTCATGAGGTGTTGGAAAATAGTTGTGGTTGGTTCTGTCGGATTTTCTCGGTACTGGACGGGGAATGACTCTTCGTAAACATGTAGATTCCTAGTCATCCTCTTCCTTGATCATTTTTTTCCTTCTGCTGTCGAGTCTTCATTATAGGCAGTTCCTGAATCCTTAGCAGGTGTAAAAATTATCTCGTCTATTTGCTTGTTGAGCGTTTCTTCAGTGTTGTTGTCCAAGAAAACAACATTCCTTTCAATTGTTATGCGGTTGGTTTCCTTGTTCAGCAGTCGAAATCCCTATAACTCTTCTGAATAACCGATGAAAATTAACTTCTCTGCTTTTTGGCTAATTTCCTTCTCTTTTCGGCCGGAATCTGTACGTAGGGTGTATTCAAATATATGCAAGTTCCCCACGTCCGGTAACTCCGAATGTCATACCTCGAATGGTGTTTTCTTTATCCTTTAGGTGGGCAATCTATTTTGTAGAAAGTTGGCAGTGTTCACCGCTTCTTCCCAATATTTATTTTCAAGAAGGGCATCAAAAAGCATAGATCGTGCCATTTCTGCGAGTAATCTTTTTTTTCTGTCGCTATGCCATTTTGCTGTGGTTCTTTTCTTAAATAATTCTGTAATTCCTTATTGAGATATTCCCCTCCTCGATCAGACCGGTGTAAGGTATATTTTTGTGATTCTGCTGAAATCATCAATACTCGTTAGAATATACCGTTTCCTACGAATTGTTATAGTCTGCATTTTTTGATTCCTTCGATAATGGTTTCCCTGTGATCTTTCCTTTGATACAAGCCTCACAAAGGACCTTGTGTCCACAATCTTTTATCTTAATTCCGACCGCCAATTCTTTGTCGGCTAAGTCTTTTATCACATCCAAGTCCCACGGACGAAACGTCTGTGCCACGTACAGTTCCGAAGACAGTTTTGCGGTTGCTTTTATTTCTCCGTCTTTTATGAGCTCATATAAGCTGTCTCTCGCATAGAATCGAGCGCCGCGCCGAAAATGGCAACATTAAACGCGCGTAGTTTTCAGGCGTGCATTCGCGAGTAAGATTTTTCTCTCAAAAACGACTTTGTTACGTTTAGACGGAAAATTATATTAAATAATATTTCTGTTCATCATTTTCTCATGAACGTATTTTTAATTCAACAATACAATTGATATTTTTACATTACACAATAAAATATATAATTATAACATAATACTCAGCAATCATTTTTTAATAATAATGTTCTATGTAAAACATTTCAAAACACGGATACACACATAATCTAACATCGCCGTTCTCACATTCTCGCCGAACAGGAATCTTAATTTACATACTAACCACTATCGCATGAACCACGGAGAAAGAGTTTGCATGAAAACTTTCAAAATGACTGACTTTGCAAAATTAGGTGTCACAAAATACACTTTTTCCGTCTTTTTATGACGGAAAAAAATGAAAAAATATTGATTAATTAACACACCCGTGGTTCATACGATAGGCATAAGTATGTAGAATAATATATTAAAATCTCGGACCGATTGATCGAATAGTTTTTTTGAAATCGTGCACGCCAGTTGAAAAAATATAGTACTGAGGAAAACGCATTTAAAGTTTTGCATATCGAATTCTTGTACATAAAAGATTCTTACGTAGTAAATTGTAATATACAATAATTCATAGCCGGATCAATGTTTACATGCTTCAGCATTTTCTTTTAATTTTTCTGTCGATGTACTAGTGTACTCTAAACTGCATTCACTTGTATGTTATTTCCGAAAAACTTTCTTTTTCGCGAACGACATCTCAATTGACAAATTTACTTTGTTTTCGATCCATATTAAAACGATACGTCTCGTTTGAAAATTGTTTGAACACTGAATGCATGTTCAGAAAGCAATAAACATAACAGACATCGTCAAGGTCGAGGGTAAGATGATATTAAGATGTTATTTTATCTCGGAACACACTCCTTCGAATGTTTACCAATGCAATGTTTACATTTGGGTGATCTTTTTTTTAAATCGTTTCCAGAATTAGAACAAGCGTAATTTCTTAGAATAAATAAAGATCTCAGAAAGAGAAAATGCCCGACCGGTCAAGAACGTTTGTGTTTTGCGAGGACATCTTTTAGATGCGAGACCCTATAACTGATCCCAAAAGGCGAGACTTGTCAAGCGCAAATTTATGGACAAACACAAATATATACCGTTACCACTAAGGCAATTTAAAAAATCGATTTTTTCGACCTGAGAAAGTAGAATGTCCCACATGTACCGTGCCGGAACATTTTGCAAATATCCTGAGAGGTCACGATCCCTACAGATACTCCATGATGCCTAGCGGCAGATGGTAGAAAAACGATATTTAGGAGCAATTAACCGTTCGAGTACGACGAAGCGCTATCGCGCTTCGCTTGTCCTATGCCAAAAATGCGGAGAAGCGCAATCGCGCTTCTCTTGTTAAACCACGAATGCGTTCTTTAGTATAACTTTCGAATCAATTGAGAACAGTTGTATTTATATTCATTGCAGGTTACTATTAATTTCATTTAATTGTGGTTTTTAATAATATAAAACTTAAAATAAAACACATTGGTAAAATATAGTACATCCGTGGATCGTGGTACGGTAGAAAAAATAAGCCAATGTAAAAAGATAGATATATAAAACAATTTTATATACAAAAACAAATTATATCAAAATAATTGTGTGTTTAATTTATTTATAATAGTATATTTATTTATAAATACATAAAGTGTTTTATTTATTTATTTGTAGTAAAAAACATTTTTGTTAGTAAAAAATACTTTTTTTATAATAATTAGAGTTAATTATAACCATTTTTATTATTTTCCAAAAAAAATATCTACGCATTTCATTCCGCACTCAAACGGTTAAAGAAATCTCCTCTTAAGTGCATTAAAAAAAAATACGAAAAAATGGCGATAATGTGTAGGAAATACACACTGATCTGTTTGACTCGTTGATGAGGAACTGGTGCAGCTCTAAAATAGAACCCCCGTGGAACGGATTCAAAAGCTCTTTGTCTTTCACCTCTTCGTGGGTGAATCATTTTATTGTAACAGCCAGTGGTAATTAAACACTTTCTATCAAAGATAATGTATCAGTTTCTATTCAGCAATCGGGCAACACCTCCCATGTGAACAACAGGATATTTGTCGGGCACCTTCACTGCATGAAGTGCCTGCAAGCTTCCCAATTCCTATACTTCATCGGAAACATGCCCAAATTAGATGACTAATTGCTCTTTTACAACTGAATCAACTCTATCTGTAGCAAATCATTAGAATTTAGACAGTATTAGTGGTTACTTGTTAGTAATAATGTGGTGTAGTGTATTGCGCTTTTTTGCCTTTGCATACTCTGGTTAAAGGAAATGCAATATCCCCGTAAACTCTTGCAGTAATTTGTTACGAGGTGTATTATGGGCCACCACTTTCCTGTAAGGAACTGCCATGTTGCAATGCAAACATTTTACTACTATCAACGTGACAGCATGTAATAGTTCGCCATTGGTGCAGTTGGCTATTGACGTATAATGGAACACGAAGTAGTATCCTAATATGGGCTGTGTCATATGCGCCATGTGCGTTATTATATAGCTTTACTTGAAAGTTCTTCATAGACCACCGTCTATATAATGGCTATGTTTTATGTGTTGATGATCCTTCAGTTTGCAGCCCACAGTAGAAAATCTCCTTTATGAAAGAGTCCATTTAATATGCTGTAAGGATGCACACTTATGTTATAAAGAGACGACGGGCATATTTAGTAGGTGTGTTAATGATCTTCCACTACTCTGTTCCCTGATCTTCTAGTTAAAGGAACACAGCCGGATGCATTTTTTGTTACCTTGTCGAACTTCTTTTATATAGTTAACATACGTGGTCCATAATTGTTCGAGTTACAACGTAAAATTTGCAACAAAAATCTGTTGAGTAAAAGATTCCCATATATGAAGGGGTTGGAGTGGGTACATATTGCCCAATACATTACAGTTTTTTTGTGATCAAATAATTGGTTTGATTAGTTAACGTTTTCATACATCAGGTATAGGTACACTCAAATTAATTGGTCAAATAAGTTTAAGGTGATAAATTATTTTTGTTCTCAGAATTCCAAACTGCAATATAAAATAAAATTTAGTTTGGAAAGAAACAAGTTGAAAATATAAATTACTGTCGAAAGGGACTTGAAAACTCTGGACGCCACGTTATTAGCTGCTTATTGTACCACCTGAGTGACATTATTAAGATCGCGCTACTGTACAATGATAACCAAAGCTTCCCTTTCCTTAGAGCCAGACCTCATTGAAGTTTTCCTCCACTCTTTGGAGGGAACTTAATCTTTTATCCAGGGACACACGTGGCCAATTTGATTACGTTTCACCCACAACTAATACTGTGTATTTCACTTCACACCGCATGCCGCATTACCATGAATGTACTTTAAATACTACTTTCTCTCACATGGTACGTCAAAGAAATATCCATCGCATACTTTACTATAAAACGACACACTTGCATACATAGTTACAGGTTTTTTTCGAAATTTGAATAAGTAAAAATTTGCCAATTGAATTCGGAAATTGGCAGAAATAGAAAATTAGTGAGAAATTGAGTTGGAAAAATGCTGTGCCCTCCCATGCTGAGAAATCCTACAATGATGTGGGGATTGTCTCAACTCAACGTAAATACTCTTATCGCTAGGGTATTAAATTCAGTCCAATTTCAATAACAAAACAATAAACTTTATTCTTTTCTTGGAGATTGCTCTCGATACATGTGCCCAATTCTTTCAGACTCGCTACTTTCCTCGCGGTATTTTTGTGGATAACTATTGGGTTGGAAGGAAAGTTCTGTCGTATTTTAAAGAAAATATTTGAATTCATTTATAAAAACATGTGTTTAATATTAATCAATTATATATCCTCCGTTATTTATTACAACCTGTTGCCATCTTTCAGGTAACCTGTGAATTCCTGTTTTGTAGAAGTTCTCGTCCTTAGAGTTAAAATAGTCAGCAACTGTCTTAGAAACACTTTCAAAAGACTTGAACTTTTTTCCCGTTAGATAACTTTGCAGAGATCTGAACAGGTAATAATCAGATGGTGCAATGTCAGGTGAATACGGTGGGTGACTAAGGACTTCCCATCCTAACGCATTCAGTTTTTGTTGTGTCACCATTGTAGTATGCGGTCGAGCATTATCGTGGTGGAACACTTTCCTTTTCTGGACGCTAATTCTGGCCTTTTTTCTTTGATAGCTGCATTTAATTTATCCAGCTGATTGCAGTACAGATCTGCGTTAATGGCTTTTGCCTGTTTCATGAACTCGTAGTACACTGGACCTTTCCTGTCCCACCACAAACAAAGCAGTACTTTTCGTTGATCGATACTTGGTTTTGGAACTGTTGCTGATGATGTTCCTGGTTTGCAGTAAGATTTTTTTCTCTTAACCCTTTGCGGTCATATTAAATTTAGACATGGGTGCCGTACTGGTCGGAATTAATTTCCGTTGAACGAGGAGTGATATATAATATGCAAGATTATGAAGGATAAACAAGATTTATTAATTCCTTTGTGATCTTCGGATATATTTTTACACAATAATGTGTTTTAATGTAATGTTTTTATGTGAAAATTATATTTTATAGTTCTCCATCGTGTGGTATCTTTCAAAGTAGTATCCAACATAAAGTCCTGCTTTTTAATTACATGTGTCGCAAAAATAATTAGTTTGACGTCTTCCGCCCTGGATTTTTCTGTTTGAACATACAAAACAATCTTTACTCTTTATGTTTTGACAGTGCAGCAATATATATAGTTTACCATTAAGTAACCATACGTAGTTTTGAAGATGCTCCTTCACAAAAATCATCTACAAGTTGTTCCACCAATTTTCGGACAAACATTAAATATGACACTGGCGTCTTGTTTTCTTTTTTTGCTGACACCTTACATAAGATGTAGCTATTGACAGTGTAAACTTCTGTTCCCCATAGAAAAATGTTCTCCAAGATTTTCTCGTAAAACAATATAAATTTGCTAACTGGTCAGTCTTATCGACACCTCCAATATACATATTATAATTTATAATAACATTTGGTTTGCTAATGTTGACGTTGCCACCTTCTTTCGTCCATCTTTTTATAGATTTTATGCCCGAGGTATCGTATCTGCTTAGTATGGTGACTATTTTCTTGTATTTTCACGCTAATAATAGAATATCAGCTGATGGATAGGTAGCAACAATATTATTTTTTGTTACAACTAATTTTTTAATCACAGCTGGTATATACATACATATTCCTGTTTGTTGTAAGAGTACCAGTGGAATAGCAGCTTAGTTTTAAAAGATTAGTTTTGAAATACAACGTAAGATTATTATGGTTCTCTTCTGTGGTGGCTGAGAGCAGACATACGACCGGAACGGTAAAAAAGCTTTGGTGGCTGAGAGTAGACATACGACCGCAAAGGGTTAATATTCTCGTAAAGAATCCACTTTTCATCTCCAGTAACCAGCTTGTCCAAAAACGGCTCAAAACGGACAAATTCTTTTCCGTTAATTCATGTGCAACCCAAACACTTTACTTTAACACAAACCCAAGAGATTTAATGTGATCTCCAACAGTTGTATGATGAATGCCAAACTCTTCTGCAATTTCTCGACTTGTTAAATGTGGATTATTTTCCAACATGGATCGCAAAACATCATTATCGATCTTTGATGGTCGTCCAGATCGATCACTTTCTTGGAGGCTCAGATCCCCAGAACGAAATTTGCTAAACCATCTTTGACAGGTACGAACATTTACAATATCTTTTCCAAATACCGCACATAAGTTTTTACATGCAACCGATGCGTTGCTTCCTTTTTGGAATTCATACAAAATGCAGTGTCGTAAATGCACTTTATCTACTGACATGTTTTTCACTTCAAATATCACAAGTAAATTATGAACGGTAAAAAAGGACTCCTTTTATATTATACAGCAGCTATAAAAAATCAAAAAAAAAATCCGAATGACTCACTAGCCACATGTTGTTTTTATTTACAAGAAAAATTAACTGCCTATTAAAAATACGACAGAACTTTCTCTCCAACCCAATAGTTGCGGCGTGGCGGACCTCGCGAGCCGTTTATAATGATGCTGCGAGGCGGTGTTTTGTCGCGTGCAGGGATTTTCCTGCACGGGCGCCACAATCATACCCCTTCTGGGGTATCATACCACACGTGCTCCGCCCTACCAAACTTCCTAGACTAAGACACGGAACTAGACAGAAAGGGAACAAAAGGAGGTTTATTTAACACGTTCACGCCGGGGCCGATTTTCATGTTTTTCGCTGTGAGGCGGCGCTCGAATTCATGCAGCACTTCATTTGGTGGCGCACGATTGTTGCTTGTTTCAATTATTTAAAATTCAATTATTTAAATTTTCAACTATACGGCAATTTTGTGCACTTACTTAAACGAACTATATTTTTGATGGTGGGCGGCGTGTAAACAAATGTTCACGTCCGATGGGACAGTCGAGCGTGACCCACGGGTGGGTCACGCCGGCGTGAACGTGTTAGACCGGTGTCAAAAGACAGACCGTCCGAGAAATAAAGACATGGCGACGTTCCTTTAAGTTTCGCAAGATAAAGAATACTATAGTGGCTCCCAACACTCGTCCGCTACATTCGTCGACCTTTTTCTCTATTAACAATAACATGAGAAAAATATCTTTGATAATATCATCACAACTTCGACTTATCATCTAACTTAGTCTAACTTAAATTTAATTATCTTTGATCCTGGGTATGTCCTGACTACTGCTACGAGGGCCATTTGAAAAGTTTCCGGCCTTATCGACATAAACCATACAAATTTAAAATCATTCTGATCATTATTTTGCTACGGCACCTTTCCAAAGTTGTCAGCTGACATTGTCTATTAACAATGAAGAAAACTAAGTATCACGCAGTGATAAAATTTCTTCATTTGAAAGGGAAAAAGTCTGAAGAAACAAAAGATGAGTTGGACTCTGTATACGGTAAAGCCTCCCCTTGAGCAGGGGCTCGTCCAACCAATAAGGTGCACAAGCGAGCGATGGCGATGGGCAGATGTCTGGCCCGTCGTCAGTAGCTACCGGGTATTAGTATGTAACATTGTAAGAATGTTTGTACGAGTGTGACGTTTATTTTTGTAAATAAAGGTGTGAGTATGTGTGTGTTGCATACCCCGGGTGGTCTGTCGGAGATCCCTTTCGGATCTCCGTTGGGAATGTACGAGTTCGACTCGTGGCGCCGGATGGGTTTCGGTGAAATTCTTAGGAGAACCCGAAGCCCATCAGAAATCGGTGTAGGAAAGTGGCATCGGCGGGGTTTTAGTCGGTAAAAATCCGGCACTACCCCTGCACTTTCCCTTGGAAGTGCGGGGGTGTCTTACAGAAGATTTCCCCTCCGTCACATAAAAAAAAAAAAAAAAGCCTCCCCTTCATTTACAACGGTCGAACATTGAGTGGCCAAGTACAAACGTGATTCTACGAACATTTTAGACGAGGAACGTTTCGGGAGTCCATACATCACGACAATTAACAAACTGGTCAATATAGTGCAACAAATTGTAATGGAAGATCGTGAATTGATTGTTAAGGATATTGCTAACGCTTGTGGGATACCATCCCCAGACAACACATATTACTAAAAGATGTCCATATGACGACTTTTGAAAGATGTCTTTTTGATATAATCTAATGATGCCTTATGGACATCTGAAAGATGCCAAAATATTAAAGATGTTTTTTGTGCTAAACACTAGTTGGCGCCACCATTGTGAATTACTATTTTGAAAATTAGTTCGGTGTGGTTCGGTGAAACAAAAATAATTTAACGGTAACAAAATAATTTAAAGAATAGTATTCGATTGGCATAAATTACATTGATTTTATAATAGGATGAAAAAAATAAATAAATTAGAAAAACGAGGTTATTTAGATTCAATTCTGTATACCTAAAGTCCAGTTAACCTTACTTTTTCTATATTTCTAGTTTACATTTTTATTTTCATTTTTTCTAAATATTTTAAGATGCATGTAAATAAATAATGCGAGCTTCCTTTTTCATTGTGATTGATGCTATTTTTAGTATTATAACATTTTGTAGTGTTAATTTATGCCGAAGGTCGAATAAGTTCGGACAAGATGCCAAAACGAAAAGATTTCCGGCATTTGGGACAAAGGAAAAAAATCGTCGTTTAAAAGCGTCGTCTTCTATTTATCCAGCTATTTACAGATGAAACTTATAATATTTATTATTGTAAACGAACAATATCCATAATAAAAAATAAAAATGAAACACAAATAAATATCCTTGCGATAATTTTAATATAAAACATAAAAGAGTATTTAGGCATGCCCAAGAAAAAATAATTTTGGCTGATAATATCTTTATATTATATGAGCCGTTTATTTTGAAAGTGACCTAAGTCCATTTTCCAACAATTTCTTTTTGGTTGACTGTAATAACGTTTATAATTTTAGATTAGCTGTCATAAAAACAGTTAACAAAAAAAAATTCACATTTGGACTTAGGCCACTTTCTAAATAAATGGCTCATATAATATAAGATATATCAGCCAAAATTATTTTTTTTTGGGCATGCCTAAATGTTGTCCTTCGACTGTGTCTAAACAGACGGTGTCTAAAAGGTTATCTTTTAGACGTATTTTAGATGTCTGTGTGCTGTCTTGGTCTAAACGGTTGCACAACATCATTGGTCATCAAGATTTGGATATATGACAAATTATCCGCGAGCTGGATGCCGCGCTTGTTGACTCGCGACTAAAAGCGCAGTAGGATGGACAAAAAAATCCAGTAAAATTTTTGCGGCGAGTAATAACTATCGATGAAAACTGGGTACACCACCATACGCCTGAAACCGAACAAGAGTCAATGCAGGCAAAGGTTGTTCTCTCTGCAGGAAAAGTGATGGCGACAATTTTCTGGGATAGCCGTGGAATCATTCTTATCGATCACCTTGAAAAGGGTAAAACAATCAATGGACAGTACTACACTGCATTGCTGGATACATTAAAGGCCAGAATTAACAAGAAACGTCCGCATTTAGCCGAGAAACGAATCCTCTTTCACCAAGATAACCAGAATTAAAGTTTCAATTGCTTCTGCACGTACCCTATTCGCCAGATTTAACTTCCAGCGAGTTTTTCCTGTTTCCTAACTTGAAACAATTTCTTGGGGGAAAGAAATATAAGTCAGATACAGAGGTGGAAACCGCTGCAAACCAGTATTTTTCAGGTTTCGACGACCAATTTTTTTCTGACGATTTGAAAGGATACAGAGGTGGACCAAACCAGGGTTTAGACGACCAATTTTTTTCTGACGATTTGAAAGGATTGGACCAAATGTACCGCGTTGCAGGGAGACATTGTTGAGAAATAAATTTTCTTTTGCATCGAAATATGTGTTTTTCTTAAAAATGCTGCAAACTTTTCAAGTAGCCCTCGTAGTATGGGATCTTTCAGTGCAGCCTCCATGAAAGCAGGATTTAGTGTTTCAGTGGACATTTTGACAGGCTTTCCGTTGAAGTTGACTTTGAAAATGTTATCGAGTACTGTCTCCAATATCTGGCATGGATCCTTATATAGTGTTTCCAATGGCTTGTGTGATGCATCTACTCTAACAGAAACATACATGCTTTCATGCTGGACCTTGCAATGAGCGGTCTGGTCATTGTATAATGTGCACGTGCGATGATAAGTTCACTGTTAAATACACATTTTAGCCAAACCTGCAAATAATTATTTAAATTCCAGTTTTCACGACAATCGAAATATGTTTGCAAACACATTTCTTCCATATGTTTGCAAACAATAAATACACAGAGACCCAAAAACTGGAAATACAAAATTATAAGGGAAGCACAGAATTAGTTTTAAATTAAATCCCTATAAGAAGTAACTTGTTTGCTAAATTCTAGCTCTTTAATAATTGGAACATTGAGTTAACATAGAGTAAATCCTTACAAGTTTTGTCGGAGAGACTTACTTGGTGGGAACTAATTGATGAAATTTGGAAACACTGCTATTTTCTTTTAAAAACCTTTTACTTAAATTCTTTTCACACTTTGCGATTATGTATTCATACCTTGGCACCCACGAACCACTTCTAAACATCTTTTTTTCGTTTACCACAAAAGTTGTACAGAAAACTTATTAAAACTAAAACTTATTTACTATGGGACTAAACAACAAAGTTAACTGATACAAGATTTGCATTTTAACTTAGAGGATGCACATCGTTAGTTTCTAGTGATCATTGTTGTGCTCAGCAACTATCACTACAAGTTGGGATGTCCTATGGTACCTAGTAGCAGATAGTAGAATTGTAGAGAATAAGGTGGTTTGCCACTGATTTCATTAGTTGAATATATACAAGAAGTGTTCAGGTGTTGAAAGATTAGACTAATCTTAAGAAAACATTTGACTTGTATGAATGTGTTTTAAGTAAGGGTATAAGTGAATAAAGTTATTCCTACAATATTGAAGTATTGTTCGATATACTAACCTATAAACAAGAGTACGAAATATAAACATGCAATTATGTTTGAAAGCAACTATCCTGTTTCTTTTCAAAGCGATATAGAAATAACACAGCTTCCTATATACCTCATGTATTAGTCGCTTGCATTTAATACCCTGTAAACAGCAATATACTTAAAAAACAGGAAAAATTTACATTCGTAGTACAGTATCACCAAAATTGTGTATCCTAAAAGTAGTTTTAACAAGTTGAAAGGCAACTATTTTCAGATTACTTAATTGAATACAGAATAATGCTCATATTAAGTACTGTTGTTCAATTTTTATGATTCAATCATGTCTATTTTTAACCGGTCGCATTATTTAATGTGATAATTACAATTTCAAACCGTATTTACTAAACTAAATTCAATTATCAAGAATAGTACAAAACATTTGAAACTTAATTGTAATTATGTTTCATTTTGATTATACTTAGCAGCTACAACTTCAAGAAAAATATATAAGAAAAAATATAATGCAAAAATGTATTCATTATTGTACAATGCAGAATATATTCCAAAATATTTAAAGAGTTTTATGTATGAAAATAATTTAATATTGACCTTATGTAATTAATGTAACATTCACATTTTAATTTTCAGTGAAAATAGAATTGGAAATCAAAATCCATTGCAAAATTAGGAAAGAGAAGGACCAATACAGTTACAACTGCCTAAAATCAATATTGTCATCAGATGTTAACTTGATTAATAGGCCCATTAGTTTTTGGAAGTATGTTTAATGCATTTTCATTCTATCAGAAGTTGGGTGCCTGCTCGTTGAGATTTTTGGTTTAGCCGTTCCATAAATAGTTCTTGGCAACCAGCTGTCAAATTCTGTAATCCAACGTGCAATCACAAATCCTGCTTTTCCCTTTTTAGAATGTTTTGTTAGAAAATTATGTTCTTCTGTAATAGATTGTGAGAAGTATGTCGATCTGTGTTCTCATTAATATTATTTTCATCACTGCTAGCTTTGTCAAGCTCATGTGCAGTAACGTCTTTTAATTGCATATTCTCAAAGTTTCCTCTGCCCGTTAAATTCACCAAAGTATTAATCTTAGAAATATTGGTTCGTTTTGCAGGGTTTTTTTATTTCTGGTGCATTCTGATCACACTATTTTTCAGCAAATACTAAATATTTAAGTTTTACACATTCTAACATAAAGTCCTTTTCACATACTTTAATAACTGCAAGAGTATCCTCTTTTATTGTGTAAAAAATGTATTTGAGTTGTTTGAGAAAGTTAAAGCAAATTACGCAGCAATTATATTTGTGTAATAACTGAATTAACTAAGGAATATTATGCTATAAAAACAATAATTGAACATTGGGATGTTTTAAATTAGATCAGTTCGCTGCATTATTAATATCTGAAAATGTATTTTGATATTTCTATTTATTATCTTGTATTCTTGAAGTTTACTAGTGATAAACTATCTTGTAATAATTATTGCTAAAGTGTATGTCCTTTTACCTGTCATCGAAAATACTAAAATTTATTGTAAATTCTTTACCTCATGGAGATTGCAGTTGAAAGGTTCTTTTAGTTTGCGGATGCAGTTGCTTCAATCTTTGTTGAAAAATAAGACGATAATAAAAAAGACGTAACCGATGCAAAAATGTTGTGCACAAATATGATTTTTTTTCTTTTGTACAGTGTTTAGCCATCATAAGTTTGAAAATAGATTGTACCAAAATGATAATTGGTTGCATAGATTTTCTGCTATATCTACAGACAAGTATAACACTAAAGTATTCATAAATATATTCTTTGCAACAAATGTACAGTTTAGGTAAATGTTTGGCTAAATGTGGTTTTGGTGCATTGGTCGTGTGCGTAATTGGGACGAAAGCTATCACTCTAGAATAGTAAGAGAAAAGTTACGCAGAAATATCGTTTTCAGAAAGCTATTTTTCGCATGTCGCCGTAAACATGAATTACTGCAGAATTGCGTCTTTAAATTGCTGGAAGTTAGTTGTGAACAGATAATCCTTTTGCTGGACAAGAATCCAAGGTAAGAAGCTATGATTTGTCGGTTGGATGGACCACACATATGATAATAAATATATGTAAAAAAGTGATCCATGTTAAATGGTTCTCTAAATTATTCCTACATTTTTTTTTTTGTAATGTGGTTAGATGAAAACTCGATTTATAATATGTTGGGTGGGTTATCGAATTTAAACAATCCAATTTTTATAAATCGATATTTTTATAACCATTCCAATGTCGTCAATCTTTTGTTAAATGTAACTTTAATTTCTTTCTGCCTGTACTAAAATATTTTAATTATTCCGACGACTGACAATCATTATACATGCAACTCACAGTAAAGTTTCAATGACAAATTTTAGGAAGTGTGTGAGTCCAATTGATCCGCATTTTGAAGTTTGCCGATGTTAGCGAAAAGACTCCTTAAAAATTCTATTTCATTAGCGGCAAATGAAAGAAAATATTTGTGACTTTTCGTGTGTCAAGATTTTGTCAGAGACATACGTGTTCCACGCTTTATTTTCCACATGGCGTTAAAAGCGATGATAAATTACACACGTTACGTTGAGTCATTCATGTTCACGTTTTAGTTGCGTAGTTCTCATTCAGAGTTTGCGTCATATGGTTCGAACATAATGTAAAGACCTTTGATCGAACTCATTAACGAAATCACGTTAAGTAATGGGAACTCCGAATTGTGTGTCGATTAAAGATCTAATCGGACTATGGTTTCCTTACAATTTCCTTACATTTATCGCTTAGCAACGGGAGAATAGTTCTGTGACAAAATGTTGATTCTTCCTAGCATGGATCGTCGCCGCGTACGCTAACAGTATTTGACCGCGCAATTTAGTCTTAGCAACGATTTAATCCAAGAATGATTTCTCAATTCGCTACGTTTGTTCTGAAAGTTTTTCCGAAGATATATACATTAACACTTTGCGGACCGAGCATTCTATTGCTAATCGTACCCAGTGGCCGGGCATTTTTTTGCGTCAAATATTTTTAAATTAGTGATGATTTGTTAGTAGTCAACACGTTGACTGCCACGGTGGTCACCGGTGACCGGTGCAAAACATTTGACTAAAAATGCAAAAAATTCGCAATGAAGCCTGTTTGGAATCTTGTAAAAGCAATTTATATTGGAACGGTGCATTCTAATAGAGCAAAATACATTTGGCAGTAAACGTGTTAAAAATCATTGTCCCGTGAAATATTTATTTTTAACAACTTTAAAACATTTTTTAAAATATGATATTTCGTAAAACATGACACTAAGTAAAGTGGAACACGACAAAGTCCTCACAAATATTCATATTCTCGTCATCACTCGATGTATCTGTTAAATTGTCCGCAAATATTTCTGTAATATTGCTAGTCGTTTTGTCGCTATCCATATTTCAGAGCTTCAAATAATTAATTCGCAACACATATTACACAAAACTGTGGCTAAAAATCACGTAGCAACTGTGTGATATCTCGTCACTTGCCTCGAACGACAGAATATGTAAGACGATATATCTCGTCAATGGCCCCGAACGACGAAATAGCAATGACGAGATATCTCGTCATCCGTCCGCAATGTGTTAAGAGGCTTAACTAAATTCTTAAACTTGTCGGAGCGCTTTTGAATGTTTTGCACTGTATGCATTATCGTACCGTGCGTATTACAGTAGAGAAATCGTTTTGAGTGGAGAAGATGATAGGAGAGTTTGCGCTTTAGTGCGTTTGAAGCGGAGACGAGTTCGGATTTTGGGGAGTTAGGATTTCGGGGAGTTAGATTCGCTTGGTCGTGTGCGCCGCGCGGCAGGGTCGCTTGAGGTTAGGTGAGAAGGTGGATACGGAGGGGTGCACGGGTAGAAGCTCGCTCGGTGGGGTGAAACAGGAGACCCGGGCAGTGCAAATCTGGCAGTCTGCCCGACTGTACGCTCCTTCTTTTCCACGTCATACGGTTATCTTTCCTTTTTTTCCCTCTTCAGCATCGGTGCATGCCATTGATACGGTTCTTCTCCATTCCGCCGGGCACACGTTTTTTCACATTTCCCCCTTCATTTGCCGTTCAGTGAAGTATCACATTTTCTCTCTTTGCGTATCCTAGCGAAATTCATATTAGAAGAAACGTTTAGCACGTGCATTCATTCGGAATTTGAATAGGAAAAGAAGAAAGGGGCAAAAATAGAGGGGGAAGAGGAAAACGTCAGAGATATAGAAAGGGAATGGGAGGATGCGCTTAATCCCTATCTAACCAGCACTCTGGCAAATTCCTCAACGTCTAGCAGCTAAGTAACAGGTTGGTCATTTAAACATATCCATTTTTTTCACCTCCCATTTACGTCAGTTATGCGTTAACATATTGACTGATTGATTTGGAAAAGCTTTCATACAAATTACTTCTTACTCCCTTCTACTGTACTCTAACTATTACCGTAACGGTATTCGGGTCATCATCGCCTATTTTAAGCTACTGAAGCGTAATAGGATATTGATACAAATATGTCGCGTGCAAAATTTATACCCCGCGATATCCTCTTGTGCTACTTGCTGGTGAAAGCGAAAAGGCCAAAAATAGCTTTTATTACTTAAATTGAGCTTCAAAAAAAAAATAGAAAGTATTAAATTTTCCGCATGACCTGAAAGGATTTTAACGAAACAGCATTGGTTACGTAAAGTATCAAAGCAGTTAACTAGCGCATATATATTTATTATAGAAAAACTCCGTATGTTTCTGTGGGAATGTAACTTCTTTCAGTGGTTGATATTACTGTATGTCAACACACGCCTTTTGTCGTTTGTTGTCTACGATGAATTCAAATTAAAGGTATACGCACAAACTCGTGAATCTTATTACTTTAACTCATCTCTCCTTTTTTTTTAATTCTTTTTCTAACAACACATAATTGCATTTAAACATGTGAATACGAATATTTAAGAAAAAAAGTCAAGGTTTACAAGTAAAAGATGAAATTAAACGAATAGTTGATGTCCGTCCTTTCAGGACAATTAACACGGTAATTTTCATTGTGGCTGCTCACCATCAAACCGCTTATTTAACGCAGGTGTCTCCTCACTGATTGACCCACATTTCTGTCGACCAGCACGCACAATTGCCTCTCTTTCTCATCATCATTTATGTTGCCATACTTGTTTTTAAGAGAACGATAGTGTGACCAAACGTAACGTTAAGCAACGTGCAACAGTTACTCTACAAAATATAAGTGGACCGCGTTCTGAAAATTGGCAAACGTGCTTATAATCCTCCAGTGACTTCTTTTGATCGTAAAAAATAACGTTGGTGGTGATATCAGCACTTTTTCACTATGTTGGGTGTAACAAGTTTTCGTCTGAACTAATGACTATTATCTATTTTCCTGTAAGATCGCTTCTTTCTGCGCTTTTCTTATCTCTTCTTCACTTTTCTCGTTCTTTTGCACTGCAAGGTCAATCAATAATCAACCTTGTAAAGAGTTTCCTTTGAAGAACGTTTTGGATGAGAAGATTGCGTTGTTAATATCAGTGTATAATAATATGATATCCTGAGAAGTTTAAGATACTAATAAAGACATGCCGTATTACTTTGTCAATACTGTCGCTTAGCAAAAGTTCAAGGTAATTATAGAAGAATGTTTGCTTTCTTGTATATGGCTGGGAATGATTTATTTTACCGACAGGACAGAATGCCTTACTATCGTATTTAAGCATCGTCAGGGCATTTTCTTTAGTGTATTCAATATGTTATCGCCGTTATTCGACGTTAATTAAAATACAAACTCCAAACTAGTTATTGCCAGATCACAATATTGTTGTTTCCACCCTAAAAATGTAATTTTGCTGTTCTTATTAACGACAGTAACCAACGCGACATTGAATGTTCACCGCTTCATGAAAAAAAAATTCGTTCAACTTCTTCATCCCAATTCATAATCATTTGCCTGCTTTATACAATTTTTCTTATTTCATACTTCTTCCCGCGCGCTAAACTTTATCAAACGTAAGTAAATTGCACTGGCCACAAACTCTATTTTCTGTATTCACAAAGAAAGAATTGTGGAGCTTTATTATATTCTGTGATATCGTAAGGAAGAAATCTAATGATTTCACGTGGTCAACAGTCAATGGACAATGGGTAACGTCGAACATAAGAGATAATCGTAGTGCGCGTGATCGAAAAATATTTATCCCTTGCAAAATATGATATGATGTGTTATTAGTTCGGACACCTGTAGCTATATCGATCGGCCGAGGTGGGTCGACAGCCCTCGACCTCGAACCTAGTACCCCTTCTTTGAGTGGAGAAGACCCTAGTTGGTTAGTTGGTTGGTTAACGGGTTTGTTTCAAGCAAGGTGAAGAACGAATTTTTCCCTCTTCTCTCCTTCATCTACACAATTCTGTCATTTCGCCGTTTGTTTTTCGTTCTCTCTAATGTCTGCACAGTCGCTATGTGGAAACTGTATAAAAGAGACTGCGGATGTGAGAGCTGTCAATAGAAACCACTCTTAGTTACCCTTTATAACGTTTGCGAAATTCGGAGTCTCTGTCAATTATGCGATGCTCAATCAATGTATGCGATGCTGTTTGTTTCACTGCAGAAGATTAGCGAAAAACATTTTGCGTTTCAACGGTCTTGAAAAAAATGTGACTATAGACATTTGTTGATGCTACGCGCAAATGTTCTCGATTTTATAGCCTGTAGTACGTCTGTAATAACTCAATAAACAGTCTTTTTTTATCTAATGGAAAATTATTTCGCGCGAATGCGGACATCGTTTACAACGATTATGGGTGAACATTGCTTGTATTCTTGATAGTTACGCGTAGCTCTTGTGATACCTATAAGTAGCATAGTATAAACATTTGTTACTTAATGTATTCCTATAATATATTGTATGGCTTGGGCACGACTGAAATAGGAAATACGAAATATGTAAAGATACGAAAGAAGGGAAGTACGCGGGCATATGAGTACAGACCATGCGCACATGTGTACACATATACATGCATATATATATATGTATATATATATATACATAGATATACGCACACTTGCAACTTGTTCCACCGATCAATAGCTACAGGTGGCAGCCATTTGCTAGCCAACGAATGCTCTTAGCCTTTTCCTCTCCTTTCTTACTTCTTCCTCGGTCTCCTCTTTGTATTAGTATCCTTTTAATAGAACAACTGCAAGGCGCTACTTTAATAATATTAATTATGTGTAAAAGAGTTGATGACCTTTATTACAATGACTGAATCAACAATGGTTCACTAAACATTGCGTTTTGCTGTTCAATTTAATCGTTTAGGAAAAAAAAATATAAATACGTTAAAGATGATGACGGATTTTCTTTTGGTGGAAGGTAGACATTATTCGTTATGATATGATTTATTGTTAGTGTTTTTAACGTTTAGAATACAATCACTGCTTTCACAAATGTTTGTAATATCGTTACCAATAACCGGCAGATTGCTGCTGTACTGGTGAGAACTAATTAGTTTACACCGATCGTTATATGCTGTTCATTAAATACAGTGTATTTTCGTCTTCACCACTTTTATATTTTCACGTCATGAATAATTCAATTTAACAGTTGTTTCGCTCCAATTTACAGCTTTTCCAATTCAATACATTGTCGGGTTTTCATTCTTCGTTCTCCCATGATGTGTGAAATTCTTGAAACTGGTTTTACCTGGATGGGTTTTATTTTGGTTTTATTTAGGTAAACCTCTAGACATTTCGAGAACTTAGGGCCTCTTCTTCAGGGGGAAACTCCTCTATTAGGCTTTTATTATGCTAAGTTCTGTCGTAATGAACGCTTCCACTGGCATTCGGAAGATAGCAAAAGCCAAAAGATAGTGTTTAGATGTTCTTAAAAAGATTAGCCTAATCCTAAGAAAATACTTAATTTCTATGAATGTGTTTTAAAGGGGAATATTGGAAAATAAAGTTATTCCTATATTGTTAAGGTGTTATTCGATACAATAACAAAGAAGCACTAGCACCGATCTTATTTGTTTTTGCTGTGACATAAAAATCGAATAGCTTTCAGTATATAAATATGTTATAGCACTGATGATAGGAAGCAATATACTAAGCAACAGCATTGATCTTTGTTGATAACAAACTATTATCAAAATTACATGTTATTAGTATTCTAAAAGTATTTTTATCATGATAAAAGCAACTATTTTCAGTTCTGTTCATTGAATAGAGAATGTTATTCTTATGAAGTAGCATTTTGAAAAAAAGTTGAAAGATAGTCGAGGTAATAGTTATTCAAATTTACGAAACAGCTTGCCGCTTAAACCGGTTGATGGGTCAGCTATTTGATTGGTCGATTAGTTGAATACTTGTTACATGTAGTCTGCCGGCACGGCATTTGCGGATTGGCGGGCTGCAAGTTTTAATCGACGCGATCGATGGAGCACCTCCTGCAAACGCTTTTCAATCTCTGAGGAAGAAGAAAAAAGGAAGGCAGGGAAAGATGTAGGGCAAAATGGAAAACTCTCCTTGTTCATGTTAAAATATTATGTTTGACATGGTTACCGGGGTATCGATTCAGTTGTTTATTATGCTCGGTGAGGTGAGTTGTAACGATGTTATGTCAGTGTTATTTCCTGGACGTGAAACTGTTTTTACTAAAGGCGTTGTAATTGTTGGCTGCAAGCGGCGTTGATTATCTTCAGTGGAAACTTGAAATATACGGTTTTCACGTATGTGCTTCTTGCGTTTCTTAAGTAATTTCCTTTACTACAGGAAGTTTGAAATGTTGGTTTTTAACGTGGAGAATAATTGCGGTTCCTCACCTACTTAAAATACTTGACCTTACAGTTTGCCAACAGTAGTTCGATGAACAAGTGGCTTACATGCAATTAAAAATTATTTAAACGCCATCGCAATTCCTTTTCTACTCGTGCAGCTTCGACACCTCTTCGTTGATAATAAATCATAATGCATTCACCAAAGCAAAGAGCGGTGATCGGAGAGGTAATTGATTTATACAGAAGATCTTGCGTAAAAATGTATTACCCGGTTAAGTCCGACTTTCACGATAATTTGACGAATCGCATTTATATTAAAGCTTTTTACGGTCATAGGAGGTTTTGCACTGATTAAAATCGATGATACTCTGATCAAATGTAGTTAATTTCAAAAAACAAGCATTTTTATTCGTAATTACGTAGTGGAATAGTACATGTCGATCGGGTAATATCGTACGAGATCCGTAACGGAAATAATATTCGAATAATATATCAAGTGAACATTTCAAATAAGGTATGATATTAGTTCAGAAATATATTGAAACAAATATTTAATTGAATATAAATCGAAGGAATCATATTATATGTCACATAGAAAACTGATATTCGAACAGGGAAACGGCATATTAATTAATATTTGATGCGAGTTGCGTAAACAATATATGTGCTATTTGAGAAAACGCATTGTACTGTGAACGATAAAGGAAACTTTGTTAAATTATTCCCACTTCTCTTGCATTTTGATTGTTCAAATTGTTTTGTATGATATTTAAACAAGTGCAATAATTGTCAGTTTGACACATCATCCAGATGTGAAGGCACTGATGTGTTTCACAATAACCTTTTAAAAATAATTGTTAGGCGAGCGGAACGAACTACCGAGACAATTGAGAAAAAAATTCGATAAAACTGCAGCTTGCTCTAAAACGCAATGATCGTGCTAACAAATTGTATTACATTTACTTACATCGCATATCGATCTGTTTACGATGACAATTCATGCGACTGAAGAAACAATAATGTTGCAGGTTGATTTGACATTCTATTAAAGTCGAAGGGATGCTGCCATCGTAGCAGAGAACTGAGCCTATTGGCTTCTGCATCTTTCAAAGAGAATTTGCTTCTATCAATGATGGTACCGCAAATGCTTCGATGTCGGTTACTATAAGTCGCGGAGAAGTTGTTGCTGCTGATTATACACGACGAGCCGCTCCTTTCTCGACGTCAGAGAACCAAAGTGCTAAGATGTTGCCTGCAAATGTGATGTCTTTCGTAAAAAAGGTAAGAAATTCGTCGAAAAGTAGTTAGAGTCGTGAATAAGTCTTATTTAATACTAAATTTACGGAGAGATACGTAGATATACGCCATACGGAATTTGAAAATTAGAAATGTGAGAAAGAAATTAATTCGGATATATGTGCCCATAATTATGAAAGTGGTCTAAGTCAAAATTTAAAAAAAATGAGTTTATCAGTTATTTCATACCACATTATTTTTAACTAAATTTATTCAATGTAATTTTTACGAAATTGTCAAAAATGAACCATTAGATAGTGGTTGTAATTTCAACATTATATGGAATTCATTTAGTTTTAATTATGAAAGTGGTCTAAGTCAAAAATTTAAATAAATTATATAAACAACTTGAAAATGGCACGTGGCCTTCTTTGACGCGTTTCTGAGCTACATAATAAAATAAATGACAATCAAATTTTAATAATAACGACAACTTCATTTTTAACGAAATCAGAAGAATCAATAACAAGAAGAGTAAAAAATACCGCGGGTGAATCTGTCTCTTGGCTACAAATTCAATGGATGAGATTCTTGAAAAATGAACCTTATAAAATGTTCTATAAAACATCTTTAGATGATTCTAAATTTCACGTTTTGGATCTTTCACCTAAAAAAGGAAGACCAAAAATATACGGAAATATTAAATTACTTCCATTATACACCACCATTAGACCAGTATCGGAAGAAAAACATAAAGATATTATGAGTTTACTACCGTACATCCCTCCAGTTTTTCAGGAACATTTTAAGAATCTTAAATACTCGAAATAATGATAAAAATGGATTACTCTTTAAAAATAATTAATAAATGTAATAAATGTTCACGAATTATTTCAATCAAATTATTGTTTCAAATAAAACTCAAAGTTCTTTATTGCTTTAAGTCATTTATAGGACATTCAGTTAATTTTGAAAATGGTCTAAGTCAATTCAATCTTTAAAAATAATATTATCGTATAAAATTCAAACAAAATTTCATATTCATAGTAAATTTCCATTAATTAAGACTAATAAAATTATAAATTAAAATGTCGCATAATGTAAAAATATTTTTTAATTTATTCAAATGCAATTCATTAAATATCTCGAAACAAGAAATATATGACTTAGACCACTTTCATAATTATGGGCACATATATTCGCATCATTCCATTAACAAAAATTGTGGAATTCGTAAAACACCTGATTTTCTCGAATATACACCTATCTGTATGAATCGATAATACCGCGTAAATCGAAATCATGGCTTTTTGTATGAAAAACACCGTGTAAATCGAAAAATAAATGCACCTCATTTACTCAGTTATTTCATTAAACTCATTTATTTTAAGGTGAAATAAAAATAAAATGCAATAGAAAAACAAAAAAAATTGATTTCTGCACCGTCTACTTATTTATTTTTCTTATAGTCCGAGTTGTGGCTTTATTAATCTCTGTTGCCCTTCCAGCATTACTTATGTAATTTAGTATGCTAAATTCGGTTTCTAAAGATGTAACTTTTCCTTTTACTCCTTTCTTTTTTTTTCGATGTAACGAAACCTGTAAAAGATTAACGGAATTATAAAAATACTACAAAAACTATATTTATTAATACACACGAAATATGAAAAATTACCAATTTTTGATTAGAAAAAGCGCGACGGTTTGCATCTTTTTCTTACTAAGAATTTGTTACGCTAATTAATACAAATGCCTTTTGTGACCGATAAAAGATAAATTCTTTTTATTTTTCTATTTAATACCAGTATTAAGAAACGAATACTACTAAAAAAGAACTGTAAAAAACGGCATAGCATACATTTTAGTTTGTAAAACGCCTTATTTTTGGAAATTCATTACTTTGAAACCCGTGCAAAAGCGAAATTGTGTAGAAAAAGTACCGCGTAAGTCGGGAAATAATTTAACCAAAACAGGTGTTTACAGAATCCTATTGCACCAACGGTTAAATACAAGTATAAATATTTAATAAAGGTTACGAAAAACTGCTAAAAATAATTTTTTGTGATTTTTAGTTGCTTTATCATCTTTTTCTGTGAAATTCGTAATGGGAATTTGATCGATTCCATAAGTCTAGTGCAAAATATGTTTAATAGTAAGTATATTCAAATAGGAATGAGAATGGTGACTAAGAACGAGTAACACGTTGTGCCAGGTTTACGTGAAAATTGGTTGCTTCATTTTATCTCACATTTGACTGTGACGTATAAAATATTTAATCGATGGTATTAATTCTTTGTAATACCTGAAAATCGTGTGTCAGATATATAAAGTTTATGTATCGATAATGTTGAACGGCGCTGATAAAAAATAACCAAGCTTTGCCATAAATCATGTGAGCTTTCTATGCTTTACGTATACCTTTTGAATCAGAGCATAAAATATGTAAGTTACTATAAATATGTTGAAATTACATTTAGGCCGCTCACAAATGAACGCGATTAACTTGGGTTAAAATTTTCCTCTCAATCTTTGTGGCGAAGCACTTGGTTGATGCTTAACTTCTAATACCTTAACTGAAATACTTTTTATTCTTTTAAAATTTACCAATTCGGAAAATGACACACTTATATAACTACACAGCCCTTTTTGAGACTTATAACTTATATTCAAATAGGAATGAGAATGGTGACTAAGAACGAGTAACACGTTGTGCCAGGTTTACGTGACAATTGGTTGCTTCATTTTATCTCACATTTGACTGTGGGGTATAAAATATTTAATCGATGGTATTAATTCTTTGTAATACCTGAAAATCGTGTGTCAGATATATAAAGTTTATGTATCGATAATGTTGAACGGCGCTGATAAAAAATAACCAAGCTTTGCCATAAATCATGTGAGCTTTCTATGCTTTACGTATACCTTTTGAATCAGAGCATAAAATATGTAAGTTACTATAAATATGTTGAAATTACATTTAGCCGCTCACAAATGAACGCGATTAACTTGGGTTAAAATTTTCCTCTCAATCTTTGTGGCGAAGCACTTGGTTGACGCTTAACTTCTAATACCTTAACTGAAATACTTTTTATTCTTTTAAAATTTACCAATTCGGAAAATGACACACTTATATAACTACACAGCCCTTTTTGAGACTTATAACTTATATTCAAATAGGAATGAGAATGGTGACTAAGAACGAGTAACACGTTGTGCCAGGTTTACGTGACAATTGGTTGCTTCATTTTATCTCACATTTGACTGTGGGGTATAAAATATTTAATCGATGGTATTAATTCTTTGTAATACCTGAAAATCGTGTGTCAGATATATAAAGTTTATGTATCGATAATGTTGAACGGCGCTGATAAAAAATTATCAAGCTTTGCCATAAATCATGTGAGCTTTCTATGCTTTACGTATACCTTTTAAATCAGAGCATAAAATATGTAAGTTACTATAAATATGTTGAAATTACATTTAAGCCGCTCACAAATGAACGCGATTAACTTGGGTTAAAATTTTCCTCTCAATCTTTGTGGCGAAGCACTTGGTTGATGCTTAACTTCTAATACCTTAACTGAAATACTTTTTATTCTTTTAAAATTTACCAATTCGGAAAATGACACACTTATATAACTACACAGCCCTTTTTGAGACTTATAACTTATATTCAAATAGGAATGAGAATGGTGACTAAGAACGAGTAACACGTTGTGCCAGGTTTACGTGACAATTGGTTGCTTCATTTTATCTCACATTTGACTGTGGGGTATAAAATATTTAATCGATGGTATTAATTCTTTGTAATACCTGAAAATCGTGTGTCAGATATATAAAGTTTATGTATCGATAATGTTGAACGGTGCTGATAAAAGATAACCAAGCTTTGCCATAAATCATGTGAGCTTTCTATGCTTTACGTATACCTTTTGAATCAGAGCATAAAATGTGTAAGTTACTATAAATATGTTGAAATTACATTTAGGCCGCTCACAAATGAACGCGATTAACTTGGGTTAAAATTTTCCTCTCAATCTTTGTGGCGAAGCACTTGGTTGATGCTTAACTTCTAATACCTTAACTGAAATATTTTTTATTCTTTTAAAATTTACCAATTCGGCAAATGGCACACTCATATAACTACACAGCCCTTTTTGAGACTTATAACTTATATTCAAATAGGAATGAGAATGGTGACTAAGAACGAGTAACACGTTGTGCCAGGTTTACGTGACAATTGGTTGCTTCATTTTATCTCACATTTGACTGTGGGGTATAAAATATTTAATCGATGGTATTAATTCTTTCTAATACCCGAAAATCGTGTGTCAGATATATAAAGTTTATGTATCGATAATGTTGAACGGCGCTGATAAAAAATAACCAAGCTTTGCCATAAATCATGTGAGCTTTCTATGCTTTACGTATACCTTTTGAATCAGAGCATAAAATATGTAAGTTACTATAAATATGTTGAAATTACATTTAGGCCGCTCACAAATGAACGCGATTAACTTGGGTTAAAATTTTCCTCTCAATCTTTGTGGCGAAGCACTTGGTTGATGCTTAACTTCTAATACCTTAACTGAAATACTTTTTATTCTTTTAAAATTTACCAATTCGGAAAATGACACACTTATATAACTACACAGCCCTTTTTGAGACTTATAACTTATATTCAAATAGGAATGAGAATGGTGACTAAGAACGAGTAACACGTTGTGCCAAGTTTACGTGACAATTGGTTGCTTCATTTTATCTCACATTTGACTGTGGGGTATAAAATATTTAATCGATGGTATTAATTCTTTGTAATACCTGAAAATCGTGTGTCAGATATATAAAGTTTATGTATCGATAATGTTGAACGGCGCTGATAAAAAATAACCAAGCTTTGCCATAAATCATGTGAGCTTTCTATGCTTTACGTATACCTTTTGAATCAGAGCATAAAATATGTAAGTTACTATAAATATGTTGAAATTACATTTAAGCCGCTCACAAATGAACGCGATTAACTTGGGTTAAAATTTTCCTCTCAATCTTTGTGGCGAAGCACTTGGTTGATGCTTAACTTCTAATACCTTAACTGAAACACTTTTTATTCTTTTAAAATTTACAAATTCGGAAAATGACACACTTATATAACTACACAGCCCTTTTTGAGACTTATAACTTATATTCAAATAGGAATGAGAATGGTGACTAAGAACGAGTAACACGTTGTGCCAGGTTTACGTGACAATTGGTTGCTTCATTTTATCTCACATTTGACTGTGGGGTATAAAATATTTAATCGATGGTATTAATTCTTTGTAATACCTGAAAATCGTGTGTCAGATATATAAAGTTTATGTATCGATAATGTTGAACGGCGCTGATAAAAAATAACCAAGCTTTGCCATAAATCATGTGAGCTTTCTATGCTTTACGTATACCTTTTGAATCAGAGCATAAAATATGTAAGTTACTATAAATATGTTGAAATTACATTTAGGCCGCTCACAAATGAACGCGATTAACTTGGGTTAAAATTTTCCTCTCAATCTTTGTGGCGAAGCATTTGGTTGACGCTTAACTTCTAATACCTTAACTGAAATACTTTTTATTCTTTTAAAATTTACCAATTCGGAAAATGACACACTTATATAACTACACAGCCCTTTTTGAGACTTATAACTTTACTATCAACACAGACCACATGACTTTTTCGTAGACATTCTTCAGTTTCTATGAGAACATATACATTTTAGTACAGGGATTGAATGAATGCACGTGGCATCTTTAGCCTACTTTGAAGCGTAAATACAGGATGTCTAAAAAATCGTGGCACAATCGACCTATGCATCTACATGAGAAAAAAATAAGCTGGCAAAAGGATATGTTTTCAATTATCGCGCCATTTAGAAAAAATGAGTTTGAAGACCGGTCAGGTTTATTAAATGCACGTTTCATGGTATAAAACTGTTGCTTCGCTTCATGCATTTATTATTGAACATTGACAATGTCTGAATTTGATTACTGTTATTGCTGTTAGCTTATTTTCTTGACATCGACCTGTATCATGGCTTTATTTTATTCTATAATTCATTTGAATGGTTCATAAATAGCATAGCATTTTACTCGGGAAGTGAAAATCTCCTTACATAATTAATATGAGCGCTGGATTAATTGTGGCAGAATCATAAGTTGTCCACCTATATCCCTGGATGTATTATAACACCTCGAGTATTTTATGGAGTTATATGAAATCTAAAGTGCATTTCAAGGGTAAAAAGTGGGTTAAAGGATTAAGAATAAGCATTGCTTTGGCGTTTAAACATTTAAAAAATACTGTCCTTGTCTTACGTACTTAAATGGTTCCTGAAATATGTACGAACTTTGAGATGTGCGAAACTGTAATTATGTAAAAAGAAACATGGAAAAGTGTTTTTAAAATATTTATTTCGCAATATTAACACTATTTTAAATATGCATTTTAAAATTATTTATAGATTAGTATTTGGTATTTTCCTTATAAATGTATCAAGGGAGAGTTAAATTATGTGTTCCTTTCTCTTTTCCTTTGCTTGATAAGAACTTTTGTAGGGCGCTGTGTCTTTTTCTTTTCCTCTTCGAACATGATTTTCATGCTCTCCATTGAAAACATACTCTTCTGTTTTGGATTTCAAAAATTATAAAAATTCACATAATTCACTGTAAGAACTGCATAATAATGTTGTTCAAAGAGCAGAGCTAGTATGCAACACGGTCAAAATTTCAAATACTAGTTACATTCAGAAATAGTTTCTTGAGAATACTAACTGTATCCATATATTGGGTTGGAGGGAAAGTTCTGTCGTATTTTAAAGAAAATATTTGAATTAATTTATAAAAATATGTGTTTAATATTAATCATAATAAATTTAATGTGTTGTATGATGAATGCCAAACTCGTCTGCAATTTCTCGACTTGTTAAATGTGGATTATTTTCCAACATGGATCGTAAAACATCATTATCGATCTTGGATGGTCGTCCAGATCGATCACTTTCTTGGAGGCTCAGATCCCCGGAACGAAATTTGCTAAACCATCTTTGACAAAGACGAACATTTACAATATCTTTTCCAAATACCGCACATAAATTTTTACATGCAACCGACGCGTTGCTTCCTTTTTGGAATTCATACAAAATGCAGTGTCGTAAATGCACTTTATCTACTGACATGTTTTTCACTTTAAATATAACAAGTAAATGATGAACGGTAAAAAAGGACTCCTTTTATATTACACAGCAGCTATAAAAAATAAAAAAAAATCCGAATGACTCACTAGCCAGATGTTTTTTTTATTTATAAGAAAAATTAGCTGCCTATTAAAAATACGACAGAACTTTCCCTCCAACCTAATACATTAAACTATTCAAACTAAATACAGAATACAAAAGAAAGCGATAGCAATGTTCAGTATCGTAGATATAAGATAACAGCAATAGCAAGAAGCAAATCCATTGGCATGGTTCAGATTTAATAATACAACTAGGAGCGGAAGCTGAAATTTCACACTTCAAGACTTACAGTCAACACACGGTTACCTAACAGGTTTCAAGACTTATCTTTTTCGAAAACGAAGCTTTAAAAGGAAAGCGTTACTCTTTGTTTTCGAATTATTTTTGCATGTAGCATCATCACTCGACCGGTTGTACCACAATATTGTACAACATTGACACAATCTGTACGGAAATGATAAGTATTTTTTGATTCGAAAATTATTAGCTCGCTTTACGGAACATGAATTTTAAATATAATTATTATGCTTTAATAAAAGGAACATAACTTTTATACCCCGTCCGACAACCATTTTCTTAGATCACTTAATTTAAACGTGTGCACATATAAATTTTGCATATTCCTCCACGATCCGTAACTTGATTTTCTTCTTGTTTTCAATAGATTTCAATAGATTTCAAACTGGGCGCCTATAGAAGATGATGCAATAGTTTGAAATAATGCACACGATTTTGCTCTCGCATAGTCAAACAATTAGGAATTTGCAAAAAAAGTCTGATATGCCACGCTGTGTTTCCGATCTTTAAACGCAGCGAACTTTAAATCAGTGAATTTGGTGTGCCAGAAGAAATACATTTGTTCACGTTGGTTAATCTTCATAGATTGGCTGAACATGTTCGTTTCTTATGTTATTTAAAGACATTTAAAAAGCAATAAATTCTCCTTTTTCCTGTTGTAGGGAAAGTTAAATGCTAATTTATCAATTACATTATTTTCTTCCCGTGATAATTTGATAGCGATAACTCGAAACAGGTGAGTTGTATACGTGATATGTATTATTGAATTCAATTATTTAACAATAATCGGTAACTAACTTTTGATACAATCATATGATCCCGCGGTGAGCACATTCAGTACTATTGTCCTGTAATTATCGACATAATTGCCTAACTCCGTAGCGAGCACATTTGGTACTGTTCTCTAATTTCTCCTATAATCGTCTGGCCCCATAGTGAGCACATTCTGTACGGTTCTCTAATTTCCGATATAATTGTCTGACTCAGGGGTGAGCATATATGGTACCGTTCTTCGATTTCCCACACAATAGCCTGATCCAATCGCGAACACATTCGGTATTGTCCTATAAGTTCCGATAAAATATTTTGACACTGTAGCGAATATATTCGGTACTACGTTTTGTTGCTTTCGCGGCTCGTCGTTTTTCATACCTTCATACACACAGGCATGCACAAGCACTGGCTCATTACACGCCACTTAACACTAGATTGCCCAAGGCAGTCATTTTGACTGTTTTTTAATTTCAATTAGAAAAACAATTATGAAATTGATGACACAATTTCTTAGAATTTGGTGACTTATTCTATAACATATAAATGGGTTTATGAATAATTGTAGTTACTTCCGCCCTCCTTTATTTCCGTATATATATATGTGTTATACCTATATTGCCCAGAAGCAGTCATTTTGACTGCTTGGTAAATTTTAAATAATCAAAAGATTTTTATTTATTGAATTGAGTAAATTTCTTATATGACCTGTCCGGCTTTGTATTGAAATATGATGCATGATAAATTGTCGATTTGGGCGTATACTTGATAAGTGTCAGTTGCTCAATAAGCTAAAGTAGTACTAGTTATTCGAATCTTTATAAAGTGTTGTTGTAACAAGTTGTTTATTTTATTTCTTTTGCGCCCTAACTTTATGAAAAAAATGTCGAACAGAAATGAGTTATTGGAAAAGCTAACGAACATAAGTGAAGAGTGCTCCGATATAGAATCAAATGCAACAAATTCTGAACTATCATCTGAAGATGAAGCGGATTATATTCAAAGTGAAACATCTGACGCTGAAGATAATGATGAAGAGTCGATCACCAATGATGAAAATGAAAGTGTCATCAATATGCCCAGGAAAAGGTGTAGGGTGCTAACTAGTTCAGATTCTGATGAAGAAACTGAAAATACGTTTCAAGAGGTCGAAACAGCTGCTGATGGTACTGTGTGGACAAAAATTGACGAAGGTGGTATTCCTGGAAGAATACCATCTGCTTGTATTTTGAAGTGTGTGAAAGGGCCAACAGGCTACGCAAAAAGGAACATTGTGGCAGATAATCTTATCAATGCATTATCGTTGATAATAGATAACTATATTATCAAACATATAAGAAAGTGCACAGAAGAATGTCGCCGAATTTTGCGGAACGGTTGGAAAATATCATTACCGGAAATACGTGCATTTATTGGGATTCTATATGCTCGTGGAGCTTACGAGGCAACAAATTTTAAATTGAGTTATTTATGGTCAGCGAAGTGGGGTCCCGAATCTTTTAGAAAAACTATGGCCAGAGAAAAGTTCAAGCAAATCCTACGATTTATTCATTTTGACAAAAGAACCGAATGCAGTAGGCGCCTACAATCAAATAAATTTGCTTTGCTTTCGGAAATATGGGTTAAGTTCATTGAAAACAGTCAATATGTACAGTTAATATTTACTAATAACCTGTTATATAACTGTAAATAACATAAAAAATATTAAAAATTAATTTTAAACAAATTTCTTTACATATTTGTTATTTTTTTACAATGCAATCATTTTGACTGTTTTTGGGCAATATAGGTATACAAGAAATCTCGGGCAATCTAGTGTTAACGCTTTCAACGCCAACCGTAATTCCCCTTTGTTTCCTACGGAACCTAAAAGCCAACGAATCTCTTCGCTCGTGCCTAGATTCTATCCCATATGTTTTATATCTATTAGAAATCATCTTGTGATAAATTACAATATACAAAAGTGAGCCAATGATTTTTATACTCAACTGATTCCTCATGTATCAACACTGAGAAGGGTAGATAAAATGGTACTGAATATTAGATATATATTTAATTCTAGGACTATTAGTTGTAAATGCATTTATACTTAAAAAAAGTGTGATTAAACGAAATATTAAAATGACATCTTATTAATTTTATTAACTCCAGAGTTATTAACTCTGAAATTAATTACTTCATTATCGTATTCGGCATATGTGCAAGCAAATACTGAAATCGTTACTCTTTAATACTTCGACTACAACGCCACCGGCTTTCGGATGACAGCGAAATTTTCGAGCATGTATCACCCGTATTTGGGTGGCTGTTACATTGAATAATTCCTAAAAATCTTAATAGGCATTCGGAAGGATATTCAATAGGACATACATGAAAATGGTATAAAAAGACAACTATTATTCTTTCTTTCAATTTGGAATCATTAGTAAATAAGGATCTACGTTTTCTTTCCGATATTGCAAGATATAGAGTAGAAATGCCAGGATTTACACCACCCATTACAACAGCAAAAATATATATTTTTCTAAAAAACAGAGAATGAATTGAATAATTTATCAGTGTTTTTTACCCGGTTTGTTTTTGACTACAGATTTTTAACTGAGTGAATATCCTTGATCATTCCGTTATGTGCGTTTCTATCTTTGGCTATAAAAAAAATGCTAAAGATCCAGTATGTTCACATAATTGCATATCGTAAAATTTCATTTGTTGTAGAATTGCGTTTGATGTAGACGCACGCGCTGCCTCGCGAAAATTTCCTTACATACCCGCGTAGCAGTCATAATGTTGAGTAAATAAGATTGACAACCATTTTTGAGAGACAAACGCTAACAAGATTAATATATTCCAAGGTTTAGATTGCACTGAAGAAAATGGCATATTAACACAGGTTCCAAAGCGTTTATTCCTGGGGTTCAGATGTACTATCCGAAGTGTTAACTCTTTAAACGCTAACAAGATTAATATATTCCAAGGCAAATTTTGTTTAGATTGCTGGGATGTATAGCGTATCTCTGAAATTGTCTAGAAATGGACCTTAGTCGTTTTTCGCGCATTAACAAAGCAGGTCCTACGCAAAGCGTTTAGTAATCTGAGCAAACAAATTGGAACAGTTCAGACTTTTATTGCAATAGTAATACCATCGCTAGACCTTAGTGTACGCGCTGTGCACTGCGTGTAACACCTAGAGGATAAACTGAATTGAACAATTTACAATAATTTCGAAAATAGCGAACCTGAATCGAATTCCACTTTATCCTTTTTAAAACGCTCCAAATGTTGTTGAGAAAGTCGCATTCGAATGTGTTTTTGTTCAATTGCACTATTGTTTTAGTTATTGAAAAACAAAGTCGAATTGTAACAGTTAACGTCTTCGGTACGTACGTCTTCATACGTACGGACCACGTTTAAATTCAGCAACCCATCTTTCTACTGAGTGACGACTAAATGGCTTGTAAACAAAGTGGACAACTTCCAAATATGATAGCGCCGACTGTCAAGTAACGGCTGGCAGACCACCCCCGTACCGAAGACGTTAGAAGGATCCACATCCCCTGTCGGAATGTTGCCAATATTATCCGAATATCTTACTAGAAGTAATTCTTAATCGGTATAAGCAATCTTTCCCCTTTCTATACTATTAAATCTTGTACAGTACAGCGTACACATACGCGAAGACTGCCGTTATCATGCATTTGAACAGCATGCTGCTGAGCAATTATAGGATATCCAACAAAGAAAAGATACGCAGTTCACTCACAAATAATAACGCTCGAAAAGCGAAGCGGAGGAAATAATTCGAAATTGAGAGACTTATGAGAGAACATAGGCATGACGACTTGATGTGAGGCGTAGACGAAAAATGGCGCGTCTAGGGTCCACGTTTGCTGAAATAAGCACATTTTCCAAAGGATTAAGATATTTTGAAAATATTTGAGAAAATGACAAACTGCATGAAACACTCGCTAATGTTGTAGAATGGAATAATATCCGCCTTGCAAGGGTTATCACCAGATCCCTTGAAGGCGGTACTTAACACTAGATTGCCCAAGGCAGTCATTTTGACTGTTTTTTAATTTCAATTAGAAAAATAATTATGAAATTGATGACACAATTTCTTAGAATTTGGTGACTTTTTCTATAACATATAAATGGGTTTATGAATAATTGTAGTTACTTCCGCCCTCTTTTATTTCCGTATATATATATGTGTTATACCTATATTGCCCAGAAGCAGTCATTTTGACTGCTTGGTAAATTTTAAATAATCAAAAGATTTTTATTTATTGAATTGAGTAAATTTCTTATATGACCTGTCCGGCTTTGTATTGAAATAACATTTTTTTTTTCGATTACCGTAACATACCGATGCATGATAAATTGTCGATTTGGGCGTATACTTGATACGTGTCAGTTGCTCAATAAGCTAAAGTAGTACTAGTTATTCGAATCTTTATAAAGTGTTGTTCTAACAAGTTGATTATTTTATTTCTTTTGCGCCCTAACTTTATAAAAAAAATGTCGAACAGAAACGAGTTATTGGAAAAACTAACGAACATAAGTGAAGAGTGCTCCGATATAGAATCAAATGCAACAAATTCTGAACTATCATCTGAAGATGAAGCGGATTATATTCAGAGTGAAACATCTGACGCTGAAGATAATGATGAAGAGTCGATCACCAATGATGAAAATGAAAGTGTCATCAATATGCCCAGGAAAAGGTGTAGGGTGCTAACTAGTTCAGATTCTGATGAAGAAACTGAAAATACGTTTCAGGAGGTCGAAACAGCTGCTGATGGTACTGTGTGGACAAGAAAATTCTAGAATTTTCTTAAACAAAAATAATTTTTGAAATTTGGTTAATACCACAGAAATATTAAAAATTAATTTTAAACAAATTTCTTTACATATTTGTTATTTTTTCACAATGCAGTCATTTTGACTGTTTTTGGGCAATATAGGTATACAAGAAATCTCGGGCAATCTAATGTTAAAGGGTTAAATCAGGCAATGCCTCATTAACAGTAGACATTCGACATTTTGAAGGACGTCCAACAACGTTTCTCAACGATGTACCCGTTTATCCCGGATACGAACGTTTCCACGATCTTTCACATCTTACGTATGAGAAAACACATATTTCGCATGTCATTGTATGAGAAAAGCAGTTCTCATGCATTCCTTGTAAAAGTGCATTGTGACCGCTTACATGCATACATACAGAGAGCATACCGTTTGTTTGTTTTGCAACATGTTTCGTCAATATATCGCCAATATGCACCTAATGATCATAAGGATTGTTTTCCGTAAACAACAAGAAGCGGCAATAAATTTCTTGGTTTCAAATTTCTTTACAGATATTCATCATACCAAAATACGACTAATAGCCAATTATAGTATTTATATTATACGAAATAATCTGCTTCAGCGACCATGTTCGTAATACCATATGTCGTAATACCCAAAAACTAAGCGACACGAATTTTTTATGTTGTCGATGCTTTAATTTTACGGAGTGGAACCCCGCTTAAAATAGTTAACATGTAACAGAAAAAATTGAAATTGTTTGAGATATTATATTCTTTTGAGCTTTTATGAATGTAAAATATTTCTTGTAAAAAAATCTACCGTCAAGTTTTGATTTTCCCGAAATATTTTGAATTTTAGGGGTAAACTATGCTGATGTTGAATTTTCCTCCTGTACATAAAAATTTTGTTAGAGGTGTATTAAACAAATACATAATACATATTCTGTAAGATGATTAAAAATTAAGCGGGACTTCCTTTTTAAAACATCAGAAAATAAACTCGCTTTACACTGTTGCAAACTACGCTGTCCGGCATTAACATTTCTTGTTATACTTTTGAATAGGCGATTATTATAAATTTTGATGTGTTGAAAAGGAATCTGAAATCCATTTTCTTTTATTACTCTTCGATTTCAGAACAATGAAATTTGAATGAATGGTCTCTTCCCAACACTACGTAATACTTACGTTGTTAGTAAAAGTTGAATAATTTTCACATTTTGTAAACAATTTCCGGGCTTTTTTTAATTGAAGTATAAGTGACGTATAGCTAATTGAGTGCTTTGAGGTGGATAAAAAAAAAACATGTGTCTACTTATATTTCCTTGCCGGTGCCTCTTCGCTTGATATAAATTGACGCTTCTCTATTGAAACTACCAGTTATATCTTTCAAGCCACGCTTTCGTGTCCGTGTACACCTGTCAAACCACACTGCCATTCCAAATAAAACGCACTCTTCCTATTAAACTGCCCTCACTCTTGCACACTTTCCCACATGATCGACTTCCAAACAGACTTTCGGCTCCAGTTAGTAACACGATCGACGGCTGGGAGTCGCAGACAAACCCCTAGCAAATGGGCGTATTTAAAATAAAGAAAGGAAGTTAATTTGATAATGGCATATTAGTAGACTAACTCGACGTTATTGGGAAAATAACACAAGATGATTTCATTATCATCATTAATGTAGCCTGTATACATTTCAGTTTTCAGAAATTAAATTCTTACATAATCAACTAGACTGCAAACAAATCATTAACAGTTGTAAATTGCATCAATCGAGTCAATACCTCAAACCGTATTGAATCTGTACGTAAAGTTTTTCCTTTAGTAGAACGAGTGTGTAACAATGTTACTACGCCAAACATAAAAAATGCTATTTAAACCAGTGCGGTTCCCTACGTCCCAGTTTGACTATGTATTGAATTGGCTAGGTATATGTACGCCAAGGTATGCGGTAAATACCAGGTTGCTCAATAAGTTTTGTCATTCGATAAGAAAAACACAATGTTATGGTTCAAAATACACTTTATTATTCAGTATAATCTCCCTGAACATTAATGCACTTGCTCCAACGATCCTCCAATCTGTGGATCCCATCCCTGAAGTGAGATTCCGGAAGGTCTGCAAAATACGCTTCAACAGCCGTTATGACCTCTTCATTTGACGAAAAACGCTTGCCACGCATAAATTTTTTGAGTTCTGGAAACAAATGGAAGTCGCTGGGGTCCAAATCTGGTGAATACGGCGGATGCTCCAACAATTCGAACTTTAATTCATGGATTTTAGCCATTGTCAAAATGCTCTTCTGACACGGTGCGTTGTCCTGATGAAAAAGGATTTTTTTCTTCTGCAACCCGGCCCTTTTTTTCACGAATTTTTTCCTTCAACTGGTCCAAAAGATTGCAATAATATTCAGAATTAATTGTTTTACCAGCTTGCAAGTAATCCACAAATAAAATTCCTTTCGCATCCCAAAAAACTGATGCCAGAACCTTCTTGGCCGATTTCTGGACACGAACTCGTTTCGAAGCCGAACAACCCGGTTCACACCACTCTTTAGCCTCTTGTTTTGATTTAGGATCATGGTGATAGACCCAAGTCTCATCCATAGTGATGAATCGACGCACAAAATCCACTTTATCCTTTTTAAAACGCTCCAAATGTTGTTGAGAAAGTCGCATTCGAATGTGTTTTTGTTCAATTGTTAGCGAATGCGGCACCCATTGTGCACACAGCTTTTTAAAACTCAAAATTTCATTTAAAATATGACTCACACTGCCTAATGAGATATGTAGAGCCTCTACTAAATCCCTCTCAGTCAATCGACGATCTTCCAAAACCATATCCTGTACTTTGGCTACGATTTCTGGTGTTGATGCGGTTTTTGGACGTCCTTCACGTGGATCGTCTTCAAGGCTTGTACGACCACGTTTAAATTCAGCAATCCATCTTTCTACTGTTCTAATTAAAGGTGAAGGTTCATTATACACTCTTAACATTCGTTCGTGAATTTCTTTTGGTGCTACACCTTCCAAAAATAAGAATTTTATCACTGCACGATATTCAATTTTTTCCATTGTCGAAAATACTGTAACACGGCGACACTAAATGGCTTGTAAACAAAGAATGAATTAACTGATTGAAATGAACCTTCACATACGTTGATAAGAAGAGTGAACCAGCAAAACAAAAACAAATTTGGACTAGTAGCGACGCCCTCTCTTATCGAACGACAAAACTTATTGAACACCCTGGTACGTCAAGGTATGCAGTAAATATATACGTCAAACTATAATGTATATATTTATACAAATATGCACATATCTATAAATATTTGATAATTCCACATAAGTAAAGGAAGCAGCTTTTCATAAAAAATAACGTAAAATTAATAAATTATAATGCCCATAAGTGTTAATACAAATTAACTGAGATACTAATAAAGAGGCATTACACTGTTCTTCTGTATGAAAATGAATTTGCTTTTAACGTGTTAACTATTACGGCCTCTGTGAGAAACGTGTACCGAATTGTGACGCAAGAAGTAAGCGGTGTCAAGTATACTTGACAAACACAGAGCACGTGTTGCTTCTGCAATGTAGTATTCACTTGTAATGAAACGGCTGTTTTATTTTTTAATTTTCTTACTGACAGAACTTTTTGATAATTGTCCCGAATTGATAAGTCTCCTAACCGATAAACTATATCCAATCCCTATTATATATACAGTTTTTTCATAGTGATTATATATATTCCTTTATTCCTTCGTTTTATTTCGTCTCGGCCTCCGAATTTGTAACAACTTTTTACGCATGATGAGTATACCTATCATAATACAAAATAATACCGTTTCTTAATGACAAATATATTCGTGAAAAACAACTTACTGGTTAATAGATTTAGTATTAATTCTGAGGAAAAATAGCAAAATCAGCAAGCTCTATAGGGCCCGAGACGTGAGAGAAAAATATGCATTTATTGTCATGTCTACCCTTAGCTCCTTTGTGTCCTTGCCTACTGGCAGCTTATCTGACAATTCGGTCGCAGTCAGCATTTCGACTAATTCTTACGCTTAACACTAGATTGCCCGAGATTTCTTGATAATATCGAAAAACAGTTCTTCGTAGAAATTTGTTTAAAATTAATTTTTAATATTTTTTATGTTAACAGTTATATAACAGGTTATTAGTAAATATTAACTGTACATATTGACTGTTTTCAATGAACGAATTTGATTGTAGGCGCCTACTGCATTCGGTTCTTTTGTCAAAATGAATAAATCGTAGGATTGCTTGAACTATAGTTTTTCTAAAAGATTCAAGCTCTGCACCGAGAAAACGTCCACACAGAACCATCAGCAGCTGTTTCGACCTCCTGAAACGTTAGAATCTGAACTAGTTAGCACCCTACACCTTTTCCTGGGCATATTGATGACACTTTCATTTTCATCATTGGTGATCGACTCTTCATCACTATCTTCAGCGTCAGATGTTTCACTTTGAATATAATCCGCTTCATCTTCAGATGATAGTTCTATCGGATGTTCGTTAGCTTTTCCAAGAACTCATTTCTGTTCGACATTTTTTTCATTCTAAAAACATCATATTTCAATACAAAGCCGGACAGAACAACATACGTAATGAAAATTCAATAAATAAAAATCTTTTGATGCTATATGACTGCTTCTTGGGCAATATAAAGTATATACGGAAATAAAGGAGGGCGATTAAATGTATGTACACCTAATTTGTCTACCATTTTATACCTTCTCTCAGTGCCAATACATAAGAAATCAGTTAATCACAAAGATCTATGTTATCAGTTTCAATTTTTCTATCGCACACGATCGATTTACGCACGAGCTGGTTGATTCGTTAACTTTAGACCCCACAGGAAATACAAGCACAATACGTTTGGCAGCCGGATTGTACAGTGATTCTATAAGTATCGGTAGAGTTGTCAAAGAATGAATAATGTCTAACATACGTAACTGCGGAAACACCACTGCAGTCTCCAGAGATTAATTCAATAGAGTGCTTTAGGGCAAATGTGCAAAGAACTGAGGAATTACGACTCAAACACTGGAGCGATCTAAGAAAACCATAATGAAAAAGGATATGACAGATATAACAGGATACTAACAGATTTGAGAAAAAATTTAAAAAATTGCTACCTAGTTGGTTTAACAACTATTACAAAATTAAAAATGTTAAATATTGACTTCACAACTTAATCTCATTCATAATTAAATACTGAGTAAACATCCAAGTGAATGAAAACTTTTATGTTTGTATTTCAACTTACGCTGCCATATATCATTGTACAAAACTGAGGAGTTCCTAAAAATGTTACATTATTCCCAAGTAATAAAATTGTTCTGTTATTAGAAAGAACTTTAAAGTGGGGAAACAAGCACATGTATGGTCACGCGTATTTCCATATTTTTTATTATTCTAAAATTAAATAATTGTTGTTCTGTTATTTCATGGAACTCACTTCTTTTTTGCACTAGTTCTTAGTTTTATTAACTCGAATTTACATAACAAGGCGATCTTTGCGAACCTAATAATATGCCATACTGCATGGGGGTTACCTGTGTTACCGTATATGATTCTTTATGTTTCGATAATTTACTTTTAGAACATTTTTAAGTCTTACCAGTTATCAGTTTATTGCAATAGTACTTGTAATCTTTATTTTGTAATATTCAAGTATTTGCATCTCTATATAATGCTTTTCATAAGTGAGGGAGCCTGATTTATCGCCATTTTTCTTACTTAACGATTATTCCGTTGTATTTAATAATAAAATTTATTGCGCGAATAGTACTGCCGGTGGTAGTAGTAGTAGTAGAAGAATCATCCGTACGACGCGTAATTAAAACTTCCAGTCGATCGGACAAAACGTTCCTAAGAAATCATTTCGAGGCGAGTTAAAAGTGTTGAAAACTCAGATCATTAACTCTTTCTTCTCTTGTACTGAAAGAATTTTATGTGTCTCACTGTCTCAAGAAATTGTCTTACCACTCTGTTGTTTGCCATTATATTGCGATGAAACTTGTCATTAATAACGAACGATTCTAATTATTACGTATTACAAACATGTATACTTAGTAGTAAATTTTTTCAGTTTCAGTCTTCCAACATCTCAAAATGTTAATTCGTTTAACACTAGAACTACCGCACCAGTCATTTTGACTGGTTTTACAATTTGATTTAAATATTTCTACTTTATGTTACATTTTTTTTCCGAAATGGCGTAATGACTTTTGCGGTGATAACTAAAGAAATAGTAAAATATATTTTTTAAATGTTTTATTTATACTGAATCAAAATAAATTGATACTATGGTTACTTATACCAACAGCAGTTATTTTTACTGGTATTTATTAAGGCGTTCATTTAGAGATCTGAAGTCGTAAAACATTTGAAGATTCTGTTAGGAATGTGTTATTGTTTTGTTTTGGAATTTGCTCGCTTGTCAGATCACGGTATTATATCAGGCAACATTGTAAAAACAACCATCAAATAGAGAAGTTACTGCATTCAATCAGTGCGTTTATAACAGCCGCTGAAAGACAATCATGCTCTTGTTCATATAACAATATATTCAGTATACGACATATTATTTCAATTAGTGTAAGATGAGAAAATAAATACAAATATTATATACTCATTTTTATAATAAATAGTTTTGTTCTAGTCTTTCTAAGCCCTGAAAATGGTAAAACGATTGAAAACTTGTGAAGTATTGCAAAAATTGAATGATATGCCAATGGAATGCTCTGATATAGAAGATGGTGAACTTTATGACTATGAAGATGAACCAGAAGACAAATGAAATTGAATCGTGGGGTATTCACGATAATCTTGTTGATAGTGACAGAAGTGACAATGATGATTTAGACAAAGAATATGTTCAGAAATCTTCAGAAAGCGAATGTGAAATTCGAATTTACGTAAAAATAGATGTGTTCGAGTGTTTTCAAGTTCTGAAGATTCTAATAAAAGTATTTTACTAGAATCACAAAATGAAATTGCTGCAGACGGAACCATGCGCGACGAGCATTGTGTTTACTAATGCGTAAGGGATAATCCTAACTCATTAAATAAGTTAATAATGCCAAAAATGTATTACATAAAACATGGATTTCCTTTTGTAAGAAAGTAATGAAGCAACAAATTTAAAAATATTCTATTATTAACACGTTGGCTGCCGTGGGGGTCACCGGTGACCGGCGCAAAAATATTCTATTAAAATATTCGCAATGGGTAGTAATAATTATTTTATAAATTCAGTTGTTGTTAGAATTTTTCCAGTACTTGCACATTATTTACATTTTGCATAATTCAGTCAAACGCTGTAGTATTTCATAGCATCGCAGTTCTAATACGGTAAAATACGCACGGCAGTCAACGTGTTAAGTATTTTTTTAAGACCAGTCATTTTGACTGGTTTTGATAGAAGTAGGTTTGCTGAATTGTCGGTAGTTCTAGTGTTAAAATATACATTTTAGGTGTTGCGTTTGTTTATTTAATTCTCCTTTCATTCTAGGGTTAAGTAAGAATACTTCCTTATTTCGTCCTATTATATAGAGTCTCGTATTGAAAAAATTGCACCGTACACATTTTTCATCTAATGGAAAATAAGAGGAATACTTAGGCGACTTTCTTTAGCTGAAACACCATGAAAAATATACTGCATTGTAGTCTTATTTCGGTATAAATAATCGTGTGCCGTTTGTGACAGAGGGTTATTTTATTATTTAGAACTTCAGTACTTTACAGGTTTTGGAGCCATCAATTCCCTCTTCAGAAGTCCATGTGATAATACATTAAATATATGAAAACACTTCTTTAAGTTAAATAATAATTAAAACTTTTAGCAACATGCAAAAGAATTTCACATAAAGGTACATCTTACTTGTGAGATTTACAATCTGTCTATTATAAATTTGTTACATGATGCAAGGAGGGAAACAGCAATCACTAACGTTTTATTTTTAGTTACTTGCTCACACACTTGTTTATATGTATTATTTGCTTTTTGGACAAAGGAAACCTCAACCAAGAAGGAGGACAATTATTTATACTGAAATAACAACGAAGCTTGAACAATTTTTGTTTTTAACTTACAGTACATATCGTCATAAAATGTAATAACCATTCTTAAAACGTAAACCTTATCATTGCTTATTATGAAACTTCTCTGTTCTGGAAAATAATTGTTGGTAATTTGAAGAGATACTGTATCTGAACCTATCATCGCAGGACGATTTTTCGTATTTAACACTAGAACTACCGACAATTCAGCAAACCTACTTGTACCAAAACCAGTCAAAATGACTGGTCTTAAAAAAATACTTAATAATAGAATATTTTTAAATTTGTTGCTTCATTACTTTCTTACAAAAGGAAAATCTACCTTTTATGTAATACATTTTTGGTATTATTAACTTATTTTTGGCTGCCGTGGGGGTATTATTAAAATATTCTTATTAATTATTTTATAAATGAGTTATTGTTAGAATAGTGATGCGATTCTTTGGTCTCCAATACGCATTATTTACATTTTGCATAATTCAGTCAAACAATTTCTATGCTACGCCATCGCCCTTATGCATTAGTAAACACAATGGCGCATGGTTCCGTCTGCAGCAATTTCATTTTATGATCCTAGTAAAATACTTTGATTAGAGTCTTCAGAACTTGAAAACACTCGAACACATCTACTTTTACGTAAATTCGAATTATTTTCACATTGGCTTTCTGAAGATTTCTGAACATATTCTTTGTCTAAATCATCATTGTCACTTCTGTCACTATCAACAAGATTACTGCGAATATCCCACGATTCAATTTCATTTTCTTCTGGTTCATCTTCACAGTCATAAAGTTCACCATCTTCTATATCAGAGCATTCCATTGGTATATCATTCAATTTTTGCAATACTTCACAAATTTTCAATCGTTTTGCCATTTTCAGGGCTTAGAAAGACTAGAACAAAACTATTTATTATAAAAATGAGTATATAATATTTGTATTTATTTTCTCATCTTACACTAATTGAAATAATATGTCGTATACTGAATATATTGTTATATGAACAAGAGCATGATGGTCTTCCAGCGACTGTTATAAACGCACTGATTGAATGCAGTAACTTCTCTATTTGATGGTTGTTTCTACAATGTTGCCTGATATAATACCGTGATCTGGCAAGCGAGCAAATTCCAAAACAAAACAATAACACATTCCTAACAGAATCTTCAAATGTTTTACGACTTCAGATCTAAATGAACGCCTTAATAAATACCAGTCAAAATGACTGCTGTTGGTATAAGTAACCATAGTATCAATTTATTTTGATTCAGAATAAATAAAACATTTAAAACATATATTTTACTATTTCTTTAGTTATCACCGCAAAAGTCATTACACTATTTCGGAAAAAAAATGTAACAAAGTAAAAATATTTAAATCGAATTGTAAAACCAGTCAAAATGACTGGTGCGGTAGTTCTAGTGTTAAGAAGGAAGGCCTTATTCACAATATTTCAGGACCCTGTTTCAGAATCATTTGGTGTATGCCTGTACATGCGTATATATATTTTGAAATATTCACTTATTCAATCCAATGCTTAGTGCAGTGTAACTACTTATCGGATGATTCTCATAACTAACTGCAGGACGAATTGCTAAAACTTTAGAAATCTGTGTTTATATATAGATACATTATACTATTATACTTAAATTTACATTACATTACATCTTCATACATGTACATACACGGCTATGTACATATTTTTCGAACATTATAATACAGTGCCAAAAAAAAATGGTTATTTAAATAATTTGTGATGTTTGCACAAAAAATCGACAAATGTAAGAGCAATAGGTATTTGTTCAGTTCACATATTTGAGCATTTACGGGAGAATTCACGACATAAACGTGTTTGGAAATGTTATACTTGCGTTTTTCTTAATATAATAACTCTACTATCGCTAGAGTTCGACATTTTATACAATTAACAATTCCTATTGTAAAATAGAACAAAAACGTGCGAAACTACGATTGGAAAATATTATTAGTTTATAAAATATCTGTTTTATACTCTATCTATTATAGAGATTTTTGAAAATATTTAAAAATTTGTGGTTTATACCAAAGTTAGTTAAAAAACTACAATTTCACAAAGCATGTTTTATGTGAAAAGAATCGGCATACGAATACTTCCTATTCTAATTGTAATTGTATTAATTGTGTTTGAGACAAAACAATGATCAACTAGAGTAGTTACGTTTCGATTCTCAAACATCGTCACTAACATACACATCCACATACGTGGGCAGTCCGATAAGTACTTAGCCTACAAAAGAAAAACGAAAATTTTGGAAAATTGACGATTTATTTTTCAACGTAGTCTCCTTTTAACTCGATACACTTGATCCAGCGATGCTCCAACTTCTCCAACCCGTCTGAAAAATACGTTTTCTAGAGATCTGCAAAGTAGGCCTCCGTGGCGGCGATAACCTCCTCATTCGCCTCAAATTTCTGCCCAGCGAGTGACTTTTTCAAGTTTGGGAACAAAAAGAAGTCAAACGGGGCCAAATCTGGTGAATACGGTGGATGGAGCAGCTGTTCGTAGCCTAATTCAACGAATTTGGCTGTAGCTTGGGCAGAGGTGTGGGCCGGTGCGTTATCGTGGTGAAAGAGCACTTTTTTCTTCGCCAAATGGGGCCGTTTTTTCCTTAATTCAGCGTCGAATCGGCTCAATAATTCGGCATAGTACAGCCCTGTGACTGTTTTGCCCTGCTCCAGGTAGTCTATGTAGATCACACCTTGTGAATCCCAGAACACGGTGGCCATCACCTTTCCGGCCGATAGGACAGTCTTCGCCTTCTTCGGAGCACATTCGCCGGGCGCAGTCCACTGTTTCGACTGTTCCTTGGTCTCTGGTGTGTACCAGTGGATCCACGTTTCGTCGACAGTCACAAAACGACGTAGAAACTCTTTCGGATTGCGCTCAAACCGTGTCAAACACTGCTCTGAAGTGGTCTCACGGATGCGTTTGTCATCCGGATTGAGCAAACGTGGCACCCATCGAGCAGAAAGCTTTCTCATGCCCAATATTTCATGCATGATATGCCCAGATTTCATCGCTGGATCAAGAGTATCGAGTTAAAAGGAGACTATGTTGAAAAATAAATCTTCAATTTTCCAAAATTTTCGTTTTTCTTTTGTAGGCTAAGTACTTATCGGACTGCCCACGTATAGGGCACTTCTTTCATGCCGCAATAATAAAATATTTCGTCTCGCACTGAACTGATAAAAAAAAAAAATGTTCTTGCAAAAGTTATTTGATACGAAGAACACCATAAAGCAACCTTTTGCAACTAGCCATCCATGGAAATTTCGTACCGATCACTGACGAATTTCGTCTAAATCGCGTAACCATCATATGATTTTATCTGAAAAAGCTATAAAATTGTCAGTCATTTATCCGACTTCCTGTTTGTGTGAAAAGACTTTTCCAACTATATTGGTAATAAAAACTAAAGGGAAAAATTTAATGGATATTCTCCTTAAGGCTTTACCGGCCAAAGTTCGTTTCCTAAAATGTTGGCTTTCGATATCATTTTAAAAGATAGCGACTATCCCGTTGTGGAGTACCAATCGCGCCAAAGGACATTATAATATGTAAATCCGGTTACTATTTGTTACTTGTGTGGAAATATCGCGATTTTAACATTGTGAAAGTCCATCCTATTGTTCTCTATATATTGTCCGTATCGTTCACATAGTTTATGCCACTAGAATCACGAGTGATCGTTGTTCAAGAAATACAGTCCATTAAATATTAATCGGATTTTTAAATATTTGTGTGATCATTAATTTGATGACACAAGTCTTTTTGTGTTAGACACTAGATTAATTAGAATTTGGATATGTGCTCTTATTATTCTATTAATAAAAATCATAAAAATATGTTAGAAAGTAATAATAAAAGTTCTTGTAATTTTGTTCGTTAAACCTGAAGCTCATCAAATTGGAGCGTACCGAGAAATGATTAACCTAATAAACACAAAATTCCCGTACAATAGAATCAAAGATAATTAAATAAATATATTAACCGCGTATTCTGCATATCATAGAAAATATATCCGTGCAGAAGCAAATAATTGTGACCTTTCCAATATATTTATTTTAAAAATTGTGTAAAAAACCAATAAGAAATGAGGGAGGAAAAGTTTGAAGTTTGTTTACGTGGTATGCATCCTAGTAGTTGTTAATGTGTGATTTTAGCTTACTCGACTTCTTCGAAACTGGCGAGCTTACAACGTTTTATACTAAATGATGACTTCATATGATAGGTCGTTGAGTTCGTCGTAAAAATACCGTAGAACAAATACTGTTGTACTATAAAAAAAATATACAGGTCCAGGCCAAAAATGAATTTGACTTTTTAATTTTTCTGTCACGACTAGACCGGCAAAACGATCATTTGCACCATATGGTATCCCATATTATAATAAACAGCTTTTGCGAAAATATTTTTTTAGTGCATTCAGTGTGTAATGGTTTTCCAACAATGTGCGATAAAATAAACAACCTGTATATTAGATAGAGCATTTGAAATAGGTCGCCCACGTGTTTCGTTTGTGATCGTTAGTGGAAAAGATACCCCAGACAGCACACAGATATCTACTAGGTTGCTCAATAAGTTTTGTCGTTCGATAAGAAAAACACAATGTTATGGTTCAAAATACACTTTATTATTCATCAGTACAATCTCCCTGAACATTAATACACTTGCTCCAACGATCCTCCAATCTGTGGATCCCATCCCTGAACTGAGATTCCGGAAGGTCTGCACAATACGCTTCAACAGCCGTTATGACCTCTTCATTTGACGAAAAACGCTTGCCACGCATACATTTTTTGAGTTCTGGAAACAAATGGAAGTCGCTGGGGGCGAAATCTGGTGAATACGGCGGATGCTCCAACAATTCGAACTTTAATTCATGGATTTTAGCCATTGTCAAAATGCTCTTGTGACACGGTGCGTTGTCCTGATGAAAAAGGATTTTTTCTTCTGCAAACCGGGTCTTTTTTCACGAATTTTTTCCTTCAACTGGTCCAAAAGGTTGCAATAATATTCAGAATTAATTGTTTTACCAGTTTGCAAGTAATCCACAAATAAAATTCCTTTCGCATCCCAAAAAACTGATGCCAGAACCTTCTTGGCCGATTTCTGGACATGAACTCGTTTCGAAGCCGAACAACCAGGTTCACACCACTCTTTAGTCTCTTGTTTTGATTTAGGATCATGGTGATAGACCCAAGTCTCATCCATAGTGATGAATCGACGCACAAAATCCACTTTATCCTTTTTAAAACGCTCCAAATGTTGTTGAGAAAGTCGCATTCGAATGTGTTTTTGTTCAATTGTAGCGAATGCGGCACCCATTGTGCACACAGCTTTTTAAAACTCAAAATTTCATTTAAAATATGACTCACACTGCCTAATGAGATGTGTAGAGCCTCTACTAAATCCCTCTCCGTCAAAAAGAGTGAACCAACAAAACAAAAACAAATTTGGACTAGTAGCAACGCCCTCTCTTATCGACCGAGAAAACTTATTGAACAACCTGGTAAAATACGTCTAAAAGATAACCTTTTTTCAGGAAAGATATCTTTCAATAATGACGTAAAGGCATCAGAAAGATGACGAAAAGTTGTCTTATGACCCGTTTTTCGTTGCCTAAAAGATGACGTTCAGACAAGTCTAAAAGACAACATCCAGGCATCATTAAAAGACGGCGTTTAGACACAGTCGAAGGACAACATTTAGGCATGCCCAAAAAAAATAATTTTGCCTGATATATCTTATATTATATGAGCCGTTTATTTTGAAAGTGGCCTAAGTCCAATTGTGAATTTTTTTTTGTTAACTGTTTTTATGACAACTAATCTAAAATTATAAACGTTATTACAGTTAACTAAAAAGAAATTTTTGAAAAATGGACTTAGGTCACTTTCAAAATAAACGGCTCATATAATATAAAGATATTATCAGCCAAAAATTATTTTTTCTTGGGCATGCCTAAATACTCTTTTATGTTTTATATTAAAATTATCACAAGGATATTTATTTGTGTTCCATTTTTATTTTTTATTATGGATATTGTTCGTTTACAATAATACATATTATAAGTTTCATCTGTAAATAGATAGGATAAATACAAGACGACGCTTTTAGACGACGATTTTTTTGCCTTTGTCTCAAATGCCGGAAATCTTTTCGTTTTGGCATCTTGTCCGAACGTATTCGACTTTCGGCATAAATTAACACTACAAAATGTTATAATACTGAGAATAGCATCAATCACATTCAAAAAGGAAGCTCGCATTATTTATTTACATGCATCTTAAAATATTTAGAAAAAATAAAAATAAAAATGTAAACTAGAAAAATAGAAAAAGTAAGGTTAACTGGACTTTAGGTGTACAGAATTGAATCTAAATAACCTCGCTTTTCTAATTTATTTATTTTTTTCATCCTACTATAAAATCAATGTAATTTATGCCAATCGTATACTATTCTTTAAATTATTTTGTTACCGTTAAATTATTTTTGTTTCACCGAACCACACCGAACTAATTTTCACAATAGTAATGCACAATGGTGGTGCCAACTAGTGTTTAGCACAAAAAACATCTTTAATATTTTGGCATCTTTTAGATGTCAATAAGGCATCATTAGATTATACCGAAAAGACATCTTTCAAAAGTCGTCATATGGACACCTTTAGTAATATGTGCTGTCTGGGACGTTAGGCTAGACGTGTGTGGTATCAAAAGGCACATCATTTAATGTAAATAGTTTTTTTTTATATAGGTGGACGCACAGGTAGAGCGTGTAAAAATGAATACAATGATATTCTGTGAGGATTATTCAAAGTCACCGAAGGTCAACTGCAATGGAAAATAAATTGTCTCAGAGCACTCCTCGAAATGAGTAGCCAAAAGGGTAACATTGACAGTTGATGCATGATCTCCCGCTAAACGTTAGAACAGGTTAGAAGTTTCGCAAGTGGCCGATTGTGGTACGTTTAACACGTTGAACGCCCAGCGTAAATTGGTCGAGTTTCTACCGGGGCCCAAATCCGAAACTCGGAATGTAAGCAGCGCGATAAGAAGGAGCGATACAATGCAATGCGTCGTTTAAATGTAACCACAGTTTATTTTGGTATATTAGAGGATCTTTTTTCGAAGATATGTTTTTGATAAGTATAATTTTTATTTTTAGAAGATATTTTTTTTTAAAGAGTATTAAAAGGGACTTTTGTACAAGATGCTTACAAAGTATAAAGGACATCGAAGTGGGAATCTGATAAGCGTTCCGAAAAAACACTATGAGAGATCTCGTTGCACCAGATCTTTCAGTCTCCTCAGACATTTCAGTTTCTTCAATTCATTTAATAGTGCAGTAGTTTTTGCATATTTTTAACATCTTTATTTATATCTTGATCCCTAAAATCTTTGTTAGACAGCGCAAAAGTGTAAATATATGTATATTTTTAATGTTTCTTTTTGTTTATTTTATAGTTTATTGTTCAAAAATCTGTTTTAATCGGAAGCAGAATAGCGTCACCCGTTTACGGGTGACTGGGCCTGTTGCGGCCGTTTTACACCACGGCTTGCCGGTCGTAAACACATGGCCCTCGGTGGGACCGACGACCAGTCGCGACGGTCAGTACGGTCCCGATAAGTCTTTGTTTCGTTGAATAAAGCATCAGAAGATTTGTTTAACACGTTGACGCCGGCCTGACCCACCGGTGGCCCATGCTTGTCTGTTCCGTGCGGCGGCATGACCCACCGGTGGCCCAGGCTAGATTGTTCCATGGGGCGGCATGCATCACCGATGGGCCACGTTTGTATACAAAAAAATACATAGTACAAAATGTTATTTTATTGATTTAACATTATACATTCTCTCACATTTCTACCTTATAGTAAAGCATTTAACACAGAATACATAACTTATAATTTAATCAATACATTGAATATAACAAAATATAACTACTCATATTACCGATGCAATATTTTAAAACATTTTAAACAAAGTGCCGGCTTATCCGGACAACTGTTACAAAAGGTCATTACTTTTTTTGTTTTGTTCGTGGCGTACTGTGTACCTTTTAAGTTTGTTAAGCGTTTGTAACACTCTTTACATCTTTTCCTCGTCTTCCTCGCGGATCCTTGGTATGAACTTAAAAAATGTTTTTTCCCTCTACTTACTATTAGTTCTTCATTAGGGGGATTCTCATTCTCTTCAATAGGTAATCAATAATTTTTTCTCTAAATTTAAAAATTTTGTAACGTTTAGTTCAACTTCTTGTGGATGTACCACGCATTTACTAAAGAGGTCCCGCATAATAGCTCCATGACAACTTTACGATACCATTTTACCGTTTTCCGTAAGTATTTATAATACGAACACATTTGGTCAGATATGTCAACGCCTTTTTTCGCACTATTGTAAGAAAAAACGGTATCTGGTTTTAATTTATCATCTTTGCCACGTATAATGGCGCAATTGTGAGATCTCGAAGTGGTTAACATGCACAGGGGTCTTTTGTCTGTCCACTTAAAAATTTTCACGCCGCTCCGATTTTCAAGAGATATAATATCGCCCTGTTTCTGTTTTTGTTTTCCCTGCGGCGGTAGGAATTTTCTATTAATTTTGACTGTACCGCAAATATATGTTCTTTTATTGAGCGCATTTGCATACATCGCCTTTTTAGACCAATATAATCGAAGTTCGGGTACCTGCACTACACCCATAATGAGATACCCATAAAGGTATTAAATTCCCTTTTTGTAACGGGGTTCCATGGTTGTTGATGTTGTCTCCTGCCATATGCCGCATTCACTATGCACTGTACAGCGTATCTGTTAGTCTCTTCAACGATGATCTCTAATATCTCGTCCGTGAAGAATAATTTATATAAGGCAACAGGATCGTCACAGTCCGTCTCTTCCATCAGTAGTTCTTCTTCTTCCGAATACTCTTCCTCTGATGCAGATTTTTCTGCAATTTTCCGCCATTCCGCATCATCATCTTGTTCCTCATCAAACTCCCAAACTTCTTCCTCCGTGGTATTTCTATCAGTTGCCGTGTCCGACGATGATGATGAAAGTATTCTATTTCTTCGACTCTTTCGCATGATTCCAAATACGGATTCATCAGACGAATCACTGAATTCCATATCCATTGTATCTAATATTTAGATCGGTAAAAATTAAAAATAAAAAATGCTAACTGCCTTTTTAGAAGGAAAGGAACTTTTTATTACCGTTACACTTACCGGAAGAAATGTGTGCCCAGATAATTCGTTATGTCAGAACTCTATTGACCTCGCACCTCACAGACACTTCACACAGAATACTTGCACACTAACATTACTCTTTCTATCTTGCCGTCAACTCTAAACTCAGTAAAAATTACGTCGTCGTCTAAATGCTCGATAATGGTCCCTCATTACTTGGTGACGGGCTTATGGCCATAAAAAAAGAATTAGGGTTTTTCCTCAATTCATGCGACTGGCCACCGTGGGTCCTATCGGCAGGCCAGACCACGCGCGGGCCACGTGATAATTTTGGAAATTTGGTCTATTCGAAGCAGCTAGTGGGTATTAGGGCGCGATCATTGAACAGTATAATTTGGTGCCGCGCCGCCCCATGGGACGGACCGCTAGTTGAAGCGCCGCCGCACGGAACGGGCCCCGAATATCCGCGCCGGCGTCAACGTGTTAAGGCTCATTGGGAACACGTGTGTACTTAGGAAATTGTCGCGGCTGGTCTCTATTGAATATTTTCAGATATTTGGTTGGTCCCTCAAGGGAGGAGTTTACGGTCCGGCAAGGAAAGAGGCCCGCCTACCGACCCTTCGAAATGAAACGTGGTAGACTTTAAGTTAGTTGCATTTAGGATTTCAGTCAGAAAACACTTCAATCATTATTCAGTCTTGTAACGTAGCTCTCTTGTAAATATATCCGGTTTTAAACATATACAGTCCACTTTAAACTTACCAATACGTACCCGTGCCCAACGAACCAGCATTTTACACAGCAGGGTACGGAATCGTGGGTCGCGAATTTAAACGCACCGATTGAACAGGGCCCCTGTGGAAACATAGCCGTCACCCACATCTGACGTGGCGTTCAACATGTTAATATATACGCCCACTATCCACTTCACAGAACTCTTACCAGCAACGTCTAGGGTAAGACTCACTCGGCATAGCCCTACTGTCACGAGTCCAGCCGAGTGTTCTTCAAATTCCTTTTCCACAGTTCTCCGCTACTTCACGTTCTTTCAAATGCTCTTTGATTTTTCGCTTCTTATGAAGACTCGTTCCTTTAACTTCCCCAAAAAATAGATATTTAGAAGTGTCAAGTCTCTGGGGGTGGACCGTGCCGGACCACTTGTTACTTCTTCCTCTTCGACCAATTTAGCAATCTCGGCATTTCCTGTCCCAATTCTAACACATTCGGTGCAGAATAAGCAGAACAGCCGTTTTCCTGGAATCACATGGAATATCGCGCACATCCAGTCAAATATCGTCTAACGTTTCTGATAATCTTAATGATCTCTCCAATTTATTTTCTATGTGGGACTATTTGAAGTACCATTAAAAAAAAATGGGCCAATTATTTTATGATGAAGGAGTCCACTACCAGCCATTTGCAGACAATGGTTTTTACTTGTTCACTTCTATCAGTGACCGCGTATTATCAACTGACCAGTATTGCGAATTCTAACGGTTAAGTTCCCCATAACTTGTAAATATTGCTTCGCCCGGAAACAATATTTTTGTCAAATACACTTCCTTGTCTTTTGTTTCCGTGGATCCTATTCGCAAAATTGTACAGGTTTTTGAAAATTATGAGAAATGAGGAACGGCTCATATTTTGTTACGTGAAGTGTTCGAATAGTACTTTGTTAGTTAATGCCACTCTCGCATTCAAATTACCTCGTACCAGCATGTGAATCGTAGGTTGCAGCTTCTAAAATGTTTATCGTCTTTACATCAATAATTGTCACATAGCCCGACTATGTTACCGACATTTCCGACTTCCTGACATTTTTTTATTACGTACGGAAGTAGAAAAAGTGAGGATTTAGCACGATCGGGAAATTGTTCACAGTACAAATGTACTACTTCCCTTTTCACTAATATGCCTTATCACGTATTACACTCGGGGTAAATGAAACCTGAATTCACCCTTCCTAGTAGAGCACGATCCATTGTTGCAAATTGAATTCTCCAAAACGACACTTTCGTTAATTTACCTCCTGTGCGATTGCAAACCCGATACCCCATAAAACGGGAGAAAATACAAAAGTATTGAAATACTGCTTTAAGACAACTTATTTTCCACTGTGGTTAGTCTTGAGTGACTTTGAATTTGACTTGTTATATGACCTCTACGCGTTAAACTAACAACAAAACTAATTACATTAAATGACGCCCCTCGACACTATGCAAGTTTGATCAGGCATATTGGGGTAGATTGGGTGCGAGGACAGGAGCTGAGACGCACTGTACACTCAGTTATTGCAGAGATGCTTTATTAGGCGATGTGTTCACAAAAAGATTCGACAGACGACTACCGGCTACTTATAGACTACTTACTCCGCGTATCGTATTATGAAGACTGAAGTTTTAGGCTCGTCTAATGCGCCCATCCGACAAGACACACATTTTTTCTGCCATTAATAACAGCTGAAATATTCAGGTGCCTTCTTTTGAATGCCCCATTCGTTATGTAACAAACCAGCTTTTTTAGATAAAATAGTCATTGAAAGAGAAAGTATAATACTAAGCCAGCAATTTTCAACTTTAATCAGGGACATTATTAAGGTTTTTTTATAAATCAATCAAAATACAATGCATTTTCTTCTGTGCCGCAGAATTTTATTAATTAATCTGTGGGTAGTGAAAGCGGAGGAAGATTAAAAATCACTGCAACCAAGTCATTAATAGTTAGTGGCAACAAACCAGCCTTTTTAGATGAAATAGTCATTGAAAGAGAAAGTATAATACTAAGCCAGCAATTTTCAACTTTAATCAGGGACGTTATTAATGTTTTGTTATAAGTCAATCAAAATATAATGCATTTTCTTCTGTGCCGCAGAATTTTATTAATTAATCTGTGGGTAGTGAAAGCGGAGGAAGATTAAAAATCACTGCAACCAAGTCATTACCGTTATGGATATGCTAGAATAAGAATTTCACTGAACGTAATGTTGTAAATACACCTTAATAATCATTCACGTATACAATTCTGGATTTTTACGCATACGGGAAAGCAAAACTTTTTAAAGTTGTTATATCCAATTTATTGCTCCAATATTACAAATGACTAGAAACTGTAACAAAGCATTATATTATAAATATTACATATGTATAGGAATTTTATTGTTTGAAATCGAAGAAGCTTTAAAATAATTGGATATATATAATTATATATAACAACAATTATGTATGTGTTTGCATATTGTTTTATTGACTATATGTCAACCAACTCTGTGTAAAGCACAGTTTTGACATAAACAAACCTTAGGCACCATGTATGCCCAGGATTCTTTTTGCACTGTACTTTTTACGTGATTTTGTAACATTTCTTGGGTACAGTTATGTGACGTTTAAAAAAAAATGTTTTGACTTTCCTTAACTTCTTACATTTGCTTTATGTATTTATTAAGTAACATGTTTATATTGACTGCAGTTCTCTGTTTTAAATTACCTATTCTATCGTTTGCTTTAGTTTAATAAAACTTTTACATTTCATTGCAAACCAATCGTTTCACGACATTTTTTACACAACTGTTCTTGGCACAGTATGCATTTACTGTGTCAACAAAATCTCAGGTGTATGATAAATACGTAAATATGTGTATAATTATATTCTTATTGTTAACGTAATCGTAACAGATGGTGACAACCCAACCAGAAGCCAGTGCTAGCGGATCCATCACGCCAGAAGATAGTGGTACAACATTCAGTAAACTGAAACAATTTGGAAGCGGCTTAATGATGGCAACCGGCAACGGTAACATATTAAAACCTCTTTCCTGATCTTGCTCTGTGTATTCCACCTGGTATACAGTATAATTTGGAAATCTAACTTTCAACAAATAATGTTAAAATCGCTTTGTTGACATACAGGCTTATTCTGGCAATTGCGACCAGCTATCACTCTTCCTCAAATGAAGGTAGAGAAACATTGTAGAGGACGATATTGCATGACATACTAAGTACTGTCCTTGTATTGCACCACTTTTGTTGTACATGCATTGGTGCACTTTCATAGTGCAATTGCACTTTCTTTTAATAAAGCTCTACGTTTTTTAACATTTGTCGATTCTTTCCACTATTCTACACAGAACTATATTAGGATAGGGTAACCTTAAAGGTAATACTTTACAAAATATTCAACATTTTAGGTCAGAAATGTATTCTATTATAATTTCTGTTCCAACATTTGCTCGCTCGCTCGCTCACTCACTCACTCTTTGTTACTGCTCACCCAAACATGGCTGAATCATTCTTCCTTGAGTACTTTTACATTTTAAAGTATATGTCAGTCAGGTAAAGATAATTTATGAAAAATTATCTGCTTAATGAATAATATGTTGCGTTTTATAAATGAGGGAAAAAGTTAATATGCATATTGTATTTGTGGAGTGCAATAAAAATACACCCACTGTTAAGGAAACATATAGTTTTTGATATCCGAATTGGATACGCCCGCAGGGAACATACATAAATTGCAAAAGAAACTTAAGAGCTTGTCGTTCAATCTTAAAACCGAAAAAGATGTCCTGAAACCAGTAGTTCAGAGTGAAGAGATTAATGTACATATATTAGCATATGTAGAATTTAATCCCAATGTTTCAACACACCAGATAGCCAAATAATGTAACAGTAATCAAGGTTTTGTATTAACATTTTGAAATCACAGTAGTTTTGTCTATATCGTTACTCTACAAGACATAGTTCACATGTAGGAGATGAACTACGAAGAATGCAGTTTTGTTAATTTTTCTTACAAGAAGTAGAGAGTAGTGCAAATTTTGCGGAAATACTTTTATGGACAGGTGAATACACTTCTGCCAATAATGGTACATTTAATCAACGCAATAAACATGCACGGTCTGTGCATGTCATTCTTGCCTTCAAGGGAGTACAAATAATCAATTAAAATTTGGTATCAACGTATGGTGTGGAGTTTTTGATATGTGCATTGCTGGTCTGTACTTTATCAACGATAACGTTTCATATGGTGAAGTGTATCAACATGTCTTATATTCGCATTGTCCACATCGCTTGATGATATTCCATTGCAAGCAATATTGAAGTTGATATAATATTAGCAAGACCGCGCTCTAGTGCATAACATCTGTATTACAACAAAAAATTTGACAGAAAGCTGTCAGAAAAAGTGGTGGTACCTACTCGCTTACATCTTGGCTACATTGTATGTCTGACATGAATCTTTCTGACTTTTTCTGCAAGGTTCTTTAACGGTCAAAGTGCCTTTGTTATCAGGGTATAACTTGAAAGAGCCGATTAAACTGCACTGTCCAAATCCGAGTATCAATCATCTAAAGAATTTTATGAAAAACATAATGAAATGTGTCAAAACATGTTCCGAAAATATAATGGTGCAACATTTGAACACTTATTATAATGAAATATATTCTTGACTTAAAATGTGGAATATCAGATAAAGTACTGTCTTAAAAATAGCTCTTTCTTAATACTGGTATACGTAGAATAATGAGAAGAATCGATAAATGTTAAAAGAAGTGAAGCAGCTTATAAAAAATGTAACTGCTGCAGGAAGGTACGTTGGTGCATGTGCAGAAAATGTGGTGTAATAGGAAAACAGTACACCATGTAATTTTTTCCTTTACATTTTCCTCTGTGATCATTTAAAATAGCACTTTGCAATTGCCAGAATTACCCTGTATACTTGCATTACTGCAACCTTTTTGTTTCAATGTAGATCTGACAGTTTGTTTTAATTGTTCGTTGAAAGTAAATGGGAAATTATTGAAGCAGTGTTTATCCAAGGATATAAAGTTTTTATTTTAACTAAAAACTTCGACTGATCGACTATTCAAGCAAATATGGTGCTGTTCAAAAGCGTTTTAATTCAAGATAACACAACGGCAACTGTCTGACAGTGTTCTTAAACATAATTCGATTTTGTTTGACTGGCAATTTTGCCGCAAACTTTGAAAAAATTGCTCAATACTTATCAATACTATACTATTTTTATATTATTATATAAAAAACCAGTATCTTGCAACACATTAATATTCTCAGCTTTAATGGCAGCGCCATAACCTTCGAACCACAATCGGTTTCACGCCGTCTGTGGTCAGAGAAAACAATCCCACAATCTCTCCCATTGAATTTACTGGCTCAGAATATTTATATATCAATTTATTACATTTTTTAATAAAGTTACTCTACTGAATGGTTTAATTAAGTAGTCCGCCATCGTGTTATCCTCGCGTATGTGTCTCACTTGAATTTTATATTGTTCCACTTCCTCTTTAATATAACGACATTTTGTAATTCATATCTTAGATTTAATCGTTAAGTTCCTCCCATTTGTTAATAGGACAGCATTAGTGTTATCACATTTTATTTCTTTGGTTAATCCTTTTGCCACTGCAATTTCTTCTAATAGTTTACTGGTCCAAATACTTCCTTTCACACCTTCTATCATGGCTTCTAGTTGATTCCCCATAGACCATAGCACAATTATTGTTCACTTCCTGCTTCGGCAAGGTATTAGGTCCCCAGTCCTATCCCAGACAGCACATATTACTAAAAGATGTCCATATGACATCATTGTCGTCATATGGACATCTTTCAGTTGTCATATGGACATCTTTTAGTAATATGTGCTGTCTGGGATATGTCAATACTCCGGAAATAACTGAATCTTGAATCTTACCCAGGAAGCATTCATTATCGCAACTTAATCACTCACATAGATTTGTCGCTCCCAAGTTCCAATTGATAGTCAATTGTGCTTTCCAGATACCTAGAAATTCTTTTTGGTGCTGATGTATACAGCTTCTTTGGTATACGATAAATTGTGACAAACAACTCAATGCAAATGGTATGTTAGGTCTTGTCCCATTTCTCAGGCATATTGGTATACAAATCAGTTGACAGGAATTCTTAATGTTGGATATGTTGCTTCCTTCATCATCATCTAACTTTTGATTGATATTCATCCTTCCTTCATTCTGCTCTAATTGCATACTCAATATAGTCTCAGCCTTTCTAAGATCTTCCACATCTATATGCTTTTTTACCTTATCTATATGCATTTTGTCAAAGTTATTACCAGACAAAACCAATGTTATATCACTAATATCCCTCCCATTACACAGAAAATCATTTTTTTCTTTTACATAAAATCAGCATGAATCCTGATGTACTTGTTTCGATCCACTCTTTCATAATATTTTTGTTAAGTATTCATTCCAGCACCTAGTAGTTTGTTTTGGGCGATATATCCCCTTATCAACTTTACACACTTGATTCATGTCGCTCTTATATCTTGGTGGTACTTTCATGAACACATTTCCTTTAATATCTGTACATATAAATGCAATCTCTGCACCATACATTTTTTTACCTTCCTCCTTTTTCCTGCGCTAATACTAATTAATATTTTAATGGTTTTAGTTCTCATTGTAGGTGGAAAAGTCTTGTTGTAACCAAACCTTGGTTGTTGTGTGCAACCTGTTACGACTAGTTCTACTTTGTATTATAGTCTCTCTTCTAAATAAAAATCTATTTCGATTCAATTGTTTTACTACCGTGTGGATGAGGCATTAAGTTCCATACGTTATGCGTTCTTATCTATGTCAGCTCTTGATCCATCACAGGTTTCCAGTAACATTATTCATTACAGTTTTTAGCCGCTCTTACAGCTGTTGGTAGCCATTTGTCTGTACTTGCTAGTGCATGTTGCTGTTTTATCTTCTCAGACCTTCTTACACCTAATTCTTTATATTTCTTTTCTTCTCCATCTCTTTGTATATGTCATCCCATTTCTATTAATCCTTGAGATGTTCTGCTTGGTCTACAATAATTTCTCATTTCAGCTGGTTTCTGTTTGCTCACCCATGTTTGCCTCTTCATACTCACATTCTTCATCTCATTCATTCACTTCATTATCTTCTTCTCTGCAAGTGTCATTGCGTGATTCTGTCCAGTCATCTTCTTTGCAACATGATCCAAGAGTTCTATTCTCATATTGGTTTTTAGTTTCTTATATAGCAATTCACATCCATTTCTTCCGTTATCAAATTTAACATCATATTCATCAATTTTTCTAGTTTCATGGATATATACTCTGTAAGTGTTATTTGCTGAACAGCACATGAATATATTTTTAATATTTTTTTTGTGCAAATTTGTTTCTTGACCGTGCTTTGTCAAAGAGATAAGCAGACCATTTAAATCTCTCAGTGTTTTACTCTGGTTTGCTGTCCATCCATATCTCGTATGGACTTCACCCAGTATTGATTGGATTCTAACTGATACGCTGTAGTACATACTGCATCAGACATTATCAACTTTGTCATCTCTATCACACGCTTGTTAGCCTTTTCCTCTATTCCATTATGCTATGGTGTTCTTGCGGGCCTTAGCTCATGCTTTACCCCTCTGTGTTCAAACCACTCTTGTAGATTTCTCTGTAAAAATTCTCATCCATTATCCAATCGTGCTGCTTGTAACTTCAGTTCTGTTTCATTTTCTTTTAGTATAATCAATTTTTTCAATTCTTCTGTTGCATGAGCTTTCCTTTGTAGTAGAACGGTAAGAATTAGCCTTGAATAATCATCTACTATGGTCAATACATATCTCTTTCTTACACATGATAATGCACACCTGTCACTTCTACCTTATCAGAGTTTTTATAAACTGTCATTCCATACTTATTAAATTTGACATTGAATTCTCTGTCAGCTATCTTTGCTATTGAGAGCAGGTTTGTATTGAATTCTGGAGTATATATCGTAAATAAGATATACTAGGTTGTTCAATAAGTTTTGTCGTTCGATAAGAAAAACACAATGTTATTGTTCAAAATACACTTTATTGTTCAGTATAATCCCCCTGAACATTAATGCACTTGCTCCAACGATCCTCCAATCTGTGGATCCTATCCCTGAAGTGAGATTCCGGAAGGTCTGCAAAATACGCTTCAACAGCCGTTATGACCTCTTCATTTGACGAAAAACGCTTGCCACGCATAAAGTTTTTGAGTTCTGGAAACAAATGGAAGTCGCTGGGGGTCAAATCTGGTGAATACGGCGGATCCTTCAACAATTCGAACTTTAATTCATGGATTTTAGCCATTGTCAAAATGCTCTTGTGACACGGTGCGTTGTCCTGATAAAAAAGGATTTTTTTCTTCTGCAAACCGGGTCTTTTTTCACGAATTTTTTCCTTCAACTGGTCCAAAAGGTTGCAATAATATTCAGAATTAATTGTTTTACCAGTTTGCAAGTAATCCACAAATAAAATTCCTTTCGCATCCCAAAAAACTGATGCCAGAACCTTCTTGGCCGATTTCTGGACACGAACTCGTTTCGAAGCCGAACAACCAGGTTCACACCACTCTTTAGCCTCTTGTTTTGATTTAGGATCATGGTGATAGACCCAAGTCTCATCCATAGTAATGAATCGACGCACAAAATTCACTTTATCCTTTTTAAAACGCTCCAAATGTTGTTGAGAAAGTCGCATTCGAATGTGTTTTTGTTCAATTGTTAGCGAATGCGGCACCCATTGTGCACACAGCTTTTTAAAACTCAAAATTTCATTTAAAATATGACTCACACTGCCTAATGAGATGTGTAGAGCCTCTACTAAATCCCTCTCAGTCAATCGACGATCTTACAAAACCATATCCTGTACTTTGGCTACGATTTCTGGTGTTGATGCGGTTTTTGGACGTCCTTCACGTGGATCGTCTTCGAGGCTTGTACGACCACGTTTAAATTCAGCAACCCATCTTTCTACTGTTCTAATTGAAGGTGAACGTTTATTATACACTCTTAACATTCGTTCGTGAATTTCTTTTGGTGCTACACCTTCCAAAAATAAGAATTTTATCACTGCACGATATTCAATTTTTTCCATTGTCGAAAATACTGTGACACGGCGACACTAAATGGCTTGTAAACAAAGAATGAATTGACTGATTGAAATGAACCTTCACATACGTTGATAAGAAGAGTGAACCAACAAAACAAAAACAAATTTGGACTAGTAGCAACGCCCTCAACAAACAAAACAAAACTTATTGAACAACCTGGTAGAATAGACCTCTCGCCTTACGGGAGATCGTATATCACTGCTGACATACCGATCGTGAAAGGAAACAGACGATTTGTTATGTTCTCTACGATTCATAGTGATCAGATTAGGAACTACGATTTAGAAATGCAGTAGACGATTTTACTGCGCGTTCGCCTCCGCGTGAAAATAACTGCACACCTCATTGGACTTTTTTTACGAAAACGTAGTTACCAAATCTTGTCTTAGATCATGATTGCCCCATTTTGGTTACCGGTTTCCACACATCGGAATGTGATGTGCTATAAGAACAAACCGACAAGCGGTATCATATTAATGATAATACACACATTCGCGATCTTAGAATATCAGATTTTTACTGTCGTACGTTTACAGTCGTATTTTCACTAATAAAATCACATAATAAAAGCATTTTTATATACATTTTTTATTAACACATTGTTGACCGGTCACGAGTTAACTCGTGTTTTCATGGCCAAACGTTGCTGACCGGTCACGAGTTAACTCGTGTTTGCACTTGCGTCGGCTATTTTAATTTTTGAAACGCAGAGCAATATAGAATATAGTAAAATTTCGTTCATTATGTTCAATCGCGCCTGCTTTATTATAAAAAAAAGTATACTTTTCTTGGTACTGAAACTTTTATTACAATTCTTGTATTAGAAAGTGTCAAGAACGACAGAACATGACGGTGAAGCAGTTTTCAATCAATTATACGCGAATGCTTTATATAGTTGCCAGAGTGATTTTTAAATAAGTTGTAATCATTTGGAAAATTACTATTGAAAATGAAATAAGAAGGGCATAATCTAGCTTTTTAAAAGGAAAGCGCAATGAAACAAGATATATGTTCAAAGCCTCTTGTCTACATCTACGCGTAAATGACTACTGTACAGTTAATCATACGAAAAAATATTAAAAGTTACATAAAATTTATGCCCAAAGTTTAATTTGATTTCATTATGCACAAACAAACTTTATTGAAGGTTATTCACATCGTTTCACTTCGATGTTCAATTACGAAATAATAGCCGGTGACTTGAGACAGCTTTTGCCGAAAATTGCCGGTCAACAATGTGTTAAGAGAGTCAAATTTGTACATACTTTAAAATAGAACCGCTATTCTAAAGTTTAACTGAATGAGATTAAATAAAAAATACAATAGATTACATGATATGATAATGTATACAAGTTATGCAAATTTCAATTGAATGAATCTACGATTAGTATATATAAACATATACTGTTTTTGACGACTATATTAGCCCTTTAAAGTTCAATGAACATTGAAGTACATAACAAATAAGTGATATCTGTTTTTCAATTTGCCAGCACAGTGTCGCTTAGCCATTAAAAACTTTTGTAACTATGTCTAAGATGAGAAGGCAAGAATAAGATATATGAGAAGATGCGGACTGTAATCTGTTCATGATTTTTATTTGCTTCTTTTACAGGAAAGGTTCTACTTAGAACTATATGTGTAGAAATATAAAAATATGTGGCCATAACTTTTATACAGTACATAATAATATGTATATATTTCATCCGTCTTTGCCATTTGTATAAATCATAGGACGCCTACCATACACAGCTCCGCTTTCCATGAGTGCAGTCTTACCTGTTCGAGTATTCAGCGCGTGCCATTTTATCACTTTTTCTTTGTCGTACATTTCGGCCCTGCTATACGTTTCAGTCTTGTAATATTTCTGTTTTGTACGCCTTTCGTTTGTTATACTTGTAGCTCATCGTCATAGGATATCAAATAAATTGTTGGTGATCTTAACCCTTTATGGGCCCGCGTGACTTTGAAGTCATATATTGATAAATCGATATTTTATTAAATAGTTTAATTTTTTTTACTAGATAGCGTATACATCTTGTTATATAATGTCTCCTTAGTAACCAATAACATGTTTGATGCGGTTATCAGCTCTAACCTGAAATGTCAAAGTAAATGCTTTTGCAAGTTGTCTGCAAATAGAAGCGAAAAGAACGGTCTTGTGCAATTGTCATTATTTTTTCTTCTATCGGTGTTTGTTAAACAAAAAAAGCGTACGTAATAGCTTTTAATTTGTATATCAATAATGTCTTAGTTTTTTGCATTTAAACAATCATTTTATTACTATTTTCATGTGATATAGCTTTGTGACTTTCAAGACACAATGGGCTATAATGGTAGGGTTTGGTGTATTTGCGATAACGTTTGTGTTTTCTTTGCTTTTTAGTTTTATATATCAGAGGCCCAAAATGTGGATACAAAATCATATAAAAATAAAAGAGGAATAGGAATAAAAAGCATTAGCAGTAATAAATCCGAAGATTCTTTATTAGATTCTGATTCTAACGAAGGTCATCCAATAGTATTGGCCCGACGACGTATAAATATTGTTGATAGCGACGATGAATTTAGTAGTAAAAAATCATCAGATAAGGAAATTCAACGTATATCTATTTCTAATGCCAAACGCCAACTGTTTTATGGAATTCCATACTTAAGCTCTTATACACAGAAGTGCAAACGTTGTAAGCCGTTGTTACTTCAAAGTTACAAAATGTATTCGTTATAACAAAATTGTTGAAACTGCTGAATTCATTGTTAATATGTATTTTAAGGTTGATATTTGTTGATTTCACGTTACATACATTTTGTATAGCCACCAAAAAACATCGGTCCATAGAGGGTTAAGGGGACATTCTACTTTCTCGGGTCGAAAAAATCGATTTTTTTTTTATCGCCTTGTTCGAAAGTATATACTTTCGAGATTATGTCCTTAAATTTGCAGCGATAAATTCGAAAAATTGGGAAAGTTATAGGCCTCGCATCTAACCCACCTCGCGCAGATAGAAGGGTTTTTCTCTTTCGGCGATCTTTATTTATTCTAAGAAATTATCTAATTCTGGAAACGATTTAAAAGAGAAGATCACCCAAATGTAAACATTGCATTAGTAAACATTACGAAGGAGTGTGTTCCGCGCACCAAAATAACATCTAAATATCATCTTACCCTTGACCTTGACTATGTCTGTTATGTTTATTGCTTCCTGAACATGCATTCAGTATTCAAACAGTTTTCAAAAGAGACGTATCGTTTTAATATGGATCGAAAACAAAGTAAATTTGTCAATTCGAGACCCTGTCGTTCGCGAAAAAGAACGTTTATTGGAAATCAGCATACAAGTGAATGCAGTTTAGAGTACGCTAGTACATCGGCAGAAAAATTAAAAGAAAATGCTGATCTGCATGTAAACATTGATCCGGCTATGAATTATTATATATTACAATTTACTACGTAAGAATCTTTTATATACAAAAATTCGATATGCAAAACTTTAAATGCGTTTTTCTGAGTACTATATTTTTTCAACTGGCGTGCACGATTCCAAAAAAACTATTCGATCAATCGGTCCGAGATTTTAATATATTATTCTACATACTTATGCCTATCGTATGAACCACGGGTGTGTTAATTAATCAATATTTTCTCATTTTTTTCCATCATAAAAAGACGGAAAAAATGCCATTTTCGTGAACCTAATTTTGGAAAGTCAGTCATTTTGAAAGTTTTCATGCAAACTCTTTCTCCGTGGTTCATGCGATAGTGGTTAGTATGTAAATTAAGATTCCTGTTCTGTTTTTTTTTTCCTGATTATCCTAACGACCACAATCACGCACGCCAGTGAGTATGAATTTGTTGGAGATTCTCCAGCAATCAAGAAGAATTTATTTGAAAAAATTTGAGAAAACATAAAAAAAAATATTTTGTATAAATAAAGGTCGATATGGTACAATGTGAAAGTTTCAAATTGCTGCGTTTCTATTTTCGATAAGAAAAAAATTATTGAAAATCAGTAAAATTTTTCGATGAGAAAGTAGAATGTCCCCTTAATGTACTAGTTGAATTATTACTGTATACAAAAGTTATTACACATTAGAAACATGAAAATTCTCCGTTTGGCTAATGCACACAGAGATCCTGAGAGTAATTAAAACAGTCTTAGTATCTTTACTAAGCCAAACGTTCACATTATTTCCTATAAATAGTATGATGAGCAGGGATGAAGCCGCAACAAACTATTTATGTAAAAGTAGTATGGGGAAAGTAATTTCACGTTTAAAAATCGATTTTTCTGTTGTCCCTTAACCAATACAATTATTCATTCATGCCTTTTCTTAAACTTATTCTTTCGTAAACCAAATCATCGACTTCTGTACCCATAGCCTCGTTGCGACACAAAAATCCCAAATCTTCGGAACCTTCAAGAGCATATTTGGTTGGACGAGAACTTAAAACACTTTTGTATGCACATTTTATCGAATAAAAGAACGCAATTGTAATTTGTGCCTTCTATATGCGCAACTTTCATTTTGAGAACGTAAACTATATAATGGCAAAATCTGGGCCAAATGTCTGTGTCGCCAAACTAACGAATAATTATTACGAGACTGAGCAAACAGAAATTGGAAGGTTCGCTCATTTTATTGCATAAAGTTGGCGAAGTATAATACTTTGGCAGACACATAGTTTTCTCGTCCTGCTTAAAAACATTTTTTCAAGTTTCAAACAGCAACATTATTATAAAAGTTATTGTATCACTGATAGCACCCGAAGAAAGCTTATTTTTCAATCTATTCATTGTTCTACACTTTGCTCGGAATTTTAAGCGAGTAATATTGCATTTATTGTTCTCTTGTTTTAGCTGCTCTTCAAATTCTGATAATCGATTATCCCGTTCATCGCGTTCTCTCACTATCGAATTGGCTTCGGTATCGCAGTATTCGTCAATATTATCATCGTGAAAGGTCTTCTCGTCGACAAATATCGCCAAAAAGTCAATCATGGCGTAAAATGCCAGATGCATGCACACTTCTTTTCACGAAACGTCGATTACAAATGTATTTTGTTTGCCACCTTGTGTTTGTTATCACCGCGCAATCATCTAAATCACAATTAACTAATCATATTACGTACCTATTCTTGTTCTATACGGAAAATTTATGAAATGTGGGAAAATCAGCTGAATTACGATTTACTGATCCCCAATTCGGATGCATACACTTTCGATAATGTATTAGGTTGGAGGGAAAGTTCTGTCGTATTTTTAATAGGCAGGTAATTTTTCTTGTAAATAAAAAAACATCTGGCTAGTGAGTCATTCGGATTTTTTTTTGTTTTTTTTTAGCTGCTACAACAAACATAATATAAAAAACTGGAGTCCTTTTTTATCATTCATCATTTACTTGTGATATTTAAAGTGAAAAACATGTCAGTAGATAAAGTCCCCAGTTTAATAACTGCATTTTGTATGAATTCCAAAAAGGAAGCAACGCATCGGTTGCATGTAAAAATTTATGTACTGTATTTGGGAAAGATATTGTAAATGTTCGTACTTGTCAAAGATGGTTGAGCAAATTTCGTTTCGGCATCTTGTTAAAAAGTGATCGATTTTCCGACCATCCAGGATCGATAAAGATATTTTACGATCTATGTTGGAAAATAATCCACATTTAACAAGTCGAGAAATTGCAGAAGAGTTTGGCATTTATCATACAACACATTAAATGTATTATGATTAATATTAAACACATATTTTTACAAATTAATTCAAATAGTTTCTTTAAAATACGACAGAACTTTACCTCCAACCCAATATTTTGCTTTTCCGATACTAAATTATGACCATAAAATAAAACAAAAAAAACAAGCATTACAATGGCAAAATAAGAGCAAACGTAAGTAGTACAGGTAAAAAAAGCAGAAGAAATATGAACTTACCCCTTCCTGCAACAACAAACACTCAATTAGTGAAAACTGGCGATCGTTTTTTTTATCAACTTGAATGTTCTAGACAGATTTCTACATGAATTTTCATATTTATCCCCAGTTTAATAACGCTGATATTGTATTTGCCTGTGAATTAATAACGTCGTATGCAGCTAGAAAATGGTAAGGGAGCCACTAGGCGCCAGGACCAGGGGCACAATTTTTCCCATTATATGATAGATCTGTGCTGTACTTAGTCAATGATAATACATCCCCAAGGCACAAATTGTTTCTGTTTGATGAGAATTTGGCTAATATTTCATCAATATCCAAAAATGTTAAGTCTTCCTTGGTTATCTACCAGTGAAATTTTTCTTGAATATTCTTGTATTGTTTCAAGTATTATTTCATATGTCATGTGACTTGTGGAACCAAAATCCAACAGCTATACAGTAAAGCCTGTTTTTGTGCGGTGGATAGGGACCGCATAAAAGAAATCGTACAATAAAAATATTCAAAAATTTTCTAAATTCTTACATATAATAAACAATTTTATGCGATATAGTACCTAAAATTTTTTTGATGCTGTGGATAGGGACCGCATAAAAAAAGTCGGACTTAGAAAATACATCAATGATTTATGAAATAGATGAGAGAATACTTTCAATTAAATGAAATAATTAAATTAGACCTAAAGAAATTGTAAAAATATTTAATTCTTCATTGTACATATACATGGAGAAGTTTTCACATTATATATTAAATAGTTTGCTGCTACTCGTCGTAATCCAAAACGCGCATCTTCTTGTGATGGATTGGTTGAAAATCGCTTTCGTCGCTTGAAGAGAGGATTTCAATTGATTTGTTTTTTGATACCATAAACTCAGTGATCAGTTTTTGTGACGACGGTCGACTGGTCAGTTGCTTGTAAACGCCACGATAGTGAGACATGCATGATCTACAGTTCTTTTTGGAATTTTAAGCGTCTTTCCGCATTGGTATCTATTTTAAGAAAATGCGTTTCCAATTTTTTCGAGATTTGGATCCCTGCATATATTTTATCTGCTGTAATAGATTCCGGTTCTTCTTGTCCATTTTCATAATCTATCAAACTATTGATAATGTCACTATCATCGACAGTTTGGTCCTCAATCATCTCGTCCAGGTCATTATCGCCAAAAGAATCAAAGCCTTCTCCGCCGATGTTATGTGCGAGCGCACTAATTAACTAAGTAACGTTTCGATTAATTACACATTCATATATTTCGTCCCCAACATGTATATGTACATTGATAGGAAACATTAAACTGGTGCTAACGCCGCTTAGATTCATATACCGCATAAAAAAAAAATCGCTCAAAAAAGGACCGCACAAAAATAAAATCGCACAAAACCAATCGCACAAAAAAGGACCGCACAAAAACAGGTTTTACTGTATATGGTTCTTGCTGTGATTGTTTGCATAGGTTTTCTCTCTTCTTGTGGACACTGATTCATTTGTGCACAGTCCTCCTCCTGCTTTACACACAGATTTATAATTGGTTTTTAATAATGTTTCTCTCTAACCAAAGTTTGTACCACTATTTTTTCTATATTTCCATATGCTTTAGTTATATTGTAATCTACTGGCATACTCAGTATCTGATGAGTCCAGATTATACAATCCGACATATATAGTAGAATTACAATTTTTAATGAGCGGGAATATCTTCCTTTGCTGGCATTTTTGTGTTATGTTACTATTTAATACCACTGTATTTTCCTGAACCAAGGAATAGTATGTTCATTATAGATACTGATGATATAAGTTATCGAGATTTTTGTATGCTTTTTTGCCTACTTTATCCCTTAGCATTTGTGACGTTATAAGGATGTTAAAATGTTTGTGCATGCTTTGTACACATTTTGTTCGTCTTCATTTGTGGCTTATATATTTCAATCTGAATTTGTGATCCGTGCAAATGTTAATTTTTTCTTTTATTCACATTATTCAGTCGATTCAGTCATTTTTGTTAGGTATGCAACTATTACTTTGCATTTTTATTAGATTATTACGTAGTATATTGCATAATATGTATACATGTATATATATATATATACATATTGCAAGGTACTATGTAATATAAATATATATGCATATACCATAGACTTTAATATCCGAACACATATACTTTAAAATATTTCTTATTTCAAGTAGACTTAATTAGAATGTCTGTTTAAATATTCCGACGTTATAGTTTATTGTGAACATTAGTAGTCAGTTATAAGGTCAATGTTATTTTATAAATGTATTGTCACAGTTTTTATAGAATACGGTTAACAAGTACATATTACATTTTTGTTAACTAAACATTATTCTACAACGATTCATATAGTTCACACCACATAGTGACTGTCCAGGATTTAGGGAATCTTGAACTTTCTGTCCACATATACAGACTATTATAACAGCTACAATATTCTACTATTGCGTATAAAGCAGTAATATTTCTTCAATGATATAACATTCATGACTCTTTATACATTAGTCCATATTTAAATAACAAGTAGAGATGCTCTGGCTAATGTATATTTAAATAAATTATAAATCTCTGGAAAAAATATAGTAGAATCTCTTATTTAATTTTAGTTAGAAGAAGAATTAATCGTTAATAAAATCCAGTTAACAACATACTGAGCTGATGTTTTCAACTACAGTACCAATCTATATGTTTCATTGTGCTTACAGTAATATTTAATGTTTATGAAACATGACGTGAAGTATATACAGATCAAGAGTTGCATTACGCAAACAAATATTAGGCTAACTCTTATTATTTTGCATGATTTCTCACAATAATAAGTTACAAAAATATACAGAAATATTATGCTGATCATTAAATAAGCATTATCAACGTATTTCAAGAAAATTGAATTCAACATGTCCAAGATTCAGTTGATTTTACTTAACACTAATAGTTGATGGTGTACTTGCTAACAAAAGAACACCTTAGTACAGTAAACATACCTTGTTTGCAGCAGTTAGTACATCACCATGTTCAAAGTTGGACAGGAGCACTTAGCGTTTCATTTGAAAATTTTTTTTTTCATATAAAAATAGTTTCAGTTCATTAGAAACAGTTTCTAGGTACTTTTTACAGGTGAAAGGAGTTTGCATTGTTAGTGTAAGGACGTAACTGCAGTAGATCCATGATAAAAAAAACTAGTTTTCAAAAGCTATTCACAAATCTGACAGTTATCATCGAATTTTTACACAAGCTCATATATATAACCGACAGTATAGGCTACCCTCTTGAAGACGTATAAATCAGTAATCACGTATTACAGTGTATTACCGTTTCAGTGACGAAGCTTGCACCAACCAAGGTGACTTCAATCGATGACATTCAGCCTAAAGAGGAGACTGCAGTAATCGATAACCTAAAACCGTAAGTTCCTATTTTACACCTATCTTTTGATGCGTCAGAATGACGACTGTTTTAATGAATTCGGCCTAATATTGTGAGGCGGAGAGAATTATTTGTGGAGAGATGCGTAAGATGAGGATACTTGGTTCGACAATTGATTCATGTAGTGTTATAATGTCCTATTTCAGTAGTTGAATGCGTCTCTCTGCTCTCCGGTGAACAATGTTGCCGCGAAAATCCCTCAGAAATCCTCGTGTACCACGTCGTCTTCCCACTGCTAACCGACTAACATCAGCAACGCTTTGAGAGCAGAGTTAAGCGTCGTACACCCTACTGCAGTTGTATTTTCCAATGGCGTAAATACCAAGAAATTCAATACGAACGCTGTGCAGAAGAAGTTCATTTTCAGGTACGTACGCCATTGGATCGAACGAGCTGTATCGTGACGTCGCAAAAACTCCTTGAAGTAGAGATTCGATTGTTAGTAAGCCCCTCTCCCGGTTTCGATAATATCGCTCCTGACGGCACAACTCTATAGACTATAACAAAAATCCATATATCTTCAATATGGTAACGATGCTTGTGGACCTCAAAGAATGCAGCGTTTAGATGTCGATTACAACAGATTATTCATTATGGAGGGACATTATTTCGTGATTTACAAAAGGTTCGATGGGTTCAGGCGATCCTTGATGTCGGCTCTGCCGGTTTATTTGATTGCTTACCATGAAACCAAACATATCACATTCAGATCTATGCAGCTATGTATAGTTGAGATGCTTGGGTTACTTAAGGGGGCACATACACCTAGAGTTGTCAAAATAGGCATTCTTTACGAATTTTTTTTTGTGGGAAAAGTAACGCGTGTAATTAGTTCTACTTTTCTATACCTTAAAGTACATTATTAGAATATGTATCAGAAGAAAATTGTAATAAAAATGGTGGAGATATAGTCCTCGGCGTAAGACGATGTTGAAAAATGGTGTTCCGCGGTACCAGATGCAGCTCATACAGGATTTATCTGAAACAGACCAGAATAGAATTTTCTTAAACTACATAAAATTATCTAGTCTTTTTCGTGGCCGATTTTGAAAATATTGATTTTTGTGAAAATGGCGGACGTTTAAGTAAAAAAAGCGATATTTTAGGGTAGAAATTGGTCTTTTCTGGCCTATAAAAAATAGTAAGGGCTCTAAAAAAATCATCAGCAACAGAGCAAAGACTTAAGCGTTTTTTCGTTTAGAAGAGTTCTATTTTCCAAATTTGGCGTAAATCGGTTCAATAGAACGTTTCAGAAGATATTTCTGGTACGCGTTTTGAAAACACGGTTTCGAGAAAAACGCGTTTGAAGTAGACATTCGATTGTTAAAACGTTTCGATAATATCGATAAATCTTTTTTTTTCAATATGGTAACAATCCTGTGGCCATATAACGAATGCTGCGTTTAGATATAGCGGCATCACAACAGATTATTCGTTATGGAGGGACATTATTTCGTGATTTACAAAAGGTTCGATGGGTTCAGGCGATCCTTGATGTCGTCCTCAATGGCCGCGTATTGATGGATATATGGTCCCGTAGTTGAAATTTCCATTGCGTGCATTAGAGTTGTCAAAATCTGATTCTTTACGATTTTTCTTGTAAAAGTTAACCAGGTTGCTCAATAAGTTTTGTCGTTCGATAAGAAAATTATTAGACATATGTATCAGAAGAAAATTGTTCATAAAAATTATTCAGATATAATCTCCGGCGAACATTAATGCACTTGCTCCAATGATCCTCCAATCTGTGGATCCCATCCCTGAAACAGATTCCAGAATAGCCTACAAAAATTATCTAGTCTTTTTCATGGCCGATTTTGAAAATATTGATTTTTGTGAAAATGGCGACGTTTAAATAAAAAAAGCGATATTTTAGGGTAGACTTTTCTGCCACGACAAAGACTGCCTTTTTTCGTTTAGAAGAAGTTCTCCAAATTTGAAGAAATCGGTGTAGCCGTTTGCGAATATTTCTGGTTTTGAATACGGCGGATGCTCGAGAAAATTTGAACTTTAATTCAAAACGATTTTTTTTTTTAAACTTACTCATCCATTGTCAAAATGAACCAGTGACACGGTCAAAAGCGTTGTCCTGATGGAAATATTTTTGCATTTTTTCTTCTGAAACTCGGCAAGGTAGACCCGGCGGTCGTTTTTCCTTCAACTGGTCCACATAAGGTTGCAATAATTTCATTCATTATTGTCAGTAATCTGATCCATTTGCACAAAATTTTCTTGCTAATCCACAAATCAAAATTCCAATAAACGCATAGCAAAAAAGATGTCTATTAACCTTCTGGCCGATTTCTGGACATGATGGACTCGTTTTGCAAGATGGACACACAATCAAAATTCAAAACCAAGTCTTTAGCCTCTTGTTTTAATTTAGGATCATGGTGATAGACCCAAGTCTCATCCACAGTGATAAAATTTAAAATGATATCCGATGCGATGCACAAACATCCACTTTCATCCTTTTTCGTTCGAAAGAAAAACACAATGTTATGGTTGAAAATACACATTCGAATGTGTTTTTGTTCAATTGTTCCAACGATCCTCCAATCTGTGCACACAGCTTTTTAAAACTCAAAATTTCATTTAAAATATAACTCAACAGCCGTTATGACCTCTTCATTTGACGAAAGACGCTTGCCACGCATAAATTTTTCAGTCAATCAAATGATCTTCCAAAACCATATCCTGTACTTTGGCTACGATTTCTGGATTTTGATGCCATTGTCAAAATGGACGTCCTTGACACGGTGGTTGTCTTGAAAAAGGATTTTTTTCTTCTGCAACCCGGGTCTTTTTTCACGAATTTTTTCCTTCAACTGGTCCAAAAGGTTCTAATATTCTAATTGAAGGTTTTACGTTCATTATACACAAATAAAATTCGTTCGTCCCAAAAAACTTCTTTTGGCCGATTTCTACACCGTTCCAAAAAGGTAACACCATTTTATCACTGTTTTGATTTAGATATTCAATTTTTTCCATTATCGAAAATACTGTTTACACGGCAAAATCCACTAAATCCTTTTAAACAAAATGAATTGACTGATTGAATATGTTTTTGTTCAATTGTTGATAAGAAGACCCATTGTGACACAGCTTTTTAACAAAACAAAAACAAATTTGAGATGTAGTAAAAACCCCTCAACAAAACAAAACAAAACTTACTTGAACAATTTCTGGTAAATCAATTTTTGGACGTCCTTAAACGTGGATCGTTTTCAAATATGAAGTTTAAATTCAATTTCATATGCTGAAGTCGTTCATTATAATGGACATGATGGAATTGAAATTGGGTTGCAAGATGGACACACAATCAAAATTTTATCACCACGATATTCAATTTTTTCCATTATCGAAAATACTTAACGGCGACTCTAAATGGCTTGTAAACAAAGAATGAATTACATGATTGAAATGACCCTTCACATACGTTGATAAGAAATTGCTGAGACCAACAAAACATAAAATTTAAAATGTAGATATCTCTTATCGACCGACAAAACTTATTGAACAACATATACGTCGTTCGCTGTTTTTAATTTTCTCGACAAAGCGCTGATACTCGCTGTCTCTTTTTCTGTTTCGTGTTTGTTGAGAGGGCGCGATCTCTTTCTTTTCGTATCTTTTATAAAACTGCCTGACCGATGAGCTTCTCTGGAACCCTTTTTCCTCTCCATTTTTATCAAAAAATTCTTTTGTACAACAATTTTCTTACGTTGCCGCGCTTATAACCAAATCAAAACGAACACTTGAATTAACGGACAGCTGCTAACGAAAAAAATGTGACTACTCCGACGCACTGTTCATCTTTAGCTCCAATCACACATACATCGCGTCCAAAGACTTTCGAACGCGCTTGGGCCTGTCTCGCTTCAAATGTTATACCTCCGACAATTTTCAAGGAATCACTTTGAAACTTGCAGGACCTATTCTCAAGGTCATATACTTTTTGAATATACAAAAAACGAAAAATGCATTTTTTCAATATTTCAGTATGTACCCCCTTAAGTTCAGAGCTAAGGTTCCAACAGATCAATTTAGAAACATATATCAATTTGTCCACCTGCAAATGACAGGTCACGGTAAACAAGATAGGCAATGAATTTTTCCCAGTAAAAAAAGAAATCACAAAAAATTGAGAAATGAATTATTCAGCTAACGTAAAAATTTACATAAAGTTCGATGAATAAAAAATTACAATAAATGTGCAATTTGAAATAAAATGATGAAACCGGTCATTTGATCAGACTTGATATAATTTTTGTATAATTTGTCATACTTTTAACACTGATGGTCAATAATGCATAGGGTTAGAAAATACGGAAAAGTGTCTCAGAAAAAAATGATTTCTATCGAGAACGCAAACGTTTTCATGAAGGCTGGAGTGCTGATTGCAGTGCAATGTATAAGGCATTAGGATGAAATTAGATGTTTCTGAACGTTTCGATAGTTGCATGCTCTTTTAAAGAGGTTGCAACTAAAGTCTGGTGTTAAATTGTTATGCTATGAAACTTTTTTCTAAGATAATTCAAAAGTTTATCGTTGTGTGTTAATACAGAAGAAAATATCACTAGTAAATTCAAGACCCTGGTATTTTTATTTCGATGTTATTATTCTGTATTTATTGAACTCAGTTTAACCGAAGAGGATATCAAATTATGCTTTCTGCGGTTTGTAGCCCGCAACTTTTGAAGTCTCGCATTTGGAAGTAAAACGATGTAAATAAACTTCAATTAAGTTTGTTCGTGCATAATGAATTAAAATTGAATTTCGGCCATAAGTTTTATGTAACATTTTTTATATTTTTCGTGCGATTAACCGTACAGCGATCGTTTACGCGTAGATGTAAACAAAAGGCTTTGAACATGTATCTTGTTTCGTTGCGCTTTCCTTTCAAAGAACTAGATTACGCCCTTGTCATTTCATTTTCAGTAATCATTTTGCAAATGACTACAACTTATTTAAAAATCCCTCGGGAAACCAGGTAAAGCATTTACGTATAATTCATGAAAAAATGTTTCGCCGTCGCGTTCCGTCGTTCTTGACATTTGTATATTTTTTTATAATAAAACGGACGCGATTGAACGCAGTGAAGAAAATTTTGCTATATTCTGCAAAGACTCCTTAACTAGTGATCGGTGAGCAATGTGTTAACACTAGAACTACCGCACCAGTCATTTTGACTGGTTTTACAATTTGGTTTAAATCATTCTGCTTTATGTTACATTTTTTTTCCGAAATGGTGTAATGACTTTTGCGGTGATAACTAAAGAAATAGAAAAATATATTTTTTAAATGTTTCATTTATTCTGAATCAAAATAAATTCATACTATGGTTACTTATACCAACAACAATCATTTTGACTGCTATTTATTAAGGCGTTCATTTAGATCTGAAGTCGTAAAACATTTGAAGATTTTGTTAGAAATGTGTTATTGTTTTGTTTTGGAATTTGCTCGCTTGCCAGATCACGGTATTATATCAGACAACATTGTAAAAACAACCATCAAATAGAGAAGTTACTGGATTCAATCAGTACGTTTATAACAGCCGCTGGAAGACCATCATGCTCTTGTTCATGTAACAATATATTCAGTATACGACATATTATTTGGTCTAAGTCATATATTTCTTGTTGAGATATTAATGAATTGCATTTGAATAAATTATAAAAATATTTTTATAATAATTTATAATTTTATTAGTCTTTCTAAGCCCTATGAAAATGAAAAAACGATTGAGAATTTTTAAAGATTGAAGTATTGCATTTTCAAAATTGAATGATATACCAATAAATGCTTTGATATAAAGATGGTGAACTTTAGTTTTATTTGAAGATGAACCATTTGATTGAAAAATGAACATTTATTCATTTATTAATTATTTTTAAACAGATAATCTTGTTGATATTTAAGACAAAATGTGACAATGATGATTTAGACAAAGAATATCTTGTTCAGAAATCTTCAGAAAGCGAATGGTGGTGTATAAAATAATTCGATATTTACGTATATTTTTGTAGACGTGTTCCAAAACGTGTTTAGAATCATCTAAAGATTCTATAGAACATTTTATAAGTATTTTTCAAGAATCATCCATTGAATTTGTGCAAGACGGAACCATGCGCGAGATTTTTTAGCATTGTGTGTTATTGATTCTTCTAGTAATGAAGTTGTCGTTATTATTAAAATTTGATTGTCATTTATTTTATTATGTAGTTCAGAAACGCGTCAAAGAAGGCCACGTGCCATTTTCAAGTTGTTTATATAATTTATTAAAATTTTTGATTTCCTTTTGTAAGAAAACTAATGAAGCAACAAATTTAAAAATATTCTATTATTCTAATGGTTCATTTTTTTAAATTTCGAAAAATCATTTTGAATAAATTTAGTTAAAAATAATGTGGTGAAATAACTGATAAACTCATTTTTTGTTAATTTTGACAGCCATTTTCATAATTATGCGGTTATTATTTCACTGTGCAAGATCAGTAAATACAAATATTATATACTCAATTTTATAATAAATTTTCATCTTTCTAGCACTAAAATGAAAACGATTGAAATGTTTCAATTTATTCATCCAGTGTATACACTTAGTTTGTTCACACGGCTTCTTTATCCCCCAAAGAGATAAAGCATCCGGATATGTGTATCGATGAGATACTGTTTGATGTACACAGGTCCACATGTGCTTAGGCCGCCGTTATCAGTGAAATTCCCTTAAAAAGCCCTTACTGCGTCTCATGAACCCCATTGCCAGCTCTACAACCACGTCACATCACATCATATGAATTACGTGTCACACGATCTCTTGCGTTTGTTTTCTCCAATACGAAGATTTGCATGACATTTTCATATAACAAAACAAATATAAATTTGTGTAGGTTCCAGGTATTAATTAAATAATTCTAATCAAACTTGGATAAGATATAATTAAAAAAAAATCAAAATACAATTCCACACACACACACAAACGCAGCGCTCTTCGAAACACAACGCCGAACTTCTTACAAGCACGACTGCCAAAAGTGCGTCCAGTGTTCGTCTTTTTGTTCACACGGTCCGACTACGACTGCCCGGATATGTTTGATGTACACAACAGTGCTTCTTCAATCTTCTTTTGTTATATGCGTCGTCGCTCAACCCCATATCACACATACAAACACTCAACTTATCACATCATATGAATTACGTGTCACACGATCTCTTGCGTTTGTTTTCTCCAATACGAAGATTTGCATGACATATTCATACAACAAAACAAATATAAATTTGTAATTTGTAAAATTTCATTTTACTAGATAAATATGCGATTCAGTCTTTGCTTATTACAAAACTTTTGTTTGTGATCAATCTACACCACTGAATGGAACAAGGTGTAAGACAGAATGTATTTTGTCGTGTAGGGATTTGTCTGCTAATGCTGTCTCTTACCACCGGTTTCTTACAGTATGAATAGCACTTTCTCCCACTATCATTGAATTTTTCTCTTAATTCCCCCGATCTGGTAATGCTGGTTCGGACAAGCTATATTGCACACACCCTTCACGAATCTTACATGCCCAGTCTGTAGTACAGTAAAACCTGTTTTTGTGCGGTGGATAGGGACCGCATAAAAGAAATCGTACAAAAAAATATTCGACAATTTTATAAATTCTTACATATAATAAACAATTTTGTGCGATATACTATTTAAAATTTTTTTTATGCGGTGGATAAGGACCGCATAAAAAAAGTCGGACTAAGAAAATACATCAATGATTTATGAAATAGATGAGAGAATGCTTTCAATTAAATTAAATAATTAAATTAGATCTATAGAAATGGTAAAAATATTTAATTCTTCATTGTACATATACATGGAGAAGTTTTTACATTGTACATTAAATAGTTTGCTGCTACTCGTCGTAATCCAAAACGTCGCTTGAAGATAGGATTTCAATTGATTTGTTTTTTGGTACCATAAACTCAGTGATCAGTTTTTGTGACGATGGTCGACTGGTCAATTGCTTGTAAACGTAACGATAGTGAGACATGCATGATCTCAGCTCTTTTTCGAATTTTAAGCGTCTTTCCGCTTTGGTATCTACTTTAAGAAAATGCGTTTCCAATTTTTTCGAAATTTGGATCCCTGCATATATTTTATCTGCTGTAATAGATTCCGGTTCTTCTTGTCCATTTTCATAATCTATCAAACTATTGATAATGTCACTATCATCGACAGTTTGGTCCTCAATCATCTCGTCTAGGTCATTATCGCCAAAAGAATCAAAGCCTTCTCCGCCGATGTTATGTGCAAGCGCACTAATTTCAGATAATAACGTTGACGTGTTTTCGGTAACGTTTCGATTAATTACACATTCATATATTTCGTCCACAACATGTATATGTACATGATAGGAAACGTTAAACTGGTGCTAACGCCGCTAAGATTCATATACCGCATAAAAATAAATCGCTCAAAAAAAATTGCACAAAAATAAAATCGCACAAAACCAATCGCACAAAAACAAAATCGCATAAAAAAAGACCGCACAAAAACAGGCTTTACTGTATCTTGCTCCTCACTGTGTGCTCTGTTTCTTTCTTTCTTCTCCCGCCATCTCACTCTTCTCCTTGGACTCCATCTGAGTGCCGTATAATAATTCTGCTACAGGTTAATTGTTCAGAAAATTAGTTAGTGTATGACTTTTGTCACATTTCATGTGTTGGTCTTCGACGCACGATATGTTATTAGTTGATTTATTTTCTCAAACATTAGAGTTGACAAAATTCATCAAAGGTATTGCATGCTCAATGAATTGTAATACGGCCGCTATATAACTGCAGCCACAAGAAATGGTGTACGACATTCGGAAATGATTTTGCAGAGATCGTTACAGTTAAAAAATTCTTAACTAAATTTTGAGATAGGAATTCTAATGTCGAAGATGAACTACATAATGACAGGGATTGGACCCCCAATGACGATGTTACGAAAAATATTTTAACACTTTGAATGCCAAGCGTATTTTGCCTTTATGGTTTGAGTGGTTTACGATCCTCTCTGCTCAAGCCTAGATCGTATCTGATCTTATCTACCTTAGAGGTCGCCTTTATTCACAGAACTTGAAGTCACCGGTTGTGGTAGATTAAAAGATAGGGAAGGAAGGGATTAATTTCTTTAATCAACTGGCTTCTTCTGGATCAGCATTGAAAAAACGGTGTATATTTAATTTTAGGACTATCCGTTGTAAATGTCTTTGTAGATTTTAAAACTGCGACTCAACGAAAGATTAAATTAAAATTTTTCTGAAAATTGTTAACTCTTTATTCATTACTATTTTATTATTGTTATCAACATATTTTCAAACAAATATAAAACTTGTGTCTTTTAAGTATATAAGATGGTCTCCTATTTTTAGGAGCTGAAATCTTTGAAGAAAGTCGTGCACATCCCATTTCTGGGTGACGCGGCATTCAAAATGTTAAATAGCAGGGACACAGTCGAAAAAGTGGAGTTTGATCATACGACACTATTTCGGCAATCCAACAAACTGGGGTATATGAAAAAGTTTCGTCGATTTGTTCTGCATGTATTTAGCAAAATCAGCTTGATCAGTAGCATTACTATATCCTCTTTGCTATTGGCACGGTAGAATCTTCAAACCCTTTTGTATCAGTTGGTTACTTGCAACGAAAAATCGCTCTATGCGAAGGATCTACCTGTTCCGAGGTTAAATATTCACCGACAGAAAAGAATGTTCTTTACATGGTCGGACAGAATTACCCGTATTGATGACAAACTCTGACCAGGTGGTCAAAGCATTACTGTTAATGTACAGTATGATCAGAAAGTACCCGGAATTTGTAACTAAAACACATTGTTTTTAATTTTCAGATAAATTTATCTTGTCGCCTTCGCAATAACATCCATCTCAAGCGACACACATATGCCAACGCTTAACTCACTCTTCCATACACTTTTCACAAGCCGATGAAGAGATTGCCTTCAGCTCCTTCGTCGCATTTTGTTTAATGTGTTCTACACAGTCTCAAATCTCTTTCCTCGAAGAGGTAATTTGAGTCTAGGGAAAAGAAAACGTGTCATGGTGCCAAATCTGGCGAATACGGTGCTTGTCCGATGGTATTTGTTCGATGTTTGGCCAAATAATCCAGCACAATGCGTGCTTTGTGAGACGGCGCGTTATCGTGGTGCAACATCCACGAATTGTCTTCCCATAAATTCGGTCGTTTTCTACGCACAGCATCCCTCAAATGCTTCAAAACGAATAGGTAATATTCCTTGTTGACTGTTCAACCCTCTGGCAAGAACTCATAATTAACTACACCTCGATAATCGAAAAACCTGTGAACATGACTTTGATTTTGGACCGACTTTGGCGCGGTTTTTTGGCTTATATCTCATTTCCCAGAATGACCAAATCGGACGATGTTGGCTTGTTTGCACGTCATACTCGTAAACCCACGTCTCATCACCGGTAATTATCCGTTTGATGAAGGTTGGATCATTTCTTGCCGCAGAAATCATCTCTTCCGCCACTTTCTTGCGATGCTCTTTTTGAACGAAATTCAGCTCTTTTTTATAAGCCGCGCTGCAAAAATTTCATGCCTAAAATATCCACTACAATGTGCTGAACGGTTTATATTTTTCAAATGTTGAGCTCAAAAGCTATCTCTCTCACTCGCATGACGATTTTCTACAATTTTTTTCACTTTTTATATATTTTCTTCGGTATTTGATGTCGAAGGGTTCCATATTACGAGACAAATCTTCGACAATATCACGTCCACTCTTGAATAACTTATACCATTCGTATGTCTGCGTTTTTGAGAGAGCAGACTCCCCAAATGATTATTGCAACATTTTCAACGATTCGGCAAATGAAATTTCGTTGGAAACACAAATATTCAACAAATTCTTTGTTTGATAGAATTAGCCATTATAAAAACGACGAAGCACAAAAACTTGCTCGATGTAAACAAATGCCAAACAAATACTAGTGATCGGAATCTTTTGAACCTTGGCACAGATGTCTCTCACAGGTGTACCAATTTCAGAAAAAAAAAATTACTGGGTATGTCAACGGCAGTTCTTTTAAATTATAAATTCCGGGTATTTTCTGATCATACTGTATATTGCGAGCAGTTCACTTGATTGTATGCAAAAATGAAGGAAAAATCATCAGTTTTAGCTATCTGCAAGGATCTTGTTTTTCACACGACAATGCTTAAACATATATCGCATTTAATAGATTGGCGAGCAAAATTAAAAAAAAAAGCTACCATAACTCTTTAACCAATTTATATTTTTCAAAAAAGTGTTGAAAAAAGTGATACATTACTACTTTGTATCATCGATGGTTCTCAACTTTCGTTATTTATATATTTTAAACTTTGGTATATTAGTTAGGTTTATATTATTGGGGTCAGAATTTCTTTGTATGACAACTTTCAGAACAATCACTAAGATGTAGTTGAAGCCCACGGTATTAAATATTATATGTAAAATGTTTGTCGACGTGTTCCGAATCAAATCCAAAGCGTCGAATCCGTATATATTCAGTTATTCTGTTTCGTGAAACGTCTATTATGAAACCTCTGAAAGAAATACCGTTCATAGCAGTTCATGCATTTATTTTAAGACAGGAATGTGAAAAACCTAAACACGTCCATATACGTCGGCCAATATCAATCCGTTAAAACAAGACTGAAATTGGAGGAACTGTGCTATGAACTTTTTCCGTCATTTGTCTTACATTCCTGTCCTTGTACAATCGGGCTTTCATTTATTTTTACCGTACAAAAATTTCGGCCATAAAAAAATAATTGAACAAACTTTAATAATGAGATTAATCAACTGTAAAAATTCTTTATCAGAAAGATATTAAACGTTTGCTTCAGAAATTGACGGGTTACCGACTGAATAAGGATAATTTGTACATTATAATGGGCAATACGTTATAAACTAAATTAATTCTTCCTCAAAGTTCAACTCGAGAGAAATTTTGGACAAAACTAATAACTGACTATGTCATGTACAAGAAAGTCTGCGCATATTTTTAATAGCAATTATATAACGTAATATAACTTCGTCCATACAACATCCCTATACAAACGAAAATACGAATTTAGTTCGCAAACCATTCACTTAACTCTTCAAAATGTTGTCAGCCATTAAGGAGAATATGGTACATAATTAACATTTGATTTTTATCTTATAGACTAGATAACCATTGTTTTCGCTTATTATTTGAATACAATGAAAATCGTCGTTAAAGGCTTTTATAGATGTGGATTATATGAAATATTGGCAAGTACGAATATTAATGTTCTCTAGAAGTTATAAGCAGTATAAATATGAGTCTGAAAAAGTAATAGTGCGAAAAAATTGAAAAATGTATAGCAAAAATACGGTTCAACAGGCTTATAGCTGATTTTAAATTTTAATCAATGCAAAGAATATTATTATAATTATAAATAGAAAGAAAAGTAAAAACTTTAGATTCCCGTTTTTAAATATGTCATATAAAATGAAATTACATTTTATTGACATTCTAAAATCTAATTTTAAAATTCTAAATATACTTATAACCATGTTATAATACTAAAACATCAGTTTATCACAGTTATCTTAGAATATGTATAAACGAATCAAAATATTGATAGGACATTTAAAAGAAAGGGGTTTAACCGTGTATTTTGAAGTGTAAACATTGGGTAACAAATATTTTGCGTGGAATAGATGTCAGCAATTACACGTAGATTGCGATTGGATAAATTATCTTCTTTAATGAGATTCAACAAGTAAATTTGATGAATTGAAAATAGAGGTACACATATTACATACGTATATTGTAGTATTAATAAGTATTATTAAAGTATAACTTTGTCTACAATAAATTCAGCTAATTGTTCTGATTCTGTCGGGTGTTAGACAAAGTAAATTAGAACAGAGTAATACCTGTAATGAGGTATTGGCTTCTGAATGGATGCCGCGTTTAAATAAAGCACTGTGTCGGCGGTTTGCGAACACTTCAGTTTATATCATCCGGGCTAGGGAGTTCTGATGCTGAAGCTTCTTGGGTTTAGGTCATCCTAAATATGGTCCTGGTTATTTCAATGTTACAGCAGGATTGCACTAGTCAATCAGGATATTTATTAATTGGTTAGCTGGTAATTTAAAAACCGTGTATTTTGTACTGTAAACATTGGGTAACAAATATTTTGCGTGGAATAGATGTCAGCAATTACATGTAGATTGCGACTGGATTGATTATCTTCTTTAATGAGATTCAACAAGTAAATTTGATGAATTTAAAATAGAGGTACACATATTACATACGTATACTGTAGTATTAATGAGTATTATTAAAGTATAACTTTGTCTACAATAAATTCAGCTAATTGTTCTGATTATGTCGGGTGTTAGACAAAGTAATTTAGAACAGAGTAATACCTGTAATGAGGTATTGGCTTCTGAATGGATGCCGCGTTTAAATAAAGCACTGTGTCGGCGGTTTGCGAACACTTCAGTTTATATCATCCGGGCTAGGGAGTTCTGATGCTGAAGCTTCTTGGGCTTAGGTCATCCTAAATATGGTCCTGGTTATTTCAATGTTACAGCAGGATTGCACGAGTCAATCAGGATATTTATTAGTTGGTTAGCTGGTCATTTAAAAACCGGGAGGACGGTGTACTAAATTGGGTTGCTTTGATAACCTCTGTCTTGATTGAGGTTGTCAAAGTGTTCCAATATTTCTAGGCCCTCCCGATGTATTTTGTCGTAACAGCCTTGTGAGGGTGTCAGATTTTCAGCCATGTTGAAGTTTATTTAATTAACACGTTCACGCCGGGGCCGATATTCATGTTAACTTCGAACGAAGGTGGCGCATTGCGTGTTAATCGGTTTTGTCCACTGACTATATTTTTTATGGTGAGCAAACAAATGTTCACGCCCGATGAGTGACGCAATGTATGCTGAGGATGTCCATTCGCGTATTGATATCAGGGCCATAATGCGCATCGATCATATATCCCGACAAAATTGACAGTATATCCAGTTTCCATAGATCATGCCCCGTCAAATCAGATTAAGAAAACTCACCTAATTTGGTACACCGTTGGGGTCCTGTGACCTGTGTACTGATCTTTTCTCCGATTATGCGGATATTGCTTTTTTAACTATTCTGCTGATGAGTTTTGTGGTTGCTTGGACATATGGAACGATGGTCGCCTTCCCTTTTTTTGTCTGACTGTTCACTGTTATTTTGACCAGAGATATTGTCCTTCAATCTTTGGATGATACGGTTGATATCTTCCTCCCGGTACCTATTTCTTGGTAGCACTGTTCTTTGGTATGGAATTTATTCGTCTAAAGGGCTGGGTTGGGATATTTTGATTACTCTATAAACAAGGGTGGTGGTTAACACTTGGCATGCGGGCATACTTCGCCGCCGAATTTCGCGTGCAGCGGGCGCTTTTTCTTGAATCGCGCGGAAGTTTGGTTATTCAGAAAAATCGCTGTAAATCGAAAACTACTTCGTTTTTATGAACGAAACTTTTTTTATTTCACATTTAAATATATACTGTATGATTATTTAACAAAAAACAAACGATATTTTCACGAAATCATAAAAATAAGCGATTTTTAAAGTTTTCCACACTATCATACGAAAAGTCCGATAATTTGTCAGCGCATATTTCTTCATCACTATCTTTGTCACAACGGCTCATTTGATCAATTTTGTAATCAATAATAAAAAATCAAGCTTCAAATTGATGAAACACGTTCTGGAGCTAAGACTTCGATTGAAGCCGAAATAACTCAGCAAAAGATCGAGTAACTCAACAATCATAACTTATGGGAAAAAAAATGCAAAGCGTTGCCTAGCAACGCAAATAACACGCATATAATGTCACACATTCATGTAATTATACGTATTTAGTAGATTTGTGGTGGATATCCACTAACAACACCAAATCAACTAAATACGTATTTTTATGTGACCCGCGCTCCAATGACAGACTACAAAAAACGTAAAAATACGTTGCCCGCATGCCAAGTGTTAAAGGAGACCTTTGGAAAGGGTAGTCACGGTATGTGGCGTGTAGGTATTGGTGTGCATGTATGGTTGGAACATTAACTAGGGGCATATAAGGACAACCCTGACCCAGGGAGCTTCACTCTCAGAGCTCCCTAGTCATGATGCAAACTGCAACGTTTATGAAACATCAGTACAACGTTGAATTAAACCGTGGCGTCCGTCGAAAAGCCAAAACCTTATTAAATGCATTCCGGCTGCGAAAAATGTTAAGGAGAAGACCTGTAATATTTGATATGATTGTTTAGGAAGCAGGAATCTGCAAGCAAGACCAACAGTGGACATGATGAATGCAGAGTGTGTCGCAAGTCCTTTACACCGGAAGAAGTGTCTAGAACATGTTTCGAATGTCAACATAAGGTGTGCGAGGATTGTGCGTCGTACTCAACGACAGCGGATTCAGATGATTTGGTACGTTGTAAAAATTATGAATGTATTAACCCATTGACTGCCACGCAAATTTAGCGCGTCTTGCCCTGGGTGCCACAGTTTTATTTTAAAGAAGGCATGAAGTTTTACAAAATATAATATTATTAAGTTACTGATATAATATTGTAATTGTAAAATTGTATGGCATTTATAGTATTTTTATTGAAAGAAAAACACTTTTGATACAGACGCTTACTACGAGATATCTCGTAGTTGGCAGTCAATGGGTTAAAAACGGTAGATAGTATAACATTAATGGAGTAAGACATTCCAATCTCACATAAGATGCTGTTAAATTATTTATTTTATTTTTTCACACATACGTAAATACGAGTATGAATATCTAAAAGGTATCAGAAAAGTCAGAGAGGAGACACAGAATACTGTTTATTAAGTTTTTTTTAGAAATTTCTTTACTTATTCTTTTTTACTATTGTTTTGTCTCAAAATAGAGTGCATGCGATGAAGTTTTGTCGAGATAATTGAAATATTGTTGCTTTTGTAGCATGTTTTCCTGTAATCATGAAATCCAAGTTGTCGCCGTTTCCTCTGTTACCTAAAATATTTCCTCTTACATTAATACTTTGACTGCTACAGTGGTCACCGGTGACCGGTGCAAAAGATTTGACTAAAAATACAAAAAATTTGCAATGAAGCCTATTTGCAAGCTTGTAAGAGCAATTGATGTTGGAACAGTGATTCGATACTTTGGCTTTTTACAACTCTGCGTTACCTTAATTTTGCCTGATTTAATCATACCCTGCAGTATTTCATCGCATCGCGATTCTAACGTAGCACGATACGCTTGGCAGTCAACATGTTCAGTACTACGTATTTCTTCTTTCATTTGACGAATTCCTTATGATTTTCAATATTTATGGCAATTGCAAATGGTTTTCTCGACGGCATGTACCGTACCCATCAGACAATGTGTCTCTTAGACATTCAGAACACTAGTTTTGTGGAAATTTTGGGATTGAATAATACAGAACAGAGTACGATATTATCGGCATAATAAATATGGTATGTGTGATATCAAGACATGATTTTGGTCGTTGAATAACCTGTTTCTTAAACGACCAAAAATTAATAGCTATGGAAAAGAACGCGTGCGATTTTCGATGATAGCTAATACAAACCCGTGTATTTGGTATTATATGATCGAAATGGGAAATTGTTTCCAGTGTCTGTACTGATAAATACGGTAATCATTCCCACATTGTCGCTACTGCTTCTTTTTTCACAATGCATCCGTTGACATTCGTACGACCCTATACGAGTTATTTCGTTTTTTTGGTGAGTGGGAAATCTTAAAAAGACATCGGATGGCTGTAGTGCCGCTTCCCATTGATGTCATGTTCCTACTATACGTGTAGTACATGTATCTAAACAGGGAGGACTCCTTTGAATCCGTCCGTTCGGCCGGATTCGAGTTAAGCTCGCTCATGCCTTCGAGATACCTCACGTAGCATCGAAATGTCACACATTCCGCATAGCCAAAGTACAATATATGTATGCGGGCCGCATGCTTATATGCATACCACGCACGCACATAGCTAGATATTTAAAAATGAGACGGGGCGGGCGAGCTTCTGGTCATGCCATCATGCATCCTCGGGCTGATAGCCGGCCGCCGCCTATATCTGTCCCAATGGCAATGCAGCAGAGAGGAAGGATTGCTAGCACCCCCATTGGACACTGCCGCGATTATCCAGCGTCTTCAGTTAAGGGGACATTCTACTTTCTCATCGAAAAATTTTACTGATTTTCAATCATTTTTTTCTTATCGAAAATAGAAACATAGCAATTTGAAACTTTCAAATTGTATCATATCGACCTTTATTTATACAAAACTATTTTTTTTTACGTTTTTTCAAATTTTTTCATATAAATTCTTCTTGATTGCTGGAGCACCTCCAAAAAATTCATACTCACTGGCGTGCGTGATTGCGGTCGTTAGGATAATCAGAAAAAAAAACAGAACAGGAATCTTAATTTACATACTAACCACTATCGCATGAACCACGGAGAAAGAGTTTGCATGAAAACTTTCAAAATGACTGACTTTCCAAAATTACGTTCACGAAAATGGCACTTTCTCCGTCTTTTTATGATGGAAAAAAATGAGAAAATATTGATTAATTAACACACCCGTGGTTCATACGATAGGCATAAGTATGTAGAATAATATATTAACCCTTTGCGATCGGTGTCCCCGTTGCGGGGACATTTCTCAATCGTCATAGAAGTCGGTGTCCCCGTAGCGGGGACATTTTTAAATCATTGTAGAAGTCGATATTCCGCAGCGGGAACCTTCGAAAATGCAATTTTTTGTTGGGGCGTGCCGATATGGGTTATCAACTCATACATACTGTATAAAATAATAATACCACAGAACAACGAAAAGCCACTGACACACTTTTGTGAAATGTTTAGTCGATCGGTTAGTAGGAAATTTCCGGCATCAAACACTATCTTAGTAAATCACTAAATAATTAATTTCATATAATTCGTTCAGGAATCAAGAAAGACTATGTAGTATGTTTCGACAGGAAAACTGCGGGACAAAGACGACAAATACACACGTACTGTGATACTTGTACACGAAAGCCAGGACTTCATAACGGTGATTGTTTCACGAAATAGCATACTTTAGAACATTACAGAGATTAAAAATCTGTATTCTTACGTATTCCAAGTAGTAATAAACCCAACAAATCAGTTTCAACAAATTCTGCGTGTTTTAGTATCCATATATTAACTTTAAATTTTGTACGGAAAAGTAACTGCGAAATGCTAAATATCATCCGACCTGCTGGTACTCTTAAGATCGAAATCTGCCGACCGCAAAGGGTTAAAATCTCGGACCGATTGATCGAATAGTTTTTTTGGAATCGCGCACGCCAGTTGAAAAAATATAGTACTGAGAAAAACGCATTTAAAGTTTTGCATATCGAATTTTTGTATGTAAAAGATTCTTACGTAGTAAATTGTAATATACAATAATTCATAGCCGGATCAATGTTTACATGCAGATCAGCATTTTCTTTTAATTTTTCTGCCGATGTACTAGCGTACTCTAAACTGCATTCACTTGTATGCTGATTTCCAATAAACTTTCTTTTTCGCGAACGACAGGGTCTCGAACTGACAAATTTACTTTGTTTTCGATCCATATTAAAACGATACGTCTCTTTTGAAAACTGTTTGAATACTGAATGCATGTTCAGAAAGCAATAAACATAACGGACATCGTCAAGGTCAAGGGTAAGATGATATTTAGATGTTATTTTGGTGCGCGGAACACACTCCTTCGTAACGTTTACCAATGCAATGTTTACATTTTGGTGATCTTCTCTTCTAAATCGTTTCCACAATTAGATAATTTCTTAGAATAAATACAGATCGCCGAAAGAGAAAAACCCTTCTATCTGCGCGAGGTGGGTTAGATGCGAGGCCTATAACTTTCCCAATTTTTTGAATTTATCGCTGCAAATTTAAGGACATAATCTTGAAAGTATATACTTTCGAATAAGGCAATAAAAAAAAAATCGACTTTTTCGATCCGAGAAAGTAGAATGTCCCCTTAATCAGTTAACTGTGGCGACCTCTTTGCAGAGCGCGCACCAGTATGTGTTACGATAATCAAGCGATGCTCGGTATAATCGTTAAAAAGATGACTTTATTTTATAAAATGAACAATTTTATTTAAAATATTTACACAGTTGCTTAACATGAACATATGTTATATACATATGAAACGGAAAACTTAGAGGAAAGAATTAAATATTTATACAAGCAACTCTGCCTGCACGAAATTATGACCAGTAAAAAGAAAGGGAAGAATTTCTCTCAGGAAGTTATTTTGTCTTAACCTCTAAACATTTTAAATATATTAAAATTTACGAATATACTTTATTTTTCGGCAAAATTACAATTTAAATATGAAATTGTAAGAAAATTTTACGCATGACGGATATAGTCGCCAAACACACTTAACTGGTTAATCTAATTAAACTGGTAAATAAGTGTCGGGTGACCGTTCGCGAGCTCTTCCCACTACAGTAAAACCTGTTTTTGTGCGGTAGATAGGGACCGCATAAAAGAAATCGTACAAAAAAATATTCGAAAATTTTATAAATTCTTACATATAATAAACAATTTTGTGCGATATACTACCTAAAAATTTTTTTATGCGGTGGATAAGGACCGCATAAAAAAAGTCGGACTAAGAAAATACATCAATGATTTATGAAATAGATGGGAGAATGCTTTCAATTAAATTAAATAATTAAATTAGACCTATAGAAATGGTAAAAATATTTAATTCTTCATTGTACATATACATGGAGAAGTTTTTACATTGTACATTAAATAGTTTGCTGCTACTCGTCGTAATCCAAAACGCGCATCTTCTTGTGACGAATTGGTTGAAAATCGCTTCCGTCGCTTGAAGATAGGATTTCAATTGATTTGTTTTTTGGTACCATAAACTCAGTGATCAGTTTTTGTGACGATGGTCGACTGGTCAATTGCTTGTAAACGTAACGATAGTGAGACATGCATGATCTCAGCTCTTTTTCGAATTTTAAGCGTCTTTCCGCTTTGGTATCTACTTTAAGAAAATGCGTTTCCAATTTTTTCGAAATTTGGATCCCTACATATATTTTATCTGCTGTAATAGATTCCGGTTCTTCTTGTCCATTTTCATAATCTATCAAACTATTGATAATGTCACTATCATCGGCAGTTTGGTCCTCAATCATCTCGTCTAGATCATTATCGCCGAAAGAATCAAAGCCTTCTCCGCCGATGTTATGTGCAAGCGCGCTAATTTCAGATAATAACGTTGACGTGTTTTCGGTAACGTTTCGATTAATTACACATTCATATATTTCGTCCACAACATGTACATGTACATAATAGGAAACGTTAAACTGGTGCTAACGCCGCTAAGATTCATATACCGCATAAAAATAAATCGCACAAAAAAAATTGGACAAAAATAAAATCGCACAAAAACAAAATCGCATAAAAAAAGACCGCACAAAAACAGGCTTTACTGTACCTCTTTCTTTGAGCCCACGCTTTGCAGCATTTCCGGTAAGATACTCTGAAGCGAGAGGTCTCAGGGTATCGCACGGCGGAGGATAACACGGCGTTTACGTCCTATGTAAATATTATTCCTGCGCTTATGTTATCTTAATCGGAGTTAGTCAATCCTACACTGTATATAATATGCCCTGCGATATTGCTCCAGAAGGCGAAAGTTCATGGCTTTCCAGGTCATAACACAATAATATAGGTTTTTTCATTTAATTTTTGTTTCTGAGAATTGTGACATATCGGTGACATTTTCAAATTAAAATGAGAATTAACGCGATATAATTTGGATTATTGTCCAGTATTTCGAAAATAGTCTGAATCAGAGAAGTATGAAATAGTTCAATATTCTATATTAAATTAAATTTATAATGAGATTTACGAATTGCAACTCCAAATGCATTAGTTCCTGCGCATTGTATATTAAACGTAGTTTCTATCTTCAGATTGTCCGTGAAACGTTGTCCCTGTTTTCACACATTCGACGGAAAGTATGTAGAGGGATTGTGACTCGTTCAAAGCAATATTTAAAGAAATTATGAAATAAGTGGACAAAGTAAATGTGGACCGAATTATAACTGTTTTTTGCGGTCTTCTTATCTTCGAGAGCAATAATGCGGGAGAGATTACTGTAGTTTTCTATAATAATTTTACGGAGACGCACATAAATATATGACTTATAGAATTTGAAATTTACGAGTCTGTGAAGAAAATGAATTAGGTTATATATTCATATCGTTCCATTAATAAAAATCAGCAAAAGTTGCTGGAAAATTTGACAAGAACCGTTTTCAGCGAAACTGAATTATCTTAAATTGTTCAGCAGATTAAATATAATTCAAATTTGTACAAAGTGTGAGTTTATTAGCAATCTGTAAAAATAAGTTATTTTTTGGAGTTTAATCAGAAAAAAACTCGATTAATCGACCTGAAGCTTTTCGAGATATTTTTATCAATGTGCGAAGATTGTCCATGAATTTCTAGAAAACTCATATTTCAAAACATATTGCCGGAACATGTCATCAAAGGCGTAAAACTAAACATATCGTATGTAACTGTTTGGAAGGATTCGTCCTCTTGTAGAGATATAAAATAAACAGCATATACGTAGCATTATTCCGCATGAATGTTGCCATTACTGATGCCACACGAAAATGAAATATTTAAAAAAATGTCGGGGCAATTGGACAAGAATTTTTATTTCCAACTATTAATTTTCCACTTTTTCATTTTGTAGGAAAACGAGTGCACGAAAATGATTGCCAATAGTATGTGTCTGATCGTTTCCAAGGAAACATGCAAATGACATCTAAAAACGTTGTCCCGACAAAAAATGTTTGGTTTCTGTGTGTTCTTATCTGTGCAATGCAAACAGGGAAAACTTTGAACCTCGTGATCATTGAGAATATGAACATTTATTTTTATACTGATAATCTGAAAATGGAAATCTAAAAATTTCAATTTTTGAAAGACCGAAAAATATGTTTGTAGAATTCTGCCCTGTGAATCAGACGTTCTTATAAATTAAGTAAATATAATTAATATTAATTAAAAAGGAAATAAAGTGCTGACAATGCAAGGCATTTTCTTAGGTATCAGATTCATGTAACAGCTTTCGTACGAAATATTATTCAATAACAAAGGACAGATAAGTTAAAAGTGAAATTTCTGCGTCCCACCGAGTTTAGGAAAATGGTTTTCCCATTCGCATAAATTGATTTGTAAATTTTACTACTTACAAATCTTCCAATTTTACTTCGGGAGAGTTATTTATTTCCTGAATTTATTTGAACTCTTCAATATCTAATCTAATAGATTCAAGCTCGTCGCGGTCACCGTGCATTGTTAAGAGCATTTTTTGTTTGATTTTCCGTTTATACGCAGGTCACATAAGGTAAATGCTGTGTACAAGGAAAAATAAAAATACGACAAAATGTACCCAAGGATAAAGAAAATGTTCAAAACAATTCGTATCTTTAAAAGTCTTAAGACAAACTCATGCTCATAAATTTAACATAATCCATAAGTCATCCATAACTAATATAAACATTATAACTGCATGAGAGTGGCAAACTACATCTAGGATAAGATGCGATTGCAAGATTGAATAGTGTTACAAACAGTGAATGGATCGATACTGATACTATCGATATAGTATTCAATAAATTTGCTATTAAAGTACTCAGCAGGAAATATCTACAGGCAATGTGGAAGTACTTATTCGCTGTTGGCGATGCTATCAGCAATTATGCTATCAACCCAAATAGCGTGTGAGTCACGGTCTTTGAAAGATTTAGAATGCTTTGTATACGGGAAGGACTTGTATAATAATGGAAAGATAGGTTTTAATCGTTCGACTGCTTTAAGGGGACATTCTACTTTCTCATCGAAAAATTTGACTGATTTTCAATCATTTTTTTCTTATCGAAAATAGAAACGCAGCAATTTGAAACTTTCACATTGTATCATATCGACCTTTATTTATGCAAAAATATTTTCTTTTTATGTTTTTTCAAATTTTTTCACATAAATTCTTCTTGATTGCTGGAGCACCTCCAAAAAAATCATACTCACTGGCGTGCGTGATTGCGGTCCTTGGGATAATCAGAAAAAAAACAGAACAGGAATCTTAATTTACATACTAACCACTATCGCATGAACCACGGAGAAAGAGTTTGCATGAAAACTTTCAAAATGACTGAGTTTCCAAAATTAGGTTCACGAAAATGGCACTTTTTCCGTCTTTTTATGATGGACAAAAATGAGAAAATATTGATTAATTAACACACCCGTGGTTCATACGATAGGCATAAGTATGTAGAGTAATATATTAAAATCTCGGACCGATTGATCGAATAGTTTTTTGGAATCGTGCACGCCAGTTGAAAAAATATAGTACTGAGAAAAACGCATTTAAAGTTTTGCATATCGAATTTGTGTATATAAAAGAGTCTTACGTAGTAAATTGTAATATACAATAATTCATAGCCGGATCAATGTTTACATGCAGATCAACATTTTCTTTTAATTTTTCTGCCGATGTACTAGCGTACTCTAAACTGCATTCACTTGTATGCTGATTTCCAATAAACTTTCTTTTTCGCGAACGACAGGGTCTCGAACTGACAAATTTACTTTGTTTTCGATCCATATTAAAACGATACGTCTCTTTTGAAAATTGTTTGAACACTGAATGCATGTTCAGAAAGCAATAAACATAACAGACATCGTCAAGGTCGAGGGTAAGATGATACTTAGATGTTATTTTGGTGCGCGGAACACACTCCTTCGTAATGTTTACCAGTACAATGTTTACAATGCATTTGGGTGATCTTCTCTTTTAAATCGTTTCCAGAATTAGATAATTTCTTAGAATAAATAAAGATCGCCGAAAGAGAAAAACGGCCCTTCTATCTGCGCGAGGTGGGTTAGATGCGAGGCCTATAAGTTTCCCAATTTTTCGAATTTATCGCTGCAAATTTAAGGACATAATCTCGAAAGTATATACTTTCGAATAAGGCAATAAAAGAAAAATCGATTTTTTCGATCCGAGAAAGTAGAATGTCCCCCTAACAAGAATGGTCTCTGTGCACCCGTGCGAACAGTTTCACAGAGAACAAAGGAATGGGACAAATTTAGAAGGAGAGAGAGGTAGTAACAGAAGGTGGAATTGTGTTGAACTGAACAAGAAAATGTGCGAATGAGCGAGTGAGGAGGTTGATAGTCCGTTTTATCGACTATGGTTGCTAATACAAGCATACATTAAACGTTTTTCGATAATATGATTTTTTATAGACACCGGGTATTCATATATTCCTGAAAATCTTTATACTGGATAGAGTGGGAAAACAGTTGCATGCAAATTGATAAGAGTTTTTCTTTGTTCTACTATAGTTTCCGCAGCTTTTTTGGAAAATGTTTTGTAATAGTAGAAAGTTTCGAACCATGCTAGTGGTAGAGTTATAATGTTAGGAGTAGCATAGATATAACGTTCCGGATCATATTGTCGATGTCAATTATAATTAGAAATCCGTCTTATTTTTCTATTTTTTTGCTAACTTCGTAAACTGTTTGAATAATTTATTTTTATTGGCCCTATATTTATTATAGAGATTTCCGAAAGTATATAGGAACTTGTTACATGAAAAGAATTGTTTAAAAAGTTAGAGTTTCACGAAATACTCTTCGAATTTGATCGGTCTATCGGTTCGATCGACACCAAATAAATACGATACTAATCACAAATCCGTTCAATACCCAATGAAATGATCAATACTTTCCTACAAGCAGTAAGCAGGTATTATATACGTATAGCTTGTTTCAGCAAATGTGGTTACAGGACTCGCCATTTTCCGACAACGCCTCACGCTAAGTCGTCGTGTCCTGCTTCCCTAGAAATCTGCTAAGTTCTCCTCATTTTCCTTCTTACCTTTATATAGAATTTAGAGAGGTAAAGCTAGAAATTGGATTGTCATTATAATATTTATAAATAATTGTAACACAAACAACACACTTTAGTCTTGATCCTTAAACTTGCGTCTTTCCGTCTTTTCGTCTTTTTTTAGTCGTATAATTTTTGCGTCTGTTTGTTCTGGCATTTCGTTTTCAACTGGCATCCCCGCACCCACACAACACAATTATTCAACAAACTCGTCACCTATGATACAGCAATATAATAATTAAGGATCATAGGTGACGTTTGCTCGCCATGCTCTCTCTCTCTCTTTCTCTCTTTCTCTTACATTTAAGGGGACATTCTACTTTCTCGGGTCGAAAAAATCGATTTTTTTTTATTGCCTTATTCGAAAGTATATACTTTCGAGATTATGTCCTTAAATTTGCAGCGATAAATTCGAAAAATTGGGAAAGTTATAGGCCTCGCATCTAACCCACCTCGCGCAGATAGAAGGGTTTTTCTCTTTCGGCGATCTTTATTTATTCTAAGAAATTATCTAATTCTGGAAACGATTTAAAAGAGAAGATCACCCAAATGTAAACATTGCATTGGTAAACATTACGAAGGAGTGTGTTTCGCGCACCAAAATAACATCTAAATATCATCTTACCCTTGACCTTGACGATGTCTGTTATGTTTATTGCTTTCTGAACATGCATTCAGTATTCAAACAGTTTTCAAAAGAGACGTATCGTTTTAATATGGATCGAAAGCAAAGTAAATTTGTCAATTCGAGACCCTGTCGTTCGCGAAAAAGAACGTTTATTGGAAATCAGCATACAAGTGAATGCAGTTTAGAGTACGCTAGTACATCGGCAGAAAAATTAAAAGAAAATGCTGATCTGCATGTAAACATTGATCCGGCTGTGAATTATTGTATATTACAATTTACTACGTAAGAATCTTTTATATACAAAAATTCGATATGCAAAACTTTAAATGCGTTTTTCTCAGTACTATATTTTTTCAACTGGCGTGCACGATTCCAAAAAAACTATTCGATCAATCGGTCCGAGATTTTAATATATTATTCTACATACTTATGCCTATCGTATGAACCACGGGTGTGTTAATTAATCAATATTTTCTCATTTTTTTCCATCATAAAAAGACGGAAAAAGTGCCATTTTCGTGAACCTAATTTTGGAAAGTCAGACATTTTGAAAGTTTTCATGCAAACTCTTTCTCCGTGGTTCATGCGATAGTGGTTAGTATGTAAATTAAGATTCCTGTTCTGTTTTTTTTTCTGCTAATCCCAACGACCGCAATCACGCACGCCAGTGAGTATGAATTTTTTGGAGGTGCTCCAGCAGTCAAAAAGAATTTATATGAAAAAATTTGAAAAAACATAAAAAGAAAATATTTTTGTATAAATAAAGGTCGATATGATATAATGTGAAAGTTTCAAATTGCTGCGTTTCTATTTTCGATAAGAAAAAAATGATTGAAAATCAGTAAAATTTTTCGATGAGAAAGTAGAATGTCCCCTTAAATTCTTATCACTAGAGCACCCTGTACCCGAATTTCTACACTTATTGCGTGCTATTAGGTCTGATTAAGCCGTGTATCTGTTTTGTTTTGTTGAGAAGTCTATAAGTGTTTAGCGGCTGACTATCGAAATTTCCAATGGGGTTATAGCCATAAATATGGCTAATATATACGATGCATGACGATTGCAGTGCTGGCGGATCTGTAAGAGTATCTGAACCATTGACGTCGAGAGATTTCACTCAATTGCATTATTTAATCAATCAGTATTTTTTAAAGAAATTTGGAGAAATGCGGTAGATTATAAGTTTGCGCAAAACGTGCACTTTTAAAGCGCTGTTATACATAATTCACAACCTCTTTATACGTAAAGTGAAAAATATTGCAGTTGTGACAGCATTCTATCAAAGTTACTGTTTTTCTGTATAGTGTGCTTGAAAATAATTGCCAATATGTAGTTGTATTTCAAAGCATCTACACACACAAAATACTTCCCGACGAATTTTGAAACATTACGTTGTTTTAAGATAATTAAAAATATTATCTTTCTACGTTAATGTAAGAAGAAATGTTACTGGTAATTTAACAAAAGACCTTGATTTTCGGAATTTCGGAGTTGTATACATGTTTGCAAATTCAATTCAACCAAAGAAAATGTGAATTTAGACTATTCTGTCACTTGTGCCCTGCTTCTTTATTTGAAGATTTGCTTTGATCCGTATCTCTGGGCGTTGTATATCACACAGGATATGTACGCCAAGATCAGATCGTCGTTTTAGCATTTAAATCTGCTATGTGAAGATAGGTTGCTCACGCAGGTCCTTTAATTCTCCATAACCCATCTCTATATGTGCATTAACCACATTATTAATGCTGTCTACTTACTAAGGTTTATTCTTCAGTTTTTTTAACACATTAACGTTAACATAACGATTAAGAATCGTTGACCATCAAAAACAAAAATATGCTCTCAGTTTTGGTCATGCAACTGGCTTCAAAGCAATTTTATGCTGTAAATATTCTCAGCTGAGCTATTTATACAAAGCGAAAAGATTGTTCATCTACGTTATAGGAAACTGGTACATGTAATAATGCAGATTAATATTGATCATTTTTGTTTACCTGAATTTATTCTACAAGAGTCTTCAGTTATTTTTCTCTGAATGGTATTGTCTATTTGAAATTGCCAAATGGGTAGATTGTCGTTAAGCTTATAAACTAACAAGTTTAAACTATTATCGTCGACAATTTAATATTGCTGAAGCAGACTGGAACCATATTTTAACAAAATATAATAGAAGATCGCCGCGTACGTTATTTTATTATACAAAGCAAAAGTAAAGAAACGCTTTTCTTCACGAACAGAGTACATGGAGGTGCAGTGTCTGTCGCCGTAAAATTGCGTCAAGAGATCAACCGATTGTAACACAAGAATCAACTGACTCCCTGTTAGAAGTGCCAGTGTTGGAAGCTCTTCAAAGAAGACATAGCGACGCAAGACTAGGGTGTCAAAGTGGCAGTCAGCTAGGCGGGTTTGGTAGTGGGCTAGCACCACCAAGAAGTCCAGAACTACGAAGACATTCTGATGTGTCACCTGCAAGTTTTAAGGAACTCGAGAAGGTAAGTTCATATGTTATTAGGTGTAAGGTTCTATACCATTGTGGGATATTTTAGTGACAACAAATAGATGTTTATTTTAATGAATTAAATAACAATACAAGATAAAATGCTTCGCGTGTGTCGACCCCGTGGTGATTCCGTGGCGACCGTTTCTGAACTGCATCGCTCTTTTCCCTTATAAACAATTGAATCGCGGATCATACCATCGATCGCTCACCTTAGTCCATTACTTTTGTATTTTCGTTTATTCGAGTGTGTTCCAAACATATATCTCATTACAACTTTTCCAGTCTTCCAAACGCTCGATCGTTATACACACACACACAATCGGGTCGCCACATATCGGATCTATACCATTGTAATGTGTAGCGTCGTTCATCCAAGATTATACAGTACGCTCATCGTCGTGGATTGTGCTGCATAAACAGTAAACTGTTTCTCAGGTTCTTCCATTACAGTGTCTACTTCGGTATTCTTACACCTAGGTGAATGTTTTTCTTGCGCCTGTATCTTAATCGGAGATAATCAAGTATCTGATGTACGCGATGCGGCAGACAACGAAGTTTCATTAATACATGCTTACGGCTTAACGAGTCATAATACACTAATATAACTTTTTGAACTGCATTTTTTTATCTATAAATTGATATTACATATTGGTCAAATTTGTCCAACTATAATTACACCAAACACGATATAATTTGAACTATATTTACTCGTTTAACACTTACGAGTTAAATTACTCAGAAGCAACTCAGTAATCCATTATATCATATTTCGTGTAACTTGGATCACAACAATGTGAATAACATGTTATAAATATTTTCATATGGAAAAAAGTTGAATATATACTCAGTAGTTGAAGTATCGCTTTTGTTATAACATTGGTACGCTGTTTTTTAAGTGTCTTGGTTGCTTCGACTCTCATTTCGTTGTTATCTTTATTTCGGTGTCGTTATTTCGGTTCAGCAGACTACAAAGACGAGTTACGGATCCAGAAAAAAGTGTCCCTGTTCCCAAACTGTCCTAAATGTAGAGGTTGGTTAATATGGTTTATTCACGATTATTTACAATATTTACCATTTGTTATTCTAACGAATCTTGCGACCAATAAACTTAAAGGTTTCAATGTTAATTGAGAATTTAACGTAATTCGAATGACTTGGATGGAATTTGGATGAAGTCTGCCTGCCTGCCTGCCTCTGCATATTTTTGCTATCGAAATGAAGATAAGTAGATAGGCCTAAAAAATCGCAGAATCTTCCTTTCCTTCAGTGCCTTTCACACCATATTTTTAATAGTGCATCGAGGAAATTATTCAAGCATGCCCACGAAATATAAAAATATATAACATTTGGCCACGCTTGCTGAGAGATAAAATATTACGCAAAATGTAATCGGCCGCACTGTAGCAAGCACAATGTCGGCAGATCTGCATAGCAAGAATATTCGCTGTTATTTTCTTCCTAATTCTCGACGAGGTGTGGACAGTACTGCGTGATCATAAAAAATTAAACGTTTGGTGAACGCAGTGGACAGCGAATCATTGAGATTTGTCTCACTACGTAAAGTTATTCTGTTTGGTTTATGTCTTCGAGTCGTCCAGATAGACAAGAATTTTCGGTTGCCACATGCGAGGATGGTTAGGCGAAGTACTAGGGTTCATATATAGGTGTACAAGTATGAAATGCGGATTGTTTTTCTCAAAAAAACGTGTTAAATTCGGAAGAATGATAAAAAGTGGTTTATTCAAAGTATGCTCCATCGCTTGCTCTATATTTCTCCCATCTTTCGGGCAATTTGTGAATACCACGCCAATAAAAATCTTCCCCTTTTGCTGCGAACCATTCATCGAGCCATTTCTTCATATCTTCGTACGAACCAAAGCGCTGTTCACTAAGTGCGTGACCCATCGATGCAAACAAGTGGTAGTCGGAAAGAGCTAAGTCTGGTGAGTAAGCCGCATGGGGTAGAACTTCCCAGCTGAGTGCTTCCAACGTGTCTCTTTCGGTATTGTGGCCTTTTCTCAAGCAACGAACGGTTCAAATCGGTCACTTGTTGCTGGTAGCGTTTAGCATTAACCGTTTCCCCAGGTTTTAGCAACTCATAATGTACGATGCCCGTCTGGTCCCACCAAACACAGAGCATCGTTTTTCTGCCAAAGCGATTTGGTCTTGCGGTCGATGTGGATGATGCGCCTGGATCTACCCATGATTTTTTGCGCTTCGGATTGTCAAAATAAATCAACTTTTCATCACCTGTAACAATACGATGCAAAAACGACTTCCTTTTGTACCGAGTGAGCAAAATGTCACAGGTGTTTTTGCGCTTTTCCATTTCCCTGTCGTTCAACTCATGTGGTACCCATCTACCGATCTTCTGAATTTTTCCCATCTCTCCTAATCGATTGGAAACAGCTTGTTGACTAACGCCCAATTGCTCGGCGAGTTGTTTTTGTGTTTGCGAATCATCTTCGTCCAACAACGTTTGCAATTCCACATCTTCGTATTCTTTTGGCGGTTTTCTTCCTTGTTTAACGTCGAAGTCACCACTTTTGAAACGCCGAAACCATCGTTCACACGTATCTTGCGATGGAGCATGTTCGCCATAAGCTTCGCGAAGTAATCGGTAAGATTCAGCAGCAGTTTTCTTCAAATGAAAACAAAAAATTAATGCCGTCGGCGAATGCTCTTTGTTCGGCATAAATTTCGACATATTGAACACGACAATTCAACACTATGCACACACTTTTCCAATTTATCACACGTTCGCGTCTGACACTTGTTGATAAGACAACAAAATGGCGCAGAGTAAAATCTTTATAACACTATTGGAGCGCCATCTGTTATTTAAAATCCGCGTTTCATACTTGTACACCTGGTATAGATGCTTGAACATAGTTGTTGAACGTGCAACACAAATAGCTAGGCCACATGAGACGGGACCCTTTTATCCGCATTTTATCCATTTTTTATCCGCATCTTACGCCGTCTTTTCTTCCGTGTAATTTCTAGTTTTGCCTTCCATGCTTTCTAAATGCTTTGATAAGCGGTTGAATGACATTGCTTTTTGCTACCCAACGGTTTCATAACTGAATAACATCTCGCTCTCTATACCGTTTATGACACACCTAGCGTATGTACAGTGCAGAACTGAGAAGTTGGCAGCCATAACGGCATAGGGGCAAGAGGAGATCTCTGCCTACTCCATCGAAAATCCATCATTTACGGTGGGTGACGAATTCACGGGGGCACGTTTTGTAGTGTACCGTGTTTATATTCATAAATGTAGGCTCACTGATGTATCATAAATGCCACTCTGTTATCGCTTCATATGTATTTACGTAGGATTAAAGCGATGATGTCTATACTACTATAAAAAGGCGTGTTATTTGCGTAGGAACACGCGATATTAACAAATTGCTCTATGTTGACGCAAACGCAAGTGTTTAGACTCCGATATTAGGCCAACAGTGTAAATAACCGATTGATTGGCCTAAGTATATGTTGACTTGTCCCTGAGCGATTTTAGTTATTTCATTTGAATTCAGCATATTCTTGACGTTTCGCAAACGTTGCAGTTTGCATCATCAGAGATACGGAATTCTAATACTGAAGCTCCCTGTGTTCAGGTCGTTCTTATATGCCCCCGGTAGATGTTCCCGTTGATTGCACCAGCCAATCAGGAAGTCTTTTTATTTTTTCAGCTGGTCAATTAAAAACCGTGGGGGGGGGGGGGGGGGTACCAAACTGGGTTAGTTCGATAACCATTGTCCCAATTCAGGATATTAGGATGTTTTAGTATTTCTAGACCCTCTCGTTGTTCCCTGATATAGTAGCCTTTCGAGGGTGCCAGCAATTCAGCCTTGTCAAAGTTGATGGTATGACCAGTCTCCATACCAAGCTCCGCAAACGGTCATTCGGGAAAATGACCCAAGCTGGTTTCGGAAGCTAATGCGTCATCCAATGTATATTGGCCGTAAATGCCTTAAGGAGAAAATGAAATAATTAAGAAACTTGAATATTTAGACACTTATTTCTATTTCCATCATTAAATCATAAATTAGTTGCGTTGTACATTGCAATTTTGTTGTATACCACGCCAATGGTTCGTCGTTCGAACATCGCTTGCCTTGTCCTATTTCTTTTCGGCATTTCTGATTTATATTCTTCGTAACGGAAACGAATTAGTGGGCATGATCACGTCAGCGAATAATATGGAATAGCCAAAAATGTATGTGACATAAGACATCTTACTTTAATTATGACCAATTAGACCCGCAATCCTGTCAGATGCTTTTTTCCAGCTCTTCATGGTGCAGTTTCGTTTCGCAATAAGTTGGATGGAATAATATGCCTTTTTTATTAGCTAAGCGTTTAAAAAAGAGAGATCGATGCACATAGAGAATCAGTATACCAATATGTAATTTACAACAGACTCCCTACTACATCTACATATTCTCGCAAATCTAAACTGTCTAAACATGCATTTGTGCAGCTATCACTTAATGTCTAGAAACGTAATTAGATCGTTTGTGAAATATGGAGGAGGAATGAACGAGCGTAAACATTCGCAAATCCTTACCCATGTCCGGTGTTTGTAATCAAACAACATACGCACAGATAAAGTCTTTAACCCTTTGCACTCCGTTGTCGCCGCTGCGGCGACACGACACGCCAGCATCTACAGGCAACATTGTATCATCTTTATACGGGTAGGAAGATGTTTCGGCACGCGCCACGTATTGTTTTTTGAGGAAATCTCTGAAGTGGTGCAGGAAAATGTTTTTTTGGGGCATGGAAGTATGTGTTATCAATTCGTATATTATATATAAGACTGTAAAAAAAATCGAAATGAGAAACCATTGACACATTTGAAATATGTGAAACTGCTAGTGGATCAATTGGTTAACAACTTTCGACAAGAAAGATCGAGACCTTCGTCTTCTGCATCTCGCATCTGTTGAGATACGGTTAAACGGGAAGCTTCACGTAATGCGGAAGGGTAAAAGAATAGATTGTGCCGTTTGCTCCAACAGGCAGAAGAAAGGTGAAAGGCATGAAACCAGTAAGTATTGCGATACTTGTCCTGGCAAGCCACGAATGCATCTTGGGGATTGCTTTTCACAATATCATACAATGAAGAATTTCAAAAGATAATTGTTATTTTTATGTATTATTATATTCTTTACATTGTAATTTTGTTAATAAAATATAGCTTTCAAATGACACTTCAATTTTTTGACAATCAATTCAACAATTCAATTTCGAAACAAGCTTTCTTTAATGACACAGCAACGTCTTTGACCTTTCTCAATTGCGCGGTCGCAACATTGTAAACACTTTCGGAGTAGCTGAAACCTCTTGCTAAAAAGTGCTCGGAGTGCAAAGGGTTAATTATAGAATCCCGTTTAGGAGGGTCGAGAGCCATGAAACATGTAGAGGATTGATTAAACATAGTCTTCTTTTAGATATTTTAAGCAATAAAAAGCGTACGTTATACTATTCAACTTGAACTTTAATGAAAATATGTTTTTCAATAGTTCCGAAATAAGCGATATACTCGGGATTGACGAGTCGCTAATTACAGGCTAGGTACGTCATCTGAGTTGGGTTTGTTTTTTAATGAAACGAGAGCTACGACAGTAAATTCTTGACTACAGGGATTCATGGTTCATTGTTATCACAAACTTCATGCACATTCCCAGATTCCCTACTCTTTAGGCGATTTCAAATGCAGAAAGAGGAGCTGCGAGTTTTTATATTTAAGCCAGAAAGCAGTTGCTTATTTCGAATCAAGTCTGTATTCCGCTTATTTATTTGGATTTATCGTTTTGCACCTAGACTTTCCGTTCGTTAAAGCACAAACTTTCCCGATATCCTTTTAAAAAAATGCGAACAGTCACCGTAGTATTTAATCGCAAAATTGATTAATTGGATAAAAGATATACAATTGTGTACATGTTCGCAACTGGTTATTCTTAGATAGAAAACAAAAGACAAGAATATAATGAATCACATAACAGTGCCAAAACACTGAACTGATTCATCAGTGGACGACTTCCCTTTTATACAGGGTGTTAAAAAAACTATTGAATACATTTGTCGTATGCAGGATACAACGTACTAAGTAAAAAAACCTTGGTAAACATAGGTCGAAAAGTCAACTTGCCCTGGGTTGTAAATATTCTTGTATGTTAGTATCTTGGTTGACCTACCATTGGCTTTGCGATATTTGTAGAATCTGTTCTACAGCTCCTTCTTCCATTTCACGCATGATTGACATTTTCTTACAGAGTCGCGGTCTCTCTCAAAAATTCTATATCTCTTTTAAACTATGTGATAAGCATGGTAGATTCATGTTGAATGATGTGTTGTTTTCAACCTTATTACTATTGTGAATAGTCAATATTTATTTTTGGTTGAAAATTGGAAATCACTTGAAAATGTTTACTTTTGGAACTCTCTACATGTTTCGGCGCATATTGTGCCCTCTCATAAAAAATCTACAATAGTCAAATGCGCTGTATATAAAATGTGTGGGCGTGTTATTTTAATGTAGCAAAACTATGAAAACTTACGGTTGTTCTTGTTGCCACGCCTCTATCCTTCTCCTCATTTCACACATCACTTTAACTTAATTTTATAAAGAAATTAGTAGTTGTAGCTATTAGTGTCAGGTTATATGTCAAAACGTGAAATGTGCATTAAGGGGGGAGGACTGCGTAAAATATGCGTGTGTGTATTCACCGATACTATTGCACATCAGCGGTACAGGCTCTTTTTCCCTCCCACACATTAACACTAGATTGTCGGAGGTTGGTTGTATACCTATTTTGCCTGATTGAGTCAATTTGACTCAATCGTCAAAAATGCAGGTTTTTTAAAATAATAAAATTTTATTACAAATAAACTTTATTCCAAACACTTTTTGCATACATATTTAGTTTTTAAAATACACTTTCCGCATATTTTTTTATTACATTTGCTAGAAACGCCCTTGCTTCTGTTCCTGTTGCATGACACTTGTACCTGGCAATTTGCACGGTTTTCAATCTTTTGTATATTAGATAAAGTCGAAGTACTTTCGGCTTCATTATCGTAATTTCCGCTTAATTCTTCCGCCAGTTGCAAAAGAAATTCTTTTCTTAACATTTGTACTTGAGTCACATCTTTATATATGACCCAAGCATTGATTGCTGCCCAATCTAAAATGTTGTAGAACACGTGAACGGGTCATCTGTGGGAACCTGCTTTGCTACTATATTTTCGCGCCATTTGATCCAGTATATCGACTCCATACTTAGTATTATTATAAAAAGATATAGTTTCCGGGACACGTTTTTTTTTGCGACAAATGCACTACTTTCTCCGGTGCCATAAGTCAAAATGAAAGATTTCAACAGGATAGTTTGCAACAAATAATTTTACAGCATTGAATGAACAAATTATAACATGAAAACTCTCCCACCAGAACGTTTACAACAAGTTTTTATGAAAAGGAAATAAGTTACGTGTGTCTAAAACGGTGAGTCAATTTGACTCGTATCCGGCAAAATAGGTATAGCACATATGAATTATTGGAAGTAAAGGAGTAGGATGGAATAGGAATTACTTTTTGTATACCTTTCATTGTTCTATGAAAAACCAAAAAATGATTTTAAAAAAAATGACTTAAAATTGTTATATATATCACAGTAAAAGTGCAAATGAGTCAAATTGACTCGCTCCGTCAATCTAGTGTTAACCCGTCAATAATGGCTGCCGCCATACATTTCTGTTAAAGATTAAGTTAAAGTAATCCGTAACGTGGAAAGGGAAAACTCTTGGCAAAAAGAACTGCTGTAAGTTGTCATAATTTTGCTGTATTGAAATAGCACACCCAAACATATCATTAACAACATACTTCTATTCACTACTATTGCAGGCTTTTGATGAGGGGGCACTGGATGCCTCGAAACATGTAGGGAGATTCAAACATAGAAATTCTCAAGAGAATTCCAATTTTTAACCAAAAATTACTTTTTCACTAATTATTCAGAACGCTGGATTCAGATATATAATTCTTCTAAGTTATTTATCAGTGTAGAATTCGTAGGTTACCCGGAAAGTATCCGACCTTTACTTAAGGGGACATTCTACTTTCTCATCGAAAAATTTTACTGATATTCAATAATTTTTTTCTTATCGAAAATAGAAACGCAGCGATTTGAAACTTTCACATTGTATCATATCGACCTTTATTTATACAAAAATATTTTTTTGTATGTTTTTTCACATTTTTTCATATAAATTCTTCTTGATTGCTGGAGCACCTCCAAAAAATTCATACTCACTGGCGTGCGTGATTGCGATCGTTGGGATAATCAGAAAAAAAAACAGAACAGGAATCTTAATTTACATACTAACCACTATCGCATGAACGACGGACAAAGTGTTTGCATGAAAACTTTCAAAATGACTGACTTTCCAAAATTAGGTTCACGAAAATGGCATTTTTTCCGTCTTTTTATGATGGAAAAAAATGAGAAAATATTGATTAATTAACACACCCGTGGTTCATACGATAGGCATAAGTATGTAGAATAATATATTAAAATCTTGGACCGATTGATCGAATAGTTTTTTTGGAATCGTGCACGCCAATCGAAAAAATATAGTACTGAGAAAAACGCATTTAAAGTTTTGCATATCGAATTTTTGTATATAAAAGATTCTTACGTAGTAAATTGTAATATACAATAATTCATAGCCGGATCAATGTTTACATGCAGATCAGCATTTTCTTTTAATTTTTCTGCCGATGTACTAGCGTACTCTAAACTGCATTCACTTGTATGCTGATTTCCAATAAACTTTCTTTTTCGCGAACAACAGGGTCTCGAATTGACAAATTTACTTTGTTTTCGATCCATATTAAAACGATACGTCTCTTTTAAAAACTGTTTGAATACTGAATGCATGTTCAGAAAGCAATAAATATAACAGACATAGTCAAGGTCAAGGGTAAGATGATATTTAAATGTTATTTTTACCAATGCAATGTTTACATTTGGGTGATCTTCTCTTTTAAATCGTTTCCAGAATTAGATAATGTCTTAGAATAAATAAAGATCGCTGAAAGAGAAAAACGGCCCGACCGGTCAAGCGACGTTACCCTTCTATCTGCGCGAGGTGGGTTAGATGCGAGGCCTATAACTTTTCCAATTTTTCGAATTTATCACTGCAAATTTAAGGACATAATCTTGAAAGTATATACTTTCGAATAAGGCAATAAAAAAAAATCGATTTTTTCGACCCGAGAAAGTAGAATGTCCCCTTAAATGTGCGTTGCTGGGAGGGCTGTCGTAGATAACACAACAGATCCTAGCATGTCGTCATCCAAAAACGATACACAGTTACTTAGACATCAAGTTTCGTGGGCGCCGCATTTCGTAATGACGGAAGCTGCTCAAGCAGGTCATTCGTCGCAAATTGTTCAATCATTTTTCTGTGAAGTTCGGTATTTTGCAAGTTCGTTAGTGTCTGATATTCTACAATCCTGATTTCGCTCTCTGTAATTTCTCGTTGTTTTAATTAAAGAAGATGTACGGGCGTTGAAACAATAAAATGGAATGCGGCAAATTATCTGTTATATATTTTTAAAGATAATTTTAGATAGTGTTTCCGAGAGTAACACGATTGTTGGAAGAAGATTGTAGCTTTCATATATAGTCCCATATATATGTCCCCTTCAATACTTTGAAAGGGACATCATTGATATTAACCAGGCATGATACTTTTTTCTGCTACGACAAAAAGTCGGATATTTTCTGGATAGATCACGTACACTTTGCTTTTCAAATATCTCCATAGAAAGAAGTCTAAGGGATTAAAATTGAGGGGGGGGGGGGGGGGGGGTCGTTGATGGACTTTTGCAACTGGTACAATACATCTAATTTACTTGCATAGCGTATCTTATCCAACATAAAAATATGGAATAGTTTTTTTTTAACACCTTGTGCATAGCAGACGACGAACTAATTTTGTCTTTCAAGGAGTGGTTGGCATGACCCCTTTGCGATATGTAACTACTGAATTCCCGCAAAATCCCTAACGATGTCACATTATTCCCCTGCCGGTTCTATATCTAATATCTATACGCAAATTGCGTAAATTATATATCTACCTAAATTGTGTAAATTCCTTAATAATTTTATGCAATGGCGTCAATTAATTAGTGTAAAGTATTTTTTCAGCAGAAAAATTTGAATGGCATTTTTACTTAACCGTTTGACTGTAGATGGTGCCTATAGGCAGCCAGCGGTAACCGCGCTTACATTTAGAGCGCTTTGCGCTTGCCACGTTTTGTTCCTGAGCAATCCGCTGTCAAAGGGTTAATCAAACAGACATACATTTGTAATCTTAACCCTTTTGGTACTACTACTCCACTCAACGTTCTCTGGGTTCTATCGCCGCCCATTGGCGGCATCCACTAAACATTCTGTGGGTCCTACCGCCGCAAATTGACGGCATCCTTAAAAAATTATGTGTTATGTGGGTATGATTACTCTCTATAGTACGCATTACTTTACTATTCTGTGTTTAAAATTCCCGGCTGTTCTAATCATTCCGTTACATAATTAGTAACAGTCATCAGCGTGCCTTAATTATATACGTTTTATAATATTTAGATAGGCTACGAAAAACCAATTGGTATGTTTGCTTATATTGTTATTTTTTTGAATGTATAACTTACAATTTGAATTTAGTTCCCTTCAGGATGAGTGTAAAATGTTCGAAAGGAGAGAAATGGATAAAGGGAATCATTGCTTCAAAAAGTGATTCTGATGAAGAAAATGAATATTATTTAGCATTTCGCAAAAGGAAGAAATGTTTCTTAACACTAGAACTACCGCACCAGTCATTTTGACTGGTTTTACAATTTGATTTAAATATTTCTACTTTATGTTACATTTTTTTCCGAAATGGTGTAATGACTTTTGCGGTGATAACTAAAGAAATAGTAAAATATATTTTTTAAATGTTTTATTTATTCTGAATCAAAATAAATTGATACTATGGTTACTTATACCAACAGCAGTCATTTTGACTGGTATTTATTAAGGCGTTCATTTAGATGTGAAGTCGTAAAACATTTGAAAATTCTGTTAGGAATGTGTTATTGTTTTGTTTAGGAATTTGCTCGCTTGCCACATCACAGTATTATATCAGGCAACATTGTAAAAACAACCATCAAATAGAGAAGTTACTGCATTCAATCAGTGTGTTTATAACAGCCGCTGGAAGACCATCATGCTCTTGTTCATATAACAATATATTCAGTATACGACATATTATTTCAATTAGTGTAAGATGAGAAAATAAATACAAATATTATATACTCATTTTTATAATAAATAGTTTTGTTCTAGTCTTTCTAAGCCCTGAAAATGGCAAAACGATTGAAAACTTGTGAAGTATTGCAAAAATTGAATGATATGCCAATGGAATGCTCTGATATAGAAGATGGTGAACTTTATGACTATGAAGATGAACCAGAAGAAAATGAAATTGAATCGTGGGGTAATCACGATAATCTTGTTGATAGTGATAGAAGTGACAATGATGATTTAGACAAAGAATATGTTCAGAAATCTTCAGAAAGCGAATGTGAAAATAATTCGAATTTACGTAAAAGTAGATGTGTTCGAGTGTTTTCAAGTTCTGAAGATTTTAATGAAAGTATTTTACTAGAATCATAAAATGAAATTGCTGCAGACGAAACCATGCGCGAAGAGCATTGTTTACTAATGCGTAAGGGATAATCCTGACTCATTAAATAAATTAATAATACCAAAAATGTATTACATAAAACATGGATTTCCCTTTGTAAGAAAGTAATGAAGCAACAAATTTAAAAATATTCTATTATTAAGTATTTTTTTAAGACCAGTCATATTGACTGGTTTTGGTAGAAGTAGGTTTGCTGAATTGTCGGTAGTTCTAGTGTTAAACACGTTAAATGCCGCATCAGTTACCGATGGCTGTCGCGGCCCGAATGAAAAGTTTAGTGTCAATCACGTTCGAAATTTCCATGAATGCCGCAAAACACGTTTTCGCAGCTTACGCTGCCGTAGAGTGGAACCACTCTCGTGGAAAACTTCCTCGTCCCACAAATGTATAATCGCGGCCAGCTCCTCCGTACCGAAAGGGTTAATCAAGCGTGAAAGGAAATGTGAAAATAAAATAGGAAAAATGATTTAGTCATATAATTATTTCATTGACTGAAAATGCCATTCAAATGTTTCTATTGAGAAACATTTAATTTTTATTCATTTACGTCATTGGATAAAACAAGGTCATTTATTTCCTCGTGTGGGAATTCGCCAGCGAATGCTGCATTCCCACTCACATTTTTCTACGGGGTGAGTTCTGGCGTCATTAGTTTACAGCCTACGCTACTTTCCTCTTCTACAACCCCATTTTTCCCTTAATTCCTTCGACCTGGCAACGCTGGCCAAGCAATAATAGACCTGCAGACTGGTGTATATATAATAAACAGAGGTTAAGGCAGGTGTCATACAGACTTTGTTGTACCTCTACCATTAGCATATTGTCAAAGTTTTTCCATCATGCAAGGCAAAGAATCCAAATAAGCAGTTAAATACGTATATATTCGGTGAACCACGTGTATAACGTTAGAGCTTAAAATATCCCTGCAGCTTTATTATTTGGGTTTTCTACTACAAATATCTAATTTTCTTTTATCTTTCCCTGCTGATGGGTAATACAGTAAAATCTGTTTTTGTGCGGTGGATAGGGACCGCATAAAAGAAATCGTACAAAAAAATATTCGAAAATTTTATAAATTCTTACATATAATAAACAATTTTGTACGAACTACTACCTAAATTTTTTTATGCGGTGGATAGGGACCGCATAAAAAAAGTCGCACTTAGAAAATACATCAATGATTTATGAAATAGATGAGACAATGCTTTCAATTAAATTAAATAATTAAATTAGACCTAAAGAAATTGTAAAAATATTTATTTTCTTCATTGTACATATACATGGAGAAGTTTTCAAATTGTACATTAAATAGTTTGCTGCTACTCGCCGTAATCCAAAGCGCGCATCTTCTTGTGATGAATTGGTTGAAAATCGCTTTCGTCGCTTAAAGATAGGATTTCAATTGATTTGTTTTTTGGTACCATAAACTCAGTAATCAGTTTTTGTGATGACGGTCGACTGGTCAATTGCTTGTAAACGCCACGATAGTGAGACATGCATGATCTCAGCTCTTTTTCGAATTTTAAGCGTCTTTCCGCATTGGTATCTATTTTAAGAAAATGCGTTTCCAATTTTTTCGAAATCTGGATCCCTGCATATATTTTATCTGCTGTAATAGATTCCGGTTCTTCTTGTCCATTTTCATAATCTATCAAACTATTGATAATGTCACTATCATCGACAGTTTGGTCCTCAATCATCTCGTCCAGGTCATTATCGCCGAAAGAATCAAAGCCTTCTCCGCCGATGTTATGTGCGAGCGCACTAATTTCAGATAATAACGTTGACGTGTTTTCGGTAACGTTTCGATTAATTACACATTCATATATTTCGTCCACAACATGTATATGTACATTGATAGGAAACATTAAACTGGTGCTAACGCCGCTTAGATTCATATACCGCATAAAAATAAATGGCACAAAAAAAATTTCACAAAAATAAAATCGCACAAAAACAAAATCGCATAAAAAAGGACCGCAGAAAAACAGGTTCTACTGTATATGCGAACTGATTGGTTGCCAAGATTCGAAACATTTAGCGCCGATCCGTTATTTGAGAAGTTCAGAATATGTCGTGCAATGTGTACACACAATGATTTCTCTAACATTGCCACTAGCTATCGTCTCTCACACTATTTGTTCCCATTTTTAATTAGAAAATTGTCATTAATATGTTATCAGCTTTTCACACGCAAATAAATTAAAAACAAACAATTTTGTGTATTGCCTTTCGTATTCTGGCTTTTAAATCTTTCATCGCGTTGTTTTGTTTACCATTTTTATCTCTGCTAGGTGAACTTCAAAAGCTAGCCTCGAGGCTCGAGAATAGTAACCCGTCTCCCAAACTGATACCTTTCTCGGCCAAGCTGGGTGACCATGTGACAGATTTAACTGTACTACTTCTTTACTGCCACATTGTAATTGTTCGACCTGGACTTCCAAATTGCACGAAACTTAACACATTGCGGACGGATGACAAGATATCTCGTCATTGCTATTTCGTCGTTCGGGGCCATTGACGAGATATATCGTCTTGCGTATTCTGTCGTTTGAGGCAGGTGACGAGATATCACACAGTTGCTACGTGATTGTCAGCCGCGGTTTTTCGTAATTTGTATTGCGAATTAATTATTTGAAGCTCTGAAATATGGATAGCGGCAAAACGATTAGCAATGATACAGAAATATTTGCGGACAGTTTAACGGATACATCAAGTGATGACGAGAATATGAATATTTGTGAGGACTTTGTCGTGTTCCACTTCACTTAGTGTCATGTTTTACGAAACATCATACTTTAAAAAATGTTTAGTTTTAACACATTTTTACCTATTCAAAAATATTAAAAAAACATTTATTTTTAAAGTTGTTAAAAATAAATATTTCACGGGACAATAATTTTTAACACGTTGACTGCCAAACGTATTTTGCTCTATTAGAATGCACCGTTCCAATAGAAATTGCTTTTACAAGATTCCAAACAGGCTTCATTGCGAATTTTTTGCATTTTTAGTCAAATGTTTTGCACCGGTCACCGGTGACCACCGTGGCAGTCAACCTGTTAACTACTAACAAATCATCACTAATTTAAAGATATTTGACGCAAAAAATACCCGGCCACTGGGTGCGATTAGCAATAGAATGCCCGGTCCGCAAAGTGTTAATGTGTTGAATTCACGCATATTATTCTGGAGAATGCAAAATTCGAAATCTCAAATTATCAGCGTGTTAAAGAGAATTGACGACAAATTTCCCGATATTTTCTCTTACTATACGCTTGTACGTGGAAGGAATTATGCAATGCTGTCTAAGCGTTCGGCTTATTTACATTCCTATCGCCTTTCGTTAAACGTGTGATGTGCATTTTCAATTATATAGAGTGGTCCACTTATACTAATAATTATTATAAATGGTAACTCCACTTTTCTCTGTGCCAAATTTCGCCAAGGGCTTATTTATGTGGCACCGTAGAAAATCAGTTTAGATGCAAGAATGGGCCTTATTCAATTTTTCAGTAATTGAGATGGGGTACAACTGTGTACATGTTCGCGTGGCATAACAGTTACATCCATATGGGTCATTCGTATGTGTTACTTTTAGACCAAAAAAATGTTGCTTTTATCTACAGTCCTTGTTTTGGTTCGGCGAACTACAATGGCGGGTTGCAAGTCGTGGGAAAAAAATCTAATCTCTAAACATCTAAATTCGAGTTCGACCAAAATGATAGTGTGATAGATTTTACTGCATTAAGTTTACGATTTAATTTAGTTAATGATCAAAGATTTTATACGTATGTAGCTGAGCAAACACTTTTGCGTTTGCAATTTTGAGTGCGTTGCCATTTCTCGTGCAATACCTTTCCGTTATAGAAATGATACAAGAGTTTGCGCATATTTTTTCTAAACTAACAAGTAATTCTTTGTCTATTATCGAATTGAAAGTTTACTACGCGGGCGCTTTCACCTGTGTATTCGTCAACTGTGGCAGATAGTATACAATATTGTTTGTATACAATAGAATATTGTATCCATACGGGTCATTCATTCAATTGAATTTCGTGTTTCTGCGATTATATGCTCGTCGTAAATGTTTAGTCCAGGATTATTAATGAACATCTTCTGAATTTATTAAATGTTACCTTTCATATATTTTGTGCCAAGTGCTAGTACTACTTTCCATGAGTAATCATTACGTCATGCTGTTCTAGTTTCGGAAAGGCGCAGGAGAGCGCCGAGATGAACTTAAATGGGAGAAGGAACTTGAGCGTAAAAGCAAATCCAGGGGCGGATCACCGGATCGCCATCAATCTGACAAAGTTAGAGCAACTAGCCCGCAAAGAACACCTAAACCAATTCAACATCCAGGTAACTTAGAGAGTGCTATGTTTAGATAAAAAGTCTGAGGTTTTACGAGAATTTGTTTAACTACAAATTATAGTCAGGTTCAACTTTAACACTAATTCTATACCTACATTATCTGCGCTGCGTGACATTAGGTACGCGTCGTGCGTTCTTTTGTAGTCGTTTTATGCAATGGCGTTGATTCATTGGAATCGAATGTTTTTCAATAGAAAAATTGATATAATTGTGCGATCAAACGAGCTCGTCGAAGGCGAGCGAAGTTCGATCGTGATTATATGTAGACGTCTCGTTCGAAGATGATAACAGGTAGTAGTGTCAGCTATGCTCAAATCCACAACGTTTAGAGTATTTCAATTTTTTAGCGTCGTCGGTCTTCCTAGCAACGTATGGCCTAGTAACACCTCATATCGTTTAGAGTTTTTTTTTATGTATTTATTTTTATTTATTTATTTATTTTTTGATAAAAATTTAACACCCAAGATGATGATTACGGGTAGAAATTGGGGTACTTTTTTTTTTTTTTGGCTAGGGAGGTTAATCATCTTCGAACGAGACGTCTACATATAATCACGATTGAACTTCGGTCGCCTTCGGCGAGCTCGTTTGATCGCACAATTATATTGTGACGTCTCGATCTCAATGATAACAGGTAGATGTTCAGAGATTGTGCTTCAATTTTTATCTAAACACCATTATTTAAAATAGAAACGTGCAGCAACATATTTATTCATTTTTAAGGATAGAAAAAGCAAATGTTTCATTTTTGCGTTTTGATATTGGCCTGTTATTGAATTTAGTAAAGGTTTTTGACCTTTTGTTTTCCTTCCAATGCTTTCTCATCTCGTTGATTAACAAACTGCGTGAGAAGATTAGTAAGGTTATCTAACTGCGTTTGCATTTTTTGCAATTTCTCCTCAGTTTTCCTGTTCGCGCTTTCCTTAGAATGTGACCGAGAGCGCTTTCTTTTCTTTTCCTTTCCCAATTTGTTAAATAATTTATATCGATAAATTATATTAATAAATCCTTGCGCAGATTTACTCTTTACGTGTGAATCGTTCAGCATAACAAAACAATATGAGGTGTTACTAGGCCATACGTTGCTAGGAAGACCGACGACGCTAAAAAATTGAAATACTCTAAACGTTGTAGATTTGAGCATAGCTGACACTACTGCCTGTTATCATTGAGAACGAGACGTCACAATATAATTGCTCCTTATGTCATTCTTGCTTAAAAAAAACAAATATAAGTTTGTTGAGTAAATGTAAAAGAAAAACGAAATATAATAGACAAAATTATTTATTCATATAATTAAATGGGAATGGTTCCGAAATGTTTCTGTTCAACAACATTCGATTCTGATGGATCTACGCTAGTAGATAACGTAAGATGCAACGTTATGTCATATATTTTGTTGCGAGAGAATGCGTCTGGCTTATGCTGACCCTACCACCAGTATTTTACAATATCAATAATGACGTCATTTCCACATTACTTTCCCCACTACCATTCCACTTTTCTTTTAATTCGCTTGATCTGGTAAAGCTGGTTAGGAGATATTGGCACTGAAGTATTTCTTTCCAATAATCGCTTATAAATACCCGCGTTCATTGTTGTAAATTATTGTACCGTTAAATAGACTTATAATTTAGGAACTCAAGAAAAAGGAAATGCGTCATTGAGACTGAATTAAACTTGCACTCTTTCGTTCTGTTAATATCGTTGTGGTTTAAACAAAGTAATATTTTAATGGTAATACTGCTTTGGTCAGATAGCTGTTTGCGGTACTATGAATTACAGTTTAAAATCTAATTTTATCGCGGCGGGTATAAGTGGCCGAAGCATTTGATGCAACGAAAAGTGTTGCGGATAGTCCGATAGCCGTAACCTAAATATAAGCCACAGGAAACGGTTGACGAGGTGCGCGGACAGTTCAATACCCAACTGAATAAAGGAAAGCCGCAAGGAAACGATGAAAGATTCTGAGCGTATGGACAGTTCAATGCCGTAAGCAATTGGGGAGTCGCAAGAAATAGCGAAAGAGTTTAGATCACTTATGCAGTCGATATTACGTCGAGTGACTAACGTAATTACATTCGTGAGCCTTTATCTTCTAGCGGATCTAAATATTTACAACTGTGAATAGTTAACCATCGTGTGGAATGCATACAAACTTTTTTGTTACAAAACCGATCATACCAGGTGTGTCGGTAAGTCCTTTCCGATTTTTTCGCTAAAGAAAACACGCTACGTATAATGGATAATTAAAATTTATTTATTCAAAGTATTGGCCATTTGATTCCATACATTTTGCCCATCTCTCAGGCAATTTATGGATGCCATTCCAAAAGAACAGTTTCTCCTTTGAGCTAAACCATTCATCGAGCCATTTTTTAACTTCTTCGAAATCGGCGAAGTGCTGCTCTGCAAGCGCGTGCCCCATCGATGCGAAAAGGTGGTAGTCGGATGGAGCCAGGTCTGGAGAGTACGGCGAGTGCGATAAAACTTCCCATCCAAGTGATTTCAACACTTCTTTGACTGGTTTTGCTGTATGAGACGGCACGTTGTCATGCTGCAAAATCACCTTATCATGTCTTTGAGCGTATTGTGGACGTTTTTCGATCAATGCACAGTTCAAATTGATTATTTGTTGTCGGTAGCGATCAGTATTAACTGTTTCTCCAGGTTTCAACAATTCATAATATACGACACCAACCTGGTCCCAACAGACACAGAGCATGGTCTTGCGACCAAAGCGATTTGGCCTTGCAGTCGATGGGCCGGCTTCGCCACGTGATGACCATGATTTTTTTCGCTTGGGATTTTCGAAATAAATCCATTTTTCATCACCCGTTACTATTCGATGCAGAAATGACTTCCTTTCATACCTCTGAAGCAGCATTTCACTGACGATTTTTCGCTTTTCCAATTGCCTGTCATTCAATTCATGTGGCACCCATTTTCCCATCTTTTGGATCTTTCCCTTCGCTTGTAATCGTTCACAAATTGCTACTCGGATCACATTCAATTTTTCGGCCAATTGTTTTTGAGTTTGTGTTGGGTGTTCATCCAATAACTCCTGCAATTCCGCATCTTCAAACATTTTCGCCCTACCAGGACATTCTTTGTCTTGAACGTTGAAATCATCACATTTGAATTGTCGAAACCACGTTTCACATGTTCTTATGGTTGGAGCATGCTCACCGTAAGTCTCTACCAGCAAACGATGACTTTCAGCGGCTTTTTTCTTTTAATGAAACAAAAAAAGTAATGCGTGCCGCAAATGCACGTTTCCAGGCACAAAACACGACATTATCAAATAATTATAAATCTATAAAACTGTTACTTTGGCGGAATGTAACTTGTGCAGCTTTGAGGTTAATGTTAGTAGAAACAAATGACATATGTGTACAATAATAACATTTCATACTTATGGCTAGTGACATCTGTTACAAAAACCGGAAAGGAATTACCGACACACCTGGTATACACGTAACGTTGCTTACCTAAAAAAAACATATTGTAAAACATAATTCAAATTTAAGTGGGCATTTTATAAAGCCGCGTATGGCTCGGTACGAGAATATCTGTGAATAAAATTGTTGTCAAGTCATACTCGGCAAAGGAGTGATAAGGGATGCAACTTACATCTAATCTGGAGCATCTTCCCGTTTTTAATTGCTCAGGCGATCAAATAGAAAACGATTGCCCAGTGCAGTAACGCGCAACAGTAAGTAAGAGTACGAGTATTTATAAGGAATCCTTGTGGGATAATACTTCAGTATCAGTGTTATTTTCTAATAACGTTCAATAAAACATACAGACGCTGTTCCAACTTGAATATCAAAACTAATTCATGTTAAGATATTATTTGCTAAATGAGCCGTTTATTTTAAAAGTGGCCTAACTCCATTTATCTTCAAATCGAGATAAATAACATTTACTGATAAATAACATGAATTTGTACATGTAACCATGGTAACCGAAAAATATTGAAAAACGAAGTTAGGCCACTTTCAAAATAAACGGCTCAAATAGTTGTGTCGAAAGTGGCACAAGTTTTGCTTTTCGGCACAGTAGCTTGGGAAAATAGTCAACCGCATGCACTTAAAAAGAAAGCACATCTATGCAACAGACTCATGTCCACGTTTGGAGGTAACAGTGTAAGTGTGGTAAGACTGTAGTTGCCAGAATTATATGCCCGATAGTAGAAATAAATTTTCAAATGTACACGATGGTTATGAAGCATTGATCAAATTATTTATGACGCAAACGTCGCAAAAATATTACACATTCGTATATATTTAGGTAATTTGTAACCTTAATTACGTGTCTAATGTAATATCCCTACCTACGCGCTAAATTTCGCATCGTACTAATTTTAATGAAATTTGATGTTTTTTCCAATTTTCGTTCATAGATACCCGAGTATTGACACATTGTGCTTGGTTTAAAAGTGCATTATTATTGTATAATTATCCTTTGCTTAAAAATGCTAACGGTTTACTCTAAATTTATTGTTGTACTGAAAGAGAAAGCTGTCTCATGTGTTGAGTTTTCTCATACGCAGCCTTACCATATCGAGGGTTTTCGAGGAGTTTTTGCTATAGTTTGTGGAGTCGTGCGTCTGGACTGATACTATAAAAAATCGAGAGTGCGAGGCTATATTGGCAATCGAATCCCAACTCTAATGAGTTTGTGACGTCACGGTACAACTGATTTGATTTAAGGGCGAACATGCCAGGAAATGACCATCTTCCGCATAGCGGTCGTATTATATTTTTTGGTATCGACGGCATTGAAAAATACGACCGCAGTAAGATGTATGTACAGCGCTTAAGGGGACATTCTACTTTCTCATCGAAAAATTTTACTGATTTTCAATCATTTTTTTCTTATCAAAAATGGAAACGCAGCAATTTGAAACTTTCACATTGTATCATATCGACCTTTATTTATACAAAAATATTTTTTTTTATGTTTTTTCAAATTTTTTCATATATATTCTTCTTGATTGCTGGAGCACCTCCAAAAAATTCATACTCACTGGCGTGCGTGATTGCGGTCGTTGGGATAATCAGAAAAAAAAACAGAACAGGAATCTTAATTTACATACTAACCACCATCGCATGAACCACGGAGAAAGAGTTTGCATGAAAACTTTCAAAATGACTGACTTTCCAAAATTAGGTTCACGAAAATGGCATTTTTTCCGTCTTTTTATGATGGAAAAAAATGAGAAAATATTGATTAATTAACACACCCGTGGTTCATACGATAGGCATAAGTATGTAGAATAATATATTAAAATCTCGGACCGATTAATCGAATAGTTTTTTTGGAATCGTGCACGCCAGTTGAAAAAATATAGTACTGAGAAAAACGCATTTAAAGTTTTACATATCGAATTTTTGTATATAAAAGGTTCTTACGTAGTAAATTGTAATACACAATAATTCATAGCCGGATCAATGTTTACATGCAGATCAGCATTTTCTTTTAATTTTTCTGCCGATGTACTAGCGTACTCTAAACTGCATTCACTTGTATGCTGATTTCCAATAAACTTTCTTTTTCGCGAACGACAGGGTCTCGAATTGACAAATTTACTTTGTTTTCGATCCATATTAAAACGATACGTCTCTTTTGAAAACTGTTAGAACACTGAATGCATGTTCAGAAAGCAATACAAACATCGTCAAGGTCAAGGGTAAGATGATATTTAGATGTTATTTTGGTGCGCGGAACACACTCCTTCGTAATGTTTACCAATGCAATGTTTACATTTGGGTGATCTTCTCTTTTAAATCGTTTCAGGAATTAGATAATTTCTTAAAATAAATAAAGATCGCCGAAAGAGAAAAACGGCCCGACCGATCAAGCGACGTTACCCTTCTATCTGCGCGAGGTGGCTTAGATGCGAGGCCTATAACTTTCCCAATTTTTCGAATTTATCGCTGCCAATTTTAGGACATAATCTCGAAAGTATATACTTTCGAATAAGGCAATAAAAAAAAATCGATTTTTTCGACCCGAGAAAGTAGAATGTCCCCTTAACACTAGATTGCCCAAGGCAGTCATTTTGACTGTTTTTTAATTTCAATTAGAAAAACAATTATGAAATTGATGACACAATTTCTTAGAATTTGGTGACTTTTTCTATAACATATAAATGGGTTTATGAATAATTGTAGTTACTTCCGCCCTCCTTTATTTCCGTATATATATATATATGTGTTATACCTATATTGCCCAGAAGCAGTCATTTTGACTGCTTGGTAAATTTTAAATAATCAAAAGATTTTTATTTATTGAATTGAGTAAATTTCTTATATGACCTGTCCGGCTTTGTATTGAAATATGATGCATGATAAATTGTCGATTTGGGCGTATACTTGTTAAGTGTCAGTTGCTCAATAAGCTAAAGTAGTACTAGTTATTCGAATCTTTATAAAGTGTTGTTCTAACAAGTTGTTTATTTTATTTCTTTTGCGCCCTAACTTTATGAAAAAAATGTCGAACAGAAATGAGTTCTTGGAAAAGCTAACGAACATAAGTGAAGAGTGCTCCGATATAGAATCAAATGCAACAAATTCTGAACTATCATCTGAAGATGAAGCGGATTATATTCAAAGTGAAACATCTGACGCTGAAGATAGTGATGAAGAGTCGATCACCAATGATGAAAATGAAAGTGTCATCAATATGCCCAAGAAAAGGTGTAGGGTGCTAACTAGTTCAGATTCTGATGAAGAAACTGAAAATACGTTTCAGGAGGTCGAAACAGCTGCTAATGGTACTGTGTGGACAAAAATTGACGAAGGTGGTATTCCTGGAAGGATACCATCTGCTTGTATTTTCAAGAGTGTGAAAGGGCCAACAGGCTACGCAAAAAGGAACATTGTGGCAGATAATCTTATCAGTGCATTATCGTTGATAATAGATAACTATATTATCAAACATATAAGAAAGTGCACAGAAGAATGTCGCCGAATTTTGTGGAACGGTTGGACAATATCATTACCGGAAATACGTGCATTTATTGGGATTCTATATGCTCGTGGAGCTTACGAGGCAACAAATTTCAAATTGAGTTATTTATGGTCAGCGAAGTGGGGTCCCGAATCTTTTAGAAAAATTATGGCCAGAGAAAAGTTCAAGCAAATCCTACGATTTATTCATTTTGACAAAAGAACCGAATGCAGTAGGCGCCTACAATCAAATAAATTTGCCTTACTTTCGGAAATATGGGTTAAGTTCATTGAAAATAGTCAATATGTACAGTTAATATTTACTAATAACCTGTTATATAACTGTAAATAAGATAAAAAATATTAAAAATTAATTTTAAACAAATTTCTTTACATATTTGTTATTTTTTCACAATGCAGTCATTTTGACTGTTTTTGGGCAATATAGGTATACAAGAAATCTCGGGCAATCTAGTGTTAACTGTGTTCTCGAGGCGTTGGTGACGTCCTTGTATAGGTAGTGAGAATGAGTCCACATGCTACCCAAGGGATTCCTGAGGTATTTTCATAGCAACGCTGCTTATATGCGACTCTATGTCATTAACGAACCATCGTCGTCTTTTACTGTCCTGTCTTTTACTGTCATCGTCTTTCACCGTCTTGTTTCATTTTCTTTGTACATTACTGCATACACTTGAATCACAGATCTTATATTCGCTTCCATAAAAGTAAAGTACTTCAACCGATAACCCGGTATCATTATTGGTTTATAATATTGCAAAATACAATCGTATCATGTTCTTTATCTGACTGGTACAGCTTCTTTCTTTGAACCATATGATGACACTTATCTCTGTACAATTCGGGGACAATATAATCATTATTTGGACTGGAATCAGATGTTTGATTTTTTAATGTACCTTTATACAATGATATCCTGGTATGCTAAAAATGAAAGGAGGCAAATCCAGGCCGAGCAGTAAGAGTAATTGCAGTTGTATTAATAACTAAATGGAAAACAGCCGGTTTTAGGTTGACTTTCTTCATACTTATTTTATTGTGTCAAAGGTAAAAGCGAATAAAGAAAGCAATGGCCTGTTTTTTGAACATTAAAGTCTATTTCATGCTGGAGCATTGTACAAATGAGATTTAGTGACAATTCTGCATAGGTGCAAATGCATAGTCAGATTACAGTGAGAATAAATATGAATAAATCTAAAACATATAACTGTGAGCGTGAATTGATATTAGAAACGAGTAAAGGTGCAAAATTATATCGTAGGATGCAATGCATGTGAACAACCACAAACCGTTAATTGTGGACTATTATTTGCACGGCGTTTAAGCATAAAGCAGACATTAATTTTTACAGCTTATACAAACAGGTCATTCCTTCCGTTATTTGTTTTTAGCTTTTCCATTAAGTTATTCGATTATTCCATTAGATTCCAATGACTACAATAACTAAAGGTCATTCAATGTCATGAAAAGAGAAAACGTACAAGATTCAAAATATTAAAGTAGAATATTTGTATTTCCAGTACTCTTAAATCACTTGCAATTACTAATATATTTTTTCATAAAGCAGTCGGTTCTGAACTACATTTTGCCTACATTCACAATAAACTGTTGCCACATCGCATTTTTTAGTTATTGAATAAAGGATCGGGGAATCGCATTTAGAAACGTTGGTAGTACATGGTAGCGTAATAAACTGGAGGATGTTTGGAAAAATATAATAATATTCAGGGACTTTAATACGTTTACTACTACTCTTAGTCGTAACATACGTGTTCTGTTTTTGTATATCAACTCATATGCGATTGTTTTGTTTTTGATCGCGAATCATTTTCAGTTGTTATAATTACTGAATTTCTAACAAAAGGGACTCTCATCAAAGGTTTTTAAAAATGTAAGGTACTATTAAAAAAATAAAGTTGACCTTGATATATGTAAGAAATTGACAAAAATAATAATTTATGTTGCGTTATATGAGCCTCATTGAATCTAAAAACAATGATATTTGAGGTACAAACGTTAGGTGACAGACCCTGTGTAATCCTGATACTATGGTGAAACTACAGTTATAGTGTCCCTTCAGTATCTCGAGCCTTTTTTTCTTTTCTTTTTTTCGTTTAACACTTTGACTGCCAAGCGTATTTTACTATATTAGAACGGCGATGCTATGAAATACTACATCGTTTGACTGAATTATGCAAAATGTAAATAATGTGCAGGTATTGCAGACCAAAGGATCGCATTACTATTCTAGCAACAACTGCATTTATAAAACAATAATTGGTACCCATTGCGAATATTTTGGATCTTCAGGAAAATCTCTTGTGTCGGTCACCGGTGACCATCATGGCAATCAAAGTGTTAAAATAGACTTTGAAAGTGTCGTATTTCTACCCCCCCCCCCCCCCCCCCCCCCCATACACAGACCAAAAACATCACACTACACCGATTATGGTGAGCTCTGGGGCTCCTCTCAATCTCTCCAGAGTCCGCCCGGTGCTACAAGATGAATAAGTTCACCTCTTCAGTAACCAAGTAGTGGTTCGTCGGCGTTGGCAATTGATAACTGTAGTTAAAACGCGATCACCAAATGATTAAACCATTTTTTGACTATTCAACATGCCCAAAAAATAATTATTATGATGAGAATTTAGAGTTGAGTGGTAGTGAAGACGTGTTTGATTTTCAAGTGTTAAAAGGTATTGCAATGTTGATTATAATTCGACACTTCAATTTTGGAAAATTGACGATTATAAAAGAGGGACTTTTGTCAACATAAAGAAACAAAAGGATGGCAGACGTCAGATTAACTCGATACACCCAGGATGCACATGATCCAGCGATAAATCATGGTGAATTACAAAATTCAAAATTCATCTTTCAATTGCAAATATTGTATAAAATAAATATAATTAAAAACATTTACAAGCACGTGTAATTCTTCTGACTTAAAGTAAAACCCCGTTTCACTCGTCCCGCTGCGAAAATGTGCCGGAGCGCTAAGGGTTAATAAGTTCACCTCTTCAGTAACCAAGTAGTGGTTCCTTAGTTACCACCAAATGTACACGTATTCAACATGCCCAAAAGTACAATGTACATATATGTTTTGTGAATGACGACGAATTGGAGACGACTTTCACTGGTGACACACCAGAGACCACATCGGTAAAAGATTGAATATTTCATTACATTGTTGTACATTCGGACCCTCTTCGGTGTGTGTCGACCATTAGTGCATGGTGAATGTCAAAGCTTACCGTCCTAAGTCGAAATAAGGAAGCAAATATTTCGGACATACCGTTTTCTGTTGACATTCACCGGTGTGACTGTTACATATTAGGTGTACAACCTTCCGCCGTTTTGCAATAGATGAAGGGCAAAACAGTCACATACAATAAGGGCATTTGTAAACATAACGCCATCGAAATATTAGTCGATTCGACGTCCGATAAAGTCATTCTCGATTAAAAAGCTTACGAGCCAAATTGTCATTTGAAAAGGTTTTAATTTTCTGCTTTAATATGAAGATAACGCACCGGCTCACACCCTCTCAAATACAAGGCTATTAGTGAAAGAACGTGCCGAATTTTCAACGCTTCAAGAACGGTGATTTTGACGTCCATCCACCGTGGAAGAGAGAAGGTTTTCGAAGATGCAGAATTTGGCATTACTTGATCAAGACTGTGACTTCTTCTTGTTCCCAAACTTGAAAAAGTCAAAACGCCTGAAAATCATGGGAATGATTCAGAAACAAGGAAATTGGGTGCCGAGAGTTATCGCCGAGAGATGGAACGGCCTTTGTTTGCTTTGAACAGATCTCCAGAAAACGTATTCTTCAGACGGGTTGAAGAAAAATGGAGCATAATCCCAAGCGGATCAAGTGTATCGAGTTAAAACGGAAACTATGTTGAAAAATAAATCGTCAATTTTCCAACCATTTTCGAGTTTTAAAATGTAAACAATCACAGGCGATCGTTATCGAACGCCCAATGCGTATGAGCATTAAAAGACAAACGTGAATGACCGAGAGACATGGAGAATGTCGACTTTCACCGGTGAATGTCAAGAGATACCAAATACGTCGCCGTAAAAGATCGTTTTCATTACATTGTTGTACATTCGGACCCTCTCCGGTGTGTGTCGACCATTAGTGCATGGTGAATGTCAACATTTACCGGTTCGGACATACACCAAGCGACTATGTGAATGTTGACATTCACCGGTGTTTCACTGTTACATATACATATACAACCACATATACCAGCATACCTACACTCGTATAATTGTGCTTAAAAGTAGACACGTCCGTTTGAGTGGACTTCGGGGGTGACTCTTTCTAATTTACCGCGACAGTGTCTTGTCCGAACGATTCTATATCTTAATGAGATATGTTTAATAATCATTTTACGGCTACGCAAGTAATATTAAAACAGAAGTTCAATGTACAAAATTATCTGTTACAACAAATCAAATATGTATCTTTATATAAACTGTTCATACTTAAACGCGTTGGTAACGATATTTTGCTTTAAAATAGAGCGAATACGAGTGAGTTTTATTAAGATATTCACTATAAAATATCGTTAAATTTTGTTTGGATTCTTGAAATTACAAATACACCACAATGCCTTGCAGTCGATGATATCGAGGTATAGGTTTACGCTGTAATAATTGTACACAACAATGTTTATAATGTCTATTATCTGCATTGTCTAATTCTCACCACCATTGAGGCGGCCACACCGACAAATAGATTACCAGGATCAATTTGTTTCAAACAAACATTAATAATACTCTGTAATTATTAGTTTTTTTTTATGGCGATCACAGATGGTTGCTTTTATAGTAATATACATCAAAAAATATGTTTTGCAAACAACCTAAAAACTATTTTGTGGAAATTCTGGGACAAAACAATGTGGCGGAGAATATAATACTTTCGGTGCACTAATTATACAATATTATGACATTACATGATATTTTAGACGACCCAAAATGATTAGATGACTACGAATTCGATTTTAGGCAGGAGGCAGTATAAAGTAGTGCACTGTCATGTTATGAGTTGTATACACCGGGTTCTTTCAGCGTCTGGGTTGACAAAAAGTCTTTTTTAATCAATCGGGGCAAATCGAACTAATACGAAATGTTTTGCAACGAAGTTGATCTATTATAACACGTTTGTCAGATCAATCAAAATTCGTATGTGTTACTTTTAGACCAAAAAAATGTTGCTTTTATCTACAGTCCTTATTTTGGTTCGGCGAACTACAATGGCGGGTTGCAAGTCGTGGGAAAAAAATCTAATCTCTAAACATCTAAATTCGAGTTCGACCAAAATGATAGTGTGATAGATTTTACTGCATTAAGTTTACGATTTAATTTAGTTAATGATCAAAGATTTTATAAGTATGAAAGTGAGCAAACACTTTTGCGTTTGCAATTTTGAGTGCGTTGCCATTTCTCGTGCAATACCTTTCCGTTATACAAATGATACAAGTGTTTGCGCATATTATTCTAAACTAACAAGGTAATTCTTTGTCTATTATCGAACTGAAAGTTTACTACGCGTGCGCTTTCATCTGCGTATTCGTCAACTGTGGCAGATAGTATACAATATTGTTTGTATAAAATAGAATATTGCGTGGCATTCGCGTTCCAGGCTTAACGATATGCTTCGTACAATGGGAATCTTACTTTCAGCTGAAGAGAAAGATTCAGTCGTAGATGACATCGACGACGAGGAGGAGCATCGTCGCCATACACGTCGACCTGGCGGTACTATTCGGCGCACGCCGAGGGTCACCAGGCAAAGGTCGTATGACGACGAAATCAAAAATATGACGCCTGTAACGGGCAGTACTTGTCCAACATCGCACGCAGACACTGGTCTGGGACTGCCGGCTCAGCTTCCGAGACGAGCGTCTGCTTACGATGTTTACGCGATTCCCGGAAGTGGTGGACTTACTGCAGCAGCTATCGCGGGAGTTCAACAAAGAGGGTCCATTTCAGCAACGGGTAAGTACGTGTTATGCGTTCCCGCTTTCATCGACTACTGAAAATCTATTGCCCTGATATATTAGTGGAATTCTCAAGCTCAAGCTGAGCGTATCAGGTTGTTCAATAAGTTTTGTCGTTCGATAAGAAAAACACAATGTTATGGTTTAAAATACACTTTATTATTCAGTATAATCTCCCTGAACATTAATGCACTTGCTCCAACGATCCTCCAATCTGTGGATCCCATCCCTGAAGTGAGATTCCGGAAGGTCTGCAAAATACGCTTCAACAGCCGTTATGACCTCTTCATTTCACGAAAAACGCTTGCCACGCATAAATTTTTTGAGTTCTGGGAACAAATGGAAGTCGCTGGGGGCCAAATCTGGTGAATACGGCGGATGCTCTAACAATTCGAACTTTAATTCATGGATTTTAGCCATTGTCAAAATGCTCTTGTGACACGGTGCGTTGTCCTGATGAAAAAGGATTTTTTCTTCTGCAAACCGGGCCTTTTTTCACGAATTTTTTCCTTCAACTGGTCCAAAAGGTTGCAATAATATTCAGAATTAATTGTTTTACCAGTTTGCAAGTAATCTACAAATAAAATTCCTTTCGCATCCCAAAAAACTGATGCCAGAACCTTCTTGGCCGATTTCTGGACACGAACTCGTTTCGAAGCCGAACAACCAGGTTCACACCACTCTTTAGCCTCTTGTTTTGATTTAGGATCATGGTGATAGACCCAAGTCTCATCCATAGTGATGAATCGACGCACAAAATCCACTTTATCCTTTTTAAAACGCTCCAAATGTTGTTGAGAAAGTCGCATTCGAATGTGTTTTTGTTCAATTGTTAGCGAATGAGGCACCCATTGTGCACACAGCTTTTTAAAACTCAAAATTTCATTTAAAATATGACTCACACTGCCTAATGAGATGTGTAGAGCCTCTACTAAATCTCTCTCAGTCAATCGACGATCTTCCAAAACCATATCCTGTACTTTGGCTACGATTTCTGGTGTCGATGCGGTTTTTGGACGTCCTTCACGTGGATCGTCTTCAAGGCTTGTACGACCACGTTTAAATTCAGCAACCCATCTTTCTACTGTTCTAATTGAAGGTGAACGTTCATTATACACTCTTAACATTCGTTCGTGAATTTCTTTTGGTGCTACACCTTCCAAAAATAAGAATTTTATCACTGCACGATATTCAATTTTTTCCATTGTCGAAAATACTGTGACACGGCGACACTAAATGGCTTGAAAACAAAGAATAAATTGACTGATTGAAATAAACCTTCACATACGTTGATAAGAAGAGTGAACCAACAAAACAAAAAAAAAAATGGACTAGTAGCAACGCCCTCAACAAAACAAAACAAAACTTATTGAACAACCTGGTATGTCCGAACTTTGACAGAACGTTGCTCTGACATTTCAGGTGGCAGCACTGTCACTCTTCGTTGTTTATGTTTTGCCATAGTTACCATTTAACAACGCGTCAAAATTGTTAAAATTTATTATAAATATTCATGTGCTGTTCGCCAAACTTTTCGCGAGCTACGAAATATTTACGGCCGAAATGATCGTCCAACCGAGCGATCAATTCAACGAATTATCGCGAAATTCGAGCAAAGCGGTTCGGTTGCTGATAAAGCAGTCCCTGTACGACACAGAAACGCGCGATCTAACGCGAAAAAAATATCATTCGAACCATCAGTGAGATCAAGGCCGACTTATGCAAGAGAGTCATACAAAATTGGACCTCTCGGATCGAGTCCTGTAAACGAAGCCGCGGAGGCCATTTGAATGATATCATTTTTAAAACCTAATGGTATCGAATGTACTTTAATCCGCAATAAAGGTTTCCGTCATATGTCGCACACAACTTTTTTTATTCAATTTTAAAGTTCAGACGCGCTTAATGAAAAACCCTTTATTAGTGGAATTCTCAAGCTCAAGCTGAGCGTATGTGCGACTCAATAAAAGTCGACTACTTTGCGCGCATTAGCAAGACATGTGTCGTTTCACTCTCTCGCCACTCTGGCTTTAGTCCTTATTAACTCAGGTAATTCTATAATGTGATTAATTCCTTCCGTGTTATATGCAAGCCCAGAATTACCTAAAAAAAATCAGAATAATTCATGTTGCGTTATATACCGCGTTACCGATTTTCTAACAGACCCAGCGTGGGCCCTCTGTTCTCAGGTATAGAAATATATAAAAAAGCGCAACATCAAATCTGGAGTCTGTTCTATAGTAACAACGTGTGCGTAGAATGCACACTGTAGGGCTTCTGAAAGTATTCACAGGGAAGCCTCAAAATTGAGTCACACCTAGGGCCAGTCATATTACGAATTCGCCTCTAAACAGATCGTGTTTTTCTTCACCCGTTCAACTATAATATTCAAAGTTTCTATTTTGCCGTCAAGAAAAATAAACTCCCTTTTGAACCATTATTTTCTCCATTTTTATCAAGCGCCATGAAAGATTTTTCGATAAACATAAATAAAATATGTTATTTAAAACATTCTGTAATGTTGTTCATCTATAATAACACAAATTTAAAATTTAGCAAAAGATACTTTATTAACCGCTAATACTCCGAGCGCCGCATATATGCATTTATCCAGTCGACGATCGTGTGTATTGAGCGCCGCATATACGCGGCATCCACGCCACGACTTCTGGTTACGAGCGCCGCATGTATGCGGCATCGAAATAATCTGTACAAGTGCCATTTATAGTCGATGGCAACATTTTTCGTTATCGGCAGAGCATTTTCCGTTGATTTTATTGCTTATATTATAACTGCTCTTTGTTGAAACCACATCCAAACGTATTACGCAATAAACTACAAACATCAGAGCGATCGTTTACTGATTTATACCGAATATTCTATCAATTAAATTATAAATAATATATAATTATAAATTCTTCATATAATAATATAAATTATAAATTCTATCAATTATATTCTATCAATATAAAAAATCCATTCGGCAGTAAACAATTTTACATATTTGGTTTTTACAAGAATTAGGAATAGATCGGCTTAATGTATAATTTTTAACTCTTAAAAATTAGACTTTTCAGGTTAGGGTTTTATATTTTGCATTTTAAAAATTTTGGAAGTGTTTTCATATTAAAAATGTAAATATACTTATTACATTAGACCAATGATTGTTTTATTCAGCACAGTTCCTATTTAGCACTTAAAACAACACATATGCAGAAACCACGCGCACTGTGCATATTTCCGGCGCGAGTTTCCGTTCAGTGACGGTACTTCGGCGGACAGGGCTCCCGTAGCGAAAGGGTTAAACGCTAATACTCATACGTGTAAATCCGTTTAAAACAAATCGTTTATTGAGTTTCCTTTCAAACGCGATAAAGAAAGTTACATTAGCACGAAACAGCCAATAACATTGTCGGCCCACCACTGATTTTGCCATTGCATATACATTCTGTTCCAAACATTTGTTTTCATAAAAAGCAGTAATCTTACATTGTTTCCACATTTACAGCGAAATTCCGTGACAATTGAAATTGGAGAATAGTGTAGGATAAGATGTTAGGTGTCGTCGAAGCGGGATGCGGAATTATATTAAGTTGAATAATTTTATTTAAAGATAAATGAAAGCACTAATATATACATATAAATACAAAATGAAAGTAAAACTATGGCAATTCGACTACGATTCGGTAAACGGCAAGAAAACGCATCTATCCTGGACTGAACTAAAAATTGAAGTTAAACTGAACTCGCGTCGCAAATCGGGCCGGCTTTTATATGGACCTCTACCGCCTTATCTTAATTCTGTAAGGCCCGTTTACCCCGCGACAGTTTTATGCGACGCGTGTACGGCCGTTTTCTTGATAATGAACGCGGGTGTAAGAAACAGGAGAATTCCCCACTAAGTTCAATCGTAAAATTGCAATACAAAAATGTATGCTATAGGGAGACTGTTTAAAAGAAAATTAAGTTGTATTACATAAACCGTATTATAAGAATATAGCGTTATAGAAGGACTATCATAATTGTTCGGGAGCAGCGTGGAGAGAGATGTTGATTTCACTATCTGGCTCGAAGGACCAAAATTTTCGAGGGCAGCAGTGATATAATATGATTTGGGCGTAAACCAAATTGGCTGCTCCCGGTGATTTTAAGCTAAATTGTTTACCAGTTATTAATTACAAAAAAGGTCCAGTGTGGCCGGTCACGGATGGCCAAGTGCACTGGATGTGTCGCGAGCTGAGTTCGAACTGAATTCGAACTATTTACAAAAGATGTCCAATGTGGCCGGTCACGGATGGCCAAGTGCACTGGATGTGTCGCGAGCTGAGTTCGAACAGTCTTACAAAAAGGGTCCAGTGTGGCCGGTCACGGAATGGCCAAGTGTACTGGATGAGTCGCGTATTCGAACTTGTTACAAAAAGGTCCAGTGTGGCCGGTCACGGAGGTGGCCAAGTGCACTGGATGAGTCGCGTGTTCGAACTTGTTACAAAAAAGGTCCAGTGTGGCCGGTCACGGATGGCCATGTGCACTGGATGAGTCGCGAGATGGTTCTTTGGGAAGATCTGAGGTCGAACTATTTACGAATATATTAGTGTGGCCGGTATATGATGGCCAAGGTGCATATGTTATCGAAATAAACGTTATGGGTTCGAAATTCTTCCCAATATAGATATAATTTGTGCAAAAATGAGCAGTTCCACACACACACACAAGCCTCCCTTATTAGGAACTCCCTCATTGGAGCCTCCCATATTGAGGCCTCCCAAATTGTTGAGGGTGGAGTGCCACATCCCGGGCTAGCATGTACGGGGTCTTCTTTGTCCTGGCTTGCAGAGAAAGTGATATAAATTAAGACCCCGCCATAAACAACCCGGGTACTCATTCCTGGCCACACGGATATTTACGAAGTTTATGGCAGTTTATTAACCTCTTTAAGTGCCAGACGACGACAGTGTGTCGTCGGACACTTTCCAGAGACACTGCCCTTTTGTTAGCTTGCGATGCAACGGAATGTTCTATGAATAAGAATATGTGAAAGTACGACTGCACAGCACGTATTTGTGCACTTTCCCACGCGATTAGGGCAGTTTCCCCAATGAAATATGATCGTTGCTCTTCCCGACCGAAGTGGTCGTTGGAACCGTGAAGAAACCCTGAACAATAATTTTTGTTCCGCGTGTCAGTGAAATCTGCCTGCGCCTTTGCGGTTTCTTTGTCGCAAGTTCATGGATTAACAGATCATAACACAAAGTAATGACTTGCTTAATTACACGTGTTTTTAATCTGAAAATTATTGCAACATATTGGTGAAATTTTTTAAATTAAACTGAAACCAAACACCATATAATTCGAACCACATCTACCTACTTAATAGTTATAGCATAAATGTTTTAATTTTAGTGTCACGTGAATTGCATTAGAAAAGTTGGTTATTATCCAAATGAAAAATAATACCAGGTTAGCATTTTGAACGCAATATGAATTACAGAAGTACAAAGTAGTGTAATGTTGTATACTAAATTATATTGGTGATAGGATTTATGTATATATTATTACGATATGAATATATTATGAGGAAAATTCTATACGTAACAGAAATAAACGTTATGTAGGTTCCAGGTATTAATTAAATAATTCTAATCAAACTTGGATAAGATATAATTAAAAAAGAGTCAAAATACAATTCCACACACACACACACACAAACGCAGCGCTCTTCGAAACACAACGCCGAACTTCTTACAAGCGCGACTGCCAAAAGTGCGTCTTTCGTCTTTGCTTGTCCGGCTACGACTGCCCGTATGAAACAACAGCATCTTCAATCTTCTTTTGTTATATGCGTCGTCGCTCACGCTACATATCACATATACATCACACTCTAACTTATACGCATTCGATACGGCGCATTATTCTTTCGCGAATCTTCAAATATTCGGTCCCACAGTTATTACACTGTTTATTAATATTTAATTAACGACATAACTTCTATTACTACTTATAACTTCTCATATTAGTACTGTACAAGTATTAAGGTTTTTTGCAATAGTCGACGATTTCTACGTTTTTCAGCCGAATGTCATATCCATCTTTCCGATAGCACTCAAGTGTAATCCACTCCCTTTTCGACGGTACTCCTATGCAGGCTTATATCTGCGCTATAAGCTTGGGATGAATGACTAAACCGTGATGTCGTAAAAACACATCATAAGCCGTACTTCTTTTCTTTTTGCAGATTGGCCCTTTAATGCAACACTTTCCTGTATTTTTTTTCAACCGCATATAATATCTCCGTTCCATATGGCAATCAATCATGGTCCATTCTCAACGGCACTCATATGTAGACTGGGTTCCCGCACTATCCAGGCCCAGCTTATGTTAAACGTAGACCGAATTTTGATCAGAACATTATGAAAAATATGTTGTAAAAATGTTCATACAATTTTTCGACAATTTCGACAATTTTACACAAAGGCTATGTCAAGTCATCGGCTATTATTTCCTAATTTAACATGGAAGTGAAAGAATCTGAATAAACTTCGATAAAGTTATAGATAATGAATTAAAATTCAACTTTGGGTATATATTTTATGTAACTTTTAATATTTTTTGGCATGATTAACTGAAACTTCAATAAAGCTTATTTATACATAATGAGTTAAAATTAAACTTTGTAGGCAAAAAGTTTCGCACATATATCTTCTTCCGTTACGCTTTCCTTTTGAGTTAGATTATATCCTTGAGCCTAATATCAGACTCGTAACTGTCTTCCGATAAACCATCATTTTCGAAAACACTAGAATTTATTTAAAAATCACTCGGGTAACCATGTAAAGTATTCGCGTATAATTTATTGGAAAATTCTTCACCGTCACGTTCTGTCATTGTTGAGACTTTTTAATACCAAAATTGTATTATAATAAAAGCCTCAATATTAAGGAAACTATATTTTTTATAATAAAGCTGGCATGTCTTTTGCCATACTACTAACAAAACTTTTGCAATATTCCATATTGTCCTGCATTTCACAAATTATAATAACATAGTTATGCAAGTGCAAACACAAGTTAACTCGTAACCGGTTAACAATGTGTTATTATACGGTTTCCTTTGATGCCATCTCCTATTTTGGGTTGACAAACAACAAAGGCGAGCCGTAAGCGTCGGAAAACGATTTCCCTCTCCTCCACATGGCACATTTCGGTTCCATCCGGTGTGCCGTGTAGACAAATTTTACTGTATATAGAAACTGTATTATTGGAGAATTGAGTTTATGTTTATTGAAATATTTGCGAACAAACTTGGATTGAAATGTAAAAATTGCCAGATTTTGTTAAGAGAGGAGGAATGTGTAACTAAGAAATTAAAAAGAAAAAATGAAAGCACATTTCATTTCGGTATCTATCTGTAAACTAACCACAGTGGGACGGGATACACGTGGATTACTAGTGACAAAAGTTGATTACCTGTGCCATCCCACGATGTATAGACGAAACTAATAGAACGACATGCTGGGACGTGACAATGTGACGTTTGTTAAAGTTACATCAAAGAGTCAGCTTTGTCGTAAGAAAAACGCGGATTATGGTTTAGTCCAACGTTGGCAAGCGAATTTTCTAAAACCTCTGTTATGAATTTACATTACTCACTCTGTTAACTCCATATTTACGCTACTTGCGTCACATAGCCTGAATTACACTTCATACGACCTCACATGGTCGCTTTATGCGATGACGTAGATTACTCAGAACATAATGCTTCTCAACTGAAAAATTTCGATGACATTGTCATTATGTAAATGTGTAAACTTGATTAAATGAGAAAGGAAAATCAAAATAACGCTGAAAACATTATTTGTTCATACAATTATTTTGTAAAATAAAAATAGCAATCTACATCGTTGGTTGAAACAAGGTGCAATGTAATTTCAGGTATTTCGTCATGTGGGAATTCGTGTACTACGAGGGTTGCCTTTTATATTTCGGGATTAGAGAACAAAAACAAATATTAATCATCGAAAATCACTTTATTGTTTTTCAAAATATTCCCCATGAAGATCTTTTTTTTCCCACTTTTGCATGCGTTTGAACCAATTGTCGAAGCACTTTTTCCACTCTGATTGAGGTATCTCCAAAACATGCATTCTGAATGCAGCAACCGCTTCTTCAGATATCGAAAAACGTTGACCTCTTAGTTTGTTTTTTACGTACGGGAATAAAAAGAAGTCATTTGGTGAAAGGTCAGGACTATACGGCGGATGACTCATCAAATCGATGTTTTGGGTGCTCAAAAATGCAGTTGTTTGAGCCGATGTGTGAGAGCTCGCATTGTCGTGGTGAAGAGTGATCCGTCTTCGGCGGTTGGTTTTCCTGATTTCTTGGAAGACAACTAGCAAACAAATTGTTGTGTACCACTCAGAATTGACTGTTCTGCGTTGTTCTAGTGGTATGGTTGCAACATGTCCAGTCTTTCCGAAAAAACATGCGACCATTTGCTTGGAAGTGCTTCGTGCGCGAACAACTTTTGTTGGATTTGGCTCATCTTGAAACACCCATACAGTCGACTGCTGTTTACTTTCGGGCTCATACGCGTAAATCCACGATTCATCACCTGTCACGATGTCATAGACGTGTTTTGAAGCACCGCGATCGTATTATTTGAGCATTTCTTTCGACCAATCGACACGAGCCTTTTTTTGAGCGATTGACAAATTGTGTGGGATCCAACGCGAACAAATTTTTTTGACAGTTAAATGTTCATGCAATATTGAGTGTATGCTGGTCCCACTAATGCCTAAGGTTGTCTCTATCTCACGATAGGTCACATGACGATCTTGCAATATCAGTTCGCGCACAGCATCAATGGTTTTCGGAACAACTGATTTTGGACGACCTTCATGAAATTCGTCTTGGAGTGAACTACGACCACGATTGAATTCACCATACCATCGATAAACACTGGTCCTTGATGGAGTTTCATCGCCAAAAGTTGAATTAAGTTCATTCATGCACTGTTGCTGAGTTAATCCACGTCGAAAGTTGTAAAAAATAATCGTACGAAAATGTTCACGATTTAATTCCATTTTTGGGGGCAGATGAATCTTTTAACTTACTGTAAACAACACAAATAGCGCTCGTAAGTCAAAACGTTCTGAGTACGTATAACCTCAAAAACGTCTAACTTTACGATAGAGCTGTCAATTGCCAGATTGCAATACCAGAGTTGCCAAATCCCGAAACATAAAAGGCAACCCTCGTAATGCTGTTCCACGCCCACTGTCATTTTTCTACAAGCTGTGTTATGACATCACTAGTTCATTACCTATACAGTTTTCTCTCGCTACTATCCCATTGTTCTCTTAACCCTTTCGATACTGTTGGGGCACATAGGTCCCAGTCAAGTTTAATCGTAGCTTCTAGCTATCAATGTACTAAAATTTCTTGCACATTGCTTCATTGCGAAAGGGCCTCTATTGTTACATTCCCTTTGATCTAGTACCATCATTTCTTGCTGTCAAAAAGTCCGTTAACTGTAAAATATCAACCCGGTAACATCATTTGTAGGTATTTTTTGGTTTGTATTTTATTAGCTCTCTTTTGAATATTTTTATGTAGCCGGTTCATATGACCTAGTTCTTTATACAGAAAAAGCAGTGGGACATATACATCCCACCCGTCTTTGTAACCGGAATAAAGATGCCCAGCAGTCTTACAGGTTCCGAACGCTGTTTTTATATTACTTTTTTTTTGCTGTTACATATAATACACTACATGTGTATCAATTGAGAATAATTTTTGTCATAATCTTTATAAGACTAATGGGATATATATGTCCCAGGCTTTAACTTTACACTGATGTAAGAAAAATCATTCTTTTTCCTCTTACCCTATTATAATTAATAAATTCTTCACCTGAAGTATTAGAAACGTAACCTGCCTCTTTTATTGTCTTAAAACAAAAATTCGTCTCGAAAGGGTTTATTCCCTCGACCGGGTAACACTGTTTCAGCCCTACTCGGCAAGAGCGGAAAAGTAGATTATTGTATTCCATTAAAATATACCTGCCTTTGTATGATTGAACTCTCGTACGTTATTTGGCCTGAACGCATATTTTATACATACTTTTCTACATTTGCCAAAACACGATTTTACGTGACAGGTGGTTCATATTGGTAATGCACAAAACAAAGTGCAGACAAACATTTTGGCAAGAATCGACGTTAATCGTTCATTTTTTATGGCGCGGAAGACAAGAGTAATTGCAAAATCAATTCTCATAAATACCTCGTACCGTGATAGAATCAACGGTAAATACCTAGATAATGCGATTAGAAGGGCTGTAGGTTGTGATTTGTGGGGTCTTTAAAGCATGACAAACAAAGGTTCTTAATATCTCCAACAGGATAATAAAAGATCCGAGTGCTTGGAACATACAAGATAAAGATCTACACGCACTTGTGTATATGTGTTTATATGTAGGTTTACGTGTATTTAATGAGCACATGAGTTTCAGTAGACATTAGTTGGAACTAGCACATGGATTAAAGTCATGCAATCCATTTTACTGTTCACAACGAACTACGCGTTATAAAAAAATCTTCCGCGGTGATGATGCCTTTTCATCCCGTTAACGGTATAAAGAAGTTGGGGGAATAAAGTCTCACAAAAAGCTGCATACGGCTTTGACATATATTTAACAAAGGAGGGAATGTAAAGGACACGTGCACATTACTTATGCGTGGTGGTCGATATTTGTTAAGGGGACATTCTACTTTCTCGGGTCGAAAAAATTGATTTTTTTTTATTGCCTTATTCGAAAGTATATACTTTCGAGATTATGTCCTTAAATTTGCAGCGATAAATTCGAAAAATTGGGAAAGTTATAGGCCTCGCATCTAACCCACCTCACGCAGATACGTGGGCAGTCCGATAAGTACTTAGCCTACAAAAGAAAAACGAAAATTTTGGAAAATTGACGATTTATTTTTCAACATAGTCTCCTTTTAACTCGATACACTTGATCCAGCGATGCTCCAACTTCTTCAACCCGTCTGAAAAATACGTTTTCTGGAGATGTGCAAAGTAGGCCTCCGTGGCGGCGATAACCTCCTCATTCGACTCAAATTTCTGCCCAGCGAGTGACTTTTTCAAGTTTGGGAAGAAAAAGAAGTGACACGGGGCCAAATCTGGAGAATACGGTGGATGGGGCAGCTGTTCGTAGCCTAATTCAACGAATTTGGCTGTAGCTTGGGCAGAGGTGTGAGCCCGTGCGTTATCGTGGTGAAAAAGCACTTTTTTCTTCGCCAAATGGGACCGTTTTTTCCTTAATTCGGCGTCGAATCGGCTCACTAATTCGGCATAGTACAGCCCTGTGACTGTTTTGCCCTTCTCCAGGTAGTCTATGTAGATTACACCTTGTGAATCCTAGAAAACGGTGGCCATCACCTTTCCGGCCGATACGACAGTCTTCGTCTTCTTCGGAGCACATTCGCCGGGCGCAGTCCACTGTTTCGACTGTTCCTTGGTCTCTGATGTGTACCAGTGGATCCACGTTTCGTCGACAGTCACAAAACGACGTAGAAACTCTTTCGGATTGCGCTTAAACAGTGTCAAACACTGCTCTGAAGTGGTCTCACGGATGCGCTTGTTATCCGGAGTGAGCAAACGCGGCACCCATCGAGCAGAAAGCTTTCCCATGCCCAATATTTCATGCAGGATATGCCCAGATTTCATCGCTGGATCAAGTGTATCGAGTTAAAAGGAGACTATGTTGAAAAATAAATCGTCAATTTTCCAAAATGTTCGTTTTTCTTTTGTAGGCTAAGTACTTATCCGGCTGCCCACGTAGAAGGGTTTTTCTCTTTCGGCGATCTTTATTTATTCTAAGAAATTATCTAATTCTGGAAACGATTTAAAAGAGAAGATCACCCAAATGTAAACATTGCATTGGTAAACATTACGAAGGAGTGTGTTCTGCGCACCAAAATAACATCTAAATATCATCTTACCCTTGACCTTGACTATGTCTGTTATGTTTATTGCTTTCTGAACATGCATTCAGTATTCAAACAGTTTTCAAAAGAGACATATCGTTTTAATATGGATCGAAAACAAAGTAAATTTGTCAATTCGAGACCCTGTCGTTCGCGAAAAAGAAAGTTTATTGGAAATCAGCATACAAGTGAATTATTTCTCTAATAAACAATTCCCTACAACTTTTATTCGCAGTTTACACACACACACAGTACATCGGCAGTGTTAAAAGAAAATGCTGATCTGCATGTAAACATTGATCCGGCTATGAATTATTGTATATTACAATTTACTACGTAAGAATCTTTTATATACAAAAATTCGATATGCAAAACTTTAAATGCGTTTTTCTCAGTGCTATATTTTTTCGACTGGCGTGCACGATTCCAAAAAAATTATTCGATCAATCGGTCCGAGATTTTAATATATTATTCTACATACTTATGCCTATCGTATGAACCACGGGTGTGTTAATTAATCAATATTTTGTCATTTTTTTCCATCATAAAAAGACGGAAAAAATGCCATTTTCGTGAACCTAATTTTGGAAAGTCAGTCATTTTGAAAGTTTTCATGCAAACTCTTTCTCCGTGGTTCATGCGATAGTGGTTAGTATGTAAATTAAGATTCCTGTTCTGTTTTTTTTTTCTGATTATCCCAATGACCGCAATCACGCACGCCAGTGAGTATGAATTTTTTGGAGGTTCTCCAGCAATCAAGAAGAATTTATATGAAAAATGTGAAAAAACATATAAAAAAAATATTTTTGTATAAATAAAGGTCGATATGATACAATGTGAAAGTTTCAAATTGCTGCGTTTCTATTTTCGATAAAAAAAAAATGATTGAAAATCAGTAAAATTTTTCGATGAGAAAGTAGAATGTCCCCTTAAAGAAATTGTATGGAATACGGCGGACGGAAAGTTAGGCGAGACTATGCCGGTAAAATAGATGTTTCGCGATATGTTTATTCATTCGATTTTTTTATCGCACATATTTTTGAACTGTATATATTTTATAACACAATATTTTTTAAATTCAGATATAAACATATTTGTCCCTTAACACGTTGATTGTGGCGCACGTTTCTAGGGATCGACGGCGTGTTTTTCGCTTGCTCGACGTCGATGCTTATGGACATAACCGAAACAAAATTAGCACAACAGCCATCGAACCGCAACCGTCAGTTCCACACTCAACGTGTTAATAGTTACTTGACAGCTGATCTCTGTATTTGTTCGGCCTAAATGAAAATTAAACATATTGTCTCGTATATTAGACATGTTTATTACGTTCTAGTTACCAGACAGTTACATTCTTCACAAGTGTTAGGGTGATATGAATCAGGAAAGCAGAAAAAATTGGTTTTTCACATATAAAATAATGGAGATATTTCGCTATAAGCAGACGCAGGCCAGAAAGGAAGTGAAAAACAGGTATTCAGCAGATTTTGTGAATATTCCTCCTTGAAACCCGCTGCTGAAGCACGCATAAATTAACATACCTTTGAAAGTAAGATCCCTCAGTTCGTTCTGTACTAAGTAATAAGTAATTGATCATCGATCACCATTTTGAAATCTTTGCATGAAAAATTGGACATAATAAAGACGTGCATGACGCGGTTATATGAATAATGCGCATTTTGTCAAAATCGATGCAATGCTATCACTTGGTTCCACTTTTTCATTCTTGTAGTTTGGTTCAGGTACTCCTGCATTGTCCCTGAGAATTTATATTTTATACAAACTCATTATTTCTAACATGAAGATTTTATACTCTATTCAAATATTGCCGAAATATATATTTCAATCATTTTTTAAATTTGTATGTCACAATTAAGTTTGACTATTCAAAACGCCGGCTTATTTTTAGTGATTTAAGTTGTTTCTTATAAGTCAATGGGAATAAAGAAGTATAGGTTGTCCTTGCAAATGTGGACCCTGGTCATTTTAGAGGTAGTGACAAAGCTGGTACTACGCAGAGCGATCGGTACCACTTGCAAACTCTCAGAGAATCAAAGAATCCGTGTGAACCAAATGTCATATCTCGTGAAAAAATCGTGTCGCGTCATAGTGTGCACCACGGGCACAGCGTGTAATGCCTAGCGCATATGGAGAGTTAAGGGAACATTCTACTTTCTCATCGAAAAATTTTACTGATTTTCAATAATTTTTTTCTTATCGAAAATAGAAACGCAGCAATTTGAAACTTTCACATTGTATCATATGGACCTTTATTTATACAAAAATATTTTTTTTTATGTTTTTTCACATTTTTTTCATATAAATTCTTCTTGATTGCTGGAGCACCTCCAAAAAATTCATACTCACTGGCGTGCGTGATTGCGGTCGTTGGGATAATCAGAAAAAAAAAACTGAACAGGAACCTTAATTTACGTACTAACCACTATCGTATGAACCACGGAGAAAGAGTTTGCATGAAAACTTTCAAAATGACTGACTTTCCAAAATTAGGTTCACGAAAATGGCATTTTTTCCGTCTTTTTATAATGAAAAAAAATGGGAAAATATTGATTAATTAACACACCCGTGGTTCATACGATAGGCATAAGTATGTAGAATAATATATTAAAATCTTGGACCGATTGATCGAATAGTTTTTTTGGAATCGTGCACGCCAGTTGAAAAAATATAGTACTGACAAAAAGGCATTTAAAGTTTTGCATATCGAATTTTTATATATAAAAGATTCTTATGTAGTAAATTGTAATATACAATAATTCATAGCCGGATCAATGTTTACATGCAGATCAGCATTTTCTTTTAATTCTTCTGCCGATGTACTAGCGTACTCTAAACTGCATTCACTTGTATGCTGATTTCCAACAAACTTTCTTTTTCGCGAACGACAGGGTCCCGAATTGACAAATTTACTTTGTTTTCGATCCATATTAAAACGACACGTCTCTTTTGAAAACTGTTTGAATACTGAATGCATGATCAGAAAGCAATAAACATAACAGGCATAGTCAAGGTCAAGGGTAAGATGATATTTAGATGTTATTTTGGTGCGCGGAACACACTCATTCGTAATGTTTACCAATGCAATGTTTATATTTGGGTGATCGTCTCTTTTAAATCGTTTCCAGAATTAGATAATTTCTTAGAATAAATAAAGATCGCCGAAAGAGAAAAACCCTTCTATCTGCGCGAGGTGGGTTAGATGCGAGGCCTATAACTTTCCCAATTTTTCGAATTTATCGCTGCAAATTTAAGGACATAATCTTGAAAGTATATACTTTCGAATAAGGCAATAAAAAAAAATCAATTTTTTCGATTCGAGAAAGTAGAATGTCCCCTTAATGTATGGTTGCGGCTTATGGAAGAATCAAATTATTAAAGGCCATTCCATTTGCAGATCACCTAAAAATGTGATTTCCGTAGGACGGATACCCTGCTCATTTTAGGCGAGTAGCACGTAGCGGATTACGCAAAAACTTTTTTGGAATATGGGTCGGTCGCGGAGCAGAAATGTGTTGGCGTGCCTAATTTCTTCACCTGACATAATTTGACCTTTTTTTTATGGGACACGATCGAAAGTATCGTGAATAGAGATGATTTTACAACTGCTGTGGACGTGAAAATTTGTATTTCCAATGGCTGTGCAAGTAGATGTCAGAGTATAATACAGAAAGCTGCATAGCTTGTGTGAGTATGAACTGTACACGTGCAATTTTCCGAGTATGCATCATGCGAACCCGTAGTGTCTTCCCCCCTCTCACATCTTTCAATTTTCCTTCATTTCCTCTTTTTTGGTTCTATGATGTGCATTCTATGCCTCCAGATGTTATTATGCATTCCTGGGCCGTGTATCTTTTCATTTTTGGGAATTTTATAACTGATTAGCAGTTCGCTGTCGAAATCTATATGGGGATTATAGCAGCATACATGGATAATATGTATATGTACGTGATGTTGCATGCAAATCGCGATGGTCGTAAATTTGTAAGAGGCTCTCAAGATTTCTTACCCCTTTAACATTGTATGGTCATCATCGCGTACGAACCGTTGGAGAATTAAGGCGTATAATGAGGCCCGGGTATAAACAAACGTCGTAGAAGTGTTTAAAATACATGTAGTTTTTGTATGACTAAAGAGAATAATTATTTAATGACTTAATTAAGAAGAATAAATGAATTGAAGTGAGTAAGTGCCTATGTAATTTCCGTCGTACTTCTTCTCTAGCTGAACCTCAACTGCCGTAAATTGCCGATATCTTCTCATTCGTTTATTGTATATGCATATGTTTTCATTTCCATGATAACGGATTTGTTCCAGAATCTTCTCATTACCACATATACAGGGTGCGTCGCCAAAATCCGGACAAATCAAACATTGTTTTGGAACATAAATTTTATTGCAATAATAGAAGAGTAAAAAATTTTTTTTGTTACTGTATTGTTTGTTGGGTCATAAAGAAAACATTCATTCAATATAACCCCCTGTGTTCAATGACCGCCTCCATTCTCCTGAATCTGTCGCAGGCCCGTTTTAACGAGCCTCGGTTCATATCGGCGAATGCCGCTTCAATAGCGGCTCTTAATGATGAGACGTTGGGATGTCTGGACTTGTTGGTGACCCTTTCAATCACGCTCCATACATAATAGTCCAAAGGATTTAAATTTGGGCTGTTGGGAGGCCAAAATTCTTTAGACCAAAACATGTCGACGTTGTCCGATAACCAATTTTGCACCAAATGACTTGTGTGCACGGGCGCACCGTCTTGTTGGAACACATACGGCTTTCCAGATGATACAGTTTCCATCCACGGCTTCACCACATTTATCAAGACATTCAAATAAACTTCTTTTGTGACATTTTTCCCTTTACTGAAGAAATGCGGTGGCATGACATCACCCTCACTCGACACGACACTTAGCACGTGAACGTTTGCCGGAAATTTCGTTCTGGAAATAATGGGGACATCTTCAGGATCGTGGATGAGCCAGCGATCATTCCTCCGATCGATTTTCGCATCAACAGTAAAAATGTTTTCGTCAGAAAAAAACCTGACGCGTCCGGCAGCCTTGTTTAGTAAGGAACACAAAAGCAAATTACAGCATTCAACTCGCTTTGTTCTGGCAGCTTCGGAAAGCATCTGTCTCTCTTTTATCGCATAAGACTTGTAGCGGAGGTCCTCCTCGACGATTCGACGCGTACTTTTTTCGCTTACACCGACAATCGACGACAATTTTTGGATCGACTGCCCTGGATCCTTAAAAATGAGCTTCTGAGCCCGTTGAATGATTTCAGGCGTCCTAACAACGCGCTCCTTCGAGTGACTTTTCCTGGCCGGTGTTGCAAAACCTTCGCCGGTCTTCTCAGACCCGTTATATCTCGCCTAATCATACACAGTCGATCTTGGGTATCCGAAGAATCGAATACGTTCTGTCGCTGAGCGCCCAGCGCGAATACTTTCGATAATCGCGGCTCTTCGATTATACTCTGCACTTTGCTTTAACATAGTTACAGTTTGAAGGTTATGAATGTTTATTACTTGCTTCAAATTATTTGGTTGCCAATAGCGACATATCCAAGTGGTATAGAACGGCGGGTGTTGTGTTGGGTTAATTCAAAAATCGGAAGAACCCGTTCACTCCTTGCATCCAATTAAGGATCCCAGGGTTAATTAAGCACGTTGATTGTGATATAACTATTCCTTTATTACTATTTAAACGAGAAGAAATTGGTACAAGTTCACGCACGGACGCTAACAGACAGAATGACAGAAGAAAAAAGGTTTTGGGTGGCCGTTTTGGGCCCGCAGTGTGTGGAGGGAGAACGTTTCCTGATTGGTTCTTTGCGATAATCTGCGTCACCGCAACACAAAGGGCGATAACGCATCTCGTGGAAGAATATGTCGACCGAGCGCTTCTACGAAGTAACAGCGGGAAATTTAATTTGAATTTTGTCCGGATTTTGGCGACGCACCTTGTACATATATTATAAACGTATACATAAAATAAGTTGCAAGAAGCGAGTATAGGAAACTGACGTTTATTTTCTACTACGCGTTACGACCAACAGTACAATATCAATGCCGTTACAATAGCAACATATTCGACCCCTACGAGCAGTTGGCATATCGGTATGCACCCATCATGACAACCCGTCTAGCACCCACCAACCGTAGGGATGCAGCCACATACAAGATCGTTGACGTCAATCATAGGACATAAAACGATTAATTCCAGAAGATCCGTCAGTAACACCAACCGCAGAAACAAATCAAGAAATAGACATGAATACAGACTCACATATCTCGTGCCAACGGACAGAAACCCGTTACAGTAAAAAAAATAGGGACACTAAATATAACGATACAGTAAGCTCAAAAAGGAAAGCTAACGGATTCAATATCAGTCGCGTACAAATAATTTACAAATTTGCCGCGCTGAACCAAAATAATTTATCCGAAAACTCTGAATCAAACAATAGCGACAAGAAAACTCTCCACCATCTATATTTATGAATGTTATCACCAATTATTCTCAATGATAGACGGTATTTAAACTGTTCTATCAGAAAATTAGGTTGTTTGTAAAATTATATCCACCAACTCAAATAAAATAAACAATAATACGTCAGATTTGTACAAAAAAAAGAAACAGAACAGAAAAAATATGCTCCACACTGTATCAATAACAGATATACAGGTGGAACTAAGATAGAAAGACTACAACTCGAGGTATCACAACTAGTTGCAGCTGGAAAACTAAGGAACTATTGCCAGTATTTTTCGTAAATCAGGAGTTTAGTGACAATAATAAACGAATGTACAATTTAAAACATATCCTTAATTCGGTAATTGAAATAGGACCACCACGCAAGGAAAAATAAATACCTCAGTGTCATCACTGCCGGAAATACGGTCACAGTACAAGTTATTATACAAAACTACATTAATGTTTAAACTGTGCACAAAACCATCCTACCGACACATGCAATGAGACAAGAGACATTGTAGTGAAATACACATTTTCCGACGTTCTATATACGAAAAACTACAGAAAATAAGAAATAAGCCAAAAAGTAACATAAAGACATTCCGAGATAAAAAGAAACAAGAGGAAACGTGAGCTATGCCTAAGTCACGAAAGGAAATAGAGAAGAAACTGAAAACAATAACAACAATGATAGCAATCACAGCAGCATCTCGAACAACAGTTTACATAGATTTGAAACGCTCTTCAACCAACTTAGGAAATAAAACTATATTCCCATAAACTTACTAATACCTCCTATTAAAAACAAAGTTACGTAACAGGAATGGATCAATATCTGATAATTGCCCTGTGAAAAACAAATAGTGTACCTCAAGGAAAATAACAAATACAACTTTTTCTTACCGAACAAAAAATAGATATACTGCTCATTTCTGAAAGACTCTGCAGAATCTGCTTAAACATTTACAAATATAAAGCATACGATATTTTACACCTAGATTGGTATGCACACGGCGGTATCGCAACCCAGACAGCACACAGATATCTAAAACACGTCTAAAAGATAGCCTTTTTTCAGGGAAGATATCTTTCAATAATGACGTAAAGGCATCAGAAAAATGACGAAAAGTTGTCTTATGACCCGTTTTTCGTTGCCTAAAAGATGACGTTCAGACAAGTCTGAAAGACAATATCCAGGCATCATTAACCCTTTGCACTCCTATGTCGAGTGTCACTCGACATCACTTTTTATCTCAGGAGCTCCTTTGTCGAGTCCCACTCGACATTTTTTCATGTCCAAATAAATAGGTGTCGCGCACATATTATACGTTATCAACGCTCTCGCAATGTCACTAGAAGTGTTAGACATTCAGGTAATCGAAGAGAAATAAAAAAACCGAATGTGATCATAGATTATAATAAAAATATGGGTGGTGTCGATATGGCGCACCAATACGCGACATCTTATTGTTTTTTCCGTCGAGCACTCAAGTGGTGGAGGAAATATTTATTTTCGGGATTAGAATTAAAGAAAAAAACAAAAAACCAAGGAACAAAACCTATAGCCCAGAAAAAATTTCGCGAAAAGCTTTTGTCAATGCTTACTCGTGATTGTCGTGCACGAAATATGAAATTGGGGAGGCCTGGAACACTTGATAAACACGATCGCTTAGATGGAAAGCCTCATTTCATCTTGGTACATTCCGAAGGAAAGCACAAAGAGTGTGCAGTTTGCTCAAATAGAAAAATACCTAGAGGAAGAAGAGAAACTGCCTATTTTTACGAAACGTACGAAAGAAAACCAGGGTTGCATCTTGGAAGTTGTTTCAAAAATTATCATAGGCTTGAAAATTTCAAAATACGACAATAGTGTAAATAAAACTGGTATTTAAGTGAATTCGTTTCTTCCTTTATTTATTTAAATTGCCTTATTTTTTTAGTTAAAGTAAATTTCAAACAAAACACTTAAAAGCGTTGGGAGCTGCTGGTAACGAAATTGAAATAAAATTCGGAGTGCAAAGGGTTAAAAGACGGCGTTTAGACACAGTCGAAGGACAACATTTAGGCATACCCAAAAAAAAATAATTTTGGCTGATATATCCTATATTATATGAGCCGTTTATTTTGAAAGTGGCCTAAGTCCAATTGTGAATTTTTTTTGTTAACTGTTTTTATGACAGCTAATCTAAAATTATAAACGTTATTACACTCAACCAAAAAAAAATGGTTGAAAAATGGACTTAGGTCACTTTCAAAATAAACGGCTCATATAATATAAAGATATTATCAGCCAAAATTATTTTTTCTTGGGCATGCCTAAATACTCTTTTATGTTTTATATTAAAATTATCGCAAGGATATTTATTTGTGTTTCATTTTTATTTTTTATTATGGATATTGTTCGTTTACAATAATAAATATTATAAGTTTCATCTGTAAATAGATAGGATAAAGACAAGACGATGCTTTTAGACGACGATTTTTTTGCCTTTGTTCCAAATGCCGGAAATCTTTTCGTTTTGGCATCTTATCCGAACTTATTCGACCTTCGGCATAAATTAACACTACAAAATGTTATAATACTAAAAATAGCATCAATCACAATGAAAAAGGAAGCTCGCATTATTTATTTATATGCATCTTAAAATATTTAGAAAAAATGAAAATAAAAATGTAAACTAGAAAAATAGAAAAAGTAAGGTTAACTGGACTTTAGGTATACAGAATTGAATCTAAATAACCTCGTTTTTCTAATTTATTTATTTTTTTCATCCTACTATAAAATCAATATAATTTATGCCAATCGAATACTATTCTTTAAATTATTTTGTTACCGTTAAATTATTTTTGTTTCACCGAACCACACCGAACTAATTTTCACAATAGTAATTCACAATGGTGGCGCCAACTAGTGTTTAGCACAAAAAACATCTTTAATATTTTGGCATCTTTCAGACGTCCATAAGGCATCATTAGATTATACCGAAAAGACATCTTTCAAAAGTCGTCATATGAACATCTTTTAGTAATATGTGCTGTCTGGGAATACTTGTAAGAGGAATCTTTCGCCATAAATTTAACAAATATGAGGTGGAATTCCTCCAACTCACAAGCATTAAAATAAATGATACCAGTAGCTCTTTGCCTATAGCCGCAACATACAGTCTTCTACGACCTGAGATAACCAACGACCAGTTTGCTAAATACTTTGAAATATTTAGGAGAGCGATTCATGGCAGGAAGAGATTTTAACGCAAAAGACTCACACTGGGGCTCACAAATCACAAATCCTAAGAGCACATAACTGCAGAGGACAGTAACAATTCAGAGGACATACCTATTCCAGCGCTGAAAACCCCACATATGGGCCGTCCGATATAGGAGAAACGCTTGATCTTCTTGACTTTTCGTAAGAATGACTATTCTATCTAACGATCTAACATAGGACACCCAGGTGTACTAACATTAAGCGCAATATTATAGAAAACAAAAAACCCCAATTTCTGTAAAATCCGAAAACTCATTGGATTTCTTTCAGAACATATATTTTTAAAAACTATGAAAGTTCTAATAAAACTGATCCAAAGAGCCGTATATTCATCCATATCACAAATAAAAAAAAAGTAAACACTTGATAACTTATCCACTGGTTATAGGTGAAAAACATGTCAGGAAAAAAAGCTAGAAAAAATGGCAAAACAATAGACACCCCTGCGGACAAGAAGAAACTAAACAAATTGTCTAAACAACTCAAAATCACACATCGCGCCAAACACACTCTCGCAACAATATCTCGCCCGCAAGAGAATTATTCTCTATGGAAAATTATGGAAAAGTAATAAAAACCTAACAGACACATTCCACCAATATGCAAAAAAAAACATTACATGGGCCAGAGAGGATCGAGACACAGTAGAAACTTTTGCAGTGTATCGCTCCGGAATCCTTAACACTAGATTGACGGAGCGAGTCAATTTGACTCATTTGCACTTTTACTGTGATATATATAACAATTTTAAGTCATTTTTTTTAAATCATTTTTTGGTTTTTCATAGAACAATGAAAGGTACACAAAAAGTAATTCCTATTCCACCCTACTCCCTTACTTCCAATAATTCATATGTGCTATACCTATTTTGCCGGATACGAGTCAAATTGACTCACCGTTTTAGACACACGTAACTTATTTCCTTTTCATAAAAACCTGTTTCATAAAAAATGAAAAACGTGTCCCGGAAACTATATCTTTTTATAATAATACTAAGTATGGAGTTGCTATATTGGATCAAATGGCGCGAAAATATAGTACCAAAGCAGGTTCCCGCAGATGGCCCGTTCACGTGTTCTACAACATTTTAGATTTGGCAGCAATCAATGCTTGGGTCATATATAAAGATGTGACTCAAGTACAAATGTCAAGAAAAGAATTTAACCCAGACTTTATCTAATATACAAAATATTGAAAACCGTGCAAATTGCCAGGTACAAGTGTCATGCAACAGAAACAGAAGGAAGGGCGTTTGTAGCAAATGTAATAAAAAAATATGCGGAAAGTGTATTTTAAAAACTAAATATGTATGCAAAAAGTGTTTGGAATAAAGTTTATTTGTAATAAAATTTTATTATTTTAAAAAACCTGCATTTTTGACGATTGAGTCAAATTGACTCAATCAGGCAAAATAGGTATACAACCAACCTCCGGCAATCTAGTGTTAAACTCAACCAAACCATAATTCTTAATACTAATAAAGCAAATAACGCAATCCTAGAACCTTTAACCACTTTGTCGCGATCTAGCAACCCCATCAAACATTTCAACCCCCAAAAAAGTACTAGAAGGGATATTTTAACTCAACAACAGAAAAGCCTTAGGCTGTGACTTAATAAGTTAAAAAGGTTTCGAACGGAATTCCAAAAAAATTATGAATAGCCATAACACGAACATTCAGTGCAATCATTAGGGCACAATGTATTCCAAAGCAGTGGAAATTTGCTAAAATAATTCTTATGCAAAACACCAGACAAACCTTCAACTGAACCAACCTCATACAGACTGATTTCGATACTAGCAATTCTATCAAAACTATTTGGAAAATTATTCTTAAAAAGACTAACACCTATGATAAATGAAATAAACTTGATATCTCCACCCCAGTTTGGATTTCGGGAGCAGCATTCTACAACGGAACAAACACAGAGAATACATAATTATAGGGGGAGAATACATAATTACTTAGGTTGTTCAGTAAGTTTTGTCGTTCGATAAGAAAAACACAATGTTATGGTTCAAAATACACTTTATTATTCATCAGTATAATCTTAACCCTTAACGAACATTAATGCACTTGCTCCAACGATCCTCCAATCTGTGGATCCCATCCCTGAATATAATAAAAGATCTGCAAAAATGATCTCAACAAACGTTATGATCTTCATTTGACAAAAAACGCTTGCCACGTATAAATTTTTTTTCTGGAAACAAATGGAAGTCGCTGTGTGCCAAATCTGGTGAATACGGCGGATGCTCCAACAATTCGAACTTTAATTCATGGATTTTAGCCATTGTCAAAATGCTCTTGTGACACGGTGCGTTGTCCTGATGAAAAAGGATTTTTTTCTTCTGCAAACCGGGTCTTTTTTACGAATTTTTTCCTTCAACTGGTCCAAAAGGTTGCAATAATATTCAGAATTAATTGTTTTACCAGTTTGCAAGTAATCCACAAATAAAATTCCTTTCGCATCCGAAAAATTTTATTTATGCCAGAACCTTCTTGGCCGATTTCTGGACACGAACTCGTTTCGAAGCCGAACAACCAGGTTCACACCACTACTATTAGCCTCTTGTTTTGATTTGTCATCATGGTGATAGACCCAAGTCTCATCCATAGTGATGAATGTTGTTGAGAAAGTCGCATTCGAATGTTTTTTTGTTCAATTGTAGCGAATGTGGCACCCATTGTGCACACAGCTTTTTAAAACTCAAAATTTCATTTAAAATATGACTCACACTGCCTAATGAGATGTGTAGAGCCACGCATCAAAGAATGTTTCAAATCCCTCTCAGTCAAGAAGAGTGAACCAACAAAACAAAAACAAATTTGGACTAGTAGCAACGCCCTCTCTTATCGACCGAGAAAACTTATTGAACAACCTGGTATATAGAGAAAAGTTTCAAAAACGCAAAGTATGTTACAGTGCCTTTATTGACACAAGTCAAGCTTTTGGCAAAGTATGGCTTTGTCTAACTAAACTAATCAAATCACATTTAAGTGAGCGATATTTCGAAGTGAATTTATCATGTTGAAAGAAGTATTTAGACTGATGACGTCATATTTCTCAGAACAATTTTACAATTGACTCGCGATCATCTTTTGTGTGCCTCTGTATCGTTCGCTTTTTTGCATTTATGTTTTTTTTTTGTCTGTGTGTGATTTTTGTATGCGGTCAGTCGTACTTCTGGGTACTACCCGAGCGGATGTACAGAGACATTCTTTCCAAATATTATTTCATGTTTTTATTGTTCATGTTTTTATTAATGTAGGAGCATTTGTATTTTTTAATAAACTCTCATAATGTATAATCAAGACATTAAGATTCTTTTATTTAAAGTACTAATATATCACAGTGATATTTTCAGGTTAAACAAAACGTCAACTATTAAAAAAAAACCCCTATTTCACCTGGCAACATTATACTTACTTTTCACAGCTGACCTTCCATAAAACGAGGGTATAACAATAACCATATACGTAAATGACGCGGCAGTTTTAGCATCACATAAAAACCATGCTGAAGCATCAAACTTTCTACAGGAACCTTTAAATAAAATAGTACCATGGCACATCACATTTACCACAAGACACGTTACGAGTTCAGATGTTAAATTGAAGAATGAAAACCTTGTAACAAAAGACAACGTCAAATACCTCAGCGTACATTTAGATAAAAGATTAACTGTATGTTGGGGTATAAGTCTTCACTATCAGTAAAATACAAAACACAGCTGTCCAAAATCGCAATAATCCCAATATGAACATATGATGTTCAATTGTAGGTCTGTTTCAAGAAAAGTGATTTAAATATTATGCAAAGATCTCAAAACGATTTCTTAAGAGCAATAGACTGTTCATACGGATTTAAAAATAAAATATCTAACAGATCAAATACAAGAATTTGCAGAAGCAGATAAGAACAGAATAAAGAATCATCTTAATGAATTAGCCAAGAATCTAATATAAACATAATATAATAGAAGACTGAAAAGGGCAAAGCCATTCGATCTGTGGGAACCACAATAATAAATATAGTGAAAACACTACTCAATGTTATTCACGTGCACGCCACATCTAACACATTCATCGAATTTGCTTACTGGCTCAACAGAACCAGTTATGGGTGTAATTAATGTAGGGTTTTCAATATCGACTGAGAACCCAACATTTCTAGGACTTTAGAATCTCGGCTGAAAACCCAAAATTTATAGGAAAATGATTACTAACTAAACGAAACTTTATTTTGCTTGGGTAATATGCGATTTACGTAGAATATACACGATCACCTCGCGACACACTACGCACGTTTTGCGCCTTTCGATATTTATCCTCAACTGTTTGCTGAACGCGCAATGCAGCGCAGCTGCCCTTTCGGCAGTGTGTGACTCGCCGTCACACGTCCGATTCCTACCTTAATAATAATAAAGAAAAAAACATTATATGGTCATTATGTAATAAACAGTTTGAGAAAATACGAAAAAGTATCTTAGTAAAATGACTTATGTCAGGAACGTAAATTTGACAGCCGGCTCTCGTGTAACTTCGTTAATTATGGTATAGTAAATATACTCTACATCATACTGCGTCTCACTGCCACTATGATACCCGTAATGTTTTCTGAGCAGTTTAAAGCATTGGAAGAATTGACACGGACATCCAGCCTGGCTAAATGTCTGCAGAAGTTTCACCTTAAGGGGACATTCTACTTTCTCGGATCGAAAAAATCGATTTTTTTTATTGCCTTATTCGAAAGTATATACTTTCAAGATTATGCCCTTAAATTTGCAGCGATAAATTCGAAAAATTGGGAAAGTTATAGGCCTCGCATCTAAGCCACCTCGCGCAGATAGAAGGGTTTTTCTCTTTCGGCGATCTTTATTTATTCTAAGAAATTATCTAATTCTGGAAACGATTTAAAAGAGAAGATCACCCAAATGTAAACATTGCATTGGTAAACATTACGAAGGAGTGTGTTCCGCGCACCAAAATAACATCTAAATATCATCTTACCCTTAACCTTGACTATGTCTGTTATATTTATTGCTTTCTGAACATGCATTCAGTATTCAAACAGTTTTCAAAAGAGACGTATCGTTTTAATATGGATCGAAAACAAAGTAAATTTGTCAATTCGTGACCCTGTCGTTCGCGAAAAAGAAAGTTTATTGGAAATCAGCATACAAGTGAATGTAGTTTACAGTACGCTAGTACATCGGCAGAAAAATTAAAAGAAAATGCTGATCTGCATGTAAACATTGATCCGGCTATGAATTATTGTATATTACAATTTACTACGTAAGAATCTTTTATATACAAAAATTCGATATGCAAAACTTTAAATGCGTTTTTCTCAGTACTATATTTTTTCAACTGGCGTGCACGATTCCAAAAAAACTATTCGATCAATCGGTCCAAGATTTTAATATATTATTCTACATACTTATGCCTATCGTATGAACCACGGGTGTGTTAATTAATTAATATTTTCTCATTTTTTTCCATCATAAAAAGACGGAAAAAATGCCATTTTCGTAAACCTAATTTTGGAAAGTCAGTCATTTTGAAAGTTTTCATGCAAACTCTTTGTCCGTCGTTCATGCGATAGTGGTTAGTATGTAAATTAAGATTCCTGTTCTGTTTTTTTTTCTGATTATCCCAACGACCGCAATCACGCACACCAGTGAGTATGAATTTTTTGGACGTGCTTCAGCAATCAAGAAGAATGTATATGAACAAATTTGAAAAAACATAAAAAAAAAATATTTTTGTATAAATAAAGGTCGATATGGTACAATGTGAAAGTTTCAAATTGCTGCGTTTCTATTTTCGATAAGAAAAAAATGATTGAAAATCAGTAAAATTTTTCGATGAGAAAGTAGAATGTCCCCTTAATGTCTGGCTTCGGTCTGAAATCGGCTTTCCCTAGCTTCATTTTGATCATGCGTTTCAGTCATTGGATGTAGGAATACAACCTACGGTATCACTATTTTGTAACACTAGACTGTGACTAGTCACCTGCCTGCATTCTTAGTTTGCGGTGCTACATTCGTGAAAATACACGATACACTCCCCTTGTGTACACCTGGCTGGTGAAGTGGGGATGAAGCCGAAGGAATTGAAACTCCTCATAATATGTTATGGGATCTTTGTTTATCGAGGAATGGCAAAATCGTTACATGTTTAGTGTTCAAAGTATAAATCTCGGTAATGCCGGATTTGTTTGTAGTAACTTGATTTACACTATTTACACTATTGGCAAGAATGAAGCGAATCGGACTTTCATAGGTTAAGGGGACATTCTACTTTCTCGGGTCGAAAAAATCGATTTTTTTTTTATTGCCTTATTCGAAAGTATACACTTTCGAGATTATGTCCTTAAATTTGCAGCGATAAATTCCAAAAATTGAGAAAGTTATAGGCCTCGCATCTAACCCACCTCGCGCAGATAGAAGGGTTTTTCTCTTTCGGCGATCTTTATTTATTCTAAGAAATTATCTAATTCTGGAAACGATTTAAAAGAGAAGATCACCCAAATGTAAACATTGCATTGGTAAACATTACGGAGGAGTGTGTTCCGCGCACCAAAATAACATCTAAATATCATCTTACCCTTGACCCTTTTTTTTTTTGTGACGGAGGGGAAATCTTCTATAAGACACCCCCGCACTTCCAAGGGAAAGTGCAGGGGTAGTGCCGGATTTTTACCGACTAAAACCCCGCCGATGCCACTTCCCTACACCGATTTCTGATGGGCTTCGGGTTCTCCTAAGAATTTCGCCGAAACCCATCCGGCGCCACGAGTCGAACTCGCACATTCCCAACGGAGATCCAAAAGGGATCTCCGACAGACCACCCGGGGTATGCAACACACACATACTCACACCTTTATTTATAAAAATAAGCGCCACACTCGTTCAAACATTCTTACAATGTTACATACTAATACCCGGTAACTACCGACGACGGGCTAGACATCTGCCCATCGCCATCGCTCGCTTGTGCACCTTATTGGTTGGACGAGCCCCTGCTCGTGCCAACGTGCACCATTCTACCCAGTCGCAGGCAGTCGGAAGGAGATGACTCTTATGAGGTTAGCAGCTCCACCGACCGCAGCCGTAGTTAGCTACCGTCGCCTCGCGCATTGAGGCGATCGGTGACCGGGGCTCTCCGGTTGGTCCGCTCGCAACTGGGTTGCCTATCGCGCTCCCGGTCCGCAGACTCGTTCTGGGACATAACGTCCTCGCAGAAGGAGTTAAACGCTATATATATATACGTCGGCACCCCCCCATTTATATGTTATAGCTCTCGAGCAGCTTCGGTAAGATGCCCGAAAGCGAGAGGTCCCAGCCTACCGCGTCGACGAGGACTTGGCGTTCACGTGCCCACGCCGGGTTGTTGTAATTTGGATCATATTGCACAACTTTCACCCTGTTCTATCGCAAAGCAAGATTTTCTTACATATTCTTTTATATCGTCTTTAGTTGTTGACTTCTCCCGGTACACTTTTTCCTTTAACTTTCCCAAAAATAGATATCTAGAGATGTCAAGTCAATCACATGGAGTGTCATACGTTCAGTGAAACACTACCACTGTTACCGCATAGCCACATACAATTATTTCGTACGTGCGCCTATTTAACGTACGATTAATAAAATATGAACTAATTAATTTATTATCAAGAAGTTAACACCTGCCGTTTGCGGACTGTGACGTGTATTATCTACTGACGGGTAACGCGGATTTAAGACGGTTAAGTTTACCATGATTGTCTAAATGTTGCTTCAATCTGAAATATTACTTTTGCAAGGAAAATTGTTTCGTTTTGCACCTTCATAGGCCCTGTTAGGCACACCTAATAATATCGCGACCAGCAGAATGTTATATCTTTCCCAGCCTTCCTTCTCCACCGCCATAAAAGAATACCTCAAAAAATCACACAAAGACGTTTCCATAGAACACAGTAGTTGAATGTACACAATTCAGCCCAGGTACCAGAAGCGTATCGCGCTGACTATTGTGCCCCATCATCTCTCATTTCTACCTCCGAACTTCAACCCTCTTAAGGGAAATAGCAGCTTTTCAAATGAATTACATTACCAGACCTCGTTCGGCACACAACTCATTTAGCATACAGCACATCAGAACACATATCAAACATCTTGCACTAGTAGTTGAGTTTAAAATATAATTTTAACTAAAATTTGTCCATTATTTAAACGAAAAAATATATACTACTCCGTAAAACGTCAATTTTATCGCGTGTCGACAGACGAGTAAAGTCGTCACATTCTATTTATGGTCCTTCAAGCCAGATGTCACATAGTGATAAATGCCAGTAAAGTTTGTACAACACCAAATTAACTCATCGTTGGAAGAAGCAGGCAGCCAAAGAAGGTCAATCAATCAAGATGAATCAAAGTAGTCAACACGTAGAATCAAGGACGTCGCATTTACAGCTCAGCAGCCGATGATTCAGTGAACACATCACAAGGATTCTGAATTGAGATAATTAGCTCAACGAATCCAGGTCATAATCATTATCCACGAAAGCACGAACTTCAGTGAGCCAGCAACCAAGGAGTTCGTCAAATGCGAATTACACTGACGAAAGAAAGGTAGACTCAACACAGTTAGTATCACCAACTCCTTGCTATAATCGGTCCGATCTCCTTCACTTATATTTCCATATCATAATATCTGACGCTACATTAACACTAGAACTACCGCACCAGTCATTTTGACTGGTTTTACAATTTGATTTAAATATTTCTACTTTATGTTACATTTTTTTCCGAAATGGTGTAATGACTTTTGCGGTGATAACTAAAGAAATAGTAAAATATATTTTTTAAATGTTTTATTTATTCTGAATCAAAATAAATTGATACTATGGTTACTTATACCAACAGCAGTCATTTTGACTGGTATTTATTAAGGCGTTTATTTAGATCTGAAGTCGTAAAACATTTGAAGATTCTGTTAGGAATGTGTTATTGTTTTGTTTTGGAATTTGCTCGCTTGCCAGATCACGGGATTGTATCAGGCAACATTGTAAAAACAACCATCAAATAGAGAAGTTACTGTATTCAATGAGTGCGTTTATAACAGCCGCTGGAAGACCATCATGCTCTTGTTCATGTAACAATATATTCAGTATACGACATATTATTTCAATTAGTGTAAGATCATAAAATAAATACAAATATTATATACTCATTTTTATAATAAATAGTTTTGTTCTAATCTTTCTAAGCCCTGAAAATGGCAAAACGATTGAAAACTTGTGAAGTATTGCAAAAATTGAATGATATACCAATGGAATGCTCTGATATAGAAGATGGTGAACTTTATGACTGTGAAGATGAACCAGAAGAAAATGAAATTGAATCGTGGGGTATTCACGATAATCTTGTTGATAGTGACAGAAGTGACAATGATGATTTAGACAAGAATATGTTCAGAAATCTTCAGAAAGCGAATGTGAAAATAATTCCAATTTACGTAAAAGTAGACGTGTTCGCGTGTTTTCAAGTTCTGAAGATTCTAATGAAAATATTTTACTAGAATCATAAAATGAAATTGCTGCAGACGGAACCATGCGCGAGGAGCATTGTGTTTACTAATGCGTAAGGGATAATCCTAACTCATTAAATAAGTTAATAATACCAAAAATGTATTACATAAAACATGGATTTGCTTTTGTAAGAAAGTAATGAAGCGACAAATTTAAAAATATTCTATTATTAAGTATTTTTTTAAGACCAGTCATTTTGACTGGTTTTGGTAGAAGTATTAGGTGTACAACTTTGCTTCCGCCGTTTTGCAATAGATGGCTGTAGCGGTAAGTGGTAGTTGAAATAAATAGATCGTAGATGTCATACAATAAGCTTAGGCATTTGTAAACATAACGCCATCGAAATATTAGTCGATTTGTGTCTGCATCATAAAGTCATTCTCGATTAAACATGTCAGCTTACGAGCCAAATTCTCGTCATTTGCGGGAGGTTTTAATTTTCTGCTTTAATATGAAGAAATCTGCGGCTGAGGCTCATCGAATGCTCTCAAATACCTATGGTGAGGCCGCTATTAGTGAAAGAACGTGCCGAGAGTGGTTTCAACGCTTCAAGAACGGTGATTTTGACGTCGAAGACCGGCAAGGCGGTGGAAGAGAGAAGGTTTTCGAAGATGCAGAATTGGAGGCATTACTTGATCAAGACTCGTGTCAAACGCAACAAGAATTGGCAGTATCATTGGGAGTGACGCAACAAGCCATTTCAAAACGCCTGAAAATCATGGGAATGATTCAGAAACAAGGAAATTGGGTGCCGTACGAGTTGAAGCCGAGAGATGTTGAACGGCGTTTGTTTGCTTGTGAACAGCTGCTTGCAAGGCAAAGACGGAAAGGATTTCTGCATCGCATTGTGACTGGGGACGAAAAATGGGTTCATTACGAAACCGAATATTCACGGTTCCAAGGTCATGCTCTGTATTTGGTGGGACCATCTCGGCGTAGTGCATTATGAGTTGTTAAAACCGACTGAAACAATCACAGGCGATCGTTATCGAACGCAATTAATGCGTTTGAGCCGAGCATTAAAAGACAAACGGCCGCAATACAACGAGAGACATGATAAAGTGATTTTACAGCACGACAATGCTCGACCCCATGTTGCGAAAGTGGTCAAGACATACTTGGAAACGTTGAAATGGGAAGTCCTACCCCACCCGCCGTATTCTCCAGACGTTGCTCCCTCGGACTTTCACTTGTTTCGATCAATGGCACACGGCCTGGCTGACCAGCACTTCCGGTCTTATGAAGAAGTAAAAAATTGGATCGATTCGTGGATCGCTTCAAAAGATGACCAGTTTTTTCAACGCGGGATTCGTACGCTGCCCGAAAGATGGGAGAAAGTAGTGGCCAGCGATGGACAATACTTTGAATCATAAACGTATAACCAGTTTTTTACAATAAAGCCTCGAATTTCGGAAAAAAACGGCGGAAGCAAAGTTGTACACCTAATAGGTTTCCTGAATTGTCGGTAGTTCTAGTGTTAAAGAAACTAATAAAGCAACGCGCCACCGTTAAGACACAAATAACAGGATTCGAGCACTTTCTATTAGAAATGTCCAGTATGCCTCGTGAAACTAAATCACCGTCCGCTTTGAAAAAAAATTGAAAAATTGTGGGACAAATTCAATAAAATTTGGACAGAAATAGAATTGCTAAATGATGAAGACACTTCAAGCGAACGCGCAGGTTTCGAAGGCTCATATTATTCTGTAGTTTAAATCGCAAGATCATTACTGTACCATATAACTTCAAATTCCACGTCAATTAGTCAAGCCAGCACAATATCAAATGTTCGATCGCCGTTGGAAACATTTGATTATGACGTACTGCGTTTACGACTACCGACAACAAACCTGCCATTCTGTAACGGTTTATACGAGACATGGTTTGGTTTCTGCGATACACTCAAATTACTTATTCATGATCATTTTCAATTACCTGACGTGCAATAATTCCGTTGTTTAAAATCTTGCTTAAAGTTGAAACATCTAAAATAATAAAGTCACTTGAAGTATCTAATTAACACTACGCCACTGCTTAGTTTATATTGAAAGAACAATTCCATAACCACCACATTATAATGAAAAACCATTTAAAGGCAGTATTATATTACCCGTCAATAAAGCGGTGACTCTGCAGCTACATTGCATCCACTTCTAAACAATATCTGTACACATATGCGAGCACTCTCCACATTATGGAAAACCGTAAATAATTATAATGTATATTATAATATATTTATAATAAATACACATGTACTAAAGAGAAAAATAGACCGCATTATCCATAGTGAATGGGTTACAGGCAAAACAATGCCACGATAACACAATTTGTAGAATTTCTTGAATAACGGTACCAGTTACTGGAAGAAACTACATCACACACAACTGACCGAGCACACATAAATACTTATACTCAATCACAGTTCTTGCACCAAACAAATGAAGATCACTTATAATTGCAGAAACATTTACAAACTACAGACAAATGTCCTCATTACAAAGGGAAACACAAACTTTATGCATGTGGCACATTTCTCAAACACCCAAGGGACGACTTGGAATTGTAAAACAGATGAATATCTGTATTAACTGCTTACGAAGTAATCACAAAATAAATGAGTGCAATAGTCGTCTGCGTAAGCAATGTAACCAAAAACGTAATAGCCTCTTACACATAAATAACAAAACACCAAACAATAAGGACGCAAAGAGCATATAACAATCGTCTACTTCAACCACGGTAAATCTTTGTACACTCGCGTCTCCGGACATCCCACTGTCAAGAGCCGCTATCAACATATTAGATTCATGCAGTCAATATAAATCAGGTTGCATTTTGTTAGATGGCTGTTTACAAATAAATCTCATGACAGATAAGTTTGCAGCACGTTTAAGACTTCGACGCACTCATATCTCTTTTTCTCTGTTAGGTGTGAATAAAGTAGAGTTTTTCAACACGGAAACTTCACACAAGAATTAAAGTTCTTCGTTGTACAAGAAATTGCGAAATCATTACAATCACAACACCTCAATAAAAAAACATTACAAACCTCTCACAACATATCTTTAGCTGACCCTGAATTTGATAGAGCTTCTGATGTAGATGAACTCATTGGCGCAGAGTTGTTTCTACACCTCTTAACTGTAGGCCAAATTGAAAGACCGGGTCACACGGTACTTCTACAAAAAACAAAGTTGGGTTAGGTCGTTTCTGGGAAAATTGTATAAAATAATCCACGTTTGAATAGAACCACTTGCCCATTAACAACATTAAGATTGGAGCAGGAAATCACAAAATTGTGTGAGACTGAAGAACTCCCATCTAACAAATCATTAACACTGAAGAATTGGAAGCTGAGAAACACTTTGCACAACACTTGCATCCCGATCGATATCATAGATATGTGGTAATGAGAACGTTTTATTGGGTTGGAGGGAAAGTTCTGTCGTATTTTTAATAGGCAGGTAATTTTTCTTGTAAATAAAAAAAACATCTGGCTAGTGAGTCATTCGGATTTTTTTTTTTTTTTTTTTTTTTTTTTTGTTTAGCTGCTGTATAATATAAAAGGAGTCCTTTTTTACCGTTCATCATTTACTTGTGATATTTAAAGTGAAAAACATGTCAGTAGATAAAGTGCATTTACGACACTGCATTTTGTATGAATTCCAAAATGGAAGCAACGCATCGGTTGCATGTAAAAATTTATGTGCGGTATTTGGAAAAGATATTGTAAATGTTCGTACTTGTCAAAGATGGTTTAGCAAATTTCGTTCCGGGGATCTGAGCCTCCAAGAAAGTGATTAATGTGGACGACCATCCAAGATCGATAATGATGTTTTACGATCCATGTTGGAAAATAATCCACATTTAACAAGTCGAGAAATTGCAGAAGAGTTTGGCATTCATCATACAACACATTAAATGTATTATGATTAATAGTAAACACATATTTTTATAAATTAATTCAAATATTTTCTTTAAAATACGACAGAACTTTCCCTCCAACCCAATAGAATGAACCCATTGTCAAGGAGATGACAACAGAATAAACGAACGAGGAGATGATCAGCAGTTTAGTGCAGTTGAGGTTCAACGCGAGAAAAAGTACGGCGCAAATTACAGAAACACTTACTCTCATCAATTAATTTATCCTTGTTCATTAATTCATTAAATAATTATTCTCTATAGTCATATAGAGACTACGGATATCTTGTTCGATTATTTTTTAGCAATATTAAGGTGCCACTCGGCGAATCCTATAAGCAGACATTGAAACGATTTTATAATCTAGAAAACAAATTCACAAAGGACATCAACCTTAATCAGGCCTACTGCGACCTTATGCAAGAATATCTTCATCTAGGACATACTCTACACAATTAAAGTTCAGGGTATTATTATTCACATTACGTCGTAATTAAGGAGACTGTTTTAACCACAAAAGTTTGCGTAGTCTTTGATGGATTCATTAAAATACTATCAGGTATCTCATTAAATAACGCTTTACAAGTAGGTCCTACAATACAAGAAGATATATTTTCGCTTTTGACACGGTTTCGCAGCGACACGTACGTATCAATCGCGGATATAGAGAAAATGTATTGCCAAGTATACACAGAGCAAATCAAAACATATCGCTTAGACACCGTAACATATGGCACAGCATCAAGTCCGGTTTTAGTCGTTCGCGTTTTTCATCTACCGGTAGAAGACGAGTTACACAAATATCCGCAAGCTGGTATGGTTATAAAATCCGATTTTTATGTCGATGACTTGCTTACCGGAATCAACACAATATCCGAAACAATTCAATTAAGACAAGACATCGGAGAACTTCTAGGGAGTGCTGATTTTAAGTTAAGGCAATCGACATCTAATAATATCAACGTCGAGTTACTACCAAATAATTTTACAAATGTACAATCATTTCTGATGCATCAAGAACAGTAAAAACTTTAGGAATTCATTGGAACACACAAATGGATGAATGAACATATCTTATCGACAGTAAAATCAATACTGTAGGATTTTTTGATTGGAATGATATATTAAACGGTTTTAAACACAAAAGTAATGGTTGTAATGTTTCTCGCACTTCACTCTGTATTAAACGCTAATAAAGGTTCGCTCAAAACTCACTAAACGCATTCGCTGATAATCTCTAAATATTCACTAAGATGCACACACTGTTACGCTTGAAGGTTTCGCAAAGACTCACTTATTTCAATATCGCGCTCAACACTTTTATACTGCTTGGTTTCTAGAACATTCCTAATAACAAATATAGACACATGCATTCTTTCTCACTCTCTCACTCTCGCTTTCTCTCTCTCATACGCACACTTTCTCATTGTTCGTTCGTACAAAATCACACATCCTACAATACAAAAATAACAAAACGCAGAATTTTGTCAGTAATTGTCTCATTATTTTATCTCATCGGTTTGCTTGGTCCAGTCATAGTTGGAGCCAAAATCATTATGCAAAAATGGTGGCAGCTTAAAATTGATTAGGATGAACCTCTCCTAAACATACATTCTACTTGGATAGAATTTAAAGATCAATTACCATTAATTGATACGATAGCACTTGTACGTAAAACCACAATCGAAAATAAATAAAATCGCAGTCAATATACACTTACTTGGTTTTAGTAATGCTGGTGAAACTGCCTATGACACATGAACATATCAATATGAGAACAGTAAACACAGGGAAAATATTAGTCCAATTAATATGCTCAACATCTAGAGTGAACATTCTTTGAAAACAATTATGTTACCAAGATCAGAGTTGTGTGCAGTCTTATTGCTTGCAAAGTTAGTCAAGGCTGTGATCTCCGTCTAAAATATAAAAATTCACAGAACAGTCTTTTGGTGTGATTCAACTATTACTTTGAATTAGATTAACATACAATCCCACACGTTAAAAACATATACAGTAAAACCTGTTTTTGTGCGGTGGATAGGGACCGCATAAAATAAATCGTACAAAAAAATATTCGAAAATTGTATAAATTCTTACATATAATAAACAATTTTGTACGATATAGTACCTAAAATTTTTTTTATGCGGCGGATAGGGACCGCATAAAAAAAAATATGACTTAGAAAATACATCAATGATTTATGAAATAGATGAGAGAATGCTTTCAATTAAATTAAATAATTAAATTAAACCTAAAGAAATTGTAAAAATATTTAATTCTTCATTGTACATATACATGGAAAAGTTTTCACATTATATATTAAATAGTTTGCTGCTACTCATCGTAATCCAAAACGCGCATCTTCTTGTGATGAATTGATTGAAAATCGCTTTCGTCGCTTAAAGATAGGATTTCAATTGATTTGTTTTTTGGTACCATAAACTCAGTGATCAGTTTTTGTGACGACGGTCGACTGGTCAATTGCTTGTAAACGCCACGATAGTGAGACATGCATGATCTCAGCTCTTTTTCGAATTTTAAGCGTCTTTCCGCATTGGTATCTATTTTAAGAAAATGCGTTTCCAATTTTTTCAAAATCTGGATCCCTGCATATATTTTATCTGCTGTAATAGATTCCGGTTCTTTTTGTCCATTTTCATAATCTATCAAACTATTGATAATGTCACTATCATCGACAGTTTAGTTCTCAATCATCTCGTCCAGGTCATTATCGCCGAAAGAATCAAAGCCTTTTCCGCCGATGTTATGTGCGAGCGCACTAATTTCAGATAATAACGTTGACGCGTTTTCGGTAACGTTTCGATTAATTACACATTCATATATTTCGTCCACACGTGCATATGTACATTGATAGGAAACATTAAACTGGTGCTAACACCGCTTAGATTCATATACCGCATAAAAAAAAATCGCACAAAAAAAATTGCACAAAAACAAAATCGCATAAAAAAGGACCCCACAAAAACAGGCTTTACTGTATTACCAATCGCGTATTTCAAATTCGATCCCTCCCTGACCCAGATCTTTGGAAACATATACGAAGCAAGTACAATTCAGCCGATTTCATGCCGAAAGGTCAAAGGGTTACAGAATTTATACATAATTCAAAGTGGAAAAATGAGTTGCATTGATTAGCATCCCCAGAACAAAGCTGGCGTCAATCTCTCATATAGACGATAGATATTCTCGAAATGCGGAAATTAGTTGTCCTCAAAATTACACCCATTGAGTCTAATACAAATTTGCTATACAAATTTTCTTCCTTCACCAAGTTAACTCGTATCATAGCATACTGTTTACGATTTTTCAATTATTCGTCAAAGAAAAACAGGTTAATTGGCCCACGTAGCACTACAGAAACCGAATTAGCCGCAACATACATATATATTCAGACTAGTGTAAGAACGCAAATTTGCTAAAGAAGATTCGCCAAAAACGGTTCAATGGTAGGTGGAACGTCGACTTCAGTCCATTGATGTATAATTTCTTCTTCATAATCATTTTCACTTTCATCATCGCTAATCGGTAGTGGAAAAACTCGGGTCCTTCTCATAGGTCGTATAGAACTATCACTATCATTATCGTCAATATCACTATCATTATTATCAATATCTAACTCTCTTTCATCGCAATCAACGTCAGACAAATCGTCTGCATATATATCTTTATTTTCGCGTGAAACCGTATTGAAGAATTTCAAAATTTACTGTAAGTAGAATTTGAACAACCGAACAGCTTCAAACCACAAAACATACGAAATACAAATGTAAAGTAGCGCATGTATTTAAGCTACAGTAGAGGTAAATCGTAGTACTACGACTTCCGCCTTTATTGTGTTAAGATCAGTAAAAGTGTAAGCCAGTATAAATAAATTTCCGTACAAAACAGATCCGGCTTTACCAATTTTTATATCAAGAACACTTCCAAACTACTTTTTGTAACCTCTTTTCCTAGGATACGTTTACCTTTACTAGAGAAAACTTTCAATTCTGATATATAATTTCTCATTTTCTGTAAAAATTCGATCCGCCTTTTTTCCCTTGAAATGATTCCCTAAACACTTTCGTAGCATTAATTGTAAACAAATTGAGAATGTCGAATAATTTATCAACATTTTCAATGAATTGTACAGTATTGATAGCTTCTGCGGCTATTACGCCTAAACTGATATAAATATTCAAACCTGCAGCTACAGTAGCGCTTAAGTGCTGGCTCGCATATTTTACTTTCATTTTTTCGAAATTGTTCGGTAAAATATGACAGTCTGTTAATTTATGCACTAAAAGGCATTGTAACTTTTTATCCATGTTATAAAATTTGTGCACATATTGAACATGATATTATCTGTTCATTATAATTAAAAGAATGACGTTAAAAATTGTTTCGCGTAGCTTGTAGCAGATGCGGCGTGTCGAATATATAAACATTTTTTTTTATTATCTACTTCAAAATATGGACAATTTGCTGTTACTTTGAGCATTTGGGACAGTTGCACGAAATTTGTCCGTATGTCGGAAACCACTGCTACGATATTCAATCGAACAAATCTTATTCTGTATATACTTTCTGTTATTATTGGTCATAAATCTTTGGCTGACATGGCAGAATTTGTTCGAAAGTATGCAATTAGCTGTTTCCACGACTGACATATTCCTCTCACCATTAATATACAAACATTACACGCTGATTTATTCAGTTTTCCATTTCCAATGTCCTCTAAGCCAACAACGTCATCACGAAAAATATTATAAAATAAGTGGGGTTTTAAGGATATTTCATCCATGCACAGTGTACAATTTTTGTTAATGTCCTCCAAAGAATTAGCTTTTATTTGTAAACAATGGAAAATTATATTTCGAAGTCCAGCTTGAAATTGTAACTTTTCTGTTGTTCTTTCTAGAGATCTTCTGCTCGGTAAGAGAAACGGAGAGCATAGGATCTGATACACCGGAGGCCCAGGGAAAAATAAAGATAAACACAAATCTTTAAATTGCGAGCTACACATTTTACCTTGTGGTTTATTTCAATACAGATCTCCCTGCATCATCAGAAACTGTACAATATTTTCAGGTAAGAATATATTTAATATTGTTTCGAATTCTTCGAAACTTATTTATTCAATATTTCATTTTCTTTCTTCTTGACGGGCATGTTCTAATGTATTTATTTTCTTCCTTACTGCAGCCAATTCACGTCTTAATTTCCTTTTCCGTGGGCTACATGTAGCAAGTATTCGTGACGTTTACGTGTTCATATGTAATGGTTGCATTGTTCCAGAAGTATTAGGGTGTCCCATAAGTTTCTTCCGCGCCACGCTATAAATGACTCTAACTGGCTATGTTTATATAAACATGCGGGCTTATCTCTTAGCCGTTTATGGCATCGGTTTCAGTCGTCCCAGAGCTCTTTCAGAGTACGTTTCGTTGGTGAAAAAGTCTCTTTTAAAATTTTTTCTACACCCTTCAATATGGAGAGCTAAACGAAACATTTGCGGCATATTATGCTTCATTGCTTTAAAAAAGGCAATAGTGCAAAGGACACTGCAGACGAGATTTGCACCGTTTACGGGAGTGGTGCTACGACTATTATGACCGTTCGCAATTGGTTTAAGAAATTTAGAGCTGGCAATTTCGAGTTGAAAAATGAAGACCGCAGCGGCGGCCCAGTAACGACGGATACGGACATTATCAAGACTGTGCTTGCTGAAAATCTGAGATACAGTGTGCGTGAGATAGTGGATGCCACTAACATTCCCAAAACAACGGTACATAAGCATTTAATCAAGATGGGATATGCGAATCGATATGAAGTTTGGGTTCCACACCAATTGACGGAGACCGGCCTTATGAACCGCATCTCTACATGCGATTTGCTTCTTCAGCGACACGAAAGAAATCCTTTCTTAAAGAGTCTTGTCACTGGAGACGAAACCTGGATTTTGTATCAAAATGTGCATCGAAAACGCATTTGGTCTAAAGAAAATAGACCTTCAACTGTTGCGAAGCCTGGGCTTCATCCGAAGAAGGTTCTTTTGCGCATTTGGTGGGACTGGAAGGGTGTACTGTACTACGAGCTCCTTCCTCAAGATGATATGATCAATGCTGACAAATATTGCAATCAACTGGATTAACTAAAAGCCGCCATAGCAGAAAAACGGCCAGAATTGGCGAACCGACGAGGTGTCGTATTCCATCACGACAACGCAAGACCGCATGTTGCGTTGACCGTAAGGCAAAAATTATTACAGTCTGATTGGGACGTTCTACCTCACCCTCCATACTCCCCAGACCTTGCTCCATCCGATTATTACTTGTTAGTCTCCTTAAAAAATTCTCTCCTGAGTAAATCTTTCAAATCCATAAGCGAAATAAAAACGCACCTAAATGAATATTTTGAAAGTAAGCCTCAACTAATTTGGAAAGAGGGCATAATGAGGCTTCCTGAGAGATGGAAGAAGGTTATAGAACAGAATGGTTCATATATACCATAATAAATCAACCTTAAACAACAAATATCGTGTATTTATTTCGCATCAAAAAAAGGGAAGAAACTTATGGGACCCCTAATAGATTGAACAGCTTCATATTCTATATTTTCCCGATGTTCCTCCTTTACTTCTTTCTCTACAATATTATCCTCAAACATTATTTCTCCCGTCATGGCCGCTGGAAATTCTGCTTCCACTATAGTTGTAGACGATGATGTTTCTTGCTCTATTTTGTGATCTACATTTGCAGTACACGCATTAAAATTATATTTTAGGATAGTATGTACCGTTCTCTAAGAGATAACGATCCATGAAATATCGCTGTCTCTTTTCATTATATATCAATGTTTTTGGTAAACAAATGAAAGCAGTACATTATAAATTGATTATTTCTTATAATAATAATTTTTTTAATTTACTTTTATATAAAAATGTATTTCTATATGGACATAAAGGAAAATAAAAAAAAATTGATTACTATTTCCTTGCATATTTTCCTTATTAAAATTTTCTTCTGGAACAGCATGCGCGTATAACTGATTTCGTAAATCGTTCAAAAACATATTATTTGCAAAATGAACGCTGCATATCCGATAACCTTTATATAGCTGATCTGGTGATTTTTTTAACAGATCTATCCTATTGCAATGTTGTAAACATATACGTAGTCTACAAATCATTAAAATAATTAGGTCGTATACCGTATAAAGTAATTGTTTTACCTTACCTTTCAGGATTCTTGAGAATACAAAAGAAGCTAAGACCACGATTCCGCCTTGTATTATTTCCACATCTCGCATAAGCTTAAGTAAACCCTCCTTGATTCATTTTCTGCTATTTTATCATCACTTTCAAATTATTCATCATTTCTCATTTATTTTGTTATAATCAATTAAAATTACATGCCTTTAAATTATTCACAACGAATGCCTCGTTTATTCTTACGCCTGACCTCTTTGGGACTTGCATGCAGCTTGATACAACTGTCAACAAACCTGCCGATTCAAATAATACGCCATTTTGAGGGTAGTAGAAAGTCGCGCATGCGCGAGGAAAAGTTTTTCACCGAAAAGGCTTCAGTGTTGTCATTGAGTCTCTGTATACTGTGCTCTGTATTTGTAAAATATTACCTTGTGTTGCGGCCGTTTTACACCACGGCTTGTCGGTCGTAAATACATGGCGCCTTTTGGGACCGACGACCAGTCGCGCCGGTCAGTGTGGCCCGATAAGTCTTTGTTTCGTTGAACAAAGCACCAGAAGATTTGTTTAAGGCTTATTGGGAACACGTGTCTACTTAGGAAATTGTCGCGGCTGGTCTCTATTGAATATTTCCAGATATTTGGGTGGTCCCTCAAGGGAGGAGTTTACGGTCCAGTAAAGAAAGTGGGGGTATGACGCCCGCCAACCGACCCTTCGAAATGAAATGCGTTAGACTTTAAGATAGTTGCATTTAGGATTTCAGTTAGAGAACATTTCAATCATTATTCAGTCTTGTAACATAGCTCTCTTGTAAATATATCCGGTTTTAAACATACAGTCCACTTCAAACTTACCAATACGTACCCGTGCCCAACGAACCAGCATTTTACACAGCAGGGTACGGAATCGTGGGTCGCGAATTTAAACGCACCGATTCAACACCTTGTGTGCTCGGTCGGTAATTTTCCCTATCCATAATATATTTGAGCGTAAATTTGAAATAAACAAGTTGCCTTCGGAATTAATATTTCTATTTGTGTTTATTACTTACGTCACCATCAGCACAGTCCTTTGTCCGTCACCACTCGTATGTTACGTGAATTGGTTGCGAAATTCAACGATTTATACTCGGCTCTATATTTCGTTGACTTTTAATTCGTCATTGCACAAGGATGGCGTGCAGCCGATATCGAGACATTATTGTTTTATATATTCGTCTACGTGTCGCACCTCATGTTCGTTCGTCGGAGCGTACAATCTGGTACCTTCAGCTTTTCTCGCGCTTGTTAGCGGAAAAATATTTTGAGGCGAAATTGGGAGGGGCCTTAGGTGAGTGTCCGGCACCGAAGTAGTCATTGTTATGCGGAAAGCGATGAGTCATAATCAAAATACCTGTGATGCGCACCTGTCACGAGAGGCCTCCGTCGCTACGAATTTTTGTTTGGAAAAAAGGAAGGGGAATGAAGGGGTGTGAGATCGTCGCATTTCTTCGTACCTCGACACATTATCTGAGAATTATAAAGAGTATGGACGTATTGCTGTAAAATAAAGATTTCGCGACTTATTGCCTTTACTTGTTCTAACACGCTGCATCCGCCATTCCCATGATTACGCTTGCATTCCGTGGCCTTGCGTCCGACTTTATTGCATTTTTAACATCGAAATTGAAGTGACTAATTATGAACGCCATTGTTCGGTTCGCCTATATATGGCTTCCTCTTTTCCTGGAATCGCCTGGTCGAATCTTGACTGATGATCAAGGCATTTTGCACGATCGTCCGATCCGTCCTTCGGACGTCCTACCCTTCTATAATTAAACGATCAAACGAACTTACCTGTATGTGAAATTCGATCGTAATTATACTTTGACGCTCACCCTCAAGATTACAGATGTAGCTTTTCAGAGTTACTAACCATCAATTTTTCAAGTTGAACAATTACCAGGTTGTTCAATAAGTTTTGTCGTTCGATAAGAAAAACACAATGTTATGGTTCAAAATACACTTTATTATTCAGTATAATCTCCCTGAACATTAATGCACTTGCTCCAACGATCCTCCAATCTGTGGATCGCATCCCTGAAGCGATTCCAAGGTCTGAAAATACGCTTCAACAGCCGTTATGACCTCTTCATTTGACGAAAAACGCTTGCCACGCATAAATTTGCCATTGAGTTCTGAAACAAATGAAGTCGCTGAGGGCCAAATCTGGTGAATACGGCGGATGCTCCAACAATTCGAACTTTAATTCATGGATTTTAGACCATTGTCAAAATGCTCTTGTGACACGGTGTGTTGTCCTGATGAAAAAGGATTTTTTTCTTCTGCAAACCGGGTCTTTTTTCACGAATTTTTTCCTTCAACTGCTCCAAAAGGTTGCAATAATATTCAGAATTAATTGTTTTACCAGTTTGCAAGTAATCCACAAATAAAATTCCTTTCGCATCCCAAAAAACTGATGCCAGAACCTTCTTGGCCGATTTCTGGACACGAACTCGTTTCGAAGCCGAACAACCAGATTCACACCACTCTTTAGCCTCTTGTTTTGATATAGGATCATGGTGATAGACCCAGGTCTCATCCATAGTGATGAATCGACGCACAAAATCCACTTTATCCTTTTTAAAACGCTCCAAATGTTGTTGAGAAAGTCGCATTCGAATGTGTTTTTGTTCAATTGTTAGTGAATGCGGCACCCATTGTGCACACAGCTTTTTAAAACTCAAAATTTCATTTAAAATATGACTCACACTGCCTAATGAGATGTGTAGAGCCTCTACTAAATCCCTCTCAGTCAATCGACGATCTTCCAAAACCATATCCTGTACTTTGGCTACGATTTCTGGTGTTGATGCGGTTTTTGGACGTCCTTCACGTGGATCATCTTCAAGGCTTGTTCGACCACGTTTAAATTCAGCAACCCATCTTTCTACTGTTCTAATTGAAGGTGAACGTTCATTATACACTCTTAACATTCGTTCGTGAATTTCTTTTGGTGCTACACCTTCCAAAAATAAGAATTTTATCACTGCACGATATTCAATTTTTTCCATTGTCGAAAATACTGTGACACGGCGACACTACATGGCTTGTAAACAAAGAATGAATTGACTGATTGAAATGAACCTTCACATACGTTGATAAGAAGAGTGAACCAACAAAACAAAAACGAATTTGGACTAGTAGCAACGCCTTCAACAAAACAAAACAAAACTTATTGAACAACCTGGTATGTATTACAGAAAATAAAAATTTTTGCAAAAACCTGCGATTCTTGGGACCATCCAGTTGCGTTTACCATTAGCCCTTAAAGCAAATAAGTCTAATACAGGTTTACCGAATCGTTTTTCTATTCATCGAAATGCGTCATTTTCCAGTTCCCATTCTGTGTCAACATTCAATACTTTCGATAGAGCATCGGCTTCCTTGTTTTCTTTCGAGGGAATGTATACTGCGTCGATCCAAATCCTACGTTCTTCACACCAATTCGAAATATCACAGGCAAGTTTATGCAAATGGGGAAACTGAATGTCATCCATCCTATTAATATATGCTTTTGCCGCAGTATTATCTGTTCTGTACTGCCGTAGTATTATCTGTTCTCAATTGTTTCGCCGTCGCAAAAACGCGCCCCAGCCTGAGAGAGATGCATTAAAAAAAAATCTTTTTTAAAAGATGCTATCCTAATTTTACAATAACTAAAAGGAAGTTATTGCTGCCACCATTGCAACTCCTCAACTTCATTGAAAGAGACATATTACTGTCGAAATTACCTTTATTTCGAACGAGAGCTTTCGTTTTACCTCTCTCTAAAGTTTTACAATGAAGCACCCCATATTCCACTGCAGGACACGCGGCTATTGGTGGTCCTATTAACCTTTTCGCGCCGAGCGCCGCATATATGCGGCATCCACTCGACGAGCTGTGTGTACGAGCGCCGCATATATGCGGCATCGAAATAATCTGTACAAGTGCCATTTATAGTCGATGGCAACATTTTTCGTTATCGGCAGAGCGTTTTCCGTTGATTTTATTGCTTATATTATAACTGCTCTTTGTTGAAACCACATCCAAACGTATTACGCAATAAACTACAAACATCAGAGCGATCGTTTACTGTTTTATACCGAATATTCTATCAATTAAATTATAAATAATATATAATTATAAATTCTTCATATAATAATATAAATTATAAATTCTATCAATTATATTCTATCAATATAAAAAATCCATTCGGCAGTAAACAATTTTACATATTTGGTTTTTACAAGAATTAGGAATAGATCGGCTTAATGTATAATTTTTAACTCTTAAAAATTAGACTTTTCAGGTTAGGGTTTTGTATTTTGCATTTTAAAAATTTTGGAAGTGTTTTCATATTAAAAATGTAAATATACTTATTACATTAGTGCAATGATTGTTTTATTCAGCACAGTTCCTATTTAGCACTTAAAACAACACATATGCAGAAACCACGCGCACTGTGCATATTTCCGGCGCGAGTTTCCGTTCAGTGACGGTACTTCGGCGGACAGGGCTCCCGTAGCGAAAGGGTTAATTGTCCAAATTCCCTGACCAGGCTGCTTCGCGTTTTTATAAACCTATCTAACTAATCTAAAATCAATCTACTTAATGATTCGCGTTTGTGTGGAGGTAACTCTACAATAAACTTAAAAGAGTCTACGATAAACCCTAAATACTTACATCGAATATCAGGTTAACATTACTCTCCGTATAATTAATGACAAAACCGAGAGACAAAAGCAGTTTTTCAGTTGCTTGGAGATTTTCGCTACATGCTTCGAAATTTTCTCCAATACACAGAAAATCATCCAAATAAATAACCGACAAAAATGTTTTGATCGCAGCCATGTAATCACTGGTTTCTTCATTTTTGTAAATATAAAAGGGCTTGTACACAACCCAAACGGAAGAGAAGTAAATTCATAAAACTTACCCTTAAACAAAAATCTCAAAAACTTCTTGTAATCTTTATGGATCGGAATTAAAAAATACATATCCTTCAAGTTGATGGAACCCATGAAGCAACTCGGCCAAATTAGCTTGCATACCGATCGAATATGTTCCATCTTAAAATGTACTGGCTCGATAAAGGTATTCAGTTTCTTTAAGTTGAAGATAAATCTAAAGGAACTATCTCTGTCCTGACGTACTTTTGACGAAATAGGTATCCTGTATCCTTTAATACAGCCTTGACTCCGCTGTTAAGTCGAGCTCCATGGCTTTCGATTTTTAGGCCGATTTTGCTTCTGGTACTTCGTTAAAATACTCGGTTTATTGCTGGAGCGTTGTAGAGACGATTTTTTGAGGATATCTGTATTTGTCGCCCATCTGAATCGTTGATTTCGATGCAGATGGGCCCTTGAAGTTTGATTGATGGGACTCGTTATAGCTTTTTTCACAAAAGTTTGAGACTTCGTCTCCATACCCAGTTTATTTACAGTTTTTGTCTCTTTTATTTTCTCTCCTAGTTTTTCCCCGAACAGAAAGGAATCTGATTCAATCTTTTCTAACATAGAAGCGAGTGGAACAAAGTTAGTCAAAGTCCTTTTTTTTGCAATAGAACCCCAAACCCGTTTATCAGGGGCTTTGTCTATGTATGTATTCAAAACTTCGTATTTGGAAGTTAAGTGTTAATGATTATCAAAACACCCAAAACGGCATTTTGTGTCTTCTCGTCAAAGACGCAGAGAAGACAGGAGAGACAGATCTCACCTGCGCGGCGGTTGACACTTTGCACCCCTCTTCTTAATTGTCTCAATACTAACACCTTTTCCTGATGCCTTCGAAGTCGAAGCATGCCTACTACTATGCGCCATAAAACAGTCATCCACTCCATGTTCTTTTAAGATTAACCGTATCCATTTACTTAAGTTCTGCAATGATACTACTCCGTGAGGTTTGCGTGGAGAAATAAACTATTTATCCTGACCGTTTCTAATATATTTAATTACCTCAATATACCTTAAGACTATAGTAGCGGCGCACAATTCAGGTTTATCCCGAAAGAAGGGCTACAATAACGGTTGAGCTGCACCAAGTTTCGACGTTTTGATATTATGCGGAATTTTGATTTGTATCTCCGATATAGAGACCGAAATATTATTTATCGAGATTAGAGGGACTGTTTGTACTCTATGCGCCGTTCCCAGTGCTAATAAAATTATTGTTTTATCCGTTAGACGTTGGAGAGATAATGATTCCAAAGGGAATGATTTTCCCAGTTTACGTAACACTGTTTCTACATCTCAAGTCGTATCATATTTTAGTCTACAAGGTCTTCGTTTAGAAACGCATTTCAAAAAACGAGAAAGCTATATGTTGTGTGACAGATCTTCCGAGATTATCAGGGAGATAGCGGATCTCGCTGAGTTTAATGATCCATAAAAAGCTCCTCTTTCGAGTTTTTTTTTATAAGAAAATCAGAACATTTGAACAGTTTGTCATAAATGGTTCTATACCATTTTTTAGAGAGAACTGCCACCAATTTCAATACACAATTATACTGTTTGAGTGTAGCTTCTGACAATGAAGATATCAGAATTTCCAGTACCGATTCTGATAAATTGCTTCTTGAAAACGCAACTCTCATAATTTGACGGGAACCAGGATAAAGTTCGACGCTAGTGGGTAGCATTAATCGCAGAAAGGCGAAACAAGTAAATCATTACCTGATCCCAAAAATAGAGGATTTCCCTCTAGCAGTTTTCGAAATATGGGAAACCATGATTGAGACTTTGATAATGGAACCACGATAATTCCTGACGACTTTCCTTTGATTGTTTTTTGTAAGACCCCAGGTATCACTGCAAATGGTGGAAAGGAATAAAAATATTTCTCTGCCCAGTTTATGATAAAAGCATCTATATAGTAAACGTGTCAGGATCCTTCTTCCATGCACAATATTCACTGCATTTAGTTTCGTGCGATTGTTTGGCCTCTACTCTATGCAGCTCTGTGAGAAGTTGTCAGGCCTCCCATAAAGGCTCCAACATTTTCTTCGTATCTATATCCGCCGCCTTCTGAAGTAGCAGCAGTGAGTGGTTCAATAACTAATTCCTGAGCTGATAATGCCGAACCAGCTAAATTTTGCGTGATTGAAAAATACTTTTCAATAAAATACGTCTCTTTTAAGCGAGCCATCATTCAAAGATGCTGCCACCTCAGGGTTTAATTTAGAAGTTTCGAGGAGACATTCTCCTGCACGAGGATACTTTTTCCAACCACTCATCGTTTACCTCTTTTTTCTGACCTGTCTTTACCCAGGTCTTCAAGCGAGAAGTAATGTGAAAAGATAGTACCAAGTCATTTTGCTTGGCGACTGGTTCCTCTCAGATAATCTTTTCTGAACCATTGCAATTGAAGTCATTGATGCAGGGAAAGAGACTGTCAACAGCACACGGTGTTCCCAAGCGGTCACCCATCCAAGTACTGACCGTGTTCATTGCTGTTTAACATCGGTGATCGGACGAGAAAGTAAATTCTGCTGCGGCGTTTCCTGATATGTCATGTATGGAGATGTCTGTACTTATGTACGTGGGCAATCCGATAAGTACTTAGCCTACAAAAAAAACGAAAATTTTGGAAAATTGACGATTTATTTTTCGACATAGTCTCCTTTTAACTCGATACACTTGATCCAGCGATGAAATCTGGGCATATTCTGCATGAAATATTGGGCATGAGAAAGCTTTCTGCTCGATGGGTTTGCCGCGTTTGCTCACTCCGGATAACAAGCGCATCCGTGAGACCACTTCAGAGCAGTGTTTGACACTGTTTAAGCGCAATCCGAAAGAGTTTCTACGTCGTTTTGTGACTGTCGACGAAACGTGCATCCACTGGTACACACCAGAACAATCGAAACCAAGGAACAATCGAAACAGTGGACTGCGCCCGTACGAATGTGCTCCGAAGAAGGCGAAGACTGTTTTATCGGCGATAAAGGTGATGGCCAGCGTTTTCTGGGAATCACAAGGTGTGATCTACATAGACTACCTGGAGAAGGGAAAACAGTCACAGGGCTGTATTATGCCGAATTATTGAGCCGATTCGACGCCGAATTAAGGAAAAAAAGGCCCCATTTGGAGAAGAAAAAAGTGCCCCTTCACCACGATAACGCACTGGCTCACACCTCTACCGTCGCTACAGCCAAATTGGTTGAATTAGGCTACGAACAGCTGCCCCATCCACCGTATTCTCCAGATTTGGCCCCGTGTGACTTCTTTTTGTTCACAAACTTGAAAAAGTCACTCTCTGGGAGAAATTTGAGTCGAATGAGAAGGTTATCGCCGCCACGGAGGCCTACTTTGTAGATCTCCAGAAAACGTATTTTTCAGACGGGTTGAAGAAGTTGGAGCATCGCTGGAGCAGGTGTATCGAGTTAAAAGGAGACTATGTTGAAAAATAAATCGTCAATTTTCCAAAATTTTCGTTTTTCTTTTGTAGGCTGAGTACTTATCGCACCGCCCACGTATATATAATGCTGTGTTCAGCAATAACTTCTGCTCTGTCTTACCTCTCGTGTAAGCTCAGCCGAGAAAAATTAATTCGACCATTGTCTTATCTCTTGCATAAGCTCGATCGTCAAATCTGAGTTATAGGTTAAGTCTCGCATAACCTCAACTTAAAATTAATACTCCGTCAATACTATTTCTTAACTGACTTGCTATGTTCACAAGATCTAGCGGTTGATGAATCGGCTCTGGTACGATGGCCCTATCTGAATAATTTTCTCTGTTTCCACCATTACGTTGACCAGTGCGAGCTATTGAAGCACGATTCGTCCGATCTAATAGTTTCTCAAACCTTTTCAATCTTTTCCGAAGGTCTTCATTTCCCTTATCATGTGAAGATGACTTTCTCTTATGTTTGCCCATGGTACTATTCCCAAGATTCACTGAAATTTGAAGTACTTATTGCTCTGGACGTGACACTTTCGGCACGAAAAAACGTTATGACGAAGAAGACCGCGGGTAGGCACCACGGAAGAAGCCAGCAAACTTCAAGTTTTTGAAAACTCTAAAAACGGAACATTGAGTCGGTTGAAGAAATACTACTACATTCGTAATCTCGGGGGCGAGCCTCGAAGTATAATCTTTATTTTGACAGTTTCAGGTCAGATGACCTCATCACGCGTCTTTATGGCGCATTGAAGGGTTTCGAAAGCCGTGCGGAGGCTATAGATTAGCAGGATGAACAGGACTATTATGAGTGACGTCAGTCCGACACCTGACGCATATGCAACCCCGTCACGAATGCTATACGCAACAGTACTTCCTGTTATCCTTTAGAATGCACGGCCTAAGCTGCAGGGAGTAGGCGCCACCATCCTCTTTAGGTGCGGATCTTTCCCAGAAATCCAACTACCGTTACGAATCCTCAAATTTGCATAAATGACACTTCAAATTATATCATCATAGAGATCGACCCGTCGCCGCCACCAGCGAACTGTCAGGAGCGCGCGAAGTCTGTGCTCATTATGAGGACCTGGCCTGAAGCCAGCCTTCCCACAGCTCGTTTGGCTCATGCTCACAGTCATCAGAGTATCACACCCTCTCGGTCATCATAGGATCAATTGCGACTGCTGCTCATATTACCATCGTTCTCTGACACCACGCTCGATAGGTGCGACCCTTTGGCCTGCCTAAGGAACGGTCACCCGCCTGTTTTCTTAGGTCAAGGTGTCAGACTCGTCAGGGTTCGTGATACATCCCGCGAAAGGTTGCTGCAGGACTGCCGAATCGGAGAGAAACTGCAACGTTGTACTGGCTGGTAGCGGTGTCGTAACTTGCCAAAGCTGACCTGGGATCACTACCATAAGCTACCTTTACCGAGCAGTACCTTGCCTGCCCAATGTAGCAGGATCGGCATTAAAGTCCAGTAGTTTTACCTCCTGTCCCTGGCTTGCGCCTTACCAAGAGGGCCCTCATGGACGAGGCATTGGGATACGTCCAATAAGCGCGCAAGACCGACGCATAGTTCCAAGAGTCTTGCTATCAGTATACTCAGGGTGCAGGCCCCTACGCCCTACTGGTCGACGCAAGGCACTTTCCCGCCTCTACCGTCTATCCAGGACAGTGTCGGAACTTTAATATGCCCTGTTCAACAGCCGCGCCGAAGCGCTCTCTCGGGCGATAGGGCTCATCACGCCACCACGATTGTAGCCTCTAAAGAGCGCCATATCCAATGACTACGCCATTGACAGCACATAGCCCTGGCGCAATTTCAGACGCACAGTCGCTGGTGGAAGGATGGTAGGGATAGACATGTTATCATAAGTCCACTACCAGTAGTTGCCCCTGCAGGCTCGGTAAAACTGGTGTACATACTGGGTCCCTGGAGTCGTCACTCTCTAAGGCGGTGGGGGTACGCTCGACGTACATGTGACCTCGCCAAGAATGGCATACGCTACAGCAGAATCGGTAATAGGTTTGAGTTAACATTTATCCTTATGGCCTCTAACTTATCTGTGACGCTGAAGATCGTCTTGAGATGCTCGCGTACGTCGCCGCCGTCCTCCGTCCTTCTTAATACGAGTTTCTTCAACACTGCCACATTCCTAGGTGGTCCTTTACTCTCCAAGATCTCCTCTGCTTTCAACCAGAGCTCACTCGAAGTTATACAGTTCTTCACCTGTTTCAACTCGGTTGACTGGTTCCCAATAAGATTTCTGACATTGTCTTTTCATCGTTCCTCTGCCATTTTGCATGCGACACCACTGAATCGGAATTATTCTCTTCGATGGCCAGCTTTACTTTCCTACTGTTAACGTAACATCATCAGTCGCACTTTATCAATACGGCACGCATATGAATTTTTCACCTATCGTAATTTGTGCCAGTCAGTATTAAAAACCTACAACGTAACCCAGTAAATTGTGGAAACCAAAGGATTGATAAGAAAAACAAAACATTTTAAATATATGTTGCCTCAACAATTGCGAACACTTTTCAGTACTGACACTAAAAGATTTGTAATTATTTACAAGCGCATACCAACTAAACCTGACTACATCATATATGGCAGATGACTTATTTTCGGGAAAATACGAATTTCTTGCTGCTGAACAAAATGACTTCATAAATTATAATTGATACAGTGATTAGACATTAAATGTCAAATCACCACTTTTTTTATTCAAATGAAATTACATCCAAAACGTTGTACACAAAAAGTATATATCGTTTTTATTTGGTAAATATAGGTCAACCTCTGTGTGAATCAATAATGTGTTATTATTGTCAGTTCCCGAACAGAACTCGAACTATCGGTTGTTCTGCTAACTTTATGTATCGAAGGAGTGCATTAGGTGCGACCCGCGATCAGTTGCGAGTCCAACAACTCAGTCTCCATAATTCGATGCGTGGGAGTAAAGTAGTCCCGCAATAACCCGTTCCACGTATTGCTACATATGTAAGTAGTCGGTGATCGTCTTGCAAACTTCTTTGTGAACGCATCGCGTAGCCTAATAAAGTATCTTTTTGTTATAACTGAGAGTCCTGTGTCTGTGCGTCCTAGCTCCCGTTCTCGCATCCAATCTTCCCCAACATTTTGGCACTAATTTAATATTTAATTTAGTGTGGCTGATATCCAATATGATTGGGTAATAACGTTTCAATGTAAATAAATTAATTTTCTTAGTTCACAAATTATAAACTATATTTGTATTAAACCATGTAGGGATGTTTCGCACATTATGAGCACGTCAGGTATATTGTTTTACTGTCCTAAGCCTCTTTATGTTCAAAATACTGAACCGCTCACATCGTCGCCAAACTTATTATTATAACTCGGAAACGACAAGTTTTCCCAATGTCTCATTACACCGTCTGATTAAGCATGAAACAGAGCTCTACCTAAAGAGTTTTTGATTGAATACAGGCGACATTATTTTGGGCTATCATAATTTCTTTAACTTATTTAAAAATTAAAAATCAATGAAAAGCGCAAAACTTTCGCTTAACAAATCAAAAGGAAATAAAAGTATGAATTATTTTTTATATATCTATGAATATGCGAAGATTTAATCAAATCGGTTTTACGAGATATGGTTGGTTTTCTATAGAATCCTTTCCAATCCTTAATAAGGAAATACTATTTGTCCAACATTAAAAAGTTTGAATACGTATATTTGTAATGCTAATAACTTTAACCATGTTTGCGTTTTCACTATCAAATAAAATGGTCTCCCATTTTCTGTTATTATTTTTTAGTTGCGATGTTTTGCAATAATTTATCAGCATAATATGAATTCCTTGTAATGTCCTTCGGGATTCAGAAACTTTTTTGCTTGTTGCATATAAAATGAGATCATCTACCAAGGCCACCATCTTAGGCTCATCAATCCCATTAATTCTAAAATTTTCAAAACTTCGCTGATAAATATCATGAAAAGAAGAGACGGATCAATTGTGCTCCTTTGGAGCTTATTTGTAACTGGATATTCCTTATCATACAAATATTTTCCGTCTGTAACTATCAATATCCTATTTAACATCACGTTTTTATAATTTTAATTATACGCGTAGGCACTTCTTTTTTAGCCTGTTTGTATAACAGGCTATTCAACCATGCGATGCCAAAGGCTTTTTCCAAATCGATACTAATTGCCCCAGCTTGTCCGGCGTTTAATGTTCCGAGATATCACGCACAACCTTTCAGACAGCAAATACTCTGCCATCAAATTTATTAGATGAGGTGGAAATATTCAAAGCTATTCTTGCATTCTCGAAAGAAAATGGTAGGATTGAAGGAATCCCGAGGATCTCGAGGAAAATGCTTTATCCCTATTCTGATTATATAAAATAACATATATAAAACCAATGTATAAAATCTCGGGAACTACGCAAACTGTGGAAAATGATTAGTCTACCTATAACAAAACAACTAACTTAAAAGTATCCGCTACCATGCAATATCTACCCGCGGGCCAGGCATATACCCGCCTCCTACACCTCGACGTGAACCTTATTGGACGACTAAGCCTCTGCGTCCTTCACTGTGTACCCCCTAACTACTACTGCCCATCCCGCAAGGGGGTAGTGGCCTTGGTGGGCACATCATGATCAACACTAGCAACCCATCGACGGCGTTCCCCACCACCTGGAAGAGTGACGACTCCACGGTCCCCGCTGATACACCAGTTTTACCGGGCCTGCAGGGGCGACCCCTGGTAGTGGACATATGATAACATGTGTATCCCTCCATCCTTCCACGAAGGTCCCATCCGAAAATGTGCATCTGGGCATTCCACGGGGATTATGTCTTGCCTATGGCATAGCCGTTGGGTACGACGCTCTTTAGGAACTGCAATTACGGTAGCGTGGTTAGCACTATCGCTCGGGTTAGCGCTTCGGCACGACTGTTGAACAGGGCATATTACTGTTCCGGCACTGTCTTGGATAGACAGCAGAAGCAGGAAAGTGCTTCGCCTCGAACAGTAGGGCGTAGGGGCCTGCAACCTGAGCAAACTGGTAGCAAGGCACTTTATACTATGCGTCGGTCTAGCGCGCTTATTGGGCGTAACCCAATGCCTTGCCCAAGGGGGCCCTCTTGGTAAGGCGCAAGTCAGGCACAGGAAGTTAAAGTTCTGGACTTTTATTAATAGTGCATGGCCGACGGCTCTATCCGCACCAATGGCCAATGCAGCGGTCAAAGATAGCTGCAAGCAGCTGCACCCCGACGCCGACGCGGTTATCCACCGTCGCGTCACAAGTTGAGGCAACGAATGACCGAATAATCCTTCCGGTTTGCGTGCGCCGTATCGGGCTACCGCTCGCGAGCCTGTTCCGCGGCTTTCTTTTGGGATATAACGTCCTTGTAGAAGGAATTAAACGTATAAAGAGATCCCATGCTTTCGAGCATCCCCGAAAAAATTCTCCGAAGTGAAAGGTCCCAGCCTACCGCGTCGCAAAGAACACGGTGATTACGTGTCCACGCCGGGGACACCTCCAGGGCCTGCTCTGCTGGGACCCGACCCAACCCACTGTGATGACACTGTTCGCTTAGTTCCCTCTCTATTCGACGCCGATAAACATCTAGCATCCCTGCCCAGTGAAAATCAGTGTCACGCCATACGCGAGAGTACTGACGCTCGCCACGGACCGCAGTAACTACGGCAAGAGCAGGGCTCCGTGCGCATCTACTGCCGAGTCGAAACCTGATTCGTGTAATCCTACACGGTGGTCATAGACCGCCGATTGTACCATCACGAATAAGTCGGCAAGTAGGATGTTTGCAAGAATTCCCGCCGCCTTCAGTGAGACGATTCGATTACCCCAAATTGTCCGAATAGTAATGCGTCCTGAAGCTTGTCTAGCACCCTCCGATTAGTCAAGGACAGATTCACTGCCCACGCAGAGGTGCCGTACAGCATCAGATCATGTACGACAACTGTATTGAGGTAGCAGACCGACATGTTCGGTGCTCCGATGTTTGGCAGCAGCCTTCCGAAGGTCCCTTCGAGCCGCGGTACAAGGGATATCCAGTGTCTGGACTATGTTCTTGTAGAGAACGCGCTACACTTGTGGGTTCACCTTAAATCACCTTGCCGAGCAACTTTATAGATTACGTCCAACCACGTACCACCCTCGGGTGGCGCCTCGGAAAAATCCTTCGGTCCCCCGAGTGATCACAAACGTCGATTGCCGAGCCTGTACCTCGACGCTCTGTCCAGATTCCTGCCCAGCGGTAAAGACGTTTGGTGATTAGCAAGTACACAGGCATTAATTCAGTGATCAGCATTATCGCAGTTGGAGTCCTTTTTGGACAACCCGATGTAAATGACATTGCCCCATCTGCACCAGGTGAACGCCACCGCCGTTGAGCGGTATTGGAGACCGCCTTTCCTTTCGCCGCGTCGCTCGCTCGCTTTATCGGCGATAAATGCGCAACAGCATACAAATCGCTGGGCAGACTGCTCTTGCAACTGCTCTGGCAAATGCATGCTGGACCTTACATCCACCCACCGTAGCCCACGATTGCACAGGCTCGCGACCGTCGAATGCAAGCTGGAAACTACCCGTTTGTCATGCTTTCCCGCGCCGTTCCCCTTCCTCTCCTGGCCAACGGTTTCTCTCAGCCGTGACATTGACGGCTGCGTCTTGTGTGTGACGATGGCCAAGACTCCGCCATCATTCATTCCCTCTTCTTCAAGCTAGCGGAGTGTTCTTTGAAGACCGTTCTCTTCGACGCTGCCCGCTGAATTACTCCCTCAGCGTTCTTGTCCATCTTTTTCTTATGAGACGGAAATAGCACCTGGCATGACACCGCCGCTCGTTTCTCCGCTTCTTTTAGAGCTAGTTGATCCGTTATCAAATGGAGCTCTGATATAGATTACTTTATCTTTTGGCAAAATATTATATATAGTATATCTTTCATTGTCTTTTCCCAACATCTGTTAGTGGCTTTCGTAAACTCTGTTTTTATACGTTTTGTAATCTATCCGATTTCAGGTTTTAGATTGTTTAGTTCTATATCATCCCTGCTGAAGTTTTCGTACATTCTGTTTATCTGTCTTAAGATATTGCTGTTGAGTTTTTGTAATTTATTTATTCTATTGTTAATACATCCGTTTGTTGAGTTTGTTTATTTGTATGTATGTGGGTACTGTTGCGCCTCTTGCTCTTCTTCGCCCCGCATCTGTTTCTGTTTTTATACTTTTTCATTTGTCAGATCTCTGTTCTCGGATATGTTTTCTGTTACTGGTGTCGTGGTAAAGTATTTTATGAAAGTGGTTTTTAAAAGTCAGTGCCGTAATCGATAGTGGTCACTGTTTCGTCCGCATTATTTTTCTAAATTTACCATTTTATCGACCAGTCCCGTTTCGATTGTTTCCTTGTATTTTTTGGCTGCGCGTGATTTTGCTATATGCAGTTAATATTGTATTGTTCCGCACTCCGAGTCATTCACTTTTTAGATCCCTGCCTTTATAGTTATTATTTAGGGTTTTTCACTCAGTATCTTTGGCGTTTGAATTGCCTTTAAGAATTAAGTAGGCACTACCATTTTTTATATTTAAAGTGTGAAGTGTCTTTAGAGGCTTTTTTTTTTTAAGTATGTTAAACGCACCTCTGGATGCGTATGCAATTATAATTATAATATTTTCGTTCTTGTGTATAACGCTAGCTATTGCCGTTTCTGAAAGTTGCAGCTATCTAATTTGTGTGGTGTTTATAATGCTCCATTATACACATACAATAGGGAGAAAGAGGGAGGGAAAGAGTGTGTGTGTGTGTGTGAGTACAGAGAATGAATCTAACCCGATTATTGCAAGTTACTGAAAGATGTAAACTGTATATAATACCGGTTATCATTTAGTTTTTATCATAAAATTTTTAAATATCTACAACATGCTCGCATGACATTTTACGTATAAACATGACGGATTAGTTTAGACAGTTGAACGTACAGAAAAGACGAACACTAAATTCACATTCTTTGTGCATATCTTATAGAGTTGAGCGTCTGTTAGAGGTGTTAGACGAGAGGAAGTTTTTAAAGATTATGATCAATTGTTGTTTTGACAGGTCCATAATTGGTGAATGGAAGACATTGCAGGTATTACAAGGTAGGTGATGCTTTTAAGGGAAATTCCAGAACTGTAAGGTTAGTGGGATGAGTAATTGAAATAGCATTGTGCTACCTCGTCGATTCGTTGGTATCACGAGGTTTTTATGGCAGTAGAGAAAATTGTGATATTTAGTCTCGCTTCGAAGATTTTATTGCAACATTTTGGAACAAGAACGTATAGAAAGTATTTATGCTAAACGAATGGCCTGCATATATACGATCCATAACAATAGTCGCTCCATGTAAGCTGGATGGGTCATGTCGACTCTTCTGATTTAAGGCGTGTATAAAGCACTCTGGCGCAACGTAGCGATAGCAGGGTAGGTGGATTAAGTCGTGCTACGTCTTGTCTCCCCTAAAAGTCGCAACAATAGAAAAAGATGGCTTAGTGTATTCGAATGGGCGTGCAGTAAACCCTCCCATTGCGCATTACTCGCATATCGGGGTTTTTATACAACGCAAAGGAAAGAATTACAACAGCTCTCGTATAACACGGTACTCTTACGGCGCGAATTCTGTATAATACACATTAATCAGCTTAAGTAGTCTCTATATAGCGTTCATTTTTTCCATTACACTTTTACCACGACTTTTATTAAAATTTTTTAATTTCAGTCGTTAGGGCGTTCCCTTGTCAGTGTAGAAACGTAGCATTATTGTTTTTTCTTTTATATTAACAGTAATTGCATAGCAAATAACCGATTGCATAGTAAATAACGGCGTCGGTAGCAGCTCGACGATATTATTGGCTGTCGCGTGCTCAGATTACTTTGTTTATTTAATAGCGCCGTCGAATTGCCACTCCCGTTACCACTGTTTGTGCAATCTGTTTTAAGCATAATTCAGTTGACGATTTCCTTTAAATGGATTCCCACGTATTAAAAGAAGTGTTAAGTGGAGTGTATTTTGCTTCCTTCAGTTGGGTTATCGTAATTGGACAACATTACACAATACTTTATGTGGTACTCTTTATTTGCTCTTATCAAAAAGTAGTAACAATTACCTGAAAATAATTTATAACCCACGCTTTCCATAATGCATATTAAAACGAAAGAAAAACAGATAAAAAGAAATTATATTTCTCTTGAACATGAAATGCAAATTTAGATCGTTTAAAAGTTAGAGAAAACATCATGTGTTGAAAAATGTATAGCGTGGTTTCCGTACAATGCGGTACGAATTAATATGATTTGTAACAATTTTGAGTTTCTTATAACACGTTTCGACTTAGTTGCATTACACGAGGATTAACTGGATGCCAGAATCAATAAGATCGCGTAGGCGATGATCTTTCGTGCAAGTCCTTTCTATACGAAATGTCTGCCGACGAAACAGCGACCTATTATTGACAAGGACAAATAAGAGTAGGGTAGGTTTAATGTGACGTGAGGAAAGAAGTTTTCATATAACTACGCTCAACCGCAAGGTAGTACGGATCGTCAATGAAAGCAACCTCATCGACGTAATACTATTCTCGGAAAATAACTAGAATGCAGGCAACGTCTACGCGACGAACATTTTAACCCTTTGCGTTCGAACAGTGCCTCTCAGGCACCACGGCATGTGCTGCGCCAACTCGACCGGTGCCTCTTAGGCACCACTCGCATCGATGCGGTAAATTGAGTGGTAACGGTGTTTATTTGTGTTTGGCCTAACGAATATCGCTTGTCAAATCTACCTGGCCTTTTGTAGATCATTTTATGAGGTGTCTACATAGCTATAAAGATATGTAAGCTATAAAGATAATGTATATCAAAAACACAAACGAATTTCAATGCGTGCATCATGTCTTGAGAATAATAGAACGCTGATAGACGTCGCAACGCTTCGTTCAATTCGCTTCTTTCAAAAAAAGATACAAAAAGAACCAATCACCGTCTTCGCACTTTTGAGATAAAATGTCTTATCTCAAAAATACTTGCAAACGCGGGTTGGACTCTGTCTTCGACATTAGTTCGAATTCAACCTTCTTGGCAATCGCAATATTTCTTTCAAAGTTAGTGAGCCCAATAAGTATGGAACACGACGAAGAAATGACTTCTAGTGAAGATGAGTTCAATTTTTCGGCAATAACGAATGAAATTACATCACTACATAGACAGCTTGCCCATGAGAATGAAGACGGAAGTGATGAAGATAGTGACGACGTTATAGGTGTAAGAAGACGAAAAATCCGAATAATCGATAGTGAATCTGAAAGCCAAAGTGGCCAAAAGCCAAAAGCCAACGTAGCACAGCTTCTACTTCACAGAGCACCTCTGAAATGATCCGACTCAATGGGAAGCTGCATGTTATTTTGATGGGACAAAAAAAGGATTGCAAAGTTTGTTCCCAACGAAAGTTCGGCCAAAGACGACAAACTGTGTACTATTGTGACACATGCCCCGACAAGCTAAGAATGCACATTGGAGATTGTTTTAGAAAATACTACAAGAAGAAAAATTATAGAACGTAATCTTTAATAAATATCCTTCATTAAGTTAAATAAATGTATGTAATGTTAAAATATACGAGTTTAAAGTGTCCTATTGTGCCTAAAATTATTTTACGTTAACCGAAACAAACTCATGAAATAGGCGCACGCGCGGCGGATTACTGTCGAGTTGGTGGTCAGCCCGAGAGAAAAGCGCGTCAAGCGCAAAGAGTTAAAGAGGAAGGAGCAGGATGAGAAGTCTATAAAGAACATGGTGGTTTCGGAGCCACGGGTGATCGCTATAGCATGCATCTTCTCCGCCACAAGAGTGCGACATAGGGTGAGACTATCGTGGGGGTCCGGTAGAGAGCTATCATTCTAAGATCCAAGTATTCTTATTTCGTCCTTTTGTTCATTATTTCTTACATTTTTTAATATTTTTCCGTGTTTCTTGTCTTTTCCTTGTTATTGTTCTTGTTTCCTGTTTTTACTCTCCTTTTTTAAAAATGTTAAATTCTAACTAACACGATGAAACAGTGGGAGTCGATATCGCATGTTACGGCAGTAGCTATGCCCTCCAACATGTCGTTCGTAATACGAGTGGGCCTGATCGCGCATAGGAGAGAGGGTAACTCATTTCTCCTCTTGCCAGCGTACGAAATCGAGTTCGACAACCCTGGTTACATAAAGGAGGATCACTATTGTTAGGTTGTATTTTTAGTTTGCGTATTAGATTCGTAAGAGCACAGACGAGATAGGGATAAACATGTCACTTTATGGGACTTTGTGGCCCACCTGAAAGAATTATCAACTGAACTAAAACCACGCAAATTCGAATGCACTCTAAGTATAATGACGGTGGAAACTAAGACTATGATTAAAGTTCTAACTCTGGTCCTACCGTCAATTATACGAGTAAAATGTATAGTTGACATATCGTCCAAGTTGCTTATGCATTTGACCATCCAATTTGTAAATGTGGCTGAATAGATTGTTCGGTACCAGCGAAACTTCAGTGTTCATTTTTACAAATTTCGAATTAAAAAAGATGTACGAAGATTTCCGTTATTTAAAGTATATTGTGACAGTAGAATAGGCTTAATAGTTTTTTTAATTTTACGAATGTGGAATGAATGCGTCAGGTAAATAGTAAATATTTAATACACACGAGATCAATAAAATATAATAAACTCACAAATACAACTACAAATTCGGACAAACGAATAAACACTGCAATTTCGGATAGTGAATTTAATTTCGATAAAGTCTTCATCATATTGGTTCACAATTATTTTCGAACATACCTCGTTTGCCTGCAGATTATTTCTCACGTTCTTTTTATGTTATCTTTATTGTTATTCTGAAAAAATAAAACCTTGTTAAACATATAAGATATTCTATAAAGGAGGCGAAAGGGTATAAAACTCACCAATTAGTGCAGTGCTTCTAATGACGGTTCATAGAGTGATGTGTTGGTAGGTGGGCTTAATAGAAATGGACTTTTCTGTAGCTCTGAGTGAACACACAGATCGCGGATGTTATGCGGTGTGTACGCGGGGTTTGAATACACGTGTGCAATTTGGAGAAGCTTTGAAAAAGCTCCATTCACGGTGACAACAATTTAAAAGTGTGCTGTGTATATGACCGCGTGACGCAAGAAGATTAGGTTCACGGACCAGCACTGGACCTTGTACAATGGGGGCCCTGCAACCATACCAGTGACGACACCGTTGGTACCCCGCACCAAAATTTTCCGGGATCAAGTTTATTCAACTTAGACAAATTGCACAACTTATTTTCTCAAGTTACAAATCGCAATGCGCAAGTACTTTGTTGTTTCGTGTGCGGGATTCTCCGGTGTAATATGGTCGCAGCTAAGGGAAGTGATAGCTCGGTAAGAGGCTTTACTTTTGGCGGTGCTGCAAGAAAAATATAATTGCCGGGGAGCGTGCGCGGTGGTCCCCGGGAGAAAAGCGTTTCCTGCAAATCAGTCTCAATTCTCATCTGAATTTCCGGTGTCAACCATCGCGGCCGAAGAAACGTGCCTTATCGGATACGCTTCCAAGTGGAGAAGGGATTGTCAGATAACAGGTGATGCTAGCGACAGAGCAGATTGGGAAGGATTCCATCAACCTAAATGGGCTGCTCGTGCAAGAGGTGCGACCGCTGGTCAGCAGGTTGGTTACCACCCATGATGAGGTGACCTCTGAGGAGGCCATCGATGGGCAGCAGTAGCTAATCAGTGTACAGTGCGACGTGGACGTGTTCCAAGAGGTCCTCGAAAAAGGAGGATGCAGAGAGAGCGTCGTCGAGGATATTGAAAACGATCACGGATCCTGCCCAGAAAGTGGTCACCTTGGCCAGGGTTAAAGAGCTTATACAAGGCATGATAGCGGACTTCAGAAAAGTGAAAACACTGCGCCCCAAAAGAGGAGGCACCAAATTGGCTGCGAACACTACACCGGTAACTCGAAACAGCGGCAGAAAGACGGCGCAGAAATAAGAGAGATAGCCAATGCCGTCCCCGTTGCCCAAAAGGACACCGGGAAAGACAGCGCGAAAAAGAAGGCACAAGGTGTCGTTGCCTGGCCAACATCCGATACCCCCAGGTACATGAAACTAATATTTCACAGCTTGCGCGCGTCACCAATCCATGATGGTCCATGATGGTTAAACGCAGGGTGGCGAACCCTGAAAGCGTGCGAGCGGCACTTAGAAAGGGAAGGAAGTATGTGTCCTGCTTACCCTCGACCGACAAGCGCGAATACTAGCCGGGACCGTCGGCTGTGACGTTCACACTTCTATATGGAGACAACTCTTTTGTCAATGCAACAAAAGTAGCCCTACACAAATGCTTGAACATAAACATGTTCTTTATATCTGAAACAATATTTTTGAGAAAAGTCGAAGATAAGTCTGAGGAATTCCGCTTGCTTGTTCTAAATATTCGATCAGAAATAAATCACCCGAATGGAACTTCATAAAATCTGCTCGACAACATGCATGGATCTACTCCATAAAGTGAAAAAACTATATGGAATATGTCTCTTGCTAAATATAAAGTAACAATATTTATCTTATAAAACAACGCATGTGAATACACGTATAAAATAGTTTCAATGATGCTCCCCCAATGGTTTGTTTGTAACATGTACTATTTCATAAAGATTAATATAAGGTACTTGGAAAGATATAATTATTTCCTTTAACCGTCTAACGCTAAACAGCGCATATATATCGAGATTTGGTATTCTAACCCAATAATATATTGAGTAATTAACATTCTTTCAGTAAGAAGAGTAATCTTTACAATTTCTTTGTCCAGAAAAACATTTCATGGATTTGAAATATTTATAGGAGAGGAAGGAAGAATATATTTGTTACTATATATAATAAGTAACTACGAAGGATTTATTAGATAATACGGTTATTTATGTAGTCTCTTTAGTACTAAGAGAATAATTATTTAACGAGTTAATGAATAGGGATAAATGAATTGATGAGATTAAGTGTCTCTGTAATTTACGTCGTACTTCTCGCGCTGAAACTCAACTCTCAACTGCGTACTCCACTGGCGATCATCTCCTCGTTCGTTTGTTCTGTTTTCTTCTCCATGGCAACGGATTCATTCTAGAATGTTCTCATTGCCACACTTATGCTTGTGGACATATAAGGCTGTTATTTACAGCATATATTCAGTTTTTATCTGTACGTTAATCAGAAGTTACAGAAGAAACTTTTACCAGTGTTTGCACGTCAAATTTATCTATTAAATGCGTAAAAGTGAACACTGTAACCCACATAAATTACATGTTCTTTTTAAAATATTACTTACCGGAGGTTTTGCATTAATAAAGCATTTCTCACAAATACGGACAAAGAATCATCTACCTTCTGTAAGATATTCAACAACCTGAGTATAGTAAGATATCTTTGGATGTCAGGATCTGATGAAATAAGTGAATGGCTTCACTGAGGTAATGGCAGAAGATATTTAATTCAAACAGGGGTAATACGTGTGCGACGACGAATAAGCACGTTGTTGCATTCTGTCGCATTGAGACAATCGGTCTCTTTGATGAGCGGCCGATGCCTATGCGTCATGCGCTCAGTGGTGGGGAGCGAGGCCCTTAAGACGCAGCGAGTCGTCTAGGGCGTAAATTAGACAAAGTAGTAACGCCGTATCCGCTATAGAGTAAGGAACGGCTATTTTTTGGTTACTCTTCAAATATATAGTTTTTTTGTCTTGTTCTTCTTGATAGTCCTTCCGCTTTGATTATTCTACACTATCCCAGTTCCTTTAAGAAAACATTTGGCGACCGTGACAGGACGTGGGATTAGTGTAATTGATTGTGATTAGTGCATTGTTAACCGGAAGGACCATGGATAAGACAAAGAAGAAAAGAACAGTCCAACGCGCCGCGTTTACGAAAGCATTGAACGCTTTCAACGCCGCTCTTGAAGCTAAGTCGGACAATCGACGGATCCTGGTTGCATTGCAGATCCTAGAAGACAGGATTAATGAATTGAAGGTGACCGAGGATCTGATTATTGATTTGCTATTAGATATACCGACGACAGCTGAAGAAACGCTTCAACAGGAGTATAGCGACGCGGAGGAATACAGAATAAAATTTTTGACGGCCAAAATGTCCGTTGCCGAGTTCACGTCGGCACGGAATACTGTAGGATTGACTAGTGCCTCAAGTGGACAGGGGGAGGCAAAGAAAAATTATAAATTGCCGAGGATCGAGTTGAGTAAATTCAGCGGAGAGGTGCGCGAATGGTTGCAGTTCTGGAGCTTATTCAAGAAAATCCACGAAGATCTGGATGTTGCCAAGGAGGACAAGTTCCAGTACCTGATCCAGGCAATGGTGCCGGGTTCGCGTGCCGCCGAGCTAGTATTGAGTTTTCCCCCAACAGCGGAGAATTACGATAAAGTAATCACTAGTCTAAAGAATAGATTTGGTCGGGAAGATCTACAGATCGAAGTTTACGTGCGCGAGTTACTGCAATTAGTATTGAGGAATGCGGTGACCCCGGCGAAAGACATTGTGTTATCGAGTCTTTATGACAAAATTGAATCGCATCTAAGAGCGTTAGATTCCCTCGGTGTTACGACAGACAAATGTGCGGCAATGCTCTTCCCTCTCGTCGAGTCTTCCTTGCCAGAAGAATTATTGCGTGTATGGCAGCGAAGCTCGGTGCATACCACGACGTCCGAGGGAGAAGAAAACGTAACGACGCAGACCAGGGATAGATTGAGCAACCTCATTAAGTTTTTGGAAGGTGAGGTGCAGAACGAGCTAAGGATCTCCATGGCCGTGAGGGGTTTCGATTTGAAGACGGACAACGCTGCGGACTCGGAGAAACCCAGGAAACAAAGGACGCGCGCGGATCATCGAGACGTACCGAGTGCAATGGGCCTTCTAACCATTGATGATAGGAAGAGCCCGTGTGTATTTTGTGGTTCCAAGGGTCACGTGAGTGCTAGCTGTGAGCAAGCTAAAAAAATGTCTCTTTCAGAGAGACGAGCGATTCTTAAAGAGAAACGTGCATGCTTCAATTGTCTGAAGACTGGACATATTTTTGGGAAATGCCGGGCAAATGTGAGATGCGCATGGTGTTCGCGTCGGCATGATATTATAATGTGCCCGAGTATGAATAAACAAGAGAGCAATAGTGTTAGCAATAAGACAGAGCCAGTCAAAAGCGAGTGCAATTTATCGAGTTTTTGTAATGATCCGGAAGTTTTTATGCAAACGTTGCGAGTTAAATTGCGTAACGGCGATGACGAAATTGTAATTCGGGCGGTTGTTGATACTGGTTCGCAGAAGTCGTACATTACAAAAGAAGCGGCGACGCGTATAGGGTACGAAGCGATAACGGAGCAGTCGATGACTCATTCGCTTTTCGGCGGAGAGAAGTCTGAGACGGTCTGCCACAAACAACACGTCATACACTTGAGCAGTTTGGACAATAGTTATAGATGCAATTTTGTCGTTTTCGATCAAAAAATTATTTGTGATGAAATACCTGCGATTCAGTTTGGGCCGTGGTTCGAGGAACTAAGGAAATTAAATATTAAAATTTCGGATATTGAAAATAATAACCAACCGGTCTCCGTGCTCATAGGAGCTGATGTTGCTGGAAAGCTCCTTACCGGTCGTAGGCGCGTGTTAAGTTGCGGTTTGGTTGCCGTAGAGACATTTTTGGGGTGGACTCTAATGGGAAAAGTCCCCGGTAAAGTAAAGCGAAATGATGTAGCTATGATAGCCACATCCACATTTGTTAGAAGCGAGAATATTACAGATTTACCGTCGAGGGGATGTATAGTCGAGCGCCTGTTAAATTTGAAATGGTGGGAGGGACCGAGCTGGCTATATTTGACATCCGAAAATTGGCCTAACGACGGACCAACTTTTGATGAAAACGAAATTAATAGAGAACTAAAGAAATCGCAGCAGAAAAATGTAACTGAGTGTACCGTGTTGATGACTGCTGCGAGAGGTAACCCCATAAAGGATAGGCCTTGGTATACCGGCAAATTCTCGCAACATTCAAAAGTCGTGCGAGTTCTCGCTTGGATAAGGAGATTTTATTTGAATTGTCGTAGCAGAGTAAAGTTAAAAAGAGCGGATGACCCCTCTTTTCAGGATTGTATAGAGCTAGTAAAGGGTTTATCTTTTGAGGAGAGGAAAACACGGGTAAAGCATTTATCTTGTAAGGAAATAGCTGATTCGGAAATTTCATTAGTGAGGGCTATTCAATCTGAATATTTTAAGGATGTAAATGATTCACGCATTAAGCAGTTTTTGCCGTTTTTAGATGAGAATGGAGTAATCCGGTTAAAGACAAGAATTGTTTTGCGTGACGACACATTTAATTTTAGATGCCCTGCTATTCTACCCGGTGAGCATGAGATAGTTCGTTTGATTGTAAAAGAGAAGCACGAAAATTTGAATCATGCCGGGGTCGAAATTACGATGAGTGCCGTGAGAGAAAATTTTTGGATCTTGGGAGGCAGAAGGGTAATTCGATCGGTTATAGGAAAGTGTGTGAGTTGTCGTAGACACGATTCGAGGGCTTTGGAGTCCGTCCCTGTGCCTTTGCCTCTAGATAGAGTGAGAGATGCGGCGGTTTTTGAAGTTATCGGTGTAGACCTTACCGGGCCAGTTTATCTTAAAGGCGGTAAGAAAGCCTGGATCTGTTTGTTTACGTGCGCAGTGTTTAGAGCCGTGCATCTCGAGATAGTGACGTCACTGAGTACTGCTTCGTTTCTGATGGCGATGAGACGACATATAGCACGGCGCGGCAGGCCTTCTGTAGTATACAGTGACAACGGCACGAATTTTGTGGGATTGAACAATGTCCTCAAGCGTGTAGATTTTGCGAAACTGGCTGGAATCGCGGCAGCGAAACAGATTGAGTGGAGATTTAACCCTCCAGCTGCTGCTTGGTGGGGAGGATTTTGGGAGCGTCTCAACGGTATTTTGAAGCGATTGCTGAGACGAACACTTAAGAAATCTTGTTTAGACTATGAAGAAATGTTGACGGTGCTTTTAGATTGTGAGGCGGTAATAAATTCCAGACCGATCACTTTTTTGTCTGATAGCGAGCAAGACGTTATACCTCTCACCCCTTCAATGTTTTTACAAGAAATAAAGGAAATCGGCGTATTGGATCTCGACCAGATTGAGAATTGTCGACTAGATAAGCGTTTTGCGTATCGTCAAAGAGTAAAAAATGATCTACGGAATAGATTTCGCAATGAATATTTAGGCGCTCTAGTCCATAAACAGTTTAGGAAGGGAGCCGTTCCGATTGTGAGGGTAGGTGATGTAGTATTAGTCGAAAATGAGAATGTGAAAAGAGTTGACTGGCCTTTGGCACGCGTTAAGGAACTTATCGTTGGTAAGGATAATAACGTTAGGGTCGTGCGATTGACAACAGCTTCAGGCGAGCTGATGAGACCTATTCAGAGAGTTTATCCGTTAGAACTTAAATATAATGAGCGTGATTCTGAACTCAACAGTGCGGTTATCGATAAATATAAGCGTGTTTCTGATTCTCAGAAGTTAACCGAAGAAACACGGGATGCTGTTGATAATGATGACGCGTTTGATGGCAATATTGTAACAAGGAGCGGCAGAAAGATTGTTAGGCCGGAGCGTTGGTCGTACTCTTGAGAGAACTCTGAAAGCGTGTGCGAAAAGTATATCTTTTGTTTTTGTGTTCGTGTGTCTAGCGATTTTTTTTGTTGGTTACGTGTTTTGATTGTATGAATGCGTATGTGAGTGTTATATATTGATTGAGATGGAAGAACCTATGTTCCATCTCAATGGTGGGAGTGTGTTGCATTCTGTCGCATTGAGACAATCGGTCTCTTTGATGAGCGGCCGATGCCTATGCGTCATGCGCTCAGTGGTGGGGAGCGAGGCCCTTAAGACGCAGCGAGTCGTCTAGGGCGTAAATTAGACAAAGTAGTAACGCCGTATCCGTTATAGAGTAAGGAACGGCTATATTTTGGTTACTCTTGAAATATATAGTTTTTTGTCTTGTTCTTCTTGATAGTCCTTCCGCTTTGATTATTCTACACTATCCCAGTTCCTTTAAGAAAACACACGTACTGACGACCGATCGACAGTCATCTGAATTCTTCGTTGCAAAAATACGACATAATGGTGCGTCACTTTCCTAAGGCTCACAAAGGGTCGCCGCTTGGCGAGACGTGTGTGACGGACAGTCGATGCTGAACGCAATCTGCAAGGTCTTTACACTTCCAAGTAATTAGCCGTCCAATTGGCTTCGTTACTCGTATTTTTCATATCTCCTTCTATATACCCTTTCATACCATACACTAAGATCTAAATTTTATTTTATAATATTTGCGCATTCGTTATTCAATCCTTTTTCTTATATGACAAGTAAAACGTTTAACGCAACACGAATGCTATTGCGTCTAGGACTAAATATGTACATACGACAGCGAAGCATATGAAGGTCTTCATATGTAACACTAGCCCACATGTCAAGCTCAAGTACAAGTGACCACAGTGCATATTAATTTTTTCACGATATACCCAGAGCAAAATAAAAATATTGACCAGTAAAAAAATGTCACATGCCTGTCTTTCAACTTTGTTCCTCTGTTATTTGCGCTTGTAGCCATATTACTACGTCCAACAAATTAAGTAATATAGTTAACGGGATGACCCACGTGAAGATATAAACAAGATATTTGGCATCTCAAAATTCCATCAATACTTAATGAAATGCGCACAGGTAATTAAGAAAACCGAAAATTGAAACTAAAACATAGAAACTTATGTTTGCAAAATATTCTTATCATAAGAAAAACAACATTAAACGTACTTGAAATCGTGTTTTAATATTTACAAAGGCATAACATTTGAAAAACGATTGGTCAAGCCTCACACCAAAATGAGTAAGCCATATACAAGGATGACAACTATGCATCTGTAAAAACAAAATGTAACTACTTTCTACGCTAATATACTCGAAAAAAATTAATTAGTGTTACAATTGTTCTTTTTATGCAATTATACTTTCATTAAAACTGTCTTAAAGAAAAATGTAATAATACTGTGGTGCACTTGCACCAACACCGCATTGCCATCAAAATATTGAAAGTCATTTCCAAGAACATATCTCCAGCTTCCAATGTGTTCTGTAAAGAATGCACACTCCCCGCATCAGGTTTCGTCTTACATACATGCGACTGCTCCTACAAACTACAAATCAGCGTTGAGCGCGTACTGCCAGCCACGTCACCATTGGTCAGCATCGGACCACTTGATCAGTATAAAAAAGGGCCGGCCGAACAGTAACAAAACACATTCGCCCTTGACTTAGTTCAGTCCAAACGTACTTAATTGAGACGACCACACTTTATTGACTGCTCATGACCGACTCTTATGATCGACTCAATTAAGTGTTTGTGATTTATGAAAACCCCGTCTCACCCTAATTTCAAAACAAATAGGCCATCCTTACAATAATCAGAAGCGGGATCAGGACGTGTGAAATCGGAAACCAGTGAAATTAGAAAACAGTGAACTTTAAGTGAATTTAGGAACGTTGAATTTAGAAAACGGTGAACTTTAGTTGAGCTTAGGAACGCTGTATTTAGAACTCGGTGAATTTTAGTGAAGTGAAGGAACTGTGAAAGTTAAGTGATTTAGAAAGGGTGAGATTAAGGACACGGTGAATTAAGAAATATTGAAAGTTAAGTGATTTAAAAAGGGTGAGGCTAAGGACACGGTGAATTAAGAAATATTGAATTATGGACCGGAACAATATGGATGAATTAGAGAGAAGATATCGTGAAATAAGTATGGAATTAATACAAAGGGAAAACGAACTTTTGAGAAGAGAGTTGGCACTTGTCAGGAATGAGAATGTGCAACTCAGGCAAGCAACCCCGTCTCACCCTAATTTTTGAACAAATAGGCCATCCTTACATAACCTTGTATATGTAGTAAACAATAAAAGGCATCACTAAGAACACGGCTCTCACCACAACATTAGCAACATCCTCACAATACTAAAGGGTCTCTTAACAGAAAAGCAAAACCAATTACAAATGCTTCAATACCCACAATTTAGAAACACTGCTTACAGAACGTCCACAAAAGCGAAGTTCTTGTTCGACTCATACAGTATCCTTACGAATTTCAATTTTAAATGTCAAACACGTCATGGCTTTTCTATGAACACCGCATTCATCTTACATTAGCCAATTGGAATATTTTTGGTCTACAAAACGTGAAACTACGACAAATAGCATATCCAATATGAGTTGTGCGCCTTGAACACTACGTATTCTAAGATAATTCGCACCAAAAATTTTACTTATAATTTTGAGAAAAAATTGTCCATCTTCATCATATAAATCTTTATACAATTGCAGAGGAGTGCGTTCAGACTGCCGTAACTCCAAAAGTACTCATTTAGTGTTAGAGTCGCTATATAAATTATCAAACAAATCATTCAGGCATTCAAAGAAACTAGTCCTGTGCAGTACAGTACTTGTATTTACGGATCCAGTCAGTGCGCGGTAAATGAAGCAGACGACACTCGTTTACTAAAAGAAGTAGGCCAAATATGTTTTTCTAGTAACTTATAAGTTGATATTAGTACCCTTATTTTTCTAAATTCAATAATAACAAAACATCTTCCCACGAGACGATTAGAAGACAATTAATTTATTAAAAAATAATTGTCTATTCAATTGCTGCGTAAACTTTGAAATAAATGAAGGTAATCAAATGAGAAAAATACTTTTTTTTACTATTCAAAAACAACGACTCTGACTCTGAGGCCTGTTTCGTCCAATGCGTTCAGAATTTAATCGAAAATAAAAAATAATTATTCCCTTTTCATACCAAATTTGGAAATAAGAAAAGCCAGTGCGTGTTTCCAATTTACAGTTAGGTCACGCAGCATGAACGCAGGAACTTGCCTACCCATGGCATTACTTCTTCCTACAACTCCCTCATATGTACATATCTTGAAACCCCTCAACGACTTGGCTAAATGAGCGAAAACGTAAGCTCTTTCCAAGAGCCATTTCGCCAAACAAAAGAACGCGTTTACGTACTGCGTCATGCGTGTGTACCGCGTGATTGTGCATCATTTGGGAACTTGAAAATGAAGCATTGTTGCGGCTATCCCGGTTTTTTTATTAAGATCAGCCCCAGAATGACGCAAGTTTGAATGTTTGTCGAATCTACAGCACTTTATTCACAGAGGACTCGTAATTGTAATGTGGTATTATCAGGACACTAACTCGTTTTCTACCACGATTTTGCCGCACTCGTCTTCTCGCGTTCTCCCGCTCAGAAATCTCCCATATTTTGACAAACACTTGCCAATCAATTGAGTCATTTTATACCCTTACATGGTATGCCATTCTTTAAAGATTCCTAAGAAGGAGGAAAAGAGAGCAAGGTATAGCAAACGCGAAGGGATAGTCTTGGTGTATTATCCCCAATAGGACATGTGTAGGAAAGTGCTATAGTCGAAACAACCATACGACGCATTTTGCCATTGAAAGCCCGCAAAGTGTAACGCATATTTTTCGCTGGATCTTTGTAAAAGCTGCCCGTTTTTTAAACGAAAGCAGCGGCATTAATGTAAATCTTTACACGAAGCCCAATAATTTTTGGGTAACCGCTTCTTCTAAACATGCATCGCCAATGCAACCGAAAGAAATTTGATTTTCTAATTTTTGGTTTACTTTACGCTTCGTACGTAATTGCAAGCGAAGAGAAGCTAATGCTTTCCTCCCTTGCTCTAACAATGCTTCAGCTTCCAACAGTAGTTCACCTGACACACTGCATCCCATTGTTGGAAAAACCAAATCACACTCACAATCAATGTTACTATGGCTACGATAATATAGTATACTTAAATCATTACAGTCACGGTATTTAAATTCAGTTAGCTACTAACGTCAAAATCTCCTTTCGAAAAATGTCGCCAGCAAAGGTATTTTTTATTTGCTTTGGGCTTGCAGAATTTCACACAATTATTGAACCTGCGGTTAATTAGCCACGTTATGGAGGAGTTTTCACCTATAACAGGAAAACCCTGAAATGTCATACCGTTTCATTCACTGCGATTTGTTAAACCACAGCATACGTATTTCTCATAATGGATTTTCCATTTTAGGATTTGTCGGTTATACAAGTCAGTCTTGTAAAAGAATTCCTGTAGGTATCCAAGTACTCACTTGTTTAAGTGCATGGTTTTACTGACAGGGCTCCCCAAAAATGACTGTTGGCCCTCAGTTTTTTCGACGCGATCGTTATTTTTTCGTTTGGTGTCATTCGTCACATTTTCGGTTCGCTTAATTGACGTGCATACATACTCAATATTAACCTCTCCTACTACTTAGCCTCTGCATTGTTGCCTACACGAATTCCCCCAGGGGCTGTGGGTTACTTTAGATCCACAGTACGGGAGTGACGAACCCGAGATACCCGAGCTAAATACCTTCCTAATGTGTGCGAAAAGACATTTCGGCATTCGAGGTGAGAAAAGCCTCTGCAATGGAAAGTAAAAGCGCTGCTTTCTGTGATGGCAAGCAAGCTAGAACATAAATGAGCTATTCCTACGGGTAAGGATGCTGCGCAAGTGTATTTAGTGTGCCCAATGTTGGATTACACAGTGTATCAAAAATGGTGTGTCTCGGTCTGCACCCAACATACGAGACTTAAAATTTTGAAATGTTCGCTACGGCGTCCATAATGATAATACAGCAGAACTAAACATATTGAAGCACTCTGTGCTTATGAAACACGAATTAGTTGCCTCGGATTGCACCAATAGGTGGAGACATGTGAATGTCGCGCTTATGCGGACATAATGATATTATGCTGCCCATTTAGAGCTCATAGTGCAATAACATATGAGTAGGAGGCTGTGTGCAGGGGCAGCAATCAATTTGAGGGGGAGCAGACTTAAAAATTTGTGCATGTACGCCACCGCGATACATAAGAGAATTGATATAATATTGGAGTATACAGCCTACCTCCTGCTATTCTCCAAATCTCATATTCACTACTTTTTAGGTGTTATCACAGATTTAACCGTCACAGTAGATTAGTCTTCCGGAGGCTACTCGCGTGAGCAGTCGAGGTTTTTTGTAGTCAGGTAAAGTTTGCTTTACTTGGAGAGACGCTGGGGCAGCGACCAAATGGTCTATCCGATTAAGCATTACTAACACATTAGTAACGTGAATGATCAGTAAACTCCGGTTTGTGATGAATCGCGAGCACCAAAGAATTTTTCCAAGACAACGCCCTAGGGTGGTATGCCAAACTTGAACGTAGTCTAGAAGGTAGTCTTGGCCAGGTGATGTAGGGGAAACCCTTAGGGGCACCGCGTTCCCTCGGGAACATAGTCCAGACACTAAATACCTACACGAATGTCGAGCAAATCAAATGTAGCCAAGTTTCTGACCTCCCCAAAGGTCTGCCTTTTCTCGCTGCGACAAACCACCTTCTTACGGGTGCTCATTCTTTAGAGGACTTGATATTCAGGCATTGGGAACTGCGAATAGACCATCAATCATTCTGGACCACGCTTTATGTAGTTACAGTTACGGAGCATTTCTGAGGATAAATATGATATGCCTCTTCCAATATACGTATATATTCGGGCGCCCGTTAGGGGCAATATCTCCTAGACTTGTGAAATTAGGTTTACGTTGGTTTGTTTCTATCATGACAGTTGAATAAGCCTCGCATATTTTAAGTGAAACTTGTTATTCCGCGTTAAAGAAAGGCAACAAATGAGTCATAAAATGTAACGAAAGGTTCAACGTTTTTACGGTGGGCTGATGAGTCGTAACATCAGAACTGATACTGTAGGATAGGAAAAGTGGAGGCCATCCTAGTAGACGAATCCACACCCGACGAAATTTCTAACGTCATGGTTCATCGTACTAGGCAGCCGACTAGCGTGACCGTGAATATTCTTCAGAAAACCCTTGTGTACCACATGGGCTTCCCACCACTACCCGACTAATGACGACACAAATATATCGAAAGCAGAGTGAAGTGTCCTACACCCGACTGTGGTCCTCTATGTTAACCCTTAGCGCTCCGGCACATTTTCGCAGCGGAACGAGTGAAACGAAGTTTTTTTTAAATGAGCAGAATTACACGTGCTATAAAAAAGATCAAAAAATGGTTTAATAGTAACAGTGCAGAGACTGATCACGTTTTAACTACAGTTATCAATTGCCAACGCCGACGATACCGCAGCATTTTAAGTGCAATCATGTTAAAAACATTCGGCTCCGCAGCGGAGCCTACGGAGCGCTAAGGGTTAATAGCGTAAACACCATAAAATTTAATACGAACACTGTATGGAAGTGGCTCAGTTTCAGGTATGTACGCCATTGGACCGAACAAAATATGGAGTATTGTCAGAAATGCCATCAGGTGGGGATTCGGTCGCTAGTCCTGCCCCTCACTTCTGTTGTTCTACAACAGAGCTGCCGAACTGGTGGCTCCGGAGCCACAGCTGATCGCTATAGCATGGATCTTCTCCGCCACAAAGTTCCCTCTCCATGTCGCGTGTGAGCGTTGTGCGCAGGAGCGTGGAGTGCGATATAGCGTGGCACTCGTGGGTATCCGGTGGATCGAGCATGCGAAGCACGAGCGAGCGGCCTAGAAGCTATCATTCTAAGATCCAAGTATTCCTATTTCTTGCTTTTCTTCAGTATTTATTACACATTTTTAACCCTTTGCGCTCGACCGGTGCCTCTCAGGCACCACTCGCATCGATGCGGTAAATTGAGTGGTAACGGTGTTTATTTGTGTTTGGCCTAACGAATATCGCTTGACAAGTCTACCTGGCCTTTTCTAGATCATTTTATGAGGTGTCTACATAGCTATAAAGATGTCTTATCTCAAAAACACAAACGAATTTCAATGCGTGCATTATGTCTTGAGAATAATAGAACGCTGATAGACGTCGCAACGCTTCTTTCAATTCGCTTCTTTCAAAAAAAGGTACAAAAAGAACCAATCACCGTCTTCGCACTTTTGAGATAAAATGTCTTATCTCAAAAATACTTGCAAACGCGGGTTGGATTCTGTCTTCGACATTAGTTCGAATTCAACCTTCTTGGCAATCGCAATATTTCTTTCAAAGTTAGTGAGCCCAATAAGTATGGAACACGACGAAGAAATGACTTCTAGTGAAAATGAGTTCAATTTTTCGGCAATAACGAACGAAACTACATCACTACATAGACAGCTTGCCCATGAGAATGAAGACGGAAGTGATGAAGATAGTGACGACGTTATAGGTGTAAGAAGACGAAAAATCCGAATAATCGATAGTGAATCTGAAAGCCAAAGTGGCCAAAAGCCAAAAGCCAACGTAGCACAGCTTCTACTTCACAGAGCACTTCTGAAATGATCCGACTCAATGGGAAGCTGCATGTTATTTTGATGGGACAAAACAAGGATTGCAAAGTTTGTTCCCAACGAAAGTCCGGCCAAAGACGACAAACTGTGTACTATTGTGACACATGCCCCGACAAGCCAAGAATGCACATTGGAGATTGTTTTACAAAATACCACAAGAGGAAAAATTATAGAACGTAATCTTTAATAAATATCCTTCATTAAGTTAAATAAATGTATGTAATGTTAAAATATACGAGTTTAAAGTGTCCTATTGTGCCTAAAATTATTTTAAGTTAACAGAAACGAACTCATGAAACAGGCGCGCACGCGGCGAATTACTGTCGAGTTGCTGGTCAGCCCGAGAGAAAAGCGCGTCGAGCGCAAAGAGTTAAGACATTACAGATATAACTTATAACATATAAGATAGAACTTAGATTTTTAATAAATATCCTTCATTAAGTTAAATAAATGTATGTAATGTTAAAATATACGAGTTTAAAGTATCCTATTGTGCCTAAAATTATTTTAAGTTAACAGAAACGGACTCATGAAACAGGCGCGCGCGCGGCGAATTACTGTCGAGTTGCTGGTCAGCCCGAGAGAAAAGCGCGTCGAGCGCAAAGGGTTAATATTTTTTCGTCTTTTTTGTCTTTCTCCTGTTACTGTTCTTGTTTCCTGATTTTATTTTCTTTTTTTTTTAAATGTCAAATTCTAACTAGGACGATGAAACCGTGGGAGTGAATATTGCATGTTACTGCAGTGGCTATGGCCTCCAACACGTCATTCGTAATACGAGTGGGACTGATCGCGCGTAAGAGAGAGGGTACCCCATTTCTCCTCTTCCCAGCGTACGAAATCGAGTTCGACAGCCCTATTTTACAAGATGAGTACACTAAGGCACGATTCCAAAACATATAGCTAAAGTCCCTCGAGTCAGGAAAAATCCGTATGCATGTGTCTGAAGGATGTTGGATATGGTTGACGTTTGACCGCACGCTTTGATTTCATGCTAAGCGACTAAATTTCACGGTCACACTGAAGATGTTAAGTGTTGGCTAATATTAACACTTTAAAGACCGCTCACGAGTTTTCTCGGGTTTTCTACACGCTGTCTTTAGATGCCACTTACTTTGATACATTGTATTTATTTTGTCTATGTGAGTATTCACATCAATATTAAATATATTAAACTCGAGTGCCTTCATGTTCTTTTTCGTTTATTTTCCATAGTTTCTGTTTATAGAAAAAATGCTTTGCGCAATGTCATACTTAAAAAAACTACTGGAAACTCTGATAAAATAGACTTATAAATCAAATTTTATAATAATTTCTTTAAATAATCTTTTAAACCATTTTTTTAAATAATACCTAAAATTAATCCTATTTTATAATTTCTATAAATTTCATATTTTTTTAATAACACTCTCAATATACTTCCAGTTACACAATTTCTGAAAGTTTCATAAAAATTGCTTCATAAATGACAAAGTTACAATTTGTTTGTAAAGTACAAATTTCCCAAAAACGTGCGGTTCCAGGCGTAGTTCTTACAGATTTCTTAGCGGTCCTTAAAGTGTTAAGATGGGGGCGGCTTTTTCTCGTAATTATATGCGCATAGATTTGTACGAAAGTATAAATATAATAGAAACCGCGATAGAAAATGTATTTAGTCATACCATTTTAATCGGGCCACTAAAGCGGAGAGTGCCGATGCAACTTTGATTCTGCACTGATTATTGCAATTGATCGCTGCAAGCAACTGTGCCCGGCAAAACCTCACATACACCCACATGATTCAGTAATGTGGGATGTGGGATTTTGTATGAACGAGCAATGAGAGAGTGTGCGTATGAGCGAGAGAGAGAGAAAGAGAGAGTGAGAAAGAATGCATGTGTCTATATTTGTTATTCGGAATGTTCTCGAACAAATTTATTATCATGGAAACCAAACAATATAAAAGGGTTGAGCGCGATGTTAAAATAAGTGAGTCTCTGCGAATCTTTCAAGAATAACAGTGTGTGCGTCTTAGCGAATCTTTAGAAAATATCAGCGAGTGTGTTTAGTGAGTTTTGGCGAATCTTTGTCAGCGTTTAATATAGAGTGTAGTGCGAGTACCATTATAGCTATTACTTTTGTGACTAAAGCCATTTAATATATCATTCCAATCTAAATCCTACAGTAATAGTTTGATTCCCAATAGCGAGAACATTTTTTTTTGAACTTCAGTCAGAGATTTGTTTCTTAGAAGGTTCTAGAAAAATACACCGCCAATGACTACCAGTGGCTTAGAAGTACTAGGTTGTTCAATAAGTTTTGTTTTGTTTTGTTGAGGGCGTTGCTACTAGTCCAAATTTGTTTTTGTTTTGTTGGTTCACTCTTCTTATCAACGTACGTGAAGGTCCATTTCAATCAGTCAATTCATTCTTTGTTTACAAGCCATTTAATGTCGCCGTGTCACAGTATTTTCGACAATGGAAAAAATTGAATATCGTGCAGTGATAAAATTCTTATTTTTGGAAGGTGTAGCACCAAAAGAAATTCACGAACGAATGTTAAGAGTGTATAATGAACGTTCACCTTCAATTAGACCAGTAGAAAGATGGGTTGCTGAATTTAAACGTGGTCGTACAAGCTTTGAAGACGATCCACGTGAAGGACGTCCAAAAACCGCATCAACACCAGAAATCGTAGCCAAAGTACAGGATATGGTTTTGGAAGATCGTCGATTGACTGAGAGGGATTTAGTAGAGGCTCTACACATCTCATTAGGCAGTGTGAGTCATATTTTAAATGAAATTTTGAGTTTTAAAAAGCTGTGTGCACAATGGGTGCCGCATTCGCTAACAATTGAACAAAAACACATTCGAATGCGACTTTCTCAACAACATTTGGAGCGTTTTAAAAAGGATAAAGTGGATTTTGTGCGTCGATTCATCACTATGGATGAGACTTGGGTCTATCACCATGATCCTAAATCAAAACAAGACGCTAAAGAGTGGTGTGAACCTGGTTCTTCGGCTTCGAAGCGAGTTCGTGTCCAGAAATCGGCCAAGAAGGTTCTGGCATCAGTTTTTTGGGATGCGAAAGGAATTTTATTTGAGGATTACTTGCAAACTGGTAAAACAATTAATTCTGAATATTATTGCAACCTTTTGGACCAGTTGAAGGAAAAAATTCGTGAAAAAAGACCCGGTTTGCAGAAGAAAAAAATCCTTTTTCATCAGGACAACGCAGCGTGTCACAAGAGCATTTTGACAATGGCTAAAATCCATGAATTAAAGTTCGAATTGTTGGAGCATCCGCCGTATTCACCAGATTTGACCCCCAGCGACTTCCATTTGTTTCCAGAACTCAACAAATTTATGCGTGGCAAGCGTTTTTCGTCAAATGAAGAGGTCATAACGGCTGTTGAAGCGTATTTTGCAGACCTTCCGGAATCTCACTTCAGGGATGGGATCCACAGATTGGAGGATCGTTGGACCAAGTGCATTAATGTTCAGGGAGATTATACTGAATAATAAAGTGTATTTTGAACCATAACATTGTGTTTTTCTTATCGAACGACAATACTTATTAAACAACCTGGTACTTGCGTAATGCAGCACCGCAGGCTCCTACATGTACGGTAAAGTTTCCTGCGACCGGTTGTGCAGACGGCTTCTTCAAGAGCATTGTCTACCCTGCGTGAGAGGAATTTCGAGAACAACCAGGGAAATAGAGATTTAACTCTGCCACACGAGTCTGTCAATGAACCGATGTGAATAACTGCGGAGCCATCTTGTTTGAACCGCAGCACTTAGCTCTATTATTGGAACTAGCGAAATCACGGGATTATGAAAGACATGTACATAGGCCCGTTGTACATATTGTTTATCTGTTATATTGCTACAATAAATCCTGCAATTCGATTTCGTGAAATGAACGTGGTTTAAAAAAATTGATTTAGTGACTTATGTGGCTGAATTAGTTGCATTTACTATGTACAGCATTTGACAGTATTAACAGTCTTGGTGTAGTTGGTGCAGACACTTGTTGCGGACTGTACACAATATAACCTGCAGCGGAACATGTGCCAGAAGATTTTCTATCTCCCTCTGACGTCTCGCTACCTCTATTTCTTTTGGAGATGGGGAAAATGCGATTACGTACGCCACGCAAGGTGGAATCTCCTCCGTAATATGAACCTTTCCAGAAACCGTCTCACGTCATTACATTTGGTTGGACTTCTGCACTGTCTAAGGTGCCTGAGAGATCGCTATGTTACCTCATTGCATGAAAAAAAAAACAGACATATATAACAAATGATACGTTATGGTTTGCGCACCCGCATCCCTGCTCGTTCTCTCTCTCTCTTTCTCTCTCTGTCTCTTTCTCTCTCTCGTTTCTCTTTTCGGCTCATGGTTTCCCTAATATATGGTACCTCGGGATGGCAGCCCAATTCCTTTCGCAGTTGAAGCAACAGTGGAACAAAACTGGCTTTATTGAGGGACGAGCCCACAATCCTCGCTACTTCTGCTCTCAAATCCATTCGAAAATCACACTTAAATGGCGTGTGTTACACATGATTCGTCATACCACCACAAATCTAAGTGGCAGCACTAGTATTCTTGCCAATTTTTGCTCAATATGCGGCAAAGCATTCCAAGACAAGGGCAAACACACAAGACCTCATGCCCGGGATTATCTCCCGCGTCCTTGCACCGGTCTTCTCAGACTCTCATCAATGCTGCTATTCTGTAAGATTAGCTCCTTTCTGGCTCACATGATATGCGCCAAGGATCCGGTTGCGCTCTTCGTCTTGTAAGGTACATATTTCCGTCTTTAGGGAGTCACAAGTCTCTTCGGTTTCATGCTAGAGCCTTCCTAACAACCCCATAGGAGTCTCCCCACCACCCTGGAGAGTGACGACTCCACGGCCCCAGTTGGTATACCAGTTTTACCGAACCTGCAGGAGCGACCACTGATAGTGGGTTCATAATAACGTCTTCCCCATCCTCTCCTCCTTTCACGAAGGTTCCACTATAGACTGTGGGTCTGGAACTCCACGGGGTCTATGACTGTGCCCAGGTCATAGCCGTTGAACACGGCCGGCGATCGTCAGGAGCTGCAATTGTGGTAGCATGGTGAGCCCTATCGCTCGGGTTAGCGCTTCGGCCGGGTTGTTGTAACAGGGCATTGAACTGTTCCAGCACTATCCTAGAGAGACAGTAGAGGCGGGGAAGTGCCTCGCGTCGACCAGTAGGGAGTAGGCGCTTGCACTCTGAACAAACTGGTAGCAAGTCGCTTCGTATTATGCACCAGGCTTGCGCGCTTATTGGGCGTATCCCGATGCCCCGCCCAAAGGGGCCCTCTTGGTAAGCCGCAAGGCAGGGCCTGAGGTGAAATTACTGGACTTTAATGTTGTTTGATAGAAATTTCTACAATAATAATCTGGCAATCACGAAAACTGCGGCGGTCGCAATGGTACGATATATACGGATTATGCGTATGGCACAAACCCTTTGCACTCGCATAAATTTCGCTTCAATGAGCCCTGTTTGGAATGCTTTCACCCCTCAAACCGGCACCGTAACCGTGGGTACGACCTCATAAAGAAGCCACCTTTTAATCTCACTTGGACCCTTCATGTTGAGCATTAAGCTTGCCAGGATAGTTATAATTCTAGTGGCCCGATTACACACTATAACAGCGTGGGCCTTAAAAGAGAGCCGAGTGTCCAGTTTTATGCCCAAGTACTTCGCCTCATATGCCAGGAGGATTTTTGTGGATAGTGTAGGATGTAAATTCGTTCTCTATTTGGTAGCACTGGCAGCTACATGTACACGCAGCTTTAGTACCGTGGCATCATACACAATAACAATCAAAGCAATATCATCCATATAGCCGACCAATGGCAGTGGTATCCAACTAACGGATTTTATCATAACAGCCGGATTTTCCATCTCCAGAATAAATTCATCAAAGTACGAGTGCGTGCAAAAAGGGGAAGCCATAATAATACTAAACGAACATGATTTTGAACCCCTTCCCATTCAACATCGATAGACAAACAATAGTAACCTGATCCGTGATAATTTATTTGAGCGTTAGGTGAATTCGCATTTTACATTTAACACGTTAAGCTGTTGACAAGGATTTATTGGTCTTTTAAAATACAATTGAAGCTGTTTAGAAGCAAACTTAAACCACAAGACTTAGAGAATTTTGGTTACATAGTTGTTATGTCCTCGAGGTAATACCACACGTGGTGTGTATCGGTAAATAAGACATAATTTGATAGTTAAAAAAAGTATGAAGGAAACACCACTAAAGGAATGTGTATTTTTGTTGTTGGATAGGTACACCAATTTTAGATCGACAAACAACTAGAAGGAGAATAAACAGAACTATAACCTATTGCCCTAATAATTATTATAAATAGCAACCCTAATATAATATATTTTTTTTCCGTATAAAGCACGTGTAAGCACCTACATGTAGCTGTGTGAATTGTTGGTACGAAATATCTCCGTTACTGTTAACAGCCCTTCCAAATATGTGGTAATTTGTCCGTCATGCATATATGGGTGACACACCACTTAACGTGTTAAACAGCACAACGTGAAAGCGAGTCATCGTGTAACACACGACAGAGCCAGCACCTGATGCCTAATTTAGACGAGCCAAAACAGAAACGGCGGGAGGTGTAGTATAGTGCATCCCATGCTGTTGTATGACGTTTCCGTCTGGGCTCCGCGTTGCTGTGCAGTAGCATTGTACCAGGTTGTTCAATAAGTTTTCTCGGTCGATAAGAGAGGGCGTTGCTACTAGTCCAAATTTGTTTTTGTTTTGTTGGTTCACTCTTCTGGACTGAGAGGGATTTAGTAGAGGCTCTACACATCTCATTAGGCAGTGTGAGTCATATTTTAAATGAAATTTTAAGTTTTAAAAAGCGGTGTGCACAATGGGTGCCGCATTCGCTACAACTGAACAAAAACACATTCGAATGCGACTTTCTCAACAACATTTGGAGCGTTTTAAAAAGGATAAAGTGGATTTTGTGCGTCGATTCATCACTATAGATGAGACTTGGGTCTATCACCATGATCCTAAATCAAAACAAGAGGCTAAACAGTGGTGTGAACCTGGTTGTTCGGCTTCGAAACGAGTTCGTGTCCAGAAATCGGCCAAGAAGGTTCTGGCATCAGTTTTTTGGGATGCGAAAGGAATTTTATTTGTGGATTACTTGCAAACTGGTAAAACAATTAATTCTGAATATTATTGCAACCTTTTGGACCAGTTGAAGGAAAAAATTCGTGAAAAAAGACCCGGTATGCAGAAGAAAAAAATTCTTTTTCATCAGGACAACGCACCGTGTCACAAGAGCATTTTGACAATGGCTAAAATCCACGAATTAAAGTTCGAATTGTTGGAGCATCCGCCGTATTCACCAGATTTGGCCCCCAGCGACTTCCATTTGTTTCCAGAACTCAAAAAAATTATGCGTGGCAAGCGTTTTTCGTCAAATGAAGAGGTCATAACGGCTGTTGAAGCGTATTTTGTAGACCTTCCGGAATCTCACTTCAGGGATGGGATCCACAGATTGGAGGATCGTTGGAGCAAGTGCATTAATGTTCAGGGAGATTATACTGATGAATAATAAAGTGTATTTTGAACCATAACATTGTGTTTTTCTTATCGAACGACAAAACTTATTGAGCAACCTGGTACTGGCGCAGCATACTGGACAGTGTCGTACGCCTCGGCGGTAGTACTAACCTGTTTGCCGCAGATTCATTTTCCTGGGGAAATGCTGTGAGTACTAAAACCAAAGTTGACGTTTGTCCAGCCACCCACGACTAAGAAATAACTAGCTCATCGCAGTACTCGCGAAAGCACGATTTAAATGATATCCAAATCACAATGTGCTGTGGGTATTTCGGGTGATGTCTGAAGCGTGTTGACAAACAGACCCCTGGTAGGTACCGACGTTATTCCTCTGGTACTGACTATGTGCGCCATATCATGTTTCATTGTCAGATGTGGTACTTTGAAAATCAACAACCTGGTACATCAACTGGAACCACGGGTTTAGTGCTTCATTTTAGTCGACGACTTCATTAACATCACGCTGTGAGGGTTACTGAGGTATTGACAACCGTGTTCTAATAAAGGCGTTTTATTTTTCTCAACAAAGTATGTACATGCTGCTCGTTTCGTCTTCTCTCGCGAACTGTAGTTCTAAATACCACTAACTTAAATGTTAACGCGTTTTATAACAAAGGGTCGGTAGCCGGGCCTCGTACCCTCACATTTCCTTACCAGACCGTTAACTCTTCGCTTGAGGGACCAATCAAATAACTTGAAATATTCTATGGAAACCAGCCGCGATGGTTTCCTGATCAAACACATGTTCCCGATAATCTTTAACACGTTGGCTGCCGTGGGGGTCACCGGTGACCGGCGCAAGAGATTTGACTGAAGATCCAAAATATTCGCAATGGGTAGTAATAATTATTTTATAAATGCAGTTATTGTTAGAATCGTGATGCGTTTCTTTGGTCTCCAATACTTGCACATTATTTACATTTTGCATAATTTAGTCAACGCTGTAGTATTTCATAGCATCGCCGTTCTAATACGGCCAAATACGCACGGCAGTCAACGTGTTAAACAAACCGTCCGGTGACCGTTCAACGAAATAAAGACTTATCTGGCCCATACTGATCGCCGCGACTGGATGTCGGTCCCACAAAGGGTCGCGTGTTTACGACCGATAAGCTGTGGTGTAAAATGGCCGCTGTTCGGGGGCAGCGTTGAAAGATGTTGATTTCACTATCCGGCTCGAAGGACCAAAATGTTCGAGGGCAGCAGTGATGTAATATAATTTTGTTGTAAGCAAAATTGGCTGCTCCCGGTGTTTTTAAGCTAAATGTTTTACTAATTATTAATTACAAAGGTCCAGTGTGGCCGGTCCCGGATGGCCAAGTGCACTGGAGAGGAATTACAATGTTACAGTAAGAATGACTTCCCAAAGATGTTGTCGCTCTAGACTCGTCTATACTCGCGTTTGTAGTTACAAAAAGGGTCCAGTGTGGCCGGTCACGGATGGCCAAGTGCACTGAATGTGTCGCTTGCTGAGTTCGAACTGTCTTCCAAACGAAGATTCAAACTTTGTGGAGGAATGAGCAGTGCCACCCCCCCCCCCCCCTTGTGGAGCTTCCAATTAGAACCTCCCTCATTGGAGCCTCCCATATTGAGGCCTCCCATATTGAGACCCCCATAGTGGGTTGTGGGTGGAGTGCCACATCCCGGGCTAGTATGTACGGGGTCTTCTTTGTCCTTGCTTGCAGAGAAAGTGATATAAATTAAGACCCCGCCATAAATAACCCGGGAACCTCCATAAACCCAATTTGCACTCATATAGAATCAGTAGGGGTACGGGGTGATTGGTGACAAGGGAACTACTCACCCTTCTGGTCATGCAGCCAAATGCAACGCGACAGGGTGATCCGTAACGAAATAACAAAATTGGGGCAATAAGAAACGCAGCGGTCAGAAATCCCGTATACTCGTTCAAAGTCCCTCTGGATGAAATCAAGTTGAGAATTTGAAAACAGGGACACTGTGTCTTCGGACTCGTGACCCGTCTTTGCAACTTGTTGAACCGAAATAATAACAAAGAACACGGAAAAGAAATATTGATGAAGTATTAATGATAGTCGGGACAAACTACATACTGAACTATATCATGTTTGGATGTATTTAAAATGGAAAATATCACTAATATGTTATGACAATCGACAGAAAAAAACATGCAATTAAAAAAGGTACATTGTTATACTTTGACCAGTCAAGATGTGAAATCTCATCAAAGGAGTCGCGGCGCGTAGTACATCGCACGCTTACCGGACTCCGGTTCAGATAATAGAAGTGCAACAAGAACATTTATATGGGTGTAGTAACAGGTAGTAATAATTCAGGTGATTTTGCTTTCAGCGTAATATATATGCAAATATAATTAGGAGTAAGTAGACACATTGAGTCTCCGTAAAGTAGAACGTATATATCTAATACAATATTTCTGAATGACACAACTATATAAGTGCAATAACACATTCATACTTTGTAGTAAATCGGGTATAAAAGCTACTGACGTTTAAGCATTGAACCATATGACATGAAACTATACCGATACTGATCCATTATAGGATCGGACCGGTTACGGTCACTTATACATGGCATCTGTTATTCAAGTCGATTATGGGAATTTAAAAATGAATCGCAGATTAAACTAGTAATGATACTGTGGTAATATATACCTGATTATTAATGCACTACACACGCAGGACTCGCAAATCCTGCGTATGTTTCTGCTATGCATTGATTTTTACTTCAGGTTGTGGTGTCCCGACGTCAGTACACATACTGTAGAAAACCTAGAAATGGGGGGCAGGACTAGCGACTGAATCCCCATCTGACGGCATTTCCGACATCACTTTACATCTTGTTTGATCCAATGGCATACGTACGTCAAAATGAACCATTCCCGCACAGTGTTCGTATCGACTGTTCTGGTACTTACGGTATTGGAAAATATGACCGCAGTTGAGTGTGCGACGTTTAACGCTGTTTCGATACATTTGAGACGTCATTAGTACTGGAGGAATTTCTGAGGTATTTCACGGCAACTCTGCTCACGCATGTTTTCTTATTCGTGTTACTAATGTACCGCAAAACCAACACATGGAATAGTGTAATTTGTTAGAGAATAAAACAACCGAATTTGAAGAACGAAGAAATTATTTTCATTCTATTCTCCAATGGTATGGACTTAAAATTGTCCCATTATTTGTGTTTTAGTGGCACCTCGTTAGCCTTAAAAATTTATCGAAAAACGGAATCATTCCTTATGTCAACTTGAAAAGCTATTATAATATTTTCTGTGATAAGCTATATGTGATTAATTTCCGAAAACTCACTGTCCGTACAGTAAACTATCTCGCATTATCTCTCTGTATGGAATCGAAATCAGATAGTTTAGGAATACCGTTTAGGGACACCATTCTTCTGAACTCGTGCCTTACCTTTCAAGTACACAGTAAGCACCGAAGCAACTGAACACATAAAAAGCGGCCTACCGATGCTATAACAAAGACGGCGCACAAACTTCTGTATATTTAATTTGTCAGTATGGATATGTTTATAAGGTATTGTACATATTCTTCCGAGTACTTACTGAAAAACTTATTTCGTTTCAGTATGACTTTGAATTCCACTGTCCATCAGGAGCAACATTGTATATAATTTATCTCGCAAACATTATTATGTGTGCTATATTGACCAAACGGGATGGAATCTAAAGACGAGACTTAAAGGACATTTACTGTAATCTGGGTAACCATTCAACAGTAACCAAATCATTAGACTACAACGTAGTTCGTTGGGAGGAGTTTTCATTGAAACAATGGAAATGATTAAGCATAAAAATTATGTCAACAACCGAAAAAATAAATCGGGTGCGTATAATTATTACGTACATCTCAATAATCAGTGAGGCTTCACCTCTTATAAGATCTAATTTCTGTTTCTCTCTATTGTTGACTTAACTAATTACTTTCCATTTTGCTTATTAATTGCTGGAACAAATATGCTTTTAATTTTTTCGAAAATGTATCCTCTGCGTACTTCGTTTTTATGTATCAATACAATACATTACTTCTTCGTTCAATGAAACTCTAAAATTATAAATTTCACTTAAATAATTTTTATTGCTTGTTCCTTTCACTCTTTTACTGTCAAGTCTATCTACGCAATACATGCGAAGACTGCCAGAGTCGATTTGGCATGTACGGCTCGGTCCTTGTATACATTGGCCAGTGGCAATTTTCGCATAGGTACTTGTGACCGATAAGATAAGCCTACAAGCAGTCCAACGGTTAAACAGTTCAGTGTTTGCACGATACAGTTTGGGTTTTAGCTTTTCTTTCTTCCTTGCCAAACATAACAAAGAGGCCTCGTCGCCTCCATACCATCTTTCCTATCCCTACTTTTCCTACCAACTCTTTAGCTTGCAAGGATAGAACGCGGCGATGTAAATGAGTTACGGGCTGTAAAGCTCATATGTGTACCCCCCCCCCCCCCCCCCCGCATAAAATTGTTTCCCTATAGCTGGTAGTTTTTTTTTTTTTTTTACAAAACTGCGTGACAAGATTTTATATTGTATCTTGATAGGCAAGGTGAGCCACTAGTGATACAGCTTTCAGAGTCCAAGTCCCTTCACTGCAGTTTTTTTTCAACCATACTTTTTCTTAACAAAATTGTCTTAATATCAAGATCTGAAATTTCGAGTATGAAATTAATTTTTTACTAGGAAGGCAATGGTTTGTATTTAATACATATTGCACAAGGAGGAAAAAATATAGAAATAGAGAAAGGTCATAACCCGTTACTACTCTGATGGTTAAATTTCACACAATTGTCAAGGTGGTACAAATCGTGAAAACAAGACAAAGTACAACATACACGTGCAGAAATGAACTTGGAAAGCAGATCGCATGAATATTTTGGAATTTTGGTTTTTCAAACACTGTCCTTACACCCAGCGCGTACCAGACATACATTCATATTCCAAAAAATAGATGGCGAAAATGATTGCTGAGGATGAATAAATAAGGTATCAATACCGTGTACAATGCGTAAATTCTTATTTTCTTTGGTTAAAGTTATACAGTTTTGTAAACTTTCAATAACAAGTTAAACCCGCTTATTAAAATAGACGGAACAATGTTGTACCGTTGATGTTCATCTTGGGGGAATGAAGATGAGACCATATAGCATTTGCTCACAATTCCCTTGCAACGATCTAACTACCAGGGTAACTGAATTTGTTATGAAAATTTCACACTTAACACGTTGAGGACGGCGCAGGTTTTGCTATGTCGTGCCACCGGACTTGCACATAATGTTGTTTAGCAAAACTTCAGACGCAAAAGTGCAGTTTCCTTTTACTATGCGTTTAGTACTATACCAGATGAACCATTCCCGTGTGACCCACCGGTGGTACACGCCATCCTCAACGTGTTAAATTCAAATCGGCAGTAACATAACATCTCGCTTGCAAACAAAAAGGGCTTATTAAGTAAGAAATATTTCCTTACCCTCTTGAAACCATGAAAAAGTTACACTAACCGTGCACGTATCCGACAAACTAAGTGTTAAACTCAAATCGGCAGTAACATAACATCTCGCTTGCAAACAAAAAGGGTTTATTAACATATTGCATGCGGGTATATTTCGCCGTGGACTTTCGCGTGTAGCGAGCGTTTTTTCGTCTCAAACTAAACTTTAAGAAAGAAACAATGCAAACCGTTGCCTAGCAATACAAACCCCGGTACATACAATGCCTATCGTATTTACACGATATCCGCTGTCCAGCGCAAATCTACCAAATACACACTTTTGCGTGACCGACGCTCCAGTGACAGACTGCAGAAAACGTAAAAGTATGTTTCCCGCATGCAATGTGTTAATAATCTTCACTTAATAATTTCACACTTTGCATTTAAACACTTTCCCGACATAATTCAATCGGTCGGGGTTTCTTCAAGTCAGGTTTGTGCAGCTATAAATTAATTTGCAACGTAAGATTGGAATGAACAACTATTTTTGCATTCGAAATTTCAAACCTTTTTGAAATAAAAAGAAATTTCGTGATGTAAAGGGAAAGTTGGAAAAATTTGCAGTAGAAAAGATATACTCTCAGGACTATATATGACTATAGTCGTGTCATTTTAACACTTTGCGGACCGGGCATTCTCTTGCTAATCGTACCCAGTGGCCGGGTATTTTTTTGCGTCAAATATTTTTAAATTAATGATGATTTGTTAGTAGTTAAGACGTTGACTGCCACGGTGGTCACCGGTGACCGGTGCAAAACATTTGACTAAAAATGCAAAAAATTTGCAATGAAGCCTATTTGGAATCTTGTAAACGCAATTGATATTGGAACGGTGCTTCAATACTTTGGCTTCTAACAACTCTGCATTACTTTCATTTTGCACGATTTAATTATTCTCTGCAGTATTTTATCGCATCGCGGTTTCAACATAGCGAGAAACGCTTGGCAGTCAAAGTGTTAAACTGTCCACAAATATTTCAGTAATATTGCTAATCGTTTTTTTGCTATCCATATTTCAGAGCTTCAAATAATTAATTCGCAACACAAATTACGAAAAACTGCGGCCGACAATCACGTAGCAACTGTGTGATATCTCGTCACCTGCCTCGAACGACAGAATATGCAAGACGATATATCTCAGTGGCCCAGAATGACGAAATACGCAAGACGATATATTTCGTCAATGGCCCCGAACGACGAAACAGCAATGACGAGATATCTCGTCATCCGTCCGCAATGTGTTAACATGGCAAGCGGCGCGTGGGCACCCCACCTTGGGTCTACGTGATTCTGCTGACCCTTCTATGCCACAGCTTTGCGTACGCAATCGTACGCACACCAAGATAATTGATCCGTCACTCACAAGCGAGATGCAAAAAGTGCCAAAATGTGCACGAACGTGATCCGGTCGGCCGCAGAGAGTCAGAGAGATTAGCCAAATTAACCGTTTGAATGGCAAGCGGCGCGATCGCGCTTTTTCTCTCCTGTCCTCAAAGTGCCAACGCTCTAGGCCCATAATCACAGCAGGCTCGGTTTCTATCGATGCCCGACTTTATGGTTACCTTTCGTTTTTATGTATATAAGATAAAAAATTTGAGTAATATTACACTTTATAGGTGTACATGTTTTTATTCTTATAAAAACCAGTATTCTAAGAACTGATGCTCAGGAGAATGTCAGAATAAGACTAAACTGAAAGAAAACTTGTTGCACGCGGAATATAACAAGCGCTTCGATTGGGAAACAAGAAAGGCTCGTGGCACTCAAACGGTTAAACTGACACGACTTTAGCCACTCTGTTTACCGATCGAGCTAGAGAACTGTTTGAAATAACGTGTTACGTTATAGGAAGGCTATGCACTTGAAAATCATTTTATCCAATTGTCTATACAAACTACCGGTTATTCGAAAAAAATGTATTTAACACTAGATTGCCCGAGATTTCTTGTATACCTATATTGCCCAAAAACAGTCAAAATGACTGCATTGTGAAAAAAAACAAATATGTAAAGAAATTTGTTTAAAATTAATTTTTAATATTTTTTATGTTATTTACAGTTATATAACAGGTTATTAGTAAATATTAACTGTATA